>OX328102.1:60879231-61479231 GCA_946811185.2 Hippopus hippopus
GACCAGGATTTTCTCATTGTCTTTCAAAGTTTACTTGCCTTTTCAAATTTTTGTCGTCTGATACAGAATCGATTTACCTGAATATCATTTCGTTCCGCTTGCATGAACAGAAACATTTTGAATCTATCTTTGTTTACGGAAGGAAGGAATTAAGGTTTTTGACTTATCATTAAGTATGGGAAATGTTCTGTGAAAAAGGGGCAGTGTGTCCACTGAATTTTTCAAGTGATGGTTTTGTACCTCTTGGTTGCAAAGTTTGGGGTACAGAAAATGAAATGGGGGTACAATGATTTCAACATTTAGATCTGTATTTCGATAAATTGTCACTCTTTTAAATCTATCAGGACTTCCCCTGCAAGATTTTATTTGTGTGCCAACAAAGTCGTGGAGTTTGTGGTACAGAGTTAATGCATAATTTGTTTGGTTTTTTTTTTTTAAAGAATAACCTCCGATAGTTTATACCGGCTTCTTTAACACTTGTTTTTTTTAGTGCTATCATTGTAAGGTGGATTAATCCCGAACCCTACCCTGTCTGATTTGTAGGTTTTTCAACCTTTTCATTTCATATTAAGTCGTCCAAGTTTTTTCTCCATTATTGAACAAATATTTTCGTAGCCATTTCTTGTTTTATGCTGATATTTATGCGAATTTACTAGCTAACGTCATTCATCAAGTTGAAAAGTCAGTCAGAAATGCCTCTGATCGGACATTGCCCTTCTAACATTTTCTTGTGTCATGGGTTTTCGCGTTTTTGCAGCGATTTATTTTTTCATGTCAGTTAATTTTTGGATAGATATTTCCGCATGACTGGACACAAATTGTCAATAAGAGGAGCAAATAACTTCAAAACCTGCCATTTAATGTAAGGGGATAAACTTGAGCTTCACACAAAAATTTCGCATCTTTTCTGCAGCTGCAAATACTTTCACTTTGATACCAAATGTTCCTGTTTACTAGCATTTTCTCCTTATTCCACAGTATCTTCAAAAGCTCTCTACCTAAGGGTCGTTAATGTAAGGAGATCAAATTGAGGTTCAACAAAAATTCGATTTTTTTCTGCAGCTACAAATATTTTCATTTTGATACCTAATGTTCCTGCTAACCAGCATTGTCTCCTTTTCCCACAATGTTTTGAAAAGCCATCTTCTTAAAGGTGGTTAATGTATTGGAATTAAATTGAGCTTCATACGAAAAATTCGCATCTTTTCTGCGGCAACAAATATTTCCATTTTGATACCAAATATTCCGATTTATTAGCATTTTTCCTTTTCCCACAGTGTTTTCAAAAGCTCTCTACATTAGAGTCATTGAAGTAAGGAGATCAAACTGAGCTTCAAATAAAAAATTGGCATCTTTCCTGGGGGCTACAAATATTTCCATTTTGATAGCAACTATTCCTGTTTACCAGTATTTTCTCCCTTTCCCACAGTATTATCAAAAGCCCCATACCTCAGAGTCGTAAGTGTAAGGGGATTAAATTGAGCTTCAAACGAAAAATTCGCATCTTTCTTGGGGTCTACAAATATTTCCATTTTGATACAAACTATTCCTGTTTGCCAGTATTTTTTCCCTTTCCTCCAGTATTTTCAAAACCCCCATACTTCATTGTCGTAAGTGTAAGGGGATTAAATTGAGATTCAAACAAAAACTTTGCATCTTTCTTGGGGGCTACAAATATTTCCATTTTGATACAAAACATTCCGGTTTACCAGCATTTTCTCCTGTCACACATTGTTTTCAAAAGCCTTCTTTTAAGGGTGGTTAATGTAAGGATATTAAACAGAGCTCCATACAAATATTCCTCTCCCTTCCTGCGGCTACAAATCATTTCTATTTTGATACCAAAATATTACTCTTTACCAGTATTTTCTCCTTTGCCCACAGTGTTTTTAAAAGCCATCTTCCTTATGATGGTTAATGTAAGGGGATTAAACTGAGCTTCAAACAAAAAAATCCGTATCTCTCCTGCGGCTACAAATCGTTTCCATTTTGATACCAGAAGTTTCCTTCCGTAAAACGACGCTATTAGATGATTCAATATGGCCTAATAAATCACCGTTAACACATTGACAAGCTCTAAGCCTCTTACAGAATATTGTTCTTTCACCGCAATTACAGGGGGGTCATTAACGCTCAGCTCAACACTTCCGCTACGTTTCATTTTGTTTATGTTGCCGCTCGGAAAGAAAGGCGCAATCCAAATTATCTCCCTTTTTAGATAAAAACCAAGGTTTACCAAATCGCAACTAGGTCCTTTTATGTGATTTTTTTTTTTGTTTTTATCCTCGCTTTACTGGGAGATGTTGCGATTTTTATAATTTGACTTGTGATGTATATGTAAGATCTTCAAATTATTTACAAATTGAATTTCGCACACTATAACCATCGAAATGCGTGAAGTAGATCGAGTTTGTGGTTTGATAAAATTCTGAAGAATTATTTAACCCAGAACATACCTTAATAGCGCAAAGGATAGCAAGGATAAGAACCAAGTAATACCTTATTTAGGGCTTTTGAAGTAGTGGAGAGCTGTCAAGGGAAGTAACTGTCATTGTCTTTTCTCCCCCATTAAAATGACTGAGAAATAAACCTATAAAGGCAGAACCATCCTCCTTTTCTGGCAAAAAGGAACAATTTCCTTTTATATAAATGCAACGCCACTCTTGCAACTGTTTGTGCGCCCTTTACAACAACTGTAAACAAAAATAATTGAGCCATGCTCTGGCAAAAGGGGGCTTAATGCATCTCCGTGATCCATAGTACCAAGTAAGCCATCACATACTTATGGATCCATAATGGCCATTTCTTTTAACAACTGACAGAATCATGTGGTACACTGGTCCATGTACATGCAGAAAATTGACCATTGGCGAAAAGTTTCGGCCAAGGTCAGCCTGCGCGGACTGCGCAGGCTGACCTGGATCGAAACTTTTCGCAGATGCATTTAGCCCCCTTTTCACAGAGCATGGCTCAATTCTATTTGAAAGTCGAAACCCTTTGCTCTTTGTAATTCTTCCTGCGTACAATACGGACCTATCTACCTCATGATTCAGGGGATCCTGCGTGCCTCAGTGGTAAAGATTAGGACTCCTGACACGCCCTGGACCGATATGGCCCTTTGTGGTAGAGCCCTTGGGTAAGACACTTCGGAGCCCGAGCCTAGCACTGGTGACATATAGGAAATACATGAATGTGTGAGCTGTCGCCGTGATATGACTGAAATAATGTTGAAAGCGGCGTAAAACACCACTCAATCAATCAACAAAAACTCATGATTTAGTCAGTTGTCACCAAAAAAAAAAAATGGATTTTATAGTTTTATAATAACTTGATGACTTGCTCAGTATAACGGATCAAGGCGATACATTAAGCCCCCTTTTACCACAGCAAGGCTCATTTTCAATTCCTAAAAGGGTCCAGTGTTCATTTGTCTAACAAAGGATTTGCACCGATAAAATCTGAACAAGTTGATTTGTAAATCAGGGCGTTAGAACGTTAAATCTTTATCCTTTCTGCAGATTGGGCTCTCGTGAGAATTTGGGCTCAATGATAATGGATAATCGGAAGCATCATTCTGACATTCTGACATTTTGTTTGATGGTATTACGCCTCTGGGCCATTCGCCACGCTTTTTTTTTTGCATGGAGCTAGTGCAAACGTATTTTAACACTTAGGCTGCTTAGCGCGACTCACTGACCTTTTGCAGACAGTGTAGATCCAAGATCAGACTGCACAGAACGTGCAGTCTGATCTTGGATCTACACTGTCTGATTA
Organism: Hippopus hippopus; assembly: GCA_946811185.2. Taxonomy (NCBI): domain Eukaryota; kingdom Metazoa; phylum Mollusca; class Bivalvia; order Cardiida; family Cardiidae; genus Hippopus; species Hippopus hippopus. The sequence goes on from OX328102.1 coordinate 60,883,006, forward strand.
GGAGATATTTTTTTTTGCATAAAAAGTAAGTTTGAGGTGGCATTATTCGGGTTTTTACAATCAGCTTGAAAGTTTAATTTACTTATTTTATGTATTTAGCAGGATAAGCGTTAAAGCTTATCCATTAATCTGCAGTGATTTAAATGCTTTCTGCTGCTGATGAATTCGTAGGGGTTATTTCAAATGTGGGAAAAAAATGAACAGAACGTGATTAAACCATTCTGTTGTATAAGGAGGTGTAATGCATTTCCGTGATGTTTTATACGAAACAAGTCATCACATAATTGTATATCCATGAAATACAAATCGCCTAACAACCAACTGTAACATGCGGCAGAATGGTTCCTAGACACGCAGAAAATTGACTGATAGCAAACAGTTTCGACCCAGGTCAGACTGCACAGTCTACGCGGGCTCACCTTGGTCAAAACTCTTTGAAGATGCATTAGCACCCCCCCCCCTTTTTTTTTTTACAGAGAATGGCTTATATACTCTATATTCGCTCAGGTTTAAAGGGAACTATTCAGTTTTTTTTTTATCTCTTAAAACTTATAAAAAGATTTATTTCTAAATTAAGTAAGCTAATAGCTGGCAAATCAACAATAAAGGGGAGAAAAAAGGGTAAGAAAATAAAAATGAAATGGTATTTCCTGAAATGGCTACCTAATCTCTTTTTTTGTATTTTTAGATTTTTGCGCCAGAGTTTCACGAAGACTTATGGGAATATCACATGATCAATAACGCTCGTCAATTACGAGGATTTGTATACGTACAAATCGGTATGATGACGTCATATCTGTTGTAATAAAAATAGATGGAGTTACCAATTGCAAGACGACCATCCATTCATTTAAGTGCCCAAAACTCCACATTTTACCATCAGCTTAAAGATACACCTATACTCGTGTTTAACCCATTTAATCCTTATTTTATGAAACTATAAGCATTCTTGTGGCTTCAACCCAAATGTAGCCCCTGATGGCTGCAAGGTTGTACAGATTACGACAGATAGAAAATGCAATTCATGCTTTGGAGGCCTTCCAAGCTATCGCTGTTGTCGTTTCCGGTTTTGGATTAGGACAAATCCCTTGAGTTTGTTTTTCCCATACACCATATTTATCGATTTTTTACGAATGTTTACCAAGCGGACTACTTGAATAATTATAGACACAATAAAGTTTTAACTGTGTTGTTTCGCCCTGGCAGTAGAGGTGTATCTTTAAAGGTTTCATTTCACTTATTAAACAGGATAAGTGTTAATAACGGTATTTTGACATTCCCTCTATTTCAGGTTGTTACCATGCTTGTAATTATTCTGGCAACGTTTGGCGTCTGCTGGCTCCCGTTGCAAGTAATGCTACTGTATTCCGAGCTTAAACCTCGAACTACCATGGTATGTTCAACTGTATTATATTTCTGAATTGTTTTCTGTTTATCTATTATTCGTCCACACACGTAGATTTACGTCCTCTTCTTCATCGAGGCTGAAATTTTAATGTAAGCCTTCTTACCATGTGAACTTGTCTCTCTGCAAATTTCAGTAAGATTGATCAACTATCACAGGACTTATGCCCATTTTAACTTTTTCTAATCCACATCGGTTGAGATATTCGTCGACCTCCAAGATTTCTACATTGAATCTACAAGTTAATTTTCCCAAATGGCTTTAATACGGTATCGTCGGTGCATGGTGTATGAAGAACATTTGAGGCTTTGGTGCAGTATGTTTTACAAACTCAAACCGAAAAATAATGGCATTTAAATCTACTCTCATGCTGTTCATATTTCGATTATTATTATTGTTATCATTATTATTATTATTTCTATTATTATTACTATTATTATCATTATTATTATGATTGTCTATCTAGTGAAACGTTCAAGTTTCATGCAATATTGTCCTTTCATTCCGTATTTGAATTTTAGTCTTGGCGACATGATAAGTTTGGTGGATTTTGTGCATAGTTGTTTGAGCAGATATAATAGCATAACTATCTATCATTTGTATTATTTTATTCTAGCTACCAGACTGGTACCATGTTTTCGAGTTCTTTGCCTACACTCTAGCCTTCGCTAATAGTGCGCTGAATCCGCTTATCTATGCGGGCTTTAACGACAAATTCAGGAAAGGTGAGTGTATTGTTTCAATACCTCTGAAATTATAACTTTGCAAGAAGTAGGAATATTAAGCATTCTGAGAGAAAGAGAAGGGCATTCCATACTCAGCAGATAATATAACTTCAGTATCTGACAGGATTTAATTCCTATTAGCGACCAAAAGTAAACAATGTGGGTGTTAAAATGCACTCAAATTTGTATCACACCAGGTATAAAGAAAAAACAAAACTCGTCCTTCGGACTCGTTTTTTAACCGCATCACACCCCATTTTTACCATCACATACAACCAGTCGATTATCCTCTATTTATTTAACGTGCTTTAAGGGAAAACATACGAAATCTTTGTCAACATTCTTGAAAGAATCGTTAAAGGAGCATATTATCGCATTTTTTTTTCTTTCAAGAAGTCTTAAGAAAGACTGATGATGATATATGAAGGTCAATATGTCTTCGTGTCTACACAGATCTATAATAATTGATGAATGGTGTTTTGCTCCGCTTTCAACATTATTTCAGTCGTATAACAGCGACAGCTCACTTATTCATGCAATTGCTGGGTTTCACCAGTGCTAGGCCCCTGAAGTGTCTTGCCCAAGGACACTCCCACTAAGAGCCCAGTGGATCCAGTGAGGCTTGAACCCGGGGCCTCCATGTCACGAGTTCTACATTTTACTACTGAGCCACACAGGACCCCACAGATTTATAAACAAGTAACTCAGACCAGCATATGTTTTAAGGCAGAACTTTACCCGAGCCTAAAACTATTAACATTGCGTTCATGTTCAACTGAGTCTGTGCTTAAACTTTGAATTCCACCGCAAATGAAGGCTGAAAAAGCTTATGCAAACGGTTTAGATTAAGATCAAATTGCACAGAATGTGCAGTCTGATCATGGATCGACACTGTCCGCTGTCTGATGCTGAACAATGACAAAAACATTACTGAGCCATGCACTGTGAAAAGGGGGTCAAGTGCATCTGCAAACTGCAAAAAGCATAGACTCATGTCAGTCTGCGCATACTGCGCAGGCTGACATGCGTCGATTCTTTCTGTCATTTGTAAATTATCTGCTTGTCAAAAGACAAAGATTTAATCGACTGTTGCACAAAATGAATTCTATCGATCCATAATAACATGATGACTTGAATGGAATAACGTATCACAAAGATGCATTTAGCCACCTATTTTCCCAGAGCACCGCTATTATTCAAGAGAAGCAGAAATCTAGCTATAGACCTTCAAAAAGGTCGAATTCATTTGGCATGATGGCAGCAACGAGTTTATGCTTCAGGAACTGACAAATTTAAAACGAGACTTTTATTTAATCAACAGAGAGACAAGTGTTTAAAGTTGAAAGCGCTCGAGCACCGTTTTCAACAGTGATGCAGTTATATCGCTAGGGATAGCGCCTTGCAACAACCTCTTTTTAAGCTACTATAAATCTAACTCGATAAACCTTTCATTATCACTTTATATTATTGGTTGTTTTTGAAAATACAGCTTTAAAACCTAGAACCGTGATGAGATAATATAAACATTATTGTCTTGAGTTTTTAAATTATATCGTCACGGTACGTGATTTTAAACTTGTTATCCCAAACAAAAACAATAATATAAAGTCATAGTGAAATGTTTATCGAGCGAGAGTAATAGTTGTTTTCTCATACAAAAACACTGTCGAAGCAAATGTTGAGAAGTGAATCTAAAAACATTCATTTAAATTTGCAACTTCCTACTCAGCTGAGCTTAGCACGAAAACAAACTTTCAACAGGATTGGCATGGAATTTTCGCCCTTTACCACACAATCCCGACCTGAGAAAGAAATCGTTTGAAAAAAAATTTGTGGGAAAAGGAGAAAACGCTGAAAACAATGTTTTATACCCTGTCCACAACCAATACCATGCTTCAAGCCACATTTAATTTGTCGTCTTCAAATGCTCTAAATGTGGAAAAGTCTTGAATTTTGTCGTCTAATGAAAGGTTAAGAGAGTCTTCAGCTTTCGTTTGTTTACATTTTATTCAGGGTTCCGAGCACTGTTTGGCTGCTATGAGCGGAAACTGTATACAGCTATTTCCCGTGTGGATTCCATGTACAACAGCTCTACTAATATGTCGAAAGTGGACATAAATAACAGTTCAACTACCATGACAAAAGTGTAATATAATTAACAGTCCTGAAAGTGTAATGTCTATAACAGTTCTATCAAGAAAACTGTATACAGTTATCTTTTGCACTAGTTCCATGCAATAGGTTCAACAATATGACAAAACTTTCACGACAGATAACAGTTCTGACGATATAAATACAAATGACAGTTATGTCTAGATGACAAAAGAGTACCATAAACAAGAATACTACCATCGTGATAAAAGTGTCATGTATATAACGGGCCAACCAATATAACAAAAGTGTAAGTTCGACCAAAATGACAAAACTTGGACGTTATGAGAGTTCAACCAAACTAATAAAAATGTTAACTTAATATCAGATCTACAGTGATGACACAAGTCACTTTTTAAAGTTCTACAATGATAACACAATTGTGGTTTAACAGTTTTACCATGATGAGACAAGTGTGGTTTATCAGTTCTACCATAATGGCACAAGTGTGGTTTATCAGTTTTACCAAGATGACACAAATGTGGTTTATCTGTTCTACCATGATGACACAAGTATCGTTTAAAAGTTCTACCAAGATGAAACAAAGTATCGTTTAACAGATGAAACAAGCGTGGTTTATCAGTTCTACCATGATGACATGAGTATCGTTTAGAAATTTTACCAAGATGACACAACTATCGTTCAACAGTTCTACCAAGATGATACAAGAAACGTTTAACAGTTCTACCAAAATGAAACAAGTATCATTTATCGGTACTACCAAGATGAAACAAGTATCTTTTATCGGCACCAAGTTGACACAAGTATTGTTAAACAGGTCTATCAAGATGACATAAATATGTTTAAATACTTTACCCAAATGGCACAAGTACCGTTTAGCAGCTCTACCAAGATGACACCGAAAGAGTGAAACGGTTCTGCCAAGATGACACTAGTAACGTTTAACAGTTCTACCAAGATAGCACAAATAACGTTTAACAGCTCTACCAAGATGACACAAGTATCTTTAAACAGCTCTGTCAAGATGACGACGATACCGGGAAATAGTTCTACCAAGATGACATGTGTGTCGTTTAACAGTTCTACCAAAATGACATGTAACGTTTAACAGTTCTACTAAGATGACATAAGTAACGTTCAACGGATCTACAAAGATAACATATGTATTGTTCAACAGTTCTACTAAGTTGACACATGTAATGTTAACAGTTCTACCGAGATGACACTTGTAACGTTTATCAGTTCTACCAAGATGACACACTTTAATGATTAACACTTCTACCAAGATGACACTTGTAACGTTTAACGGTTCTATCGTGATGACACTTGTAACGTTTAACAGTTCTACCGAGATGACACGGGTAATGTTTAACAGTTCTACCAAGATGACACTTGTAACGTTTAACAGTTCTACCAAGATGGCACTTGTAACGTTTAACGGTTCTACCAAGATGATACTTGTTACGTTTAACAGTTTTACCAAGATGACACATGTAATGTTAAACAGTTCTACCAAGTTGAGACATGTAATGTTTAACGGTTGTACCAAGATGACAATTGTATACGTGTAGTTTAACAGTGCTACCAAGATGATTAAAGTGACGTATAACTGTTCTACCAAGATGACACAAGTAACGTTTAACAGTTTTACCAGGATGGCACAAGTTATGTATACCAGTTCTATTAAGATGACACAATTAACGTTCATATCATGTAACGTTTAAAAGTTCTACCAAGATGACACTTGTAAAGTTTAACGTAAAGATTAACAATTTCACAAGATGACACATGTAACGTTTAACAATTCCACATGATGAAACATGTAACGTTTAACAATTTACACAAAATGACACTGGTAACGTTTAACAGTTCTACCAAGATGACACATGTAACCTTTCGCAGTTCTACCATGATGACACATGTAATGTCTAACGGTTCTACCAAAATGTCAAAAGTGTCGTTACGGTTTTACCAACATGACATAAGTGCCGTTTTACAGCTCTACCAAGGTGAAGCCAATAACCTTTAACAGTTTTAAGAAGATGATGCCGAAGGCTGTTAATAGTTCTACGAGGATGACACAAGTAGTGTTTTTGAAATTGTTCTACCAAGTTGACACAAGTAAAGCTAAAAAGTTCTTACAAGGTGACAGTTCTAAGTGTAACATCGTTGTAACAAGATGGCAAAGGTATAGCGCTTGACAGTGCTACAACGATAAGAAACTGTGGCAAATATAATTGAGCCGTGCTCTGGCAAAAAGGGGCTTAATGCGTAATCCATTATACCAAGCAAGCCATCACATACTTACGGATCCATAACAGCCACTTTTTCTAAATAACCGGTTTAATCATGAGGTAGAATGGTCTTTGGACATATAGAAAATTGACCGATAGCGAAAAATTTCGGCCCAGATCAGCCTGCGCGGATTGCGCAGGCTGACCTGGGTCGATACTTTTCGCAGATGCATGAAGCTCCCTTTTCACAGAGCATGGCTCAGTTATATTTGCCATAATCTGGCATGAGGGGGTTTAATGTATTTCTGTGATGCATTTTACCATGTGAATCACATAATTGTGGATTAATAAAATCCATGTTGTGTAACAACGGACTGAATCATGGGATAGACTGGTCCTTTGACATACAGGAAATTGACCAATAGCAAAAAGTTTCGACTCTATGCCATGACTTGCCCGGTATCGTATATCACGGAGATACACTAAACCTCTTTTGCCAGGGCATGGCTCGTATACATGTGTTTGTAAATTTATGTACAAATTGATTTTCCTTGATGATTTCATTTACAATCCTAAGACTTACGTGTATGTAAATAAATGTACAAACTGATCTTCTTTCACATTTTCACTTACAATCCTAACACTACAAATAACTGCAATGGATATATTCAACGAGTGCAGTGGTAATCAGGAGAGCTAGCTCCAAAAAGAGTCAATGGAATTTTGTGCCGTCAACACATCCAGGGATCGTATATACACATATATACGATCCCTGACACATCCGAAAACTCGCGTGCTAGAGCCTTCGACAAAAGAAAAAAAACAGTACACAAGGTTCATTTGTTCCTACTCCCACAATGATTTTTATCCTTTCATATACAAATTCTTTGAGAGATATTTCATTGGTCGTCTGCAAACGCTTTAAATTTGGACAAGTCTATTATTTGTCTTCTGGTAAAGTGTTAATTTGACAGGGAGGGCTTCTCTGTGTAGTAGTAATTTACAGCAATTGACTCCGCTTGTTTTGACTGGCTTCCTGTATACGGTCAGTAATTGCGCTAAAATACCGCCATTTCCTATCGATAAATTCTGCGGATAATAATTACGCTGTTTTCATTGGCTACAAATATCGCTGCTCGTAAACTGGTCATGTCGGAAAGCCGTGCCTAGTAATAATGACTTGTATTTAATGATCGTAAAAACGATTATCCTAAATCATTATCAATAGACAGAAGCCAAATCTGTAAGTACTTATTAGAAATGTCTCTCAGAGGTAATTCTCTATGTACCAAGGACAGAGGTCTTAAACCCTTTCCCCTTCACCAGGTAATTCCAAATTTAACGATCCAGACAGAGAACATATTGTGGGAAATGGAGAAAATGTTGGTAACCAGCATTTTCTCCTTTTCCCCATAATTTTTTCCGCCCTTTCATAGAAAAATCTCATAACTTGAGCCAAGTTTAATATGTCGTCTGCTGGGCTTTCAATTTCGACATGTCTGAAATGTTGTTGTTTGTTAAAGAGTTGAACTGCAAGAAAAACAAACAAAATTTTCAAGCTAATAATAGAGGCCCGGATACTACGTTGCCAAAGTTCCCCGGAAAATAGTCATCGTATCAGACAGTGTAGATTACACGTTCTGCACAGAATGTGAAGTCTGTTCACACGCCTTTGAAGCTCCATTGGTCCATCACGGAACAGCGAAATTTTCACTAGTCGATCATCGAACACTGTTACTAAAAATAGCACATTGGCACATCTTTTCTCTTTTGATATAGATATGGGCTAATGTGTTAATTTTAGTAACGCTGTTCGATGATCGACCAACGAGAAGTTCGTCGGTGTTCCGTGAGAGACCAAATGAGCCTCATTGGCCAGTGGCCTGATAGTGAGTTTTTATTGTCCACAAAATTACACTGAGTGACTTAATAGCCTAAAGGATGATAATATTTTAAAAGAAAACAAATTTAAATGGTTTTACTCTTTCAACCCAATCTTTAAAACCTAGGTATCTTTCGATGGTTGAAAATACAGTCCATTGAAAGCCAGAAAGAATATTCATGATAGCATTTTGAGTAAACAAATGGTTAGTATAGATGCAAAATGAAAATTTCCAGCCATTTGTAAAAATCAAAATATTGCTATCTTGAAAGGTACTTTTTCAGGAAAAATTCAATGTACCGCTCACTATCTTTTCTAAATTGCATTCTTAGTATAATTCTAGATTTAGAAAGTTATGCTATTTCTGATTGGTGAACCCATTTGGTTCAGCCAATCAGAAATTGCGTTACTCTCAAATTTAGGAAAAACAAAGAAGGTTATCTAAAATGGTTGGTGAATAAGCCCAGATGCGGTATTCACAAACCAGTCAGTAGCATTCCTAAACGACAAGGGCTGATACATGTGTTCTAAATATTGGATTTTCGAGACACGAAATAACCGATCTGTTTTAGATAAAACGAAGTGGAATTTTTGTCAAATACAAAAATACAAGTCTTTTATTCTCTTAGTTCCTGTACAGGAAAAAATGTGTATAATATAAGCAAACATGTGGCCAGGAAAATACAGCATGTACAACAGTCGTTTAGTTGGGAATAAACATGGATCGTATATAGAGAAATGTGTATATACGATCCCTAGAATAAAAGGATATTGTTCAATATGTTGGACACTTGAAACTCTTTACCACTCAGTAAAATGTCGGGACCATGTATAGTCCTCGAAAATTCCAGGGATCTCGGACGGTCGAGACTCGGATTATAGAGGTTTTACTGTTATTCGAAAAGGGGGGGGTAAAAAAATTGATTGGCTTAACCGTTTGGTTAAGCCAATGAGAAATTGTGTTACTGTGATACTGAGAACATTCTTGAGAATTGGACTCTCTACTCGTAAGCTATTTTTAAAAGTTTGTGAATATGAGTCAAGACTGCACAAAACGTGCAGTCTGATCTTCATATACACTTTCCGCAAACTTGAGTGCACTGAGCAGCGCTATCTACACTTTCCTCTATTCATCTATTCGCGGTTGACAACTTCAGGGTCAAATACAGGCGATTTTGTCCATGAAATATATGTATCTAAATCTATCTATATAATTACTTTACAAGACTCCGTCCATGCTAACCTATTATCAACGGTCATTAACTCTTTACCAAACTACAAAATTTTGGACTCAACCTAATTGAAAGCATTTGCAGGCGACAAGTTAGATGTTTCCCAAAGGAAGTTTTTTAGATGGAAGAAAATATTAAGGGAAAAGGAGAAAATGCTGGTTTACCAGCATTTTCTCCTTTTCCCGCAATGTTTTCAAAAGCCTTCTCCATCAAGGTTCGTTATAACTCAGGGTTGTCCGGTAATGGATTATTCTCTATACAAAAGTATCATGCATGTCTAAACCTACTTGTTAACTCTCTCAACACCAAATATAAATAAACTCGACCTCTTTTTGGCTGAAAATACTAACTCAGAAAAAATTTGAAATTATTATATTTACTAAATAAGCGGAATGCATAGATCCAAGATCAGACTGCACGTTGTTTGCAGTCTGGTCTTAATCTATACAGTCCGCAAAAGCACCTGCTTTTCTGCAGTCGCAAAGTCCGCAAAGTAAACTTGAGTTGCTCTTTGCCTTTTAAACCTGATTACCTCTTCAAATGTAGAACAAGATCAGAATCTACCAGTAGAGCAGTCTGACCTTGATCTACACTATCCACAAAAGCAACATAAGTTACACTTCGCTGTCTAAGGCCGTTGGCCGCGTCAAAAGTACAACAAAAAAGGACATCAAATGGGACTAATTGACAAATGTTGGGACTCTAAAGTTTTTGTCCTTTTGTAAAGTTAACCTTAAAATGCAGATAAGATAAAATTTCCAAAGTGTTGCAGTATTTAGATATTACTATAAGCTTGGAATGAAACACTGAAACACGTGTATTTTGATATCAGATAGCCCAGTCTATTCCTTGCATTCAGTGATATTACAATACTTGTTCAAATTCAAAGCATTTGCAGCCTTACCCGATGACTCCGGGGTTCGCATTCACCAACATTCTTAAGACTTTGATTATAAACCAAATGGTTTAGCCAATCAGAGATAGTGTTTCTTTCAAATTGAACAATCTTGGAGGATAATAATAAGAATAATCTTAAGAAAGGATGATGAATGTGGACTTAGTTTATTATATTAAAAACCCTACACCACCACAGAACGGCGAAGGAGAACCGCCGAGAGAAAGAAGAATTGGGTCGTACTTTGATTATAATTACCGGTATCGCTCGGTATGAACGACCGGTTTCATTTTCAGAAGTTGCCCGTCGAAAATATCCCTACTACTAATCAATCAACGAGTTTAACTCTTAATCCTTGGCTACTCAATAAGTTAAAAAACAAATATTGCAATTTTAAATGTATATTGTTTGGGGAAATATCTCCTTATCGGACAGTGTAGATCCAAGATCAGACTGCACCTTCTGTGCAGCCTGATCTTGATCTACGCTGGCCGCTGAAGCTCCTTTAGTCACGCTTAGCAGCAAAAGTTTTGACCATTAGACAAAAGATTAGACCGATCCAAACTTAAAACATTTGCATATGACAGATAAAATATTGCTCAGGTTGATGGAATTTGTGTTGGAAAGAGTAGAAAACTGTTTTGGGAACATGAGAAAATGCTGATTACCAATATTTTGACATGTTTCTTACAATAGCTTCAAAAGCTCTGTTTCTCAGGCTCGTAATAACACAGGGATTATTTGGCGAAGGGTTAATACGTCACGGGAATGTCCCGTATAACGATACAGCACCAAACTAAATGTCAAGGTCGCTGAATGGAATAGATTACTCCGCGGACTATTTTATCAACATCTATTATCAGCGTTGACCAAACGGGACCATGTTGCCTATTTCAATATGGCCAGTGTCGTGTGAGCGAAATTATATAGCGTAAAAACAGTATTGACAAAAATGCAGCTGACGAACTTTGCTATCATATTAGGAAGTCGCCGTACATTGGCCTTTTCTGGGTACACTGGATTTGCTTGATTAATCCAGGTTGCTGGTTTAAAGTAACAATGGCCGCCAAAAGTAAATAAAATGGGTGTTAAAATGCATTTAAATTTTAATCATACCATTTAAAAGTATGGAAATTATTATAGTGAAGATGTACAAATTTGTTATTGTGTGGTTAGTCCCAGTGTTAGTCGCTATCAGAGAAATTAATTTCAAAACTATGTTAAAACCTGCCAGGTCACTCTATCCTTTGTTTACCTTTTGCCTGATTTTTAAATTCATTTTTCTGCCGGCGACTAACATTTGGACCAACCACACAGATTAATATGGTATGGTTTAAATCTAAATGCATTTTAACACCTGCATTGATTTTGGCCGGTATTGAGCCTTTAATAGGGATTATCACTTTGACAAGTTTAATTATTATACTGCAAAGAAATTTCTCGTGATCTGATTGGATAATATGTCCCGAACATATATATCATGTACACTGGCAAAACCAACGTAAAAGCAGTTTCCCTTTCGGGAGCCCCGTATACATGACTACACTTTCAACACAACATCCAAAATGGCGGCGTCGATCAAGATTAACACCAAGATTATGCACCAAACTGCACGTTTTCCCGAGGTTTCAGTGACGTCAGTTCCCAGTGACGTCAGTTTTCATTGAATTGGGGCACTCAGAAGGGAAATTCTACTCCGTCAGCGTACTCAATTTTTAAAACCAAAAAACAGGTAAATTTCGCTTAACACACTTTGGAATGGTAAAATTTTGCAGTATAATAAATTCGTTGTACGGTCAGGTGGCCGGGGACTTGGAAACTTGTTCACGGCTGTGGCAAATCATGTCGCCCCGAGGCGAAGGCGAGCCGAAGGCCCGGGGCGACATGATTTGCCACAGCCGTGAACAAGTTTCCAAGTCCCCTGCCACCTGACCGTATAACTAATACTGTATACTTACTCTTCTAATACATATACACGTACTGTCCATTTCATTTTGCTCTGGCAGAGTTTGATGCATATCCGTGATGCATGTTACCTAGCAGGTCATCAAAGCCAAAATTATGGCTTCATTAAATGTTGTTTGGCCAACAACCCGCTGAATCCAGAGGTAAAATGGTCCTTAAACAAGAACAAAATTTACCTGAAGCAAAACGTTTAGACACTAGTCAGCCTGCGCAATTCACACAGGCTGACCTGGTTCGATACTTTTTTTTGCAGATATACTAAACCGCCATTTCACAAAGCATGACTCAATTATATTTTGCGACAACGGTTTCGAGTCTTAAAGTCATAAATTCCGAAATATCTTCAACTTTTCCTGCAAATCTTATGATTTCTCCTTAACTCGATTAGTAAAATTTGTCTGCGCATTTATTTCTGAACGGCCTTGGGGGAACTATTTTCACAAATCAGTTTACCCCCACCGTAAATACATGTTACCGGATCATATTTGTCGTAATTGATCGATTCCAGAATGTTTACCGGATTATAGGAACTGTAAAATTGATTTCGGTCTTTTCTAACCCTTTCGGTGCCATAGGTGAAAACAGTGACTTTTGCCGATGGCATAGATCAAGATCAGACTGCACAAAACGTGCAGTCTGATCATTATCTATACCGTCCGGTTGTGTAAACAAGCCTATACAATCAAAATCTTTGTAAGTTTCAATGGATTGTATGTAGAACCGTAGAAAGAAGTTGAGTTTATTTATTTGGCGCCGAAAGAGCTAATAAGGCACTGACAAATGTGCTTGACTCCAATGAAAGTCCTTTGCGCTTTTTACTGGAAACACTATGGTATTGTGACTTCAAAAATTGTGAAAGAGCCTTTACGATGTATATGATAGGCCTATATGGTCTTAAAACTCTTAGCCCGCCCGGGCAGCTCAGTGGTAAGCGTATCGGACTCGTCCCTGGTGGTTGTGAGTCTGATACCTGGTTGAGACAAACCTTCTTTCCGGCGATTTTTCGCCTCTCACCTCTGATGCATGTGAGAAAGTAGTCAGTGACTTGGAAAGAAAGTTTTGTCAGTACTGGTGTGAGAAAGCCAGGAAAAATATGCGTAGGTGCATTGGCCGCAGTGATAAGACCTAAGCTGAAAAAACGGCGTTAAACTCCAATTCAATCAATCACTTAAAACTGTCTTGAAGTAGCCTTCCGATGAGAATTCAATTTTTGCGGTATTTAACGACAAATGAAATCTGGCTTTAGTTATTAGATGTATCTGTGAAAGGGATGGAAAATATTGTGGGAAAAGGAGAAAATGCTGGTTACCAGCATTTTCTCCTTTTCCCACAATGTTTTCAAACCCCATTTTTTTTTAACGCGAGATTGTATGGCAAAGGGTTTAACTCGTTATATTCTGAATTAAATCTGCAGCAGACAACATCGAAATTACCCGCGTAAAATTTGCTACAAGCAGCATGGACCAAGATTTTACATTTTACAGACGCTAAAATTGTGGACTTGTCCAAACTGAAAACTTTTGCAGGGGACAAATTAAACGTGGTTCAAATGCTGAAATTTGTTTTAGAAGGGATTACGGAAGATGAGAAGATAAAGAAGCAATAGAAGACAATGAGGGAAAAGGATAAAATGCTGGTTGTCAAAAGCTTGAATCTACGGTTGATACTTGAGCTGACGCGAAAAATTTGTACTTTCGTTCCTTCGTTCGTTCGTGTTAAAGCCAATTTACACATTGTTTCAGTTACATGTACAATACATATCTTATGATGCTAAACTAATGAAATTTGTCTTTAAAAACGTAGAAAACATTGTGGTAAAAGGAGAAAATGCTGGTTACCACTGATTACCAGCATTTTCTCCTTTTTCCACAAGATTTTATTTTAAAAATTTGTCTTGTTCAGGTATGTTACAACTAGGAATGGCTTGGTGAAAGGATAACACTTTACCCCACAATCCCGAGTTTTAATACCCCTGGGGGAGAGGTCTTTTGGAGCAAGTGTAGGAAAAATGAGAAATGTTGGTAACCAGCATTTTCTCAATTTCTGACAGTTTTCTATCTAGTAAGAGAAAAATTAGATGAATTGTTGTCTGCTATAACTTTCAGTTAAGAAAGTTCTAAGGTTTTGTCATGTACGTGGTAAAAAGTTCACGGTCAATATTCAACAACTATTCTTGGTCTAACTTTAGATTTAGAAAGAAACACAATTTCTGATCAGGTAAACCACTGGTATGGCCTATCAGAAGTTGTTTTACTTTTGAATATAGAATATTCTTTGGAATAAGACTAAGAATGTTCTTAACAATGATTGGTAAATGCGGAAACAGAAATAGAGGAATAAAGGGAGATAACTCTGCAGTTTCTAAACAGTTCCCTCCACTAGATGGCCATCCCTGTTTTACAGGTATTTTCCAGGTGAGTAATATGACCCGCCATTTTGAAAAGTGATGCTTTCGAATTCTGACAACAGGTAAGGTAAACAATTACTCAGTCTTCGACGCTGTAGAAGATGTCGACCGATAATTTAAGTTTCTGGATGAACATTATTATCATTTGATACGCTGCCGTGTAAACTTTTTCTAATAGATCAGTTAAATAACATCCATTTATTCGTTTTGGTCGCAGAATATCGATAGTTTATTATAGATCTCGTCGCTTCCGGGTCGACCGATTTTTGAATGTTTGTGCAACACTATAAATTCACAAATCATTAGACTGATTGGAAATGATATGCTTGTTTTCTATATCTATATTTTCCTTTTTTTAGATTTTGGAAAAAAAAAACTCAGCTATGTCAATCTTTCTTACAGAATTCTCTCGTTTTATTCAGAGAAATGCGTAAATGTATTTTTATCGATTTATCTCGACATGTTTTGCTTTACACTGCTAGATCATATGAAGCAGACGAGTGTAAATGTCTTTACCACACAAACCCAGGTTTTAACTGCCATGAAGTAGAAGCCTTTGGAAACATTGTGGACGAGTCTAGGATATTGTCTTTTGACGATTGATGGATACTGTATTATCAGTCAGCCAATTCTTTTTGCTTTTCAGTAATTTATAACAATTTATTTCATGCTTTCTGGTTGGTTATTGAGAAATATCAGTGTAACGGCCTATAATGTAACGGTTTAAGAAACCATATCGGTGAGTGATTTATGCAGCCAGACCGGGGCTCGAACCCGGGACCCCTCGCATACAGAGCGAGTGCTCTACCGACCGAGCTACCGGGCTGCCTACACAAATCACTCACCGATATGGTTTCTTAAACCGTTACATTATAGGCCGTTACATACTCCCCTGCCAATTTGGAATTCGTCCCCGAATTCACAGGACAAAGAACAAATTGCTATGTTCTTGACAAACCCAAGGACAGTTATACATGGGAGAACTAATCAATTGACCAAGCAATCATCGCAATGGCCCCACGTTGGGCGCCAAATGTAACCAGGTGAGAAAATTTATGCAGCCAGACCGGGGCTCGAACCCGGGACCCCTCGCATACAGGGCGAGTGCTCTACCGACCGAGCTACCAGGCCGCCTACATAAATTTTCTCATCTGGTTACATCAGTGAAATATTTTTTTATATTTCATGGTTACAACCAGTGAAAATACAAATTTTTATATTCTAACTCTTCAATTGAAGGCAGAAACAGTTGTTACCTAGGTAAAATGCGCGAGCTTCACAACCAGATGGAAATATGTAATTTACCTTACATTTTTTGCGCTTGACATAATGTTGTAATGCGTTGCTTTGTGGAAGGGGTACGCCATGGCGAAGGGTTAAAAGCATGAAATAAATAGAATATTGTTTTTTTTTCTTTTGTAAAAGATCGAAATTTATTTCATCTCGTGAACATCATCAGTAATATTTTCACTCGTGGCTGAGCCATTTGTTAAAATATATTACCAATGATGTTCACTCAATGAAATAAATTTCGATCTTTCACCGTCAAAAAATATCCTCTATTTAGTTTTTAGTAGTTTATAGCAATTCAACAGTGAATTGTATCCTAGACTGGTCCAGTTTGAAAGTATTTGAGCCATGCTGACCTGGGCCGAAACTTTTAGCTATTGGTCAATTTTCTGTTTGTCAAAGGATCAGTCTACCTCATGATTAAGTCAGTTATTCAAAAAAGTGGCTCTTATGTATCTATAATCATGTGATGACTTGGGCTGGTATCATGTATCACGGAGATGCATTAAACCCCCTTTTGGCAGAGAATGGCTCATTTTAATATGACAAAATGTTTTTCAAATGATCAGATTTGTCCTAGAACGGGCAGAAAAAAACACTGTTTGGAAGAGGAGTAAATTATGCCGGATACCAGCATTTTCTCCTTTTTTCACAATGTTTCAGTCATATACCAAAACAGACAATAATTGTCCTCAATTTATTTGTTATTTCAAACCTGATTAACTGTTCACCACACAATCACATGTTGTTATGACCATGAGGAATAAGGCCTTTGAGAACATAGTGGGAAAAGGAGAAAATTCTGGTTACCAGCATTTTTTCCTTTCCTGATAACCAACATTTTTTTTTCTTTTCCCATAATATTTTTTACCATTTCAAAGGCAAAATTCGCTTTTTGCTGGGTTGATACTTTTTGCAGATGCATTAAACCCCCTTTTCACAGAGCATGCCTCATATAATTGGCCTGCAACAGGCGAAAAGGGACGTTCGGACATTTGCGTAAAGTGTCGTCTCGGATCAGCCTGCACAGTACGCGCAGGCTAATCCGAGACGGCACATTATGACTTCATTAGATTTTGTGCTACAGTAGACTTGCATAAAACAGAAAATTACATAAAAACAGAAAGTGTTGTTTTGGATTAGCCTGCAGAGATTGCGCAGGCTGATCCAAGACTACACTTTACGCAAATGTCTGAATGCCCCTTTTCATGTGTTGCAAGCCATATGTTTTCTTTTCAGATTATGACAAGATGAGAATCATACTGTTGTTGTTGGTTGTTGTTTTCGGATCAAGTTATTGTCAGATTTCTAATACTAGTAAGTTGTATTTTCCATGGCTTTCTGCGTAAAATAAAATTGAAATCCATGTAAATCCAGATGTTTTATGTGGAAATCTGTTTTTCTATGTGGAATACCATGGAGAACTGGTGGTTTTTTTTTCATGTAAAAGCTGGAAATTGTGCGCATATTTTCACAGACATTCAGACTTAAATTTCAAAATGGAAAGATATGAAAAATGTATACTTACACGCAGATCTTTTACAAAATGGGAAAAAAAATGATTATGCAGACTTTTACTGATTTTGAAATGGAAATGAATGGCAAATTTGAGCTTAAAATTTTTTTCTACAAAAAGTAAGGTATCTTCCATTATCCCCTATAACATAAATGACAGCCTTCAGACGGTGTGGCCCATATGAGCAACTAGTTGGGAAAAAAAATGAAATTTTTTCAATAAAAAGTAAGTTATCACTCATTTATCCCCTATAACATAAACAATAACCGTCTGGGGGGTATGGCCCATATGGGCAACCAGTTTGGACAATAAATGAATAAAAAATAAATCTATCAAATTATTGAATCAATCAATCAATGAGAAGGACCTCTAATCAGGGGTGTAAAATTTTTTCTTTGTCTACTTGTCCTGTAGGACGAGTGGGTAGAAAAAGTCACTCGTCCTTATGACACTATCACTTGTCCCAACCATAGGCACTCGGTTTCCCTGTCTTTTACTTTTGTACCTTACCTCTTCTATTTCTGCATATCATAATTACTAGTATGTAAGATATAGATGTGCAGAAATAAATGTTAAGTTGTGAAAGTCATGGAAACCGAGTGCCTATGGTCCCAACTTGCAGACTTGAATGACCATTTCTATTGCATATACAAGGTGTCGATATAAACAAAGTAGACGGTGTTTAATACTTACTTTTCTAAGGTGGCTTCACTGGTAGACCTGTCCCGATCTAACAATATAGGAATTGTAGCATAGATCGTACAGGTATACTAGTCTAACCGACGCCGTGAACAGAAAATCCTTCAAGCACTTTACAGATGCGCCTGCGTAATAAACATAAACATCCTGTATCGTGATTGAAGAGACACTCTGGAATTTCAGTTTTACTTTTGTTTTATGTTCACCGTGAAATGATCTGTAATTTGAATTTTACTTGACAAATTTAGATTTCAATAGTTTTAAAATGTACTCGTCCAACAGGACGAGCTTGGCATTTTTTCTACTTGCCCGAAGCCAAATGTTACTCGTCAATATGAGCGGACGAGTGGAATTTTACACCCCCTGCTAATATGGTGTAATTTTTTTTATTTCAGTTTGTCCAAATGGTTGGATAACACAGCAAGACAGATGTTACAATTTTGTATTTTATCCGCCCCTTGAATATAGCGAGGCTGCCAGGGCATGTCAGGTAAGTTTGGGCAACTGTTTACATTTACAGCACACTCAAAAACAACTTCCATCACTCGAGTCAAATTCAAATTGCGGTCTGAAAATGCTTTGAATTTGGACTTGTCCAAAATTGTCGTATAGTGAAGAAAAAACCTTTTACTATGCAATTCATAGTTTTAATGACCTTTAGGAAGATGGTTTTTGACAACATTATGGGGAAAAGGAGAAGATGCTGGTAACCAGCATCTTCTCCATTTCCCACAATGTTTTCCACCCTCTTCAAGACATATATGTTGACATTTGGGTCATGGTTCATTTGTCTTCTGCAAATGTTTTGAATTGTTTTGGTTTAATGAATTATGTACCTGAAAGAATTGGGTTGATGTGGCGGTTAATTCAAAAGAACTCAGATATTTTCTGCATATCAAAGGACCAGTCAACTTCATGATTCAGTTTCTTGTTAGACAAAATGGATTTCATGAATCTATGACTGTGTAATGACTTTCTTGTTATATTATATTTCATGTGTCTATTTTTAGAAATGTTATGGGTAAAGAAATGTCGTAATTTAAGCTGGGGGGAATTATTTCCCCGTCACAGTGAATATTTTCCTCCTTCCGAAAATCTGGAATTACTTTTTTAAGTTTTTTAAATTTTTAAGTTTTAAAAGTGGCATTCGTTGACAAAATAATCAGAGGAAATATAATATATAATTTATTTCATCAGCTTGTGGTTAATATGGGGAAATATTTGCCTCAAAAGGGAAAGGTCCGCGAAAATAACTTGTGCCTTACGGCACTCGTTATTTTTGCATACCTTTCCCTTTTTCGGCAAATATTTCCCCATATTAACCACAA
The DNA here is from genome assembly GCA_946811185.2 of Hippopus hippopus. NCBI lineage: Eukaryota > Metazoa > Mollusca > Bivalvia > Cardiida > Cardiidae > Hippopus > Hippopus hippopus. Next base: position 60,902,696 of record OX328102.1, read on the forward strand.
GCTGATGAAATGAACTCTATATATTACTAATGTGTCATGGAGTTGCCTAAAACCCCATTTTACCAGAGTGCAGCTCATCATTTAGTGCTTATTTTTATCCCACACCAAAGGTGAGGGGGAAATAGTTTGTGTGTCTGTCGGTCAGGACAGGATATCTTTTAAAATTCTTGACGTAAATTGATGAAACTTCATACAGTCATGTGTTCCTTATAATGCTCTATCATAGAAAAAGGGGGCTTGATGTATATTTCCATAATGGACCAATATCCTGAACTACTGGACAAAATTTCATGAAATTTTGCATTTATATCATTTGTCATAAGCCACAGACAATCATTATATGATTTTATTTAATGAAGTGCCATACCATGAAAAAAGAGGCTTAATGTATAATTTCGTTATGGAAAAGGCCACGTATACATGCAAAACACAATACATCTTATATGTTTCTATCAAAAAATGTCTTTTTTGGTGGGGGATATCATTTCAACAAAATGATTTGTTTATTATCATTTATTGTTTCATATCATTTACAGAGCAATGGAGCTATGCTACTGACCATTGACAGTGTAGCTGAGCACCAGTTTATCGTTAACAGGCTTAGAACAACAGACATGCTGAGGTAAGTGTTCGCTTCACCTCATTTCCTCCATATAAGGTCAGTCCAACTGTAAGTCGCTGGCATAAAAAATGAATTTTAAAACCAGGTTAAAGGTGAACAAAAGGTAGAGCGAATTGGCAACCTATTCACCTAGGTTTGAAATTTATTTTTCTGCTGGCTGCTAACACTTAGAATGAATGTATAACAAAAGATTGTCTTTTGCGCAAAAATTCCAATGCTTTTAAGTGGTATGATTTAAATTTGAAAGCATTTTGACACCCACATTGTTTACTTTTGCTGACCATTGGGCCTTTAACTCTTCACCACATGATAAAAAGTATACTTTTCCAAATTTAAAGCACTTGCAGAAAATAATTTAAATGTGGCTCAAATGTTTGAATTAGTGTTTGACATGGTAGGAAACATTGTGGGAGAAGGACAAAATGCTGGTAACCGACATTTCTCCTTTTCCCACAGTGTTTTCAAAAGTCTTTTTCCTTGGAGTTGATAAAACTGGGAATTGTGTGTTCAAGGGTTAAGGTTTCAATATTGCCCTACTTTGTTCAAGCAGACCTCAAAGCTTCAACTGAAATTGCCCGTTGTCGGGGTTAACTCTTTACCACACAACAAAATTTTAGACTGGTCCAAACTGAATGTATTTGCAATCGAAAAATCAAAAGTAGCCCAAATGATGACTCTTCTCCTTGATAGGGTAGAAAACATTGTGGGAAAAGGAGAAAATGCTGGTTACCAGCATTTTCTCCTTTTCCCAGAATGTTTTCAAAAGGCATTTTTCTCAGGGTCTTTCAAAGTCAGGACTATGTTGTAGAAGGTTAATTAATTGGACGCAGATTTCAGCATCCATACATGCATAAATATGCAACTGTATGTACGTTTTTCAGCAGTAAAGGCCTATGGATGCATAAAAATTAATTCAAAATCTGAATAAAAAGTTTTGATTTAAACAAAAAAAATCTCTTGTTGATCACAATTTCTTTAAAAAGTTTTGTCTGCTGTACAGCAGTCAAAACAATGCAGTCGCAGTTTTATGGTTGGGATTGAATTTGTGTTTATTTATCGTTGCCACCGGTTGCCCATATGGGCGATGCCCCCGACGGCTGTTAGTATTGTCTAATTTACGCCTGGTTCTTTAACATGCTTGGTGTATAGCACCATCACACAGGACCTCGGTTGAACGTCTCATCCGAAAGACTAATTTTAGGTGGCCAGCCGTGGGAATGGAACCCACACCCTCAAGTGAACCGAAACATCACGTTCGTGAGTCCTAGGCCCTACCAATTGAGCTATGCAGGCTGGTAGGATCACTTGGGATCTCCAGTACTTAAGGACTTCAAAGTGGGTAGGCACAATCATAAGTCACTAAAGACTGACAGCCATTATTGTCATGAATTAGATTTTCACATGATTTACTTTCAGTCCTAGATCTGTTACTTTAGTGTCTATCCACAGGGCTGTTGGGACACACTTGATTTAGAAAGCTGTTCGGAAGAAACAGAGAGACAAATCAAGTCAGACCTGCATATACATTTGGAGATTTCACATTTCTTCCTAGTACCCAAAATTTGTTAGCAGATGCGGAAAAATCATGTCAACAATCTAATTTCTTGAATTTGTGGGGTAAACGATATTCTGAGCAGTACCAGTCAATTTAATATGGGACCCCTAAAATTGGGGCTTGATTTTTCAAGGTTGCATCCAGTGGACCCCCAATTTTCAAAAGCTCTGTAAAACTCTGCTATGGTAACTTATTTTCAGACATGAGTGGTATACCAGTGGAGAGAAAGATACTGCTGCAGTTATACCGCGCTATGTTTGGACAGCTACCAACGTGGAAGTGCCACTCAATTTGTATGTATGGATCTCACCAGAAGAACCATATACAAGTGATGTCATGCGAGAAATTTTGGTGTACAAGTATGATGAAAGATGTAAGTTTTTTTTTTTACAGTTGGCTGTTTTTGAGGAAAACTTCCAGGTATTGTAGGTCTGGTGTCGTCATCTGCGTTGCTGTGCAAAAACTTTGACATTTTGTAATATCTCTGTTAATACTGAAGATATTCACTTCAAACTGGGACAAGTTGTTAACTATCAAAAGAGGAACCCATACCACAAGGGCAGATAACCATCAAAGTATTTTTGACAGAGTTACGCCCCATTTCAACTTAGAATTATCACTGAAAATCAAGCAACTGTAGCGGAGCGTTGGTAACTGCATGCTCGTGTTTTTCTCCCGCATTTGTTTAATCCATTATCACAAAATCCGTAGTTTTAATGACCATGAGGAAGATGGCTTTTGAAAACATTGTGGGGAAAATACTGGTAACCAGCATTTTCTCCTTTCCTCAGAAAGTTTTCTACCCTTTCAAAAACAACTTCCACCACTTGTGTTTAATTCAAATAGTGGTCTTTAAATGGTTTGAATTTGGACTAATGTCAAAATTTGTTTTGTTGTAGAAATAAATGCTATACGAGGGCTGTTCGATATGTAATGTGTATTGTACCACAGCACGATAGCGCTTTGCACGATTTCGTGGATGATGATGCGCTTGAATAGCTCTATTCAATACCTTTTCAACGGTATAAACACGAGCCTTCAGCTCCACATAGTTTTAAACTTATAGTCATTTCAATAGAGCTAGTCGTTGACCACTGTTGTAAAAATGGTTGGTAAACGGATTAAGAATATTGAAGAAATTAGAGCTTATATAAAAGTTCGCACAAAACTCCGTCATTCGGTAATGCAGATTTTTACTGAATTGGGGGAAGTTTATGGGTCTGATAAGGTATCTTATGAGACAGTTCGTAGTTGGAGAAAGAAATTTCTGACTGGCACAGAGTCCGTCAAAGATGCAGCAAAATCTGGCCAACCTGTGACTTTAACAGGCAAGGCAAATGTCTCAAAAGTCAGGGAAATAATTGAAAGTGATGGCAGATACACGAATCGTGATATTGGCAACACTGTTGGCATATCGCTATCACGGGTGCATTTCATTTTGAAGCGTATTTTGAAAGTACGAAAGATTTCTGCCAGATGGATACCGCATACATTGACGAGTACAAACCGCTAAGCAATTGCTCAAAATGTTTCCCAAATTCAATCAAAGACAATTTGCAAACATTGTTACTGGTGACGAAACATGGGTTCACTATTTCGAACCAGTAAGAAAAATTGGAAACAAAATATGGCTAACTAAACACGGTAGAAGGCCTGTAGTTGCCAAAAGAAGCATAAGCACAAAGAAGGTTCTTTATTGCATATTCTTCTCATGTGATGGTATAGCCGTACAAATTCCGGTGCCGAAGGGCAAAAGTGTTACAGGTCTGTATTACCGAGATGTTATACTAAAAAAGGTCAAGAAATATTATCTTAAACGACACCCTGTGTCAGGATTTAGGCATGTTCGTCTACTTCATGATAATGCTTCATCACATACATCTGAGCTTGTGAAGCAATTTTTGAAGTCGGAGAAGGTTACCGTCTTGCCACACCCACCATACTCTCCAGATCTAACCTCATGCAACTTTTTGCTTTTTCCAAAACTTAAAAAGTTCTTACCTGGTCGTCGTTACAAGTCCTGACAAGCCCTTGGCTCAGCCATCAGTCAGTGCCTCAGAGGTCTACCTAAATCAGCGTACTGTGACGCATTTCAGAAATGGATTCAGAGATTGAAATTATGTATTTCAAACTGCGGAGAATACTTTGAAGGGATGTAATGTTCATTTCACTATTTGAGTCAAATGCTTTTGAGATATCGTACAATACACATTACATATCGAACAACCCTCGTACTACATAATCCAGAGTTTTAACAATCTTTAAGAAGATTGCTTTTGATAGTATTTTAAGGAAAAGGAGAAAATGCTGGTAACTAGCATTTTCTCCTTTTTCCACATTATTTCCCGCCCTCTCCAAGACAAATGTTAGCATTTGGGTGATGTTTCATTTGTCGTCTGCAAATACTTTGAATTTGGGTAAGTCATAATGTTTTCAATGTTTCACAATGTTTTCAAAAGATTCCCTCGTAAGGGGCGTTAAAACTCGGTATTGTTTGGTAAAGAGTTAGGTTACGTAATACTGTAGACAGATGTAAAATACTGTCATTTGTTAAGTGTTCCCTTTACCACACAATCCCGATTTTTAACCACCCTGAGGAAGAAGGCTTTCGAAAACATTGTGAGAAAAAAAATGTTGCTAACCACAATTTTTTGCCTTTTCCAACAATATTTTCTATCCTATCAAAGACAAATTTCCTCATTCAAGTCACATTTAAACTGTGGTTTGCAAATGTTTTCAATTTGGAAAAGTCTAACTTTCTCTTGTGTGGTAAAGAGTGGTAAAGAATCAACGCTTTACCAAACAATCCCTGTTTTTAACGACCCCAAGGAAGAAGCCTTCTGAAAACACTGTGGGAAAAGGAGAAAATGCTGGTAACCAGCATTTTCTCCTTTTCCCACAATGTTTTCTACCATACCAAAGCAAAATTGCTCTATTTAAGCCACACTGAAACTGTCGTCTGCTAAAGCTTTCAATTTGGACAAGGGTAATATAATGTTGTTTGGTAAAGGGTTAATCTTTTACAGGCAATAAAATTCTTGACTGGTTAAAATTGAAAACATTTGCAGATGACAAATTAAAGCTGGCTGAATTGCTGAGATTTGTCTGTGAAAGGTTAGAAAACATTGTGGGAAAAGGAGAAAATGCTGGTTTCCGTCATTTTCTTCTTTCCCAAAATGTTTTCTAAAGGGGTTCTTCCTCAGGGTCGTTAAAACTCGGGATTGTATGTTAAAACGTTGGAACACATATTTCTGTTGTTAACATGACAGATGACAGGTACGGAGTTTCTCTCGTGAGTGACAGACGACAACCTCGGCCTTATGTTTGTGAAATCAGCAGGAATGAAGTGTACAGGATTAACATAGTAGATAGAGGCTTTGGTAAGTACTGGTCACCTATTGTGCATTGTGCTTTTTTTTTGGCCTCTGGTGATTTTTTGCTTCTTACCGCTGATGAATGTGAGAGAAGTATTAACGGAACGTGATAACCGTGGCCCTTGTTTATAATAATTCAGAGCATTCTATCTTGTATACGGGAAGAATAGGTAAATTATAATTTCAATTAAAAAGTACATTGAAAAGGTTTAAGAGTTTTAAAAGCCATCTAATCTACTAAGCGAGCAGTGGTGTAATGGAAAGATCCCTGCCTCTCAAACCGGCTATCCTGGTTCGAGCCGTTTAATCTACCTCTCTTTTATTTTTAAGAAAGAAATTTAAATATTTTTTTTCGGTTTTCTCCTTTCTTTTCTTTTTCTTGTTTGATTGTCTTTTTTGTGTTTTTCCCCCCTTTTTCATTTCTTCTTCCCTTTTTTAGACGTATATATCTTTTTGTCATTGATATTCTTTTGTTATAATTACATCTTATTCTAATTCATTTTATTTTTTTCTTGTCTTAAAACACATTACTATAGGATTGATACAACAATACAATGATAAGTACGCAACTCTCATTACGTTCACTGGCAGTATCAGTATGTCTTAATTTTCACCGGCCGTATCAGTACCCCGAGGCTTTTAACATTCTGTATCTGTTGCTTCCTCATCTCTGACCGCAATTATTCACTGCTCAAAGGCTTTTTGAACTGAAATGTCTACTTTTAAAAAAACATATTTATCCTACTAAGACCGCAAGCCTGCTGTAACTTTTTGACTCGGGTTGCTTTAGTTATCAATCAGTTTTTTTTTTTTCAATATTGCTCCAAATTAAATCCTGGTCTAGTTGAGCTTCCGAGAAGGTTAAGTTCCTAACTATAGGGAAAAGTGAGTAGACATTTCTATACCGTCAAAGCCCTGAAACAGGAAGAAAACTAGTAGCCAGAAGTTTGTGGCTATAGTCATCTTAGAAGTCTTAAACACTAAGCTATTTCTGGAGTCATTTCCTTTGCAAGAAATGTTTTGGTTCGTTTTTCCCAAATTTCACTAGGATCATCGTGCAATCTCGTGTGATGTCAATTAAGTATGAATCAGACTATTAATTACAACTACATATGTTCGCTATGATATTAAAAAAAAAATAATGTAACCATTGATTTATCTTAAAAAACAAATGCTTGATTAAAAAAAAAAGTTTTCTTGTGCCTCGAACTTGATCCGCATGGATGGTAGCAGAGTCGCTATGACCACTGTACCACGGCGCCATTTACATGTTTGAGTGGAAAAAAACCAATAAGTAGCTGCTTCGTCCCTGGTATACCCTATTTGAATGTTTTGAACTGATCCAGTGTTTGTAAACAAAGGCCACAATTATCGCATTTTGTTAGTAGTATTGTGACACTAGATTAATGTTACCCTTTGTCTAATTTATTTTTAGCCCCTTAAAAACAGGTATAAGCCTGCCCAGTTAGCTCAGTAGGTAGCGTATCAGACTTGTGACCTGGTGGTTGTGAGTTTGATACCAGGTTGAGGCAACTCGCTGTATAAGTCTCATTTCTAAAACATTGCCGACCAAGATTCCTGTGTGAAACTGACTGTCAAAACTGATGATCATTAGAAAGTTGCACATTTTAGTACCTTATTTTAAAAAATTAATCCACAGAAAATGTTATTAAGCTCGCCAAAGGCTCGCTTAATAACATTTTTTGTAGACTCATTCAGTGTTTCTCCCAGCTTCGAATATTTGAGGCCGAGCCCTGGTAGCTCAGTCGGTAGCGTGCATGACTTGAAAACACGGGGTCCAGGGTTTGATCCCTGGCCATGGACCCTGGCTCAGCCAATTTCTTTCCGAGGATTGATGATAGTCAGTGCGACAGGATTCATTCCTCTCCCACCGCTGACCATTGTTTCGACGATGATTATGTGGGAAAGCAGCCAGTGGCTTGGAAAGAAAATTGTGCGAAGTACTGGTAAAAGAGACACCAGGAACGCATGGATAGGTGCACTGGCCGCCACGATATAACTGAAATAATGTTGAAAACGGCGTTAAACATTATACAATCAATCAATCAATCGAATATTTGAGGGTCATTTGTGACCCCTATTCCAAATTTTTGGGGGTCACACAAAAATATAGAGGGTCACCTTTATAAATGCCTTTTTAAGGCTACTTAAATTCACTTTTAGGGACCTGTGACTCTGCCGACTCGGAACTGAAACTGTTTTTCTTAGTTTGACAAGACCAGGACATTTGTTGCGTTAGCTGATTTTTCATTTTTTTCACATTTTCGAGGTGTTTACCTGTGGGAGGGACAACAAAATGGTCTTCAAGTCCTTTCTGTTTTTCTTTTTCGGTTTACCTGCTATTCTGGTTCGGAAAGCGTCTAGAATACACAGACCGCACATGTTTAAAATGGGATGACAAATTGACCTTCCTATAGTTATTCCGTACCTAGTTATTTATTACTATACAAGAGCTTCAAATGTGTGACTGTGTCAGAGAGAAGCCAGTTGGTAGCAATTCTTGTTCTTTAATTCTTTTTTGTGCAGTACTGGCAGATTTTTATCATTATCAATAAAATCGGTTTCAGACACTGGGTACCATATCATAAACTCTCAGTTTAAAATAATCGTGGTGTACTAAATCTTTCTCTGCATACGAATCTTATTTTGCTCCTTAGTATTTTGGCTCGACGTCATGGTGTGCATTATAAACTGTTGTTTTGATTGAACTGAATTTTTTTTTGGTTGCGTCAGAAAAGACGCACACGATGAATTTTATGCACCAGCTAGGAAATTATTGTGTCGAAAACGCAAGAAACGCGCTCTGGGAGAAACACTGCTCATTTAATAAAATTTTATCTTAAACACCAACTCATGCTAGATCCTATGTTTCCCAAAACTCCCACTTCAAAAATGAATTTGAAATAGCGTTATACATGTTTTAACAATGGGCTTGAAAGTGTCAATTAAGTTACTTAAAAGGTTTAGGGTTAACGTTTAACCCTTTACCACACAATGACGACTTTTAACACCCTTGATAGAGAAGGCTTTTGAAAACATTGTGGGAAAAGGAGAAAATGCTGGTTACCAGCATTTTCTCCTTTTCCCACAATGTTTTCTACCCTATCAAAGAAAAATCATTTCATATGAGCCACATTGAAACTGTCATCTGCAAATGCTTTCAATTCGGACAGGTCTAGAATTTATTGTGTGGTAAAGGGTTAAAAATGTCTCTTTGCATTTATGCTTAAGTGGTTGCATTGAAATTAACTTATTTTTCCTGAAAACATTTAGAAGAATACCATTTAGTTCAGTTTAATTTTAGTGAGATCATTTCTGTGATAAAGGAGGGAAGTGCAACTGAGGTTTTGGGTTTTTTTTGCATAAACCTTGTTTACAGAAGGCTACTTAGTTAGATTGATAAACTTGATGATTCTAGTTACTATCTAACCATGGAAATTAGGACATTCTGCGGACACTGTAGATCAAGATCATACCTATTGCGGATAGTGTAGATCAAGATCAGACTGCACAGAGCGTGCAGTCTGATCTTAGATCTACACTGTCCAATAAGGAGATATTATTCCCCAAAACATAACTCTGAAATAGCAGTATTTGGGTTTTTGCTATCGAATTGAAAATTTAATTTTAGTTATATGGCAGGATAAGGGTTAACACATATGTCTATAAATGCTGTTTGTAAAGGGTCAAGGGACCTATACATGTTTTATTTGTATATGTATTTTAGGCCAGAGGCCTATAATATGAGCAAAATGAGTTGAGTCGAGTTGAGATGTATTTCTTGAACAGATTACGGAGTACCATTCAATGAGACGGACAATATAAAGAGAGGGCCAAAGTTGACAGTAGAAGCTAAAGAGACCGTTATCCTTGGGGAAACAACTTTGGTATACTTGGAGTGCATTGCCACAGGTTCGGCCCAACTCCAGTACGAGTGGTATCGCGTCTCCTCCCAGGAATACATGACTTCTGACCTAGATTCAAGATACACCATCACAAACGGTCGACTATCGATTCAGCCCCCTGATGAAAAAAAAGATACAGGCACTTACCAGTGTATGGTTTCTAATTCTGAAGGAACTATTATGGGCAGCCCGGTGCAGTTGTCTTTTGCTAGTAAGCACCTGATTTTGAAATTAATTTTTCTGCCAGCGACTAACACTTGGACTGATCACACAATAACAGATTGTCATCGTCACAATATTTTACATATTTTTAAATAGTATGATTTAAATTTAAATGCACTTTAACACTTGCTTTGATTCTTTTAGGCTACTATTGGGCCTTTAAATATATTATTATTTGGTGAAAGTTTAACCCTCAGAGTGCCCTAAAATCCAAACAGATATTTTCTTTCTAGAAATAAGACTCTTGTAAAAGCAGTTTTGAGATTGTTATTGTCAAGACTTTATCAACAAAGCAGACAGTGTAGATCAAAGATCATTTGGGTCCGTTTTCACGAACCATTCTTAAGAACGTTCTTAGTCATATTCCCCAAGATTTTCTAAATTTGAAAGTACCACAACTTCTGATTGGCTAAACCAAATGGTTTAGCCAATCAGAAGCTGTGTTACTTTCAAATATTGAAAATTCTTCAGAGTAAGACTAAGAACGTTATTAAGAATGGTTGGTGAATACAGACCAAGATCTTGGTCTACAATGGTAAAAGACAACTCAAGTATTGAAAGGCACTTTAAGGGTTAACTTTTTACGAAGCGATAAACTTTTAGACTTTTCAACGTTGGAAGCATTTAAAAACAACAAATTAAATGTGGCTAAAATGATTATTATTTTCTGTGAAAGTGCATGAAACCATTTTCTCCTTTTCTCACAATGTTTTCAAAATGGTTGTTCCCATGGGTCGTGAACTCGTTGTGTAGTAAATGGTTAGGTTTAAACATAACAGTTTTCTTATATTATCCCACGCCAAAAGCAGAGGGATATAGTTTTTGCGTCGTCCGTCTGCCCTTCGGTTCGTCCATCTGGACAGATGTCTTCTAATATCCTTGACAAAAATTGATGAAACTTCATACATATGTTCCTTTTGATTGTCCACTGATGTACTTTTTCTGTTTTTATTTGATGCCGTGTCATGAATAAAGGGGCTTGTTTCAGCGAGGGATATCATTTCAATCATTTCAACTAAATAACTTGTTTGATTTCAGGTCTTGCTGACTTTTCCAATGTAGCTCCTGCCCCGGTGACACCAGATTCATACGAGGGTGCTGTAGTTGAGTGTCCTGATATATCAGCCAGACAGGGAGCATGTAAGATACTGTGTTTCTATCTAATTAAACCATGCTCTGTGAAAAGGGAGCTTAATGCATCTGCACCAAGCCCCGATAGCTCAGTCTGTAGTGTACAGGACTTGAGAACAGGGGGTCACTGGTTCAATCTCAGGCTTAGCCAATATCTTCTCCAAGATTGATCAATCAATCTGAATACATCTGCAAAAAGTATCGACCTGTCAGCCTGGGCAGTTCACATAGGCTGCCTGCCAAAACTGTTTACTAGTTGTAAATTTTCTCTATGTCCAAAGACTACTCTACCTCATAATTCAGTCGATTTCAAGACATAATTGATTTTATGGAACAATTATTACACGATGACTTGCGTGGTATGATGCATCATGGAGATGCATTACACCCCCTTTTGCCAGATTGCTAAAGCATAGCTTTTATATTTTCTACTTTTTGTTCAATGAATTTTCCAACATATACTGAGGTTTTATCATTCAAAGTCAGTAAGAAGAGCAAGTTCATGCTAGAAAATGATCAAAAATGAAAGTCACTTTGCTAAATTTTTAATTTTATCATTCACTAACCTAAACTCCATTATAAAACGTGAATGGGGTCATTTTATGACTCGTTATTTTCACAGTACAATCACTTTTAACGTACCTGACCATGGAACACAGAAACTGGAACATGTAGAAATTGATAAAATCATGTGAACGCTAAAACTACTTAATATTTAGCAATGTCTATCTTTGTTTATGCTAGGAAGCATCTATGACACATGTACAACTTATTTCCTCTTAGTTTTATAATGTAGTTAACATACTTGACAAAACATTTCCTCATGAAGTTTCTGCTCAGTAGGAGAGGTGTACCAGTAAATGTCAAACATACTGGGACCAGTACTCATTGTGCATTCATATGGACACATCAAATTTTAAACTCAGTCAAGAAAAACGTCAAAACCATAATTCAGTGCACATAGCTGACTTCCACGTTCTTGACTGCATTTATCATTATTCATTTTCTACAACAAACATACTAAGTCCTTGAAATGCAGATGTTGTTTGAAATAGAAACAGGATGTATAGAGATGGCAATAAAACCTTTTGTGTTGACATTTTAAAACAGTTGTGCATGTTTTCGTATGCAGAATGTTTCACGTACTCGACAATTTTGAACATCCGACTTCTGAATATTATGATTATTATGCAATCATCATTTCATTCTTAGGCAAATTCATGTTTTGCTTGCAGTTGTTCAAATCTACATTAATCACTACTTTTTTCGCTTTAATTGTTTTTGTTTTCATTTACTTTCTGGTATTTGTGTGTGTGATGAAAATGTGTTAGCATTCTTGACTTGAATATTTGCAAAAATGATTAAATTGTAACTGTTGTCTGTGGTTGGATTTTGAAATAAACATTATGGGTAAGTAATTTTCAAAAATCAAATATCATCTTAGCTATAAAATAATGACAAAGTTTAGGGTTACATGCTCAATTTATCTCACACAAAATGGTAAATCTTTCCCAACCCACTTTGCAACAGGCAATTTTTCGCCGTTTGCTAGTGATCATCGGTAATTTATGACCATCAAAGTCCATTTTTCCACCTAGATATTGGTCGAATCTAGTTCGCCATGACATAAGGCTGTTTGGTAATGATTAAAATCATGGCATATTAGAAAGAAGACGAAGAAAAACAACTGTGACAGAGAAAAAACGAAAATGCCAAATTAACTGACTTTGAATGTTATATAATACAGCCAGCTTCATTGCACTTTCAATTCTTTGATTGTGTCATTTCCAGATGGTATCAGTTTTGCTCTTAACCTAGTACCACACAACCCCTTATATTAACCACCCTGAGGAAGAAAGCTTTTGATAACATTGTGGGAAAAGGAGAAAATGCTGGTGACCAGTATTTTCTCCTTTTCCCACAATGTTTTGTAACCCATCAAGGACAAATTTTGTCATTTGGTCCACTTTTAACTTATCGTCTGCAAATGCTTTCAACTTCGATGGGTCTGAAATTTTGTCGTGTGGTAAAGGGTTAATGCAGTTGTTCATGAAAAAAAAGTGACCCTAAATGGCCTGCAACAGGCGAAAAGGGACATTCGGACATTTGCGTAAGTGTAGTCTCAGATCATCCTGCGTAGTCCGAGCAGGCTAATTGGAAATGACACTTTCTGCATTTATGTAATATTCTGTTTTGCGCAGGTCTACTGTAGCAGAATATCTAATGCTGTCGTAAAGTGCCGTCTCGGATTAGCCTGCGCGGGCTGCGCAGGCTGATCCGAGACGATAATTTACGCCTATGTCTGAATGCCTCTTCGCGTGTTGCAAGTCATATGGTGCAAAGAGTGTAAAGTTTATGACTCTTATTTGATAATCTGATCAACAGTCCTGAGTCAGTCAATTACCACATGTGTAATTGTTTTTTATAAGCTACACTGTTAGGCTCAAAACTCTGAAGTCACAGCTTGCAGACAAATCTTTCAGCTGTCAAAAATTTGACGATTTTTGGAGGCAACTGCCTTTAAACTGCACTCACGTTTGAAGTGAGTGCTCATACAAGTTGTTTAGAATTATTTAGAGTGATTTCCTTTTCCTGTGTATCGTGATTATATAGGCATTTATGATAACCTGAGTGCTATTGTTTGAGAGTTTTTTTTTGTTTTTTTTTTGAAAAGTAATATGAGGTTTTTTAACATGTAAAATACTGAATTCTATGGAATGGGTGCACTGCAGAACTGGTCTGTATTTTGGATGAGGCGACAAGCATGTTAAATGACCTCTTTATTTCACACTAATGTCTTCTCTATTGACTGTAAAGTAAACGACAAGTATTGGGCCATTTCAATTTAAAAAAATATATATATGTTTACAACATAACAAAAGTTGCTTAATGATAGCGGACTTAGGTAGACTACTCTTCCAGGCAAATATTGATATTCACGACCCTAGCCTTGTTTTGAAATATCTATATATGTGGACTCTTGCCTCGTTCTGAAAAATCCATATTCAGGACTCTGCAGAGTTCAATATGAATTTTGATATGATGGGTTAATTGCTTTAACCCTTTCCCAAACGGCAAATTTTGGTCCAGACCAAATTGAAAGCATTTTGCAGATGACAAATTAACAGTTGCTAAAAAGATGCTTTTTTTTTTGTTAGGGTAGAAAACATTGTGGGAAAAGGAGAAAATGCTGGTTACCAGCATTTTCTCCTTTTCCCACAATGTTTTCAAAAGGCTTCTATTCCTGACCCGTAAAAACCAGGGATTGTTTGGGAAAGGGTTAAGGGTTAATCAATACGTGCACATTTTATACCTTCATGAAGTATTGTAATGACTTATTCTCCTTTTTGCTCGTCCGTTTTAGCCTTACGATACCAGTGGATCAAGGATACTGCTACAGCAGGGGAGTTTGTCCGGCCAGATTTGAACAACTACATTTTCATCTCCGGCGGTGGTAAACTGTATTTCTCAGAAGTTACTGCTCAGGATAATGGCAATTACAGATGTATTGTCACTTTGACCAGCATGAATGAAAATGATAACTATGTGGGTGCGTCACAGATGCCAAGCAGAACCAGCCCACCTACTGAGCTTGCTGTAAAAAGTTCTTGTAAGTTACATTGTTTTATTAAACCCCCCCCCCACCCCCACCTACAAAGTAGAGGGGGTATACTGGTTTCATAATGTCTGTGCATCCGTGTTGTTTTTCATTTCCGTGCTCTAACTCAAAAGCTGTATAATCTAGGACCCTGAAACTTTATACAAGTGTTGCTCCTACCAAAGGAGGTGTCCTATTGTTTTTGGGCAACATCGGTCTAGGGTCCAGGTCACAGGTGAACTTTGTTTGAAAGCCGTTTCCATGCTCTAACTCAATAGCTGTTTGACCTAGGACCCTGAAACTGAATACAAGTGTTGCTCATGATCCAAGGAGATGCCCTTTTGTTTTTGGGTCACATGGGTCAATGGCCAAGGTCACTGGTGAACTTTGTTTGAAAACCCTTTCCATGCTCTAATTCAATAGCTGTTTGACCTTAGACCCTTAGAAACTTTATAGAAGTGTTGCTCATGACCCATGGAGGTGCCCTTTTGTTTTTGGGTCACATGGGTCAAAGGTGAAGGTTAACTATATTTGAAAATTGTTTCAGTGTTCTAACTCAAAAACTGTTTGACCTAGGACTCTGAAACTTTACAAGCGTTGCAGTGTCATGACCCATGGAGGTGCTCTATCGTTTTTGGGTCACATTGGTCAAAGGTCAAGGTCACAGGTGATCTCTGTTTTGAAAATCATTTCCGCTCTCTGATTGTGCTACATAATTGACAAGGTGCTCAAATGAGGGGTATTTGTCTGCTTTGCAACAGTTATTTTCGTATATTATATACCTTGTCTCTTTACCAAATGACATAATTTTAGACTAGTACAAATTGGAAGCATTTGCAGACAACAAAATTAATGTGACTCAATAATTGAAATTTGTTTTGGGAAAGGAAGAAAAGATTGTGGGAAAAGGAGAAAATGCTGGTTATCAGCATTTTCTCCTTTTCCCACAATTTTTTCAGAAGGCATCTTTCTCGGGGGTCGTGAAAACCAGGGATTGTTTGCTAAAGGGTTAATTTGAAATTAACTGTAAATATTTGCGTAATTCTTCAATTGAAGGCGGAAACATTAGTTTCCACTCATTAGTTACCTTGGTACCTTAGTGTGTGCCATTCGACGAGAACTGATGGAAATATGATATGTAAATGTGTTAACTCTTTACCTTAAAATCCAGACTTTTAATGACCCTGAAGAAGAAGGCCTTTGAAAACATTGTGGGAAAAGGAGAAAATGCTGGTAACCAGCATTTTCTCCTTTTCCCACGATGTTTTCTACCCTATCAAAGAAAAATTGCACTATATGAGCCACATTGAAATTGTCGTCTGCAAATGCTTTCATTTTGCATAAATCTATGTTTTTGTCGTTTGGTAAAGAGTTAATCTTGTAATTGATACAGGCTGTGATGTCTTGATTAGGATAAGTCAGAGTTTGTTATCAAACTCTGCTGTCAATTAGGTTCCACTATTAGAAGGAAGAGTTTTGATGGGTCGCTTAATGAAATTTAATGGTCTTTTGGGGCCTGAAATTCGTGGTTCTTGGTCACGTAGCACAAAAGTCGCTTAAAACAACACAAAATAAGAAGAAAATAGTTCAGGCGGACTTAAATACGGTCATTTAGCACAAAAGTAGCTTTAAAGACGTGGTCACATGTACAAAATTCACTGTATTTGTTTTTTGTCAGTGAAAGACTTAAATTTATTTCATCTGATGAAAAAAAACGGCTATATTTTCACTCGTGGCAGTGCCACTCTTGAAAATCTACTTATGTTCACTCAATGAAATACATTTTCATCTTTCACCGAAAAAAACAAATATTCTCTATATCTAAAACACATTTACAACAGACAATATTATGTTTTCTGTGTCTGTCTTGCACTCTGTGTAGGTTTATCCTTATCACACACCCTGCCATGTAGCTCAGTGGTAAGGGTATCTGACTCACGACCTGGTGGCTGTGGGTTCCATACCTGTCTGTCGCAGACTTTCTTTGTGGCAAAAATTATCCTAGCCCGTCTTTTGAAGATTCCCCCCTATTTTTTCGATGGGGGGGAAAATCTCCCCTCATTTTCAGTTTCTCGATTAGACCCTGTCGTTGTATGGTATAAAATGTATCAGTTACTGGACATTGATATTTCATACAGTAGATGTTAATTCTAGAATTCTCGAAACTTATATTCAAATATGTTTGAGTATTGATTATGAATATTTGAATACATGTGTTTACATGCGTCCTTATCCTTAGCTTGTTTAGACGAGGATTAACCCTTTACCACACCACAAAATTGAAGACTTACCAAAATGGAGAGCCTCTGCAGATGACAAATCAAATAATACTCAAATGATGGTGTAAGTCTTTGAAGAAGTAGAAAAAATTTGTGGGAATAGGAGAAAATGCTGGTAACCAGCATTTTCTCCTTTTCCCGCAATGTTTTTTCTTATTAATTACTATCAATTCTCAGAGTTGTTAAATGTAGGGGTTGTGTGGTAAAGGGTTAAGTGTGACAGTTGAATACTGATAACCACTTGCTGAGCTCTGGACATGAGAACAGGGGGTTGCTGGTTTGATCCCCAGCTCGGCCAATTTTTCTCCGAGGATTGATGATAGTCTTTGTAATGGGACTCATTCCTCTCTCACCGTTGGCCATTGTTTCCACAATGGTTATTTGGGAAAAGCAGCCAGTTGCTTTAAGGTATATTGTGAGGAGTACTGGTAAAAAGAAAGTCCGGGAAAAGCATGGATAGGTACACTGGCCGCCACAAAATAGCTCAAATACATTAAAAATTATAAAATCAATTAATCAATCAATCAGTGATTTCCACCTTTGAAAGTATAGATATTGGTTGAGAAACCACATATTTATTTTACATCCATTGAGAAACAAGTTCTGGCAACTTAACCTAATCTCTATGGATTCTGTTCTCTGGAGACTACACCAGTACTCGCGCCGAATGTGTGGGCCAGTGAATGGTCCCAAAATTGAAATCCGCTCCCAGGTATGAAACTAGGGACCTTCTGGTTGCAAGGCCAATGTCCTACCTCAAGACCATGGACACCCATTGATAGGTGCACTGGCCGCCACAATATAGCTTGGGTATGTTAAAAACATACAATCAATTATTATCGTTTTTAACCAGCTGGTGGCTACTACGCTCCCAAGATTGTGGACAACTTTATAAACGTTGTACCAGGGACTCCAGTGGAGGGAATGGATATCAGTTTAGAGTGCTTTGCTTATGGATCGTAAGTTACTTTTTTTGTCTTCTATTGTTCCTAGTGTAATTACCTCCTTTTTATTCTTTACCACACAATTCAGAGTTTTAACGAGCCCAAAAGGGAATTCCGCGTGGGTGGCTCAGTGTATCTGACTCGCGACCTGCGAGGTTGCAAGTTCCAGAAGCGGTTGAGACAAACTTCCTTTCCAGCAATTTTTCACCTCTCACCTCTGTTGCATGTGAGAAAAGTAGTCGGTGACTTGGAAAGTTGTATCAGTATTGGTGTGAGAAAGCCAGGAAATACATACGTAGGTGCACTGACCGACATGACCTAAGCTGTTAAAACGGCTTTAAACTCCATTACAATCAATCAGTCAACTAAAAGGGAAGGCTTTTGAAAACAATGTGGGAAAAGGAGAAAATGCTGGTAACAATTTATGTCACAATTTTTAAAAGTCTTGTGGAAAGGTACATGATCAATAAAACACCTCAGTCACTCATTCTCAAATTAACAGCCAATTTGAAGTAGTGAAAAACTGAAAAACACAAAAGTGGATATTTGTTTTTTTCGGTGAAAGATCGAAATTTATTTCATTGAGTGAACACCATCACTAGGTAATATTTTCACGAGTTGCGCAGCCAGCCACTCGTG
The DNA here is from genome assembly GCA_946811185.2 of Hippopus hippopus. Lineage (NCBI taxonomy): Eukaryota > Metazoa > Mollusca > Bivalvia > Cardiida > Cardiidae > Hippopus > Hippopus hippopus. Next base: position 60,920,986 of record OX328102.1, read on the forward strand.
AAAATATTACCGATGGTGTTCACTCGATGAAATAAATTTCGATCTTTCACCGAAAAAAACATATTCTATTTATTTCATGCTTTTAACCCTTTCTTGGAGGAGCTTTAGCAAAATCCAGTACAGTTCTTTTCAATTATTCCCCGTGGCATACCCCTCGCGCATAGCAACGCATTACAATATTACGTCAAGCGTGAGAAATGTAAGGTAAATGACGTCATATTTCCATCTGGTTGTGAGTCGCGCGCAATTTACCTAGGTAACTAGAATATAAAAATCGGTATTTTCACTGGTCGTACCCATGTAATATCGAAAAATATTTTCACTGCTATTTCTCGATATCCTACCGGGAAGCATGAAATAAATAGCGTTCTTCACTGAAATTTCTATATAAAATGGAAAGTTAAGCATTTCTGTCTATTACAATCATATGACATAATCATTTAATACGTGGCAAACTAAAATTTTTGGGTAACACAGATCTATCGTTGTGGTCTTCATTTAAATCACACATGTGCTACGTAAGGAGACAGTCGAGTAAAACACTTCCAATGCATGTGTTTATAATTTTTAGATTAGATATGGCAGCAGACTACATTAACTTTTCTTGGACAACATGTGATATATGATGTACATTTGAATGGTTAATGGACAGTTGAAAATGAACAGTACAAAAGTTGTGGATGTCACATAAGGCTTTATAATGAAAAAAAAAAACAGGCTCTTTAAGAGATGCAAATTAGTATAAATATCCATATTTTTTTCAATTCTATCAATATAAAGTGTTGATATATTATAGATCAAGGTCTGTCTTTCAACTGAAAGTAAATGGTAGGCCTCGCATGCACTTTAATGGCAAATGTCATGTAAACTACAATGAAGTTGTGACAAAAATCAACCATGAAAATATCATTATTCTGAGTGTTAGTACACATCAATCTTTTGCTGATATTCTGTTGTAAGTATATAGAATTAAGGTTAACATGAGAAATGAAATTACCAGACATTTCACAAGAGATTCCATCTTTCAAATCCATGAAAAACATGGTTGTGACACAACACTGTGGGGGGGGGGGGGTGTCGCTGCTTTGAAATGGAACTTTTCAACCAAAAACTTAAATTTCGAACAGTTAATGATGTTTTTTAGTTAACGAATAGGAATAGCTATCTCAAAAAAACATAAAATTATATAATGCAACCTTCCAAAATTTCAAGCAACTTTGAAATAACCATGTGACATACTTTTGGCCTATAATTTGAGAATGAGTGCAATGACCTCAAATCAGTATGATGACATCATATCTGATGTATTAAAAATAGAGGGAGTTGTTGATTGTAAAACAGCTTCCATGTTAACAAAATCCCCAGAATTGCATCTGTTTACTAAATTTAGCCATACAGTTTATATCATTGCAAAGAAAAGTATATCTAGTTGTATTTTTTGATGTTTGACCAAAAATTTTGGTTAACAAAATAAAAACTAAATGAGTTCCTTTGATGAATACAAGTGATTTAGACGAGGCAAAGTGTTGGGATGCTTGCACAGGTATATCAGTTGGGGCGAAAGCATTTCTATAAATCCCTTGCTACACAACCCAGACGTTTAACAACCCAGAGAAAGACAGCCTTTGAAAAAATTATGGGAAAAGGAGAAATGCTTGTAATGCTGGTTCCATTAGGCTATTTCCTCAGGGTCATTAAACACTGGATTGTGTTTTCGCGACCCTGGGAAGGAAAGCTTTTGAAAACCTTGTGGGAAAAGGAGAAAATGCTGGTAACCAGCATTTTCTCCATTTCCCAAAAGGTTTACTACCCTTTCAGAGACAAATTTCATAAATCGAGACACTTTTGATATGTCGTCTGCAAATGCTTTGAATTTGGACCAGTCTAACATTTTGTCGTTTGGTAAAGAGTTAATGCTTTACCAGACGACAAAATTTTAGACACGTCTGAACTAAAAGACTTTGCAGGAAATAATCTAAGTCTGTAACACTTTCACAAACAATTACCATCTTTTCAGCTGAATTGAATATGACATCTTTCAAATTGGACCGGTCTAAAATTTTGTGGTCTGTGAAAGAGTTTCAAACAATCCCCGTAAGTTACAGTAGATTTTTTTTTCAGCAGTTGAAAGAGGTAAAATTCATATTGGCCATGGATGCTCTGTGAAAAGGGGGCTTAATGCATCTGCAAAAAGTATTGACTCATGTCAGCCTGCGCAGTCTGCGCAGGCTGACATGAGTCGAAACTTTTTGCTATTTATAAATTTTCTGCATGTCAAAGAACCATTCTAGCTCCAGTTCCAGTTGGTTGTTAGAATATATAGATTTTATAGGTCTGGGTCCTAATTATGTCATGAATTGCTTGATATAATGCATCATGTAGATGCATTAAGCCCCTTTTTGCCAGAGTGTGGCCCTTATACTTCATGTTAGAAGCACTAAGGTTAAATTATTTCAAGCATTTCTTTCCTTTTTGACAGGACACCTTTGATTTATTCATGGGAGTGGCCAAAATGGGACTATGATCGGTACAGTCTAACTGACAGTAACCGGGTGTTGAAGATTTCTAATGTCAGCTTGGATGACTCGGGTGTATTTAATTGCACTGCGAGATATGGTATAGGGGGATCACAATCCGATTTTGATAAGAGGTCGTACACATTCTATGTGGAAGGTATGTTTATGTCATGGTTCTTTTTATGAATACAGTTGGATTTTCTTGTCGTGATTTTCAATGTAATGATTTATTGCTAATGATTACAAAGTTTATTTCACGCATATAAAATAAGGTCCAATGAAATCACTTAATACTACAACGTGAGTACAAAACCTACGAATTGGACTGAGTAGAGTCCTAGGCCGCCTTTCACTAAACTGGGTATGCATGAAATTTGCATATGCAATTTAGGAAAGCAAACATTAAAGATCTGCAAGAGAGTAAAAACATCTATGGTAAATTACCAACATACTATGGTGTAAGGTATAGAAAAACACAAGGGATTTGTCCTCATTTAAAACCAGAAACAACAACAGTGATTGATTGGAAGGCTCCAAAACATGAATTGCATTTTCTGTCCATCATAATATGTGCAATTTTGCAGCCATCAGGGGCAACACTTTGCATTAAGATACAGGAATGAATGTAGTTTGATAAAATAAGGATGAAATGGGTTAAAAACTGGCTGAAAACTGCCAGAAAACGAGTATAGATGTATGTTTATGTCTGAAAACAAGTTTCACTATACTGCATAACTTTACAAGTTGAGTAAACATGTGCATAATTTTAAGCCAGCTCATACCTTCTGGTGAAGTAGGGATTGTATGTATGGGTGAGAGTTTTCCGTATTATTACGGATTTTTGTAATTTGGATGGCTGCTGGGGCATAGGGGTCCGTAGTTTGATTCCTGGCACCCATAGACTATATATTATAAACAAGGGATTTAACTGTATGCAGCCCGTTACTCGCCCCCGGTTACAAAAAACAACGTATCTTTTCTACCCCATCAGTTATTCTCCTATTTTTTTCAACAGCTGAGAGCTAAAACATTTTTCTACCAGAAAAACACAACTGTTTGTCAGTGGCTAATGCAGTTTGGCTGATACATTCGCTCGAACTTGTAAACTCGCTCAAAAATCTGCGCCATTGACACGGGTTCGTACATCCGTTTTCAAGATATAAAATGCACTTTAGATCCAATGAAACGCAGCATTAGCGGCACCCACCCTTTAAACATGTTTAAAAATACTACTGACCTATAGTCTTTATCTTCAATAATGACGAAACGCCTCAGAATTCGTTGAAATTGTGATCCACGTTCTTATTTCGAACAGCTGCAGATATCTTCTGTCATGTGACATTGTTTGGAACGAGAAATTTCATTGGTTGATATGTACTAACAGTCGTGCATTCAACCAATGAATTTTCGTACAGCTGCTCACACCTTTTTGTCACGTGACAATACGGTGACACTGTTTGGAACGAGAAATTTCACTGGTTTATATGCGCGAACGTCAGTATGGAATGTACGAACCCATGTCAATGGCGAAGATTTTTGAGCGAGTTTACAAGTTCGAGCGAATGTATCAGCCAGACTGCATTAGCCACTGACAAACAGTAGTGTTTTTGCTGGTAGAAAAATGTTTTAGCTCTCAGCTATAGAAAAAATTAGGAGAATAACTGATGGGGTAGAAAAGATACGTTGTTTTTTTGTAACCGGGGGCGAGTAACGGGCTGCATACAGTTAAATCCCTTGTTTTAGTCTATGGGTGATAGGAGTCAAACTACGGACCCTTATGTGCTGGGGCTGTTTTTCCAAATCGTATAAATCAGTTGAGAAAGTTGATGGGGGGAGCTTAGGGGTGTTCTCCCATAATATCGCCAATCAAAACCCTTCTGACATCATTCTACTGAATTGGTTTGCCTGTGATTTAGTGACAGGTAACCAGTCTCTCATATACAAATGTACTTGCTATTGTTTACCATCGGAAAGTACCGAACATCATTATATCCGTAAGAACAAAGACAGGAAATTAGCCGAATCAATAAATGGTCCTACATTTACCAAACAAAGAAATTTCCGGCATGGAAAACTTATTCCAGAAGTGGTAGTTTATAAAATTAACTTCGATTGGCTAGAGATCCCTTCTTTTATCCAATCCAACAAAGCGTAACGAAAATATCACAATTTGTTTCCTGTTCATATTTCCGCTTGATAAAATCAACAAAATTTTAATGAATTCTAACGAAAATGAAGTACTGACCCCAAGGGTATAATACGAAGTCGTTAAAGGAAGATGTGAAAAACAAGTGGAGATAGGAGTGATTAAATGAAAGAGATGCTCGAGGGGAGAAAGGACCGTAACCTGACATGAAGGGGGTTGCATTTTGCGATGTCTGCTCTAAAAGCATCAATTACAAATCTAAGGGCAAGAAAGTGATGTGACTGCATGCACAACATGAAACCCACAAAAAGAATCTATATCATGTTATAGAAGACAGAGTTACCTGTTATTTATATGTGAAATTTTAATTCGAAGAATGTAAGTATAGTGTCATGAAAGGCTTTCTAAAGGGTTTTGAATTAGCTATGCCTTTGGCCCCATGGACCCCCAGGCCAGGGCGTTGCCCTGGACTCACTGGTGGCCCCCAGGCCCTCACTTTAAATTTTCAGTATTTTGGAAAGTTTTAACTTCCACCCATGGGTATGTGTGAGTTTACAATCCAAAAATAGTTTGCATAAATCTACGTGGTTCAGTGAAAGGCAGCCCTGAGTATAGATTTTCCAACGACAATAGTCCAGAATATGAACTTTTCAGAATGAGACTAGAGTCCAGAATATGGACTTTTCAGAATGGGACTAGAGTCCAGAATATGGACTCTTCAGTATGAGACTAGAGTCCAGAATATGGACTTTTCAGAATGAGGCTAGAGCTCAGAATATGGACTGTCAAAGTGTGAGACTACAGTCTTCAAAGTTTTCAAAGGCCATCAAACATGAGGTTGTTTGGTAAAGGGTTCAATCATCTTTATTAGACTGATTTTAGCTCAGCTGTCTTCAACTCTTTCACTACTTAATAGATAAGTAGCATTTACTCAGTGGCTGCAAATACAGTTTCACAACAAGATCAAGACATGGCTCATTCATAGTCTAGAATAAAGCAGTGAACAGTGTAGATCACAGATCAGAATGCACATTTTGTGCAGTCTGGTCTGTGATCTACACTGTCCACAAAAGCTTCTGGTATCGTCTATGGTATGGAAAGAGTTAAAGAAACGTCTAAATATTTTTATACAGTTATTCCCTTTTTTCGACTTTGGATTTTTCACAAAAAGCAACTGCAGCTGAATGTTGGCACACGCATACAGTGCACTAGCCTGGGTTCCAGTCCGCTCATTTTTTTCCTTTTCTATCATTCGGACGTTACTTTGTCAAAAATGACGGCCTGGGGACATTCGAAAACCGATCGCAGCGACATCTAGATTACCCCATCTCACAGTCCGGTAAAGTAGATGTCGCTGCAATCGTTTTCGAATGTAAATAACTAAAAATAGATACAGAAATTCCAATAGCCTCAATTTGGTCAGTTCCTCTCTTTGTGGACCGTCTTTGAAAATATTGAAAACTAAATTTCAAACGGGTATTCCCAATGTCTTTGGAGGATAGTTTAACAATAGCTGCTAATCGTTTCGTCTCTTTGACTCTGAAAGCTTTTCAGGATGTTTTTTACTAGTTTTGTTGCAGGTCACGATGATTTTTTGATAAAACAACAGGTCAGGAAAATCACTCGTCCCCGTTGTACTTGAAAAAGTCGAAAAATGCGCCAATTCATTGTTACCAACATTGTGACGTCACGCGATAAACAAATCTATAATTAGATTATCGGCACAATTCATAGTCATGGGGAAACCCTCAAATGTCCCCAGGCGGTAATAATAACGGACAGCTACTAAAGATCGATAGCAGACCAAGATTAGGACAGTGTGATACGAAGTTATTAATAAATCATTACCGCCTGGACCCAGGCTAACAGTGCACTTGTTGTTACCTCATTGTAAAACTTTCCTATCCTTTGATATAAGGTCATTTTAACATGCTTCAGTACAATACTGAATTCTGTTGGATGAGAACACTGCAGAACCAGTCTATATTTTGGATGAGGCAACAGCCAAGTCCAAAATACTCGTAGACTGGTTCTGCAGTGTACAGACTTTATTGAATTCGGTATTGTACCGAAGCATGTTAAATGACCTCTTTGTTTCACACTTCCGTATTGACTTTTAAGTGAATGATAAGTATTTGGCCATTTCAGTTTTAAGAAAAATATTTACAACAAAAAAAAGAGTGGTTTTAAGCCAATGAAGTTGCTGTATGACAACAGACTGTTGTAGACTACTCTTCCTGACAAATATCTATATTCAGGACTCTAGTCTAGTTTTGAAAAATTCATATGCATGGACTCCTGCGTTGTCTGAAAAATCCATATTTGGGTCTTCTGCGGAGTCCAATATGGATTCAGATATTACGCACTCATGAGGTAGTAAGCCAGTGATTTCATTGGGAGTTAGATTGTAGATTGTAGGTGTGAAATAATGTATTATATTCTAGCCAAGCCAAGGTTTTTACTGCCCCTCCAAGATCAGCATTTAGATATTGGAACTAAACAGCTAACCTGGCGCTGTGAAGCCAGAGCAGTTCCGTTCCCAACCTATTCCTGGTATAAAGATGGTGCCCCGCTTACAAACAGTTCCGACGGCAAGGTGATCATCTACAGGAACACATTACACATAATGGATCTGGACAAGGCGAGAGATGAAGGAATGTATCAGTGTGCAGCAAGAAACTCATATGGAGAAAAATTGTCTTCGGCTCAACTTAGAATCCTGAGTAAGTTCCTTGTGAAAGTAAATCTTTGAAACATCATAGCCTGAGAGCCAGATCCTCCCATTGTGGGATTGACCACAGGCCACTGCAACTCAATTGGTCTATCATGGATTACCAAAGTTTTCATTGCTGAATCATTTGACACAGTTACTAGAAATAGCACATTGGTGCATCACCTCTATGTCATTGTTATGAGGAAAATGCTTTTGAAAATGTGGTGCCAAAAAGAGAACTTGCTGGTAACCAGGACTTTTCTTTTATTTCCCAAAATGTCTTTTACATTTTCATTGGCATCATTTTAGCCACATTGAATTTGTCAGCTGCAATAGCTATCAATTTAGACAAGTCTAAAATTTCATCATGTGGTAAAGCACTACACCTTCTAGGCAATCAATTGTTGCCACACATTCTTGTTTGGCCACCATGGGGTGGGGGGTGCATAAAAGGAGTTCTGTGTGCCTCAGTGGTAAAGTGTAGGCCTATTAACCTGAGGGCCAAGGTTTCCAGCCTCACTGGAAGCACTGGCTTCAAGTGACCTTAAGCAAGACACTTCAGAGCCCAAGCCTAGTAGCTGTGATACACAGGACATACCTGAAAAAGTAAGTTATCCTTGTGGTATGACTAACATGATATTAAACATGGTGTGAAAACAACATTCAGTCAGACAGTCAACAAACTGGGGCTAAGTATTTCTCAAACACAATCTTGTTTCACAATACGCTTTGTCTATTTTCCACAATGCCCATTGTTTATTTTCAATAGCTGTTGCACCCCAGTTCAGCAAGAATCCAATGAGTCCAACGATGAGTGGTGCTTTTAACGGTAACATAACCATACAGTGTCGGCCAGAAGCGGCCCCTTTTCCAGAGTTCACCTGGCTACGAAACAACGGTAATTTGAACCCATCAACAGACCCCAACAGTAGAGTATACATGAGGACAAATGGGGACCTAGTTATACAGAACTTAAATCAAGGGGATGCAGGATGGTATGAATGCAAGGTTCAGAATGCATACGGCGAAGCATTGGGCAGAACATACCTGAATATTTATCGTAAGTGACCTGCAATTAACCTTTTTATCAGGAAGTCCCTAGTTTTTACAACACTAATGGAGAAAGCTTTTGAAAACATTGTTGGGAAAGGAAAAAATGCTGGTAACCAGCATTTTTTTCCCCTATTTCTACAATGTTTTTTTGTTAACTTTTAGTTTGGCAGTTTTCAAAGGAAACATTTAGGTAGCCCTGGCTTAGTAGTTGTTGTCATCATGGAGTGAAAACTTTGATATTCACAAAAACTTTGACATTTTATGACATCTCTGTCATTACTGAGGGTATTTACTTCAAGCTTGGACAAACTGTTCATTTTCAAAAGGGGAACCCATACACAAGAAAAGGTAACCATTAAAATATTTTTGGCACAGTTATACCACTTCTTTGACTTTGAATATTCATTGAAAATCAAACAACTGCAGCTAGGCACCGGCACCCAGATGCAGTACTCTTGTTTCAAAGACAAAGCCCAGCATTTGTACTACATTCAATTTGTCATCTGCAGATGCTTTCAATTTGGACTAATCTAAATTTTTTGTGTGATACAGAGTCAAAAGTCATTGTGGATAGACATTTTTCTCAGGGTAGTTAAAAGTCAGGATTGTGTGGTACAGAATTAAACTTATTTTCTTCGACAGAGCAAACAACGATATTCCGACGCCCTACCCCGGTGGAAGTTGAGGTGAACAAGACGGGATTCTTATACTGCCAAGCATCTTTTAACAGAGACAACCTGGACTTAGTGTATGAGTGGGCCTTTAATAACAGAATCATTGATATTGATAGAAACGTCCATTTTAGTAGGGTATGTAAAATACAAATTATCATTATACAGGGTGTTTCATAATTTGTGGTACACTTTCACTTTTTCATTATTACAAAATAGCAAGGTATGTTATTCACCCTTTACCACACAATCCAGACTCAACAACCAAGGAAGAAAAGCCTTTGAAAACATTGTGGGAAAAGAAGAAAATGCTTGTTACCAGCATTTTCTCCTTTTCTCACAATGTTTTCTAACCTATATAATACAGAAACCATCATCTGAGTCGCAGTTAATTTGTCGTCTGCAAATGCTTTCAATTTGAGTAAGTCTAAACTTTTTTGTTTGGTAAAGAGTTTTAAGGTAAATGTTTGAAGTTTTAAGTTTACAAAACTTGACTCGCTAAAATGTGAAAAACCCAAATTGATGACTCTCCAAATATAGCATCTACCTTTTAATATGATACCATGTTATTTGTAATAACTATTCGGGGTAGAATGCACTTTAGCGGACACACTTAAGCCATTCTGTTACTTTGTCAATAACGTTTGTGCATTCTATTTGTTACGGATTCAGTTTGACACAGGACATTTAATCTCAAAATAAGCAAGGGTTAGGGGGCGGCAGCCCCTATGTAGTAATCAAGTAGTATAAATAGGTATTTATGTGTCTCAGTATCTTTGCGGTTGACCCACTGTTTGAAAGTGTATCACATGTAATAAAACACCCTGTATACCTAAAACTTCTGGCTTGAATACATGTGTTGTACACAGATGAAATTGGACATGGCATAAAAGAAATTTGTATCTGAAAGTATTAAAATATGGCCCTAAAATAATTGTGTGATGAAGTCATGTTTCATTACTGAATATTTGAATTTTACTTCATAATGTGCTTCTACTTTTCATTTAAGAAAATCATCCACCAAAACAGTATTGTTTTCAATGTATAGCTATATTTTAGTGGTAAAATTTATAGATGTTATCGTACCAGGGACATTTTGTTGTAGTCACTTTCCTTGGGCATGTTTTTGATGCAAACTGTGTTGGAAAAGTTTATATTATGGGAGACTGAACATAGAGCCATATGACAAAATTCTCTTAACTCTTTACCACACAGTCCCGAGTTTTAATGACCCTGAAGAAGAACTCTTTTGAAAACATACTGGGAAAAGGAGAAAATGCTGGTAACCAGCATTTTCTCCTTTTCCCACAATGTTTTCTAACCTATCAAAGACAAATTCCATCTTTTCAGCCAAATTTAAATTGATGTCCGCAAATGCTTTCAATTTGGACAAGTCTATATTTTTCTCATGTGGTAAAGAGTTAAGCAGTGAGAAGCAAAATACAAAACCCAGGAAAATATTCCTTATTTATATTCCTTGATTTTTGTACCTACAAAAGTTACTTTTGTTGTTACAAAATATTGTAATAATGGATAGTTTCATTCAGAAATGGTAAGTAAAAACAAACACTGTTTAAGCGAGTGAAAATCCTTTTTAGCTCGGCTGTTTTGGAAGAAAATGTCAAGGTATTGTCATAACCCTGTAGTTGTCTGCATTGTCATTGAGCAAACACTTTGACATTTTAGCAGAGCCCAGGTAGCTCAGTCGGTAGCATGCAAGACTTGAGAACGAGAGATCCATGGCTCGGCCAATTTCTTTCCGAGAATTGATGATAGTTAGTGTGACAGGATTCATTCCTCCCCCACCTTGACGATGGTTAGGTGGGAAAGCAGCCAGTGGCTTGGAAAGAAAATTGTACAGAGTACTGGTAAGAGAAACTCCAGGAAAGCATGGATAGGTGCACTGGCCTCCACAATATAACTGAAATAATGTTGAAAAAAACGTTAAACACTATAGATTTGTTCATTTAATTGCGTCACTAATAGGCCTCCATACCACATGACCATGTCACTGTTTCACACGGAAGTAATGGTATTTTCACAAGCAAGTCATTTTGAATACTGGCATGAAATTTTGTTTTGATTGGTTCATTCTTTCAAAAGTTATTTACAGTTTAAGTAGGTAGTTATATACACTGGCTATGTTACTGAGTGTACAATGAACCAAAAAGCAAAGCTTGAAATTAGGGCCTAAATTAAAAGTTGCGTTCGTCTAATTATTTCAGCTTTACAAATATTTAGTGAATGTCGGATACATGGGGCTTCTGCGTTATCAACGGTCGGTTTTCAGATGGTATTAAAAATTTAAAGACGGCAGAACTTACTTGAAAGATGCCCCCGTCCTGGTCAACCCAAAACTGCAGCTTCCAAAGAAAATGTTGCTGCTGTGGCAGATTTGATTAAGCAGGATGCCAGTCTTACAGTGAAAGAAATAGCTAAGAGAGTTTGCATATCATCGGGGTCAGTTCATATGATTTTGACCAAGGAGTTAAAACTTTGTAAATTTGCGCTTGATGGTCCCCCACCTCTTGACAGATGATCAAAAGGCTACTGTGTAAAAATGGCCAAAATTCTTCTTAAAAAGTACAAAAATGGTGACAAACGTAGAATATCAGAACTGTTCACAGGTGATGAAACCTGGATTTATTATTTTGAGCCCCAGAGACGCGTCGGTAATAAACAGTGGCTGCGCAAAGACCAAGCTAGGCCGATCATAGCAAAAAGAATAAAAAGTGCCAGAATGGTTTTATATGCCATATTTTTTCATTCAGATGGCTCAATCGCGCAAATTCCTGTGTTCTTTCATAAGTGAAGAAACACTATGAAAACTGAAGACCTAGAACAGAATTTAGGGACTTGTGCCTTATCCATGATAATGCAGCTGCTCACAACTCTGCAATTGTTCAGAATTTCCTTGAAACAGAAAAGATGGTACAGCTTCCCCATCCACCCTATTCTCCCAATCTCGGCCCATGTGACTTTTTTCTCTTTCTCTCTGGACGTTGACATGGCTCTAAAAGTGCCTTGGGAAGTGCCATTTTCAGTGTCTGCTGGGTATTCCCAGAAAAGTCTATTTCGCAGCCTTCGCAGACTGAATTTCCAGACTTGAAAAATGTATTTCTGTCAAGGGAGAATATTTTGAAGGCATGGAATTAACAAAATATATATATTTAATATAATGCATCTCATAGACACCCAGTGACACCATTAAATGAACAACCCTTGTACAATCAATCAATCAATCGACGTTTTATATGTCTGTCAGTACTGAAGATAATTACTTTAAACTTGGACTAGTTGTTAAGTATCAAAAAATAATTCAAGTTGAAAGTAGTGTGCACAATGGATAGTCATCGTAATAATTTGACACCATATTTGATGCTGTGTGGATGATTTTGCTGAAAGCTGTTCCATCAGTTTTGTTGTTTATTGTGTTCCCAATGAAATAGTGAGTTATTATCATGGCCTTGTTACAATTGGCATGAAAACACAAAAATGATTACACAGTTACTATTGTAAAATGAGGATGAAATGAATTAAAACAGGCTGAAAACACATATAGACTGATGTATCTTTAATTGAACTAGTATTTGAAAACTATTCTGCTGTTAGAGAGAATTTCCTCCCTTTCAGTCGTTGGTGTCTTAATCTTTAGACTGCTAAGCGCGACTCACTGTTTGCAAACAGTGTAGATCAAGATCAGACTGCATAGAATGTGCAGTTTGATCTTGGATCTACACTGTCTGATACAGAGATATTTTTCCCCAAAAGATACCTTTGAAATAGCAACATTTGGGTTTTAATAGCAACATTTGGGTTTTGACTATAGAGTTAAAAGTTTCATATCACTTATCTAGGAGGTTATGGGTTAATTCAGGTTTTACAGTATGTAACTTGTTATCAAACAGTCTTGAGTTTTGACGACCTTGAAGAATAAGGCTTCTGAAAACATTGTGGACAAAGGAGAAAATGCTGGTAACCAGCATTTTGTCCGCATTGTTTTCTACCCTGTCAAAAACCCTGTCATTTGATCAAATATTCAAATATTTATTTCTACAGGCAACGGGCCCAGATAATGAAGGAGGGTTGTACATCATAAACGCTCAGTTTGACCATACAGGGATCTATACATGTATAGCACGAACCCAAGTGGACTCTGCCAATGCCTCAACTACAGTAATGGTGTATGGTAGGTATTATTAGTTCCGCTGTTTTTGAAGGAAACGTAAAGGTATTGCCACAGCACTGTCGTCCTCTCTGTTAGCATCGTTGTGAAAATTCTTTTTTTTTATTTCTATGACCCCGCCATTAAAATAGGGAGCATAATAATTATACTGTTACCCTGTCCATGGGTTTTTATGTGTGTGTCTGTGTATATGTGTTCGGTATACAGTGGTGTTCGTGCCCGGCCAATAACTTGCAGGTGCATAGTCAGATTCTAAAATTGATACAAATGATCACCATGGAAAGACGACATAATGTGTGCAACAACAGTGTACCCAGCTCAGAGGTCAAGTTTGCAGTGCTTGGTTGAACTGGGTCAATATTAATTTTGGTACAATTAAAATGATGGCTTGTTGCAGGGGCATCCATGTCAGTGGCACGTTTCTAGTTTTATATCTCTGTTCAACTACTTGTTAACTATCAAAAAGGGAACTTATACAACAAGAGCAGGTAATCATCAAAGTATTTCTGACACAGTTATGTTCCCTTTTTGGCTTGAAATTTTCTCTGAAAAACAAGCGACTGCAGCCCAGTGTTAGCTCGCATATTCGGTGCTCTTGCTTTTAATTCAGGGGTGTTAAACATCGTTATTAACTGCTAAAGGGTAAAAGGAACTGCAAGGTAGTGTTGGCAACAGCATGTAATGCTCTTCTTTTCACTGTATGAGTGAAGTATGGGCTAAATCTAACAACCTGGGCCAGTATTTACCAACCATTCTTAGGAACATTCTCAGTCTTATTCTCCACAATTTTCTACATTTGAAAGTAACACAACTTCTGATTGGCTAAACCAAATGATTGGCTAAACCATTCGGTTTAGCCAATCAGAAGTTGTGTTACTTTCAAAATGGTTAGTGAATACGGACCCTGTTCTTGATACAATTTTACAGGACCACCCAGTGAGCCAGCAGGAATCCTAACTTTTAAAGCCGACGAACTAGCGTCAGACCCACTGAGTACCGTGCAGGCGGGTGTGAGAGATGTGCTTCTGCGATGGACAGATCCTGTCAATACACATGGAGCTCCAATTGACAGTTATGTCGTGTATGGAAAAACAAACTATTCTGATACGTGGGTCACCCTCTTACCATGTAAGTTAAATTTTGATAAAAGTTTAAACATATTTATATTACATGGATCGGGAAATAGGTTCTTGCATCTAACACTAATCTTGCATCTTACACTAATCTCTCACGATTCTAGCTCCTGGGAACCACACCAGTACTCGCACCATACGTGTGTGCCAGTGAACGGTTCGACAGTTGACACCCACTCCCTGGAATCAAATTTGGAACCTTATGTTTGCAAGGTCCATGCTCTACCTCATGACCAAGGACACCAAATTTTCGTCACCCTCTTGCCTTGAAAGTTAAACTGGGCCAAAAATTCAGATTTCTCACAGAATGACAAAATCTCAGACACTTGTATTTTGAAAACATTAAAATTTTGCAGAGCAGAAATAAAATGTTTGTTGCTCAAATGATTAAATTTTGTCAAAGGAAAGGTAGAAAACATGGTGGGAAAAGAAGAAAATGCTTGTTTCCATAATTATTACATACATTGTTTTCAAAGGCTTTTTTCCTCAAGGTCAAGGCTGTCGACAAGCAATTTCTCTTTTTCCAGCAATGTTTTCTACTCTTTCAAAGAAAAAAAACCACCATGTAAGCCATTATTTATTTGTTCTCTGCACATGTATTCAATATAGACAAGTCAGGGCTCCAGATAGAAGGAGTGATTTTGATTTTAGAATTAAAGATATAAATTATTCTACATCAAACCCTATGTTATGGGTACTCATTAGAATCGTCTCAACGAGACGATTCTAATGAGTACCCGCAACATAGGGTTTGAAAGAGAAATAATGGATTTAGAATACCATCACTCCCCCTTATCTGGAGCTCTCCACAAGTCTTCAAAATTTGCAGACAACAAATTTTACAAGAATCATATTGATAGTACTTATCTTTAAACAGGTAGAAAATATTTCGGAAAAATGAGAAAACGCTGGTTACCAGCATTATCTTATTTTCCCCCAATGTTTTTGAGAGCTTTTTTCAGTCAGGCTCGTTAAAACAGGGGTTTATGCGGTAAAAGGTCAAACAAGCCACAAGTGGGACACTGAATCACCGTGACACCCAGCTTTTTATGCTTAGGGATGGTCCTGTTAACAGTAATGTTTGTAAATTCTGTGAAATGAGCCGTGCTCTGTGAAAAGAGGGCTTAATGCATCTGCGAAAAGTATCGACCCAGGTCAGCCTGAGCCAAACATTTTCGCTATTGGTGAAATTTCTGTATATCTAAGGACCAGTCTACCTCATGATTTAGTCGATTATTAAAAAAGGTGGCTGTTACGGATCCAAAAGTATGTAATGGTTTGCTCGGTGTGATGGATTACGGAGAAGCATTAAGCCCCCGTTTGCCAGAGCATGGCTCAAATTTATGTGGTTGAAAATGATTTTTTTTTTATAGATACGTCTATACTCAGTTTCAGCCAGTTTTCAGCCAGTTTTTAAACCTCATCCTTATTTTATGAAACCGTAATCATTCGTGTGTCTTCATGCAGATTACGATGGATAGAAAATGTATTTCATGCTTTGGAGGCCTTCCAAGTTATCGCTGTTGTCGTTTCCAGTTTTAAATGAGGACAAATCCCTTGAGTTTATTTATCCAGTACACCATACTTATTATTTACCTATGTTGACACAGCTGACTTCATTCTGAACCATAAATACACACTATGAAGTTTTAACTGCGTTTTTTTCTCGCTTACTATAGAAATGTATCTTTAAATGATGTAACTTTTGTTGGTTATCTTCAGTTGTACCCCACCCAGCAACTGTTATCCCAGCAGAGCAGGATCCCCAGCGGCGACAATTTGTTGTACAAAATCTGACACCTGGTGTCTCGTACAGGTTTAAGCTGCGAGCTGTGAACAGATATGGTGTTGGAGATCTCAGTCTACCAACAGGTAAGTGATCCATTCTCTGTGAAATGGGGGTTTAATAACTTATGAAGTGTAGAGAGAGAGTGCTGAGCGGTGAATATGGTTAGTGAAGAGCGGCAACTAAAAGAGCAGGAATGAAAAGAGTGGGAAAGAAATTTCACGGGTAAAGACAACTTGCACACATGCGTACATATACACAAGACAAATACAGTCATATATACAAATGGAAATACATGGGTAAAAAAAAATAAAACCCTGGTTACATCTCCTTTTCCAACAATGTTTTCAAAGGCCTCTCTTTAGGATTGTTAAAAACCTGCGATTGTTTTGTAAGGGCTTGACTAACTACCTCCTTAAAAATCTACATAAGATCTAAAGTAAAATCTTTTTACTTGGTGTTAGCTCTGTATCAGACGACAAAGCTGTAGACTTGTCCAAATTCAAACATTTGCAGACAACAGATCCAATATTGCTCAGATGGGAAAAATTACCTTTAAAAGGGTGGAAAGCATTGTTGGAAAAGGAAATCAAGTAATTTTTCCATCTAGAAATAAGACCCCTAAAATTGCAGTGTCTTTGTCTTGTTGAGAATGTTTTTGCTCTTTACCAAACGACAGAATTGTAGACTTGTCCAGATTGAAAGTATTTTCAGACAACAAATAAACATAATACAAAAATCGAAATTTGTTTTTGGAAAGGTAGAAAACGTGGGTAAAGGAGAAAATGCTGGTTACCAGCATTTTCTCCTTTTTCCACAATGTCTTCACTTCTTTCTCAGGGTTGTCCAAACTCAGGATTGTGTGGTAAAGGGTTAACTCTTAATCATACAACAAGTTGACCAAAGTGAAGCCATTTGTAGACTACAAATTAAATGTAATTCAAATAATTATTTCTGTCTCCCATAGGGTAGAGAGCATCATGGGAAAAGGAGAAAATAAGGTTGGGCGGGCAATACAAGGGTCGGTTTTAAACAGCAGTTTTAACTGGTTAAACTGCCCCGGTCAATACTCCAGAAGTGGTCAGTAGTAGTCACAAGTGGTCGATTGATTTTTTTTTTTTTTTCTTTAATGGTCATTTGGAAATTTTTGGGCACCCTAAGTAATTGCTTGATGATAAGATATCTAGATTGCATATAAGTTAATATTTTACACTTCAGGAATAAAGCCTGGTGTCAAGTATAATACTCTAAATAGGGACAAACATTTGGTAATTAGATCTAAGCCTCAACCACTTGGATGGAAAGGGGCAACTTTTACACCTTTTAACCTGTTTTGACAAAACTTTACCAGTGAAAAAAACACTAAAATATAACCGGTTTAAACCGCCATCCTTGTCAATATTCATATTGACCGGCTTTTTGCCAACCTCGGGAGAAAATGCTGGTTACCAGCATTTCCTTCTTTTCCCACAACTGTTTTCAAAAGGCTTCTTCCGCAGGGTCATTAAAATACTGAATTTGCCAGACATGTAAAGAAATCTTTTATTTTTTTGCATATTAGGATATGTCTTCTTTTTTTTCCCACAAAGTTTTCAAAAGGTTTCTTCCTTTCGGTCAATCATGCGATTGTTTTGTAAAGGGATGACATACCAAACAAATTAACCCTTTACCACACAATGACGCCTTTTGACGCCCCTGAAGAAGAGGCCTTTTGAAAACATTGTGGAAAGAGGAGAAAATGCTGGTAACCAGCATTTTCTCCTTTTCCCACAAAATTTTCTACCCTATCAAAGAAAAGTTGCGTCATTTGAGCCACTATGAAATTGTCTTCTGCAAATGCTTTCAATTTCAATAAGTCTTAAATTTTGCCGTGTGGTAAAGGGTTAACAAATCTTTTGTTCTTTCTGTGTAACAGCATTGGTTGCTATTCCTGGAGCCCCACCTATAAAGCCGCCAGACAATATTGGAGGGGGTGGGGGTAAAGTGGGTACCCTCAGAATCACATGGACTGTAAGTTAACAAGCTTTATTTCACGTTTTCCATTCGTTTATCGAGAAATAGTGGTGGATTATGGTTTATTATTTCATGCTTTTCGATAGTTTATCGAGAAATAGTGATGGACTATGGTTGATGTTTCAAGTTTATGACCATTGAAAAATACTGATACCCTGTTTTCTAACTCTTCACTTGAAGGCAGAAACAGTAGTTTCTGCACACTAGGTAGCCTAGGTAAACAGTGCATGCCATTCCACCAGAGGAAAATATGATGTAATTAAATCACTTTTACCCTACATTTCTCGCACTTTAAGTAATATCGTAATGCATTCTTATGTGGAGTGGTTATGCCACGAGAAATTACTGAAAACAATTGTGCTTGATTTTGACAAAAGTCCCAACAAAAAAGGGGTTAGAAGCACGAAATAAATAGAATACTTGTTGTTGTTGTTGTTGTTTTTTCAGTGAAAGGTCGAAATTCATTTCATTAAGTAACATTGTCACGAGTGAAAATATTACCGATGATCTTCATGAGATCCTCTGTTTAATTTCTTGTCTTTCCTCTTTTATTGACCCTTTACTGCCCAAATATTTCTTTGAGACAGCTGGCAAAATTTTTGTAAGAAAAGGAGTGGATGCTCATATGATGCAGTTGCTGACAAAGGTTTTGAAGGTGTAGGGTTCAAGTTCCGCTGTGGGCATTTTTCTGTGTTTTTCAATAACTAAGGCCGGATAGCTCAGTCAGTAGCATATGGGACTTGAGAACAACGGGTCGCTGGTTCAATCCCTGGCTTGGCCAATTTCTTTCCGAGAATTGATGATAGTCATTGTGACAGGATTCATTCCTAGTAACCAGTATTTTCTCCTTTTCCCACAAGGTTTTCTACAGTTTTACAGGCAGTTACTATCATTTCAGCTACATCTAATTTGTCTCCAGCAAATGCTTTCAATTTGGACAAGACTAAAATTTTACTGTTTGTTAAAGAGTTAAACATAATTTTATTTCAGCCATTACCTCCTGAATATCACAATGGGTGGGGTATTGGGTATGAAGTGGAGTGGAGGGAGAAACCTGAACCAGGACAGGAAAACAGTAATATAAAGTGGAATAAGGTAAATATCATCAAGATTGTTATCCCATGCTGAAGAAGGAGGGATATAGCTTGCATTGTCTGTCTATCTGTCAGTTTGTCTGTTAGTCCATCCTGACAGATGTCAAATCCTGGACAAAAATTGATGAAACTTCATACAAGTGTTCCCTATGATAGTCTGCAGATATATTTGCTTTTTAGCTCACATGAGCATGAAGTGTTTAAGGCGAGCTTTTGCGATCATGCTGTGTCCAGCGTCCTTTCGTGCGTCCTGCGGTCGTCAACATTTATCTTGTGTGCAGTCTAGAGGACACATTTTTAGTCTGATACTCTTGAAACTTGGTCAGAATGTTTGTCCTGATAAAATCTCTAACAAGTTTGAATTTGGGTCACATTGGGTCCAAGAGTAGGTCACTAGGCTAAATCTTAGAAAAACTGTGTGTGCACTCTAGAGGCTACATTTTCAGCCTGATACTTTTAAAACTTGGCCAGAATGTTAATCTTGATGATATCTAGTACGATTTCGAAATTAGGTTATGTTGGGTGAAAAAATGTAGGTCACCAGGCCAAATCTTAGAACAACCTTGTTTGCTCTCTAGAGGCCACATTTTCAGCCTGATACGTTCTCAGTCTTACTCTCGAGAATTTTCTAAGCTTGAAAGTAACACAAGGTCAGATTCACTAAATTAAATGGTTTAGCCAATCGGAAGTATGTGTGACTTTCAAATGTTGAAAATCTTGGCAAATAAGACAATAAATGCTCTTGAATATGGTTGGTGACTACGGACCTAGATTTCAAGACCAGGCCTACCTGGGTCGAAACTGTTTGCTATTGGTCAATTTTCGGCCAGTCAAAGGACAGTTCTACTTCATGATTCAGTAGTATTTGAGACAAAATGGATTTTATGGATCCATAATCATTGTAATGACTTGCTTGGTATAATGCATACTGTATAAGTGGAAATTTTTGCGACGTTGAAATTTTTGCGATTTTGTGAATTTGAAAAATTCACAAACTTTTTTGGTCACGAATTTTACTACAAATATACCAACAAATAACGAGTGTCTTGAATTCGCAAACTTTTCCATACGCAAAATGTCCGTAATGGGCAATTCGCAAATTTTTGGACACGCGTATATATCCACATATACAGTAACTCTTTACCACACAATCCTGAGTTTTAACGACCCTGAAGAAGAAAGCCTTTTGAAAACATTATGGGAAAAGGAGAAAATGCTGGTAACCAGCATTTTCTCCTTTTCCCACAATGTTTTCTTTCCTAAGACAATTCTCTCCACTTGAGCCACGCTAAAATTGTCGTCTGCAACTGCTTTCAATTTGGACCAGTCTTGCATTTTGTCGTTTGGTAAAGGGATAATGGAGATTCATTAAACCTATCACATGATCCTGATTTTTATTGACCCTGAGAAAAAAGCCTTTTGAAAACATGGTGGGAAAAGGAGAAAATGCTGGTTACCAGCGTTTTCTCCTTTTCCCACAATGTTTTCTACCACATCAAAGACCAATTCCATCATATGAGCCAAATTTAAGTCATTGTCTGGAAACGGTTTCAACTTGGACAGGGTCAGAATTTTTGGTAAAGCGTTAAACCCACTGTGTGCAAGAGCATAGCTCATGTTAACTGATTATTTTAGGCTATTGTGAATGGTAATGTTGGAGAATATTCAGAGACCATCGGTCAAGACAGATATTACTTGCCCTTCAATGTCAAGGTCACCCCGTTTAACAGCTTAGGAAAAGGACCCCCTGGTGTCAATGATACAGTTTATTCAGCTGAAGATTGTAAGTACTCACCAAGTGAAGGATTAATTTAATAGATCTAAGACCCTTTACCAAACAGTCCAATGTTTTAACCATAGGCCTCTGAAATTCCATCGGTCTGATAAAAGGATAACGAAATTTTCACTATCGGATGAGAGCTATTGCTTAATGGAGAGCCGTTTGGAACTTTCGCAGGTCAGGGTACAGAAGAGAAATTGCATATGAACCCATCTGCACCAGTAACTAGGTTCATTTATCTGTTTTCGTTTAAATATTATCTCTGTAAGGGGAGGGGGGTCAAATTTTCTTTAATTTTGTTGCACACCTTGTATTACTATAAATGATATAAAGGGAATCGCCAATGTGCTATTTATAGAAATGGTGTTAATGAAAATTTGAGTATTTTCCATGATATACAGGCGATGCACCAATTGGTGTTGGATGATGGACCAAAAAAATTTTAGTGTTCCGTGACAGACCAATAGAGCTTCAAAGGCCTGTGGTTTAAACAACTATAAAGAATAATATGCTTTTGTAAACATTGTGGGAAATGGTAACCAGCATTTTCTGCTTCTCCCACTTTTCTCTCACTTTTTCTATCCAATTTCTGTAACTTCTCTCATTAATCAAATTTTGTATCAATCTCTTAATTGTGGACTGCAGATGCCATCAAATTCGAAGGTTGTAGAATTTATTGTTTTGGAAAGCGTTAAGGTGCTTTAGTCTAGACTCTAAGTAATACTTTTCAGTAGTTTATCGAGAAATGATGGTGGATTATGGTTTGATATTTCATGGTTGCGACCAGTGAAAACTACCGATTCTATTTTGTAACTCTTCAATTGAAGGCGGAAACTAATTCCTGTGCACTAGTTACCTAGGTAAACAGTGCATGCCTTTTAACCAGAGGGAATTATGATGAAATTCATGCCCAATAATTTATTTATGCCCATTTACCCTATATTTCTCACATTTTACGTAATATTGTAATGCTTTGTTATGTGGGGGGAGGTATGCCATGGGGAATTGCCAAAAATAACTGTACTTGATTTTTTAGGAAAGTCCCAACAAAAAAGGGGTTAGGAGCATGAAATAAGAATAATATTTGGGGGTTTTTTGTAGAAAGATCAAAATTTATTTCGATTGAACATCACTGATGATATTCACTCGATGAAATAAATTTCAATCTTTCACCAAAAAAAACAAATTTCCTCTTCATGTATTAATTGTTAAGCCATTATTTTAATGACCCTGACAATTAAGGTCATTGAAACATGACTCAAAAATTGTTCTGGGAGGATAGAAAACACTGTGGGATAAGGAGAAAATGCTGGCCATCACAATGTATTCAAAAGGCTTCTTTCTCAGAGTCATGAAAACCTGGGATTGTTTGGTAAAGAGTTAACCCTTTACCACACAATCCCGACTTTTAACGACCCTTAGAAAGAATCCTTTTAAAAACACTGTGGGAAAAGAAGAAAATGCTGGTAACCAGCATTTTCTCCTTTTCCCACAATGTTTTCTACCTTGCTGGAAACAAATTTTAATTTTTCACTTACGTTTAATTTGTCGTCTGCAAGTGCTTTCATTTTGGACCAGTCTAAAATTTTCTCGTTTGGTAAAGGGTTAACACAGCTAAAAAAAGTTAAGTTACAAAGAGGATTGACGATTATTATACTCCCCGCAAAACGAATGTTTTCGGGGGTATACTGGAATCAACCTGTCTGTCCGTGCGTCCGTGTGTCCGTCTGTGTACAAAATACTAGTAATTTTGTGTCGCAAACTTCTCCAACAGTTTTGCTACTATTGTATTGAAAGTTTGTTCATACATTGATCGTAAACTGAAGTTGTGCAAGACGCAGTTTTCAATCATCTACTCCCAATGATTCCAGGGTAATCTCCCCTTGAACTTAGAAAATTTTTTTGTTAAATTGCCTGTTTCTGTCAAAGCGCTGGCGGGGGTATTAAGTCACATTCAGTAACAGCTCTAGCTTGATTTAGATTTAAATTAGCAAGCATTGATTCTCTATTGTGACAACTCATGATTTATGGCCAAAAGGTATCCTTGCCATAAAGATACTTAACCCTTTACTAAATAATTCATAGTATTACCGACCTAAAAGAAAAAGACCTTTAAAAACATTGTGGAAAAAGGCAAAAATGCTGGCACAATAAATAATTCACAAAGGCGATAGCCTCATAACTCACAACCATGGTTTATTAAATGATAAATCATGATAGAAAGAAGATTATTTCTTAAATGTTGCAGTTCCAAAGTTGATTTCACCCATGAAAAAATACCATTTCAGACCGTGTAGGTCCAAGATCAGTCTGTGTGATTTTTGCCATCTGATCTTGAAGTACACTGTCCTTAAAAGCTCCTTGAGTCATGCTTAGAAGCTGACAGGTTAGGAGGGTTAAAAAGGCCATTTCAAATATTCCTCTGTATATAATTACAGTGCCAATTGGTGTACCCAGCAATGTTTATGCAGAACCTTTCAATGAGTCGGCCATTATTGTATACTGGGACCCTGTAGAGGACACACGCATCACCATGAAAGGGAGACTGAAAGGTTACAAGGTACATCATTTGATGAGTAACCAGAAACTGTATATGGCCTGCAACACGCGAAAAGGGGCATTCGGACATTGGACATTTGCGTAAATTGTCGTAACGGATCAGCCTGCGCAGTCCGCGCAAACTAATCCGAAACAATACTTTCCGTTCTTAAGTAATATTCTGTTTTACGCAAGTCTACTGTAGCACAAAATCTAATGTAGTCATAAAGTGCCGTCTCGGATTAGCCTGCGCGGACTGCGCAGGCTGATCCGAGACGACAATTTACGCAAATGTCCGAATGCCCCATTTCGGGTGTTGCAAGCCATATGTGCCATACTCTGTGAAAAAGATTATTAATGCATATGCAAAAAGTATCGACCTATGTAAGCCTACACAGGCTGACATAGGTCATTTTTTTTTTTTTTTTTTTTTTGTTAATTCTAAATTTTATGCACATCCAAGGACCATTTTACCTCCAGATTTAGTCCATTGTTAGACCAAATGGATGATATGGATACCTAATCATGTGATGTCTTGCTTGGTATAATGCACTATAAAGTTTCACCTGATCCAGTGACAAGGAAAAGTGGTGAGCGGGAATTCATTTGCCTGTGACAGTTTACAATTGGCCTGGCCGGGTAGCTCAGTGGTTAGCTTTTCCAACTCATGACTTTGTGGTTGTGGGTTCAATACCCAGTTGAGGCAAATTTTCTATACGACAATTTTTCACCACTCACCTCTAATGCATGCGAGAAATGTGGTCAGTGACTTGGAAAGAAAGTTGTGTTGATACTGGTGTGAGGAAACCAGGAAACACAGGCATAGGTGCACTGACTGCTGTGATACGGCCTTAGCTGTTAAAAGAGTATTAAAATCCTGTACAAATAAGCAATATTTTATTGGTGACTTAGGCCTAGCAGCATGATACATGTCCAGCTCCAGGAATATGCAAGTGAATAGAAGAAACCACTATACAAGTTTAAACTCTGTTAAAAGGTGATAGAGTGGATAAACCGTGTGTGATTATGCCAGCATATATGGCTTGCAACATGCGAAAAGGGACAGTCGGACATTTGTGTAAAGTGTCATCTCGGATCAGTCTGGGCAGTCTGCCCAGGCTAATCTGAAACAACACTTTCGGTTTTTATGTAATTTTCTGTTTTGCACAAGTCTACTGT
The DNA here is from genome assembly GCA_946811185.2 of Hippopus hippopus. Lineage (NCBI taxonomy): Eukaryota > Metazoa > Mollusca > Bivalvia > Cardiida > Cardiidae > Hippopus > Hippopus hippopus. Next base: position 60,945,794 of record OX328102.1, read on the forward strand.
AAAGTCGTAAAGTGCCGTCTCAGATTAGCCTGCACGGACTGCGTGAGCTGATCAGGGACGACACTTTTCGCCAAAGTCTGAATGCCCTATTTTGCATATTGCAGGCCATATATATTCACACTGTTCACATCAGAATCAGATACAAATAGCATTTAAAGCTTTAAATATGAATATAAAAACTAAAAACAAGTGAATGGATTATTGAATACTACATGTATATGAGCCATGCTCTGTGAAAAGGGGGCTTATTGCATCTGCGAAAAGTATCGGCCCAGGTCAGCCTGCGCAGTCCGCGCAGGCTGACCTGGGCCGAAACTTTTCGCTATTAGTCAATTTTCTGTATGTCAAAGGACCAGTCTACCTCATGATTAAGTTTGTTGTTTAAAAAAGTTGCAATTTTGGATTCATAATTATGTGATGACTTGGGCTGGTATTATGCATCACGGAGATGCATTAAGCCCCCTTTTGCTAGAGCATGGCTCATGCTTTTCACTTTTGGAATAAAGACCCAAAAGCAGCCAAAGGTAAATGATGTGTGTGTTAAAATGTATTTAAATTTAGATCATATGATTTAAAAGTATAAAAAATTATTCTGCAGATGACAATCTGTTATTGTGAAGTCAGTCAAAGGGTTACTGGCTGGCTGAAAAATGAATTTAGATCTAGGTAAAGAGTTGCAAGGGCAGTCTATCTTTTGTTTACTTTTGACCTGAATGTAAAATTCATTTTTCTGCTGGCCGCAATAACATTATCATCGTCACAATAATTTCAATATTGTTGAAAGGTATGATTTTAACACCTACATTGTGTACTTTTGGCAGCCACTGGGTCTTTAGATCGTGGAAAAATTATTTTTCATAAATTTTGTTTACTTTCATTTAAATTGCTTTAGATCCATTACTGGCTGAAGGATGTACAAGATATAACACAGGCCATCCAGGCTATTTTCTACGGAAACAGAGATCATGGAATGATTATCGGGCTGTTGCCGGATACATGGTATACAGTTAGTGTGATGGTGTTCAACGATGCAGGGAATGGGCTGAAAAGTGAGGTCGCTCACCAGTCAACCGACAGATCAGGTCAGGGTTTGTTGGGCTCTGTTTTTATAAGGCGGAGGTAAAAGGCTTTTGAAAACGTTGTGGGAAAAGGAGAAAATGCTGGTGACCAGCATTTTCTCCTTTTCCCACAATGTATTTTTGCCCTTCCACTGATAAATCCTTGCATGAAGGGAGAAAATGTCCCTTTTCCTTCAGTAGTTTCAAAAGCCTTTTTTTGGGTTCATTTTAATGTAGGTTTGTTTTGTGACAGTTTAATGTGTCATCTACTTGTGTCTTAAAGTTTGATAAGTCTAAAATTTTTGAAGTTTAATCAGGAGTTGAAGGCAGGATTGGTAGATCAAAACATAACAAGGAACTCATATAAATTTTTATCCATAAAGTCAATTTTGTCTAACAACCTTCTAAATCATGAAGTAGGCTGTTCCTTTGACATGCAGAAAATTTAGCATTAGCAAAAATTATTGACCAATGTCAGCCTGCACAGGCTGACATTGGTCAATACTTTTTGCAGATGCAATAAACCCCCTTTTCTCAGAGCATGGCAGAGAAAACAGTCAGGTGCATCACACAGAGATGAAAGAAAATAATACTGTTGCCTCATGCAGAAATGAAAGAAAACAGTATGGTGCTTCATGCAGAAATAAAAGAAAACAGTATGGTGCATCATGCAGAAATACAAGAAAATGCCATTATTTGTGCTATTGGCAGAACTAAAAAAAAGTATAGTGTTGCTTCTTGGCTAAGCTTGGTTGATACTTTTTGCAGATGCATTAACTCTTAACCACACAATCCTCGAGGAAGAGGCCTTTTGAAAACATTATTGGAAAAGGAGAAAATGCTGAAAATGCTGCGCCACTTGTGAAAATATTACCGATGATGTTCATGAAATGAAACAAATTTCGATCTTTCACTGAACAAAAAACAAATATTCTATTTATTTCATGCTTTTAACCATTTTTGGGAGGAATTTGCATCAAAATCCAGTACAGTTCTTTTCATGTATTCCCCGTGGTGTACCTCTTCCGCACAGCAACGCATTACAATATTACGTCAAGCACGAGAAATGTAGAATAAATTACGTTATATTCAATCTGGTTGAGAGGCACATGCATTTTACCAAGGTAACTAGTGCACTGGAACAGCTGTTTCCGCCTTCAATTGAAGAGTTAGAATATAAGAATCGGTATTTTTCACTGGTCATAACCATGAAATACTGAAAAATATTTCACTGACATTTCTCGGTAAGCTACCGGAAAGCATGAAATAAGAAAAGTTACACTGTTGTTCCATGCAGAAATAAAAGAAATACATGGTTGTTTCCTGCAGAATTCATAGCAAGTTTTATATCTTGCAGCTCCACTAGACTATCCTGTTAACATTGAAGTGTATCCCCATGAAGAGTTTTCTGTTCGGGTTCGATATAGGGGTCTCAGTACAGGAATATTTGAGGAACCCTTGCTAGGGTACAAGGTATGTAGTCACAGCCGGATATATTTATGTTGTAAAAGTGTCAGAAAGAATGTGGGAAAAGGAGCCAATACTGCTTACCAGGAGGGAGAGGGAAGAGTATAAAAGGTGTAAAACTTGTAATCCAGAAGGCATGGGTTCAATTCTTACTTGAGACATTCGATTTTTTTTGTGAGAGTTTCCATAGGCAAAGTACTTCAGAGCCCAGTCCAAAATTTTGTTCTTTGGTAAAGGCTTCCTTCATTTGTTTAACAACCGGAGGAAAAGAAGACTTGTAAACATTGTGGAAAAAGAAGATATTGCTGGTAATAAGTATTTTCTCCTTATCCCACAATGATTTTTACTCTTTCTGTAACAAAGTTAACAATTTGATTACAATTAATTTGTCATTTGCAAAATTAATGCTTTCAGTTTGAACATGTCTAAATATTTGTAGGTAGTTAAATAAATCCTGTTGCAAGTACTATCAGTTCTCCGACAGAAATTTGCTGAGTTGGGGATTGAAACAAGCAATACAAGTCTTGGACGCTACAGAGTGCTCTACTGGGCTCGGTCCAAAACAGCTGAATTGAATCCTATACCTAACTATTGCATGTTGTAACAGTCCCGAGAAAAGGGTCTTGTGAAAACGCTATGGGAAAAGAAGAAAATGGTGGTAACCAGCAGGTTTTCAAAAGGCTATTTTCTTCATGGTCATTAAAACTCAGGGTTGTGTGGTAAAGAGTTAAAGGGTCTTTGTTCCTTTTGTTTTGTTGATACTAATAAACCATTCTTTACTGAATACATGACAAAACTCTTCAATTAAATATCTTCAGATTCGTTACTGGCGAGATACAGAGAACATTCGACAAGCCAAGGACGTGGACGTAGAAAAGGAAACGGAAGGTTTCTTGGATGGGATCCAGCCTGATACTCTCTATCATTTACGTGTGCTGGGATACAGTATTGGTGGGGACGGAAAAATGAGCTCGCCTGAAACACTATTCTCCTATATGAGTATGTTCTCTATTACTTGGTGTAGCCTTTATCATGCCGTGTTTTGAATGTTGACAATAACAAAAAAAAATGATTTATGTTCAATTAATTTACATTAAATATGGTTTATATGACCCAGATTACTGTTACAGCAGCAAAAAGTGCAGAGCAAGATCAGACTGCACATATCTGCAGGCTTATCTTGCTTTACACTCTGTAAACTGTACAGAGAAAATAGCGCGCTCCCCCCTCCAAAAAAAAAAATGGCGAAATCTCTGCACAGATTTTTAGCGTAACGATCCTTTGTTTCAAATAGAAAATATTTTCAATTTATGCTCAACATCAGGCTTAAAAGAAAAAACAGTTAAATTCATCTTTTACTGGAGATGTTTACATTTCCCAAAAAGGACACAAAATGGCTGCCACACACATTAACCCCTTTACCATACAACAAAATTTTGGACCTGTCCAAATTGAAAGCATTTGCAGATGGCAGTTTTAACGTGGCTCATATGAAATGATTTTTCTTTGATAGGGTAGAAAACATTGTGGGAAAAGGAGAAAATGCTGGTAACCAGCATTTTCTCCTTTTCCCACAGTGTTTTCAAAAGCCTTCTCTTTCAGGGGCGTTAAAAGTCATCATTGTGTGGTAAAGGGTTAAATACTGTAGTATTTTGTTAGTTATTTTTTCTCGAGATTAACAAGTTATAAACAACTTCTTTGGTAATAAAAAGTTTTATGTGTTGTCCTTGGGCATGTGTGTCACTAAGAATTTGTCATTGGGCACGTGTGTCACTAAAAACTGATTGCATTTTGCTGCAGTACTGATTATACAGATGAAGCCAAAAATAGCTTTTCAGATGGAAAATTCATTATTTTCCAGAAAACTAAAGTTTAGGTTCCTTGATATTGAAAGAAAAGTGCAGATGACAAATCAACTCTAGTAAAAATGATGAGGTTTCACTTTAAAAGGGTTGAAAAGAGTGTGGGAAAAGGAGAAAATTCTGGTTACCAGCAATTTCTCCTTTTTCCCACAATATTTTCAAGTTCTTTTTCATCAGGGTCATTAAACGCTTGCAAAGGGTTAACCCTTGACCAAAAAGTCAACTGTTTTATGGACCCTGATGAAAAAGGCTTTTGAAAACATTGTGGAAAAAGGAGAAAATGCTGGTAAGAAGCATTTTCTCCTCTTCCCACAATGTTTTCCATCCATTTAAAGGTACATTACATGTACCTTTTGATGGCATTAAATTTTTTTGTCTGCAAATGTCTTTCAATCTGGATATGTCTAATATTTAATGTTTTGTAAAGAGTTAACTCTTTACCACATGATAAAAATGTAGACTTGTCTACTTTGAAAGCATTTTGCAGATGACCTTTTAAATATGAAAGAGTAGAAAACATCGTGAAAATAGGAGAAAATGCTGGTTACTAGCCATTTCTTCTTTTTCCTTCAATGTTTTCAGAGGTCTTTTTGATCAAGGTCATTAACCTTTACCAGACGACAAAATTTTAGTCTTGACCAAAATGAAAGCATTTGTAGACGACAAAGTAAATGTGACTTCAGAATTAAAATTTGTTGGGGAGGAGTTGAAAACATTGTGTGAAAAGGAGAAAATGCTGGTTGCCAGCATTTTCTCCTTTTCACACAATGTTTTCAAAAGCTTTCTCTCTCGGGGTCGTTAAAAGTCGGGATTGTGTGGTAAAGGGTTAAAAGGCTTGTAAAGGGTTAACTCTTTACCAAACAATCAAGTATTTTAGGGACCTTGAAGAAGAAGGCTTTTTGAAACATTGTGGAAATGAAAGATATGCTGGTAACCAGCCCTTTCTCCTTTTTCCCACAATGTTTTACTACCTGTTTAAGGCACATTCCATTTCTTGACTGACATTTAATTTCTTGTCAGTAAATGCTCTAAATCTGGACATGTTAAATATTTTAATGTTTTGTAAAGAGTTAACTCTTTACAACACGACAAAAATGTAGATTTGTCCAACTTTTAAGCATTTGCAGATGACAAATTCACAGTTCAAATGTGGCTCAAAGGATTGAATTTGTTTTTGATATGATAGAAAACATTGTGGGAAAAGGAGAAAATGCTGGTTACCAGCATTTTCTCACAATGTTTTCAAAAGCGTTCACTTTCAGGATTGTTAAAACCTGGATTGTGTGGTAAAATGGTTTAAACCCCTCACAGCATGATCTCAACTTTTAATGCCCCTGAGAAATAAGCCTTTTGCAAACATTGTGGGAAAAGGAGAAAATGCTGGACACCAGCATTTTCTCTTTTTCCCACAATGTTTTCTACCCTTCCCACAACAAATGTTGATTTTTCAGTCACATTTATTTTGTCGTCTGCAAATGCTTTCAATTTGGACAAGTCTAAAATTTTGTCATTTGGTAAAGAGACAAAAAAAGGTGGGGAAACAAGTGCCTTGGGTGTAAACATACCACAATGGCCTGATTGTATTTGTTGTGACTTCTCATATGATTATACATTGTGTTTGTTTGTGTATCTGTGATCTTAAGTAGTTGTTTCCTTATCTACTCGTAGCTTCACTTACATTACAGAGATGTCCTTGGTTGCATAAAAGTTAGAATAAAATCTGGATTAAGCCATTACAACATAATTGGTGGGAGTGTTCTTGGGCAAGACACTTCAGAGAGCTAGCCCAGTACTCGTGAAACCAAGAACATACTGGTACATGAGTATTTGGGCTGTTGCAGTGATACGACTGAAATAATGATGAAAACGGCATAAAACACCATTCAGGCAATACCACACAATGCAGAGTTTTAATGATCATGAGGAAAGAAGATTATTTGAAAACATTGTGGGAAATGAAGAAAATGCTGGTAAACAGCATTTTCTCCTTTTCCCACAATGTTTTCTACCCTATCAAAGACAAAACTCATCATTATTAACCCCTCCCACCTATGAAGTAGAGGGGATGTATACTGGTTTCACCATGTCTGTCAGTCCGTCCATCTGTCAGTCTGTCCTTCTGTCTGTAGACCTTTCTGTTTCCATGCTGTAACTCAAAAGCCATTTGACCTAGGACCCTGAAACTTTATACAAGTGTTCGTCATGATCCAAGGAGTTGCACTATTGTTTTTGGGCCACATGGGTTAACTCTTTCCCAAATGACAATATTTTGGAGTGGTTCAATTTGAAAGCACTTGCAGACATAAAAATTAACATGGCACAAATAATGGGATTTGAATCAGATATTCAAGAAAACATTGTGGGAAAAGGAGAAAATGCTGATTACCTAAACTTTATACAAGTGTTCCTTATGATCCAAGGAGTTGCACTATTGTTTTTTGGCCACATGGATCAAATGTGAAGGTCACTGGTGAACTTTGTTTGAAAATCGTTTCTCTGTACATTTGATTGGTACTTTGTAGAATTTAATGCAGGCACTGAGGGTACCTTTTAATATATTCTCCTCACTTGGGATTCAATTTAATATGCATGCTTAAATTTTTTCACACAGCAAAACTTTTGATGACAAGGTAAAATTGTCTTAAATGATCAGGGTAGAAAATTAGTGTGGGAAAAGCCTTCTTCTCCGAGTTCTTTGAACTCCAGATTGTTTAGTCAAAGATTATTACAGGTTGTTTGTCTATTAGAGGTACCGCTAACACAAGTTTTACAGTACATGTACACCATTCTTTTTTCTGTTTTCAGGGGGCAGAGTTGCCCAGATACAGTGGGACCCTTCAACATCGGAGGTGATCTACGTGTACCATTATACAGGCTCAGCTGTCACTCTGACTGGCTGTGCCCTGACTGTCCTGCTGTGTTTATGCACCACAATGTTGTTTTTATAATTGAATAGTGGTTTATAAAATTCCCTTCTCTATGGCAAAACCCTTACAGCATCCACAAACTCTTATCATTCTGTATTCATAACTTTTGACTGTTAACTCTTTACCATGCAACAAAAATGAGGACTTGTCCAAATTCAAAGCAATTGCAGAGGACAAATTAAATGTGGAATACATTATCAGATATGTAACAGATAGAGTAGAAAACATTGTGGGAAAAGGAGAAAATGCTGGTAACCAGCATTTTCTCCTTTTTCCCACAAAGTTTTCAAAAGCATTTTTCCTCAGGGTCAAAAGCCTTATGTATATGTGCAGTCTGGTCTTGGTCTACACTTTTTGCAAAATATTTCCATGTTTGTGTATACATCCATCAGGATAAGGGGTTAGAATTAATATATGTTATTGCAAACAGTGTGGAACAAGACCAAGACCTTATTCATCAACCATTCTAAATTCAATTATTATATAAAATTTCAAGCCTTCTAATATTCCTATATGGCTGAGATATTCGGTGTCTGTCAGTTTCTGAACTTGTTGTAAGAAATGGAAATATTGCTGGTAATAGCCAATTTCTCCATTTGGCACAATTTTTTCATCTCTTCATAACCTATAGTGTTGATCCATGATCAGACTGCTCCTTCTCTGCAACTTGATTTATGACGTATGCAAAATTATTTCAGGCCATGTTTAGCATATTCGGGGGGTGAATGTCTTTCGGGGTAAGCTTAGTCATATTTAGCTTGCTTGAGCAATGTTTTTGAAAATCATTCAGCCATTCTCTGGCAAAAGGGGGTTTAATGCATCTTCAGGATGCAGTTTACCAAGCAAATTGTAGTATGATAACGGATCCATAAAATCTACCTTATATAACATCCGACTGAATCATGATGTAAACTGGTCCTTTGACATGCAGAAAATTGATCGATGGCAAAAAGTTTCGACCCAGGTCAGCCTGCACTGATAGTGCAGGCTGACCTGGGTAGATACTTTTTGCAGATGCATTAAACGCCCTTTTCACAGAGCATGGCTTGATTTTAACCGATACTGTTATATAATTACACAAGCTCTCTACAACAGCAACAGTCAGATTACATGAAAGTGGCTTTTGTAGGGAGGTTACCACCATGGAGAGGTTAAGTATGTTATTTAACTGTACTTTAGGGATATGAACACAGGTTGTTATAGAAAGGTGGTTGCAGTTGAGAGCCAACTGTTCATGGAGGGTTTTCTGTTTTTGGTATTTTTTTTTTCATATTCGGTGTCTTGTATTGTTCATATAAATAATTATTTGTAAATATTTGATTCTAGAAAACTTACACATTATATACATAGAACTATTTCGTGCCATTACGTAATTTACACAAATAAGTAGATCTTTTTGTACACTTACTACTCAATGCATAATCATATATAGTATCTCATGCAAATATTTTTTATTTACCATTGCAAAGAGGAATTCCAGTGCATTTTTTTTTTTATATTGCACAATATCCATTGCGATAATTTTTTTCTCTTATTTTCTTGAGTCTCAAAATCCGTTGTTATCTGTACATTTTGAAGTAGATATTCTTGCTGGACATTCAACCATTTACCATATGACCCAGAATTTTAACAACCTTAAGGAGGAAGGCTTTTTTAAAACATTGGGGGAAAAGGAGAAAATGCTGGTAACTAGCATTTTCTCCTTTTCCTGCTATGTTTTTTACCCCTTCAAAAAAGTAATTTCATTAGTGGTCTGCGAAGCGGTTTCATACAAAAGTGTGATTAGCTTTCTTTTTTCATACCTCCATGAAAACAAAAAAAAATTCTCTCCATTCCTTATAATTCAATATCAAAGACAACAAATATGCACTTAAATTTTACTCTAACTGCTTTTTTTTTGTAAATCCAACATTGTGTATTTATTTAATGTCCATTTCATTGATATTTCATGGCGTGGTAAATCTGCTCGTTCTTGACATAATCATGACGTAAATTCATGACGTCATTAGCATTGAACATTGGCAGATTTAGTAGATTTATTAGAAGTTCAATACGCTAGAAGTAAGTTGAAAATAAGTTTGCTAGTAAAGTGACAATGAGTTGAAGCTCTCTCTTTGAATTTACTGTTGGATATTTTTTTCAATGTTCAGAGAAAATAAATTTAGCTAGCAATTTGAAATTCAGACTGGATATAAAATCAGACAGAAAAACATTATGAAATCTCATATACATGTTTGTTTACATAAGTGTGACTGCAAAAGTAGTTCCGGCACTGCTTATTTTTTTTTTTTTCATGGAGCTATGAAAAATTTTTTTTAGCCAATCAGAACTTGCCAATGTTCATGAAAAAAACTAATATTGAATTATAATGATTTAACCTATTATCACACAGGCTGTAGTAACTCATTACCGTACAACAAAATGTCTAAAAGGAATGTAATAAGTCTGCTTTGTATGGTTGTGGGAGAACCCTGTACCAAATGACACAGTTTTTGACTTGTCCATATTTCAAGCATTTGCAGAGCACAATTTAAATGTGGCTCAATTATTGGAATATACCTTTGAAAGATAGAAAACTAGAAAACATGGTGGGAAAAGGAGAAAATGCTAGTTACCAGCATTTTCTCCTTTTCCCACTATGTTTTGCAACCTGTCTTTTTTAAGGTTGTTAAAACTTGGGTTGTGTAGTAAATGGATGAATGTTGTTAGCTTCTGTGATGATCTTAATTTGAAATTGGATTTACTTTATAATGTCTCATTGTATTTATACATGTGATAAGAAAAAAATACAAATGATACATTTACTAGTTTTAAGATGGAAGGCTGTGATTTCCTTTTGCATGTGCCATAATTTCTTCACTTATATGCCAACAAATTTTCTGGCTGAAATATATAAATCACATGCATATGAGACCAAACACAACATGAAAGAAATCTTGCTACACACTGTCAAATATGGTCCTAAATATGTTATAAATGACATAACTGGCCTTGGCTTGAGTTCAGATTTTATCATTGGTCAAAATCTTAAATTTTTCTATTCATCTGCCATTCATAAAAAGAAGTTGTTACCTACTATACCAGTAGTTATTTTAATCTGTTACCCTTTCTGAATAACATGTCAACAATGAGGGTCATTCTTGTAATTAAAATTGTCTCGCTTGCTCGATAAAAATTAAAGGTAACCAAATAACACATTGGTCCTTTTATCTGTATTCCTTTGTTTTTATCCTTGATTCCTTTGGAGATGTTGCGATAAGTATAACTTGATTCATGATTACATGCAAGGTCCCCATGTTATTTTAGAGCAAATTCTGTTCTCAATCTGTAGAGAAATGTTCAAATATTGATTTGTAAAACAATCAAACAAGATTTAGTTGGGATATTATCTCAAGAACATATCCGTGTAGTGCAAGAAAATCAAGGATAAAATCCAAGGAAACACCTTATCAGGACCAATGTAGTACTGGAGAGGAATCAAGGGAAATAACTGAAGAATGGCCCTCATTGCAATATTTGAACCACAACAAAATCTTATGTATGGATTCCATTTTTTTTTTTCAAAATAATGAAGAAATCCATGAAGTCTGCACTGTTGATAATTGAAAGTGAATGTATTTGAAAGCAGTGGACCTCTCTCTGAGATTTCCAACAACAGTAAAACACAGACATTCTTAACTACTTAAATGTTTATGTTGTATGTTTGTCCTAAATCAGTTGCCATCAGTTATTTTTTGTTCTTTTTTTCTTTTATTTTTACAAAATGATCTGGATTTTCTCCTTTAACTTACAATCATATCTAGTCTTAGAATGCTTAGTTGCTTATTTATATCTTTTGCTTGCCAGATTTAGTCTTTGCACTGATTTCTTTTTTTTTTCTCCACTTTTTCTCTGGATTATTCCGAGTGCTTAAGTTCTTTTTTTGTGCTTTTTTTGTGATTTTATTCGTTTATTTTAACTACTTAGTCATCAGATACTAGATCTAGTTTTTCGCCCATATTTGGGTGCTTTTGCTTTTACTATGCTGTAATTTACATTATTTTCAACAGTCTCTGTTTGTGTCCTATGATCGTAACTATGAAATATGTGCTACAAAAATCTAGGCTCTCATGATCATGTGATCACATGTGCTTCTTAACGAATGCATGTACATTTGAGCTATACTCTGATAAAAGGGGGCTTAATGCATCTCCATGATGCATTATACAAAGTATGTCATCACAAAACTATGGATCCATCAAATCCATTTTGTGTAACAAGTAATTGAATACTGAGGTAGAATGGTCCTTGGACATGTAGAAAATTGATGAAAAGCAAAAAGTTTTGGCCCAGGTCAGCCTGTCACATGTTAGAAGCAGACAGTAAAACTAAAGTCCAGGCTAACAAGAAAGCTTTCGTGGATGGCATAGCTCATGATCAGATTGCACAGAAAGTGCAGTCCGATCTCTGATCTATTCTGCTCTCTTGTGTATCCAAGTCTGTGAAATAAAAATCTGAGAGATTGTAAGAGGATTGTATTTTCACCTGTCAAAAGAGACAGAGTTTATTATACGTCATGTGCTTCATAAGAACCTATGTTATGGAGACCTATGAAATATACGTAAGTTTTCCTGGTACATGTACCAGTGACCAGCATTTTCTCCTTTTCCCACAATATTTTCTATTGTCTGTACAGCAAATTTCATAGGCCAAGCCCCACTTATTTGTTGTCTGCAAGTGATTTTAATATGGACTGGTCTGAAGTTTAAGTGTCTGTCTGGTAAAAAATTATCTCTGCCGAACAACAGAATTTTAGGCTTGTCCAAATTCAAAGCATTTTCAAATGACAAATAAATATGACTGAAAAATTGAAATTTGGTTTGGGAAGGGTAGAAAACATTGTGGGAAAAGGAGAAAATGCTGGTCACCAGCATTTTCTCCTTTTCCCACTATGTTTTGAAAAGGATTCTTTTTCAGCGTCATTAAAATATGGGATTGTTCTGTATAGAGTTAAAGGTTTCTTTGTCTTTGTCCAGTTAACCCTTTACCACACAATGACGACTTTTAATGCCCCTGAAAGAGAAGGCAAATTCACATAGCGTGAAGGACAACACTTGTACAAAGGAAGGAAATCTTCACTATTTTATAACCCTACTATGTGTTCTTTATTTCTCTGCGATATTATCACTGTTTTCTAGTGGGGCAGGGATTGTGGTAACCTATCCCTTGGAACTTGAAAAATTTTACATCATAATGCATACCAGTGGGACTTTGGTCCTGTCATATTTGTATGAGAATTAGCCATAATTGCATTTTTCTAATTTTGAAAAAATCTCTTTTGAAAAGTGTCGGACAATTTTGCCCTCAATGAGTAAACAGTGGCAGAATAAATTAATTTGGACGTTTTGAATCTTTTTTGCTAGCGTAAATTGTCACAATTTTTACTTACTGTACTGCATGTTTTCTTACCCTTATCTCTTTACTACACACAAAAAAAAATTTGGACCGGACCAAAATTGTTTACATTTGCAAGCAACAGAATGAATATGGCTCATATGGTGGGATTTGTCTTTAAAAGGATACAAAACATCGTGGGAAAAGGAGAAATTGCTCTATACCAGAATTTTCTCTTTTTCCAAAATGTTTTCAAAAGGCTTTACCAAACTATCTCCAGTTTTAACAGCTCAGAGGAAAAATGTTTTTGAAAGCATTGCTTAACTCTTTACCAAATGATAAAATTTTGACAGGTCCAAATGAAAAGCATTTGCAGATGACAAAATGAAAGTAGCTCAAATAATGATTCCTGTCTTGTGATAGGGAAGAAAACATTGTGTGGAAAAAGGAGAAAATGCTGGTTACCAGCATTTTCTCCTTTTCCAACAATGTTTTCAAAAGCCATCTTCATTGAAACTGAGGATTGTATGCTGAAGAGTTAAGTAGAAGAGAATGATAACCATCATTTTCTTTACCCCACAATGTTTACGCCCTGTAGCAGGCTACTACTTTCATGTGAGACACGTTCAAATTGTCTGCAAATGCTTTCAAAGTGGGCAAGTCAGAAATCTGAAATCGACAAAATTTTAACCTGGTCCACATTCAGAGCATTTACAGACAACAAATTGAATAAGACTCAAATGATGGGATTTGTATCACAGAGGTTAGGAAACAATGTGGGAAAAGGAGGAAATGCTGGTTACCAGCATTTCCTTCTTTTCCCACAATGTTTTCAAGAGACTTCTTTCTCAGGGTCGTTAAAACTCAGGATTGTTGGGTAATTGGTTAGTATAGAATAATTTATAGTCTTGGTATATTTTAGTCAGTTTTATTATCCACACTGTCTCTATTACCGTGCATAATTTGTTATATCTAGTATTTACTCAAAAAGAATCATTATTCCGCCCTTTATAATTTTCCATGTTGTGTTTATCCTCTAGAATGCAAACTGAGTCAATGATAATTTTGACCCATGGAGTGCTCATCACAACTTTTAGCCTTTTTGAAGACATTATTGATCAAGATCTTGAATGTAAGCTGTATGCCATTTTTGTGAAATACATCTGCCAAAAGCGCCATTGAAATTATGAAATTCACTTCAAAATCATACGAGTTGTCAACCCTTAAAGAGCGGAATAAACCCAAAAAATATTTTCACTATAGAAATGAAACCCAAATAGGCACAACTTCAAGGTTGCCCAAGTCTAGACCATTTCAGCAAAGTGGACACTGTAGATCAAAGATCAGGCTGCACATTTTGTGCAGCCTGATCTTTGATCTACACTGGCCGCAAAGGCAATAATACTTATGAAAGGCACTTTAAGGTTACCTTTCAAAATGGAAGCTATGTAACACAGCTTTTTTGACTTAAAATTTTTACTGACAATCTATTTCTAAGAGCAACCTGCATGGGGTGCTCTTGTTTCCTTTGTATTTAAAAGAATTCCAATCTATTTGAGCCGCGCTCTGTGAAAAGGGGGCTTAATGCATCTGCGAAAAGTTTCGACCCAGGTCAGCCTGCGCAGTCCGCGCAGGCTGACCTGGGCCGAAACTTTTCGCTATTGGTCGATTTTCTGCATGTCAAAGGATCAGTCTACCTCATGATTGAGTCGGTTGTTAAAAAAAGTGGCTATTATGGATCCATAAGTATGTGATGGCTTTCTCGGTATGATGGATTACGGAGATGCATTAAGCCCCCTTTTGCCAGAGCGCGGCTCATTTTTATTGCATGTAGAGGGATTTGCCTTTTTGCTTTTAAGAATTCTAAATTACTAGATCTAATGTTAGGTATATTTGTTAGTTCTTTTATCGCATGTAGAGGAATTTGCCTTTTTTTTTTTTTTTTTTAGAATTCTAAATTACTAGATCTAATATTTTCACATGTAACAGAGGTGCATTTTCTTTTTTCTGCATAGAATTCCAATAAATTTCCCACATGTAACGGAATCACAGTATTTTTTTCATGTGTAACAGAATTTCGTTATTTTTCCACATAGAAAAGAATTCCAACAATTTTTTTCCACATGCAACAGAATTCTATTATTTTTTCCACATAGAACTGAATTCCAGTAATTTTTCCACTTGTAACGGAATCACGTTATTTTTTTTCACCTGTTTAAGAATTCCAAGATGATGTTAATTTTTGTACTCAAGAACATTCGTAATAAAACATATTTCCAGATAGAAAAATTATTTTAATTTTGTTTATTTTTCCACAATTCCATAATTATTCATGGCAATTTATCTATTGAACCCTCTACTAAATAATACTGAGTTTTAATGACTCTGTAAAAGAAAGCTTTTGAAAATATTGTTGGAAAAGGAGAAAATGCTGGTAACAACAATTTTCTCCTTTTCCCATTATGTGTTCTATCCTATGAGAGAAACTAGGTATGTATCAATTTTGAATTTGTCATCTGCAAGAAAGTAATCGCAGGCAACAATTTCCCCGAATTGAAATTTTGTCCGTGAGAGGGTACTGAGATGTTTCCCAAGATGTTTTCCTCCATTTCAGAGACATTTCTCTTCATTCGAGCCTCATTTAAAGGGACAATAGCTGCTAAAAGTAAACAAAGCTGGTGTTAAAATGCATTTATATTTAAACTGTACCATTTAAAAGTATGAAAATTATTGTGAAGATGACAATCTGTTATTGTATGGTCAGTCCCAGATTTAGTTGCTGGCAGAGAAATTAATTTCAAAACTAGGTTAAAACCTGCCAGGTCACTCTTTCTTTTGTTTACTTTTTGTCTGATTTTGTGATTCATTTTTCTGCCAGTGACTAACACTTGGACCGACCACACAATAACAGATTGTCCTCTTTTCAATATTTTCCATTTTTAACACCCACATTGATTTTTTGGCAGATACGGAGCCTTTAATTAGTCATCTGCAAATCTTTTTTTAGCACACCTGGGCACAAAGTACTCAAAGGAAGCTTTTGTGATCATGCTGTGTCCATCGTGGGTCAAGTTCTACCTTGTGTACGTTCTAGCTGCTACAGTTTCAGTCCAATATTCATGAAACTTGGTTAGAATGTTTGTCTTAATAATTTCTTGGACAACTTTGAAAACAGGTCGTGTTTGGTCAAAAAGTAGGTCACCAGGTAAAATCTTTGAAAAACCTTGTGTACACTCTAGAGGCTATATTTTCAGTCTAATAATAATGAATGTTGGTCAAGATGTTGGTCTTGATGATATTCCGTACAAGTTGGAGAATGGATCATGTTTGGTAAAAATTCTTCAAAATAGATTGCACCTGCATACCACAAATTCAAATGTAAAGCAATTAGATTGAAGTACTTTGAACTATAAAAAACACTGTGGGAAAAGGAGAAAAAGCTGGTTACCAGCTTTTTCTCCTTTTCCCACAATGTTTTCAAAAGGCCTTTTCCCCAGAGTTGTTAAAACAAAGGATTTGTTTCGTAAAGGGAAAAAGAAGGAAATTTTTTCTTTCCCTTTCATTTTCCCATAGCCAATTTCATCATGATTTTATCCTTTTTACAATTACTTCCAAAGTCTTCACCCAATACTTTGTTTCCATCTTAGACAAGTGAGTCATGCTTTGGCTGAAAGGAGCTTAACTCATTATCACAGGACAAAAGTTTAGACTTGTCCAAACAGAAAGCATTTGCAGACAACAGTTTAAATGTTGTTTACACAAGCAATTTCGTTGAAATGATATCCCCTGCAACAAAATGTTGAATTGATAGTGCCGAGCCATGGTAGCTCAGTCAGTAGCGCACAGGACTTGAGAACAGGGGGTCATGGGTTCGATCCCTGGCTCGGCAAATTTCTTTCTGAGAATTGATGATAGTCATTGTGACAGGATTCATTCCTCTCCCACCACTGACCATTGTCTTGATGATGGTTATGTGGGAAAGCAGCCAGTGGTTTGAAAAGAAAGTTGTGCAGAGTACTGGTAAAAGAGACTCCAGGAAAGCAAGGATAGGTGCACTGGACACCGCAATATAACCAAAATAATGTTGAAAATGGCATTAAACACCATACAATCAATCAATCCATGAATTGATAGTAATAAGTCTTTAAATGTTATTTTTAATGTGCATAAAATATGATATTGAGTGAAATGGGAGTGATAACAAACTGACGGAGTGGTGAGTAAAAGGAAGAGATAATAAGGAAAGTATTAGGCATATGATCTTAATGATGAGATTTTTATGATCCAGGATGTTCAAATGTCAAGTGGTGGATGATTCAGGTCTCATCATAAATTATCATTGTCTGTTCTATCCTTGTTGCTTAGTCTTTGTTACTATCCTTTACGCTGCTAAGTGCGACTCACTGACCATTTTGCGGACAGTATAGATCATGATCAGACTGCACAGAACGTGCAGTCTGATCTTTGATCTACACTGTCCGATAAGGAGATACTATTCCCCGAAACGTAACTTTGAAATAGCAATATTTGGGTTTTTTTACTTTCGAACTAAAAATTTGATTTTAGTTATATAGCAGGATAAGAGCTAAAAAGTGGCAAGTGTTCAATGACCATAAGGCTCTTGAAAACATTGTGGGAAAAGGAGAAAATGCTGGTATTCAGCATTTTCTCCTTTTCCCACAATGTTTTCTGACCATCCAAAGCCAGATCTTTTCATTTCAGCTATATTTGTTTTGTTGTCTGTAACTGCACATCATTGTTTCTTCTATCCTTGTTGCTTAGTCTTTGTTACCAAACAATGGCGAGCTTTCTGTGACCCTGGGGCTTTTGAAAACATTGTGGGAAAAAGGAGAAAATGCTGGTAACCAGCAGTTTCTCCTTTTCCCACATTGTTTTCTAACCATCCAAATTTAGATCCTTTCATTTGAGCTGTATTTATTTTGTCGTCTGTAAATGCTTTAAATTTGGACAAGTCTAAAATTTTGTCGTCTGGTAAAGAGTTTACCCTTTACAACACAATCCCAACTTTTAACGACCCAGAGAAAGTAGCCTTTCAAATACATTTTGGCAAAAAGAGAAAATGCTGGTAACCAAAGTTTTCTCAATTTTTCCGCAATGTTTTCTACCCCTCCTGAAACAAATTTCAATTTTTCAGTCACATCCATTTTGTTGTCTGCAAATGCTCTCAAATTGGATTAACCCTTTACCGCACAATGCTGACTTTTAATGACCCTGGGAAAGAAGCCTTTTGAAAACATAGTGGGAAAAGGAGAAAATGCTGGTAACCAGCATTTTTCCCTTTTCCCACAATGTTTTCTACCCTATGAAAGAAAAAATGCACCATTTGAGCCACATTGAAATTGTCGTCTGCAAATGCTTTCAATTTTGACTGCTACAATTGTACCGTCTGGTAAAGGGTCAATATAAAATTTTGTTATTTGGTGAAGAGTGATTGTTTAACCCTTTACCACACAATCACAGCTTTTAATGACCCTTGGGAAGAAGCTTTTTGAAAACACTGTGGGAAAAGGAGAAAATGCTGGTAACCAGCATTTTCTCCTTTTCCCACAAAGTTTTCTCCCCTATCAAAGAAAAGTTGCGTCATTTGAGCCACTATGAAATTGTCGTCTGCAAATGCTATCAGTTTGGATAGGTCTTAAATTTTGCTGTGTGGTAAAGGGTTAAACATCCTTGTACTGGCTTGAAATCTTAATATGGTTCAAATCCAAATACATTGTATAGTAGCCCCGGTAGCTCAGTCGGTAGCGTGCAGGACTTGAGAACAGGGGGTCGTGTGTTCAATCCCTGGCTCGGCCAATTTCTTTCCGAGAATTGATGATAGTCATTGTGACAAGATTCATTCCTTTCTCACCACTGATCATTGTTTTAACGATGGTTATGAGGGAAAGCAGCCAGTGGCTTGGCAAGAAAACTGTGCGGAGTACTGGTAAAAGAGACTCCAGGAAAGCAAGAATAGGTGCACTGGCCGCCACGATATAACAGAAATAATGTTGAAAATGGCGTTAAACACCATACAATCAATCAGTCAGTCATTTAAAGGGCAGAAGTAAAGTTTGGAAAAGGGAGAAAATGCTGGTTACCAGCATTTTCTCCTTTTCCTAAAAAGTTTTAACATCCTTGTACTGGTTTGAAATCTTATGGTTCAAATCCAAGTTATACTATGTACAGATTTTAGAAACAAGACTAAATACCTGCAGTTTCATTGTTGCTTTTGTCTATAGTATTCCAGAACAGCAGACACTGTAGATCAAAGATCAGACTGCATGTTTTATGCAGTCTGATCTACACTGGATGCAAAGGCAATTATACTCTTGGTTGTGAAATGGGCTTGGGGGGGGGGGGTAGCTACCCCAAAATAAAGTATCAAAAAAGTATTACTGAATGTAATGTCTGACTGAGGCGCAAAGTGTCGAGAGGGGGAGGGGATTTTCCAGGAGGGTCTGGAGGGTCATTTTTTTTTTTTAACAAAGTACCAGACAACAAAATTTTAGACTCATCCGTTTTGAAAGTACATGTATTTTCAGGCAACAAACAAACTATGCCTCAAATGTATTTGTGTCTGAATTTATACGGAAATAAAAATCTGAAATTCTGTAAACATCCTGATGAAGGCACACGCCAAAACTTTGATGATCAAGAATTTTCATTGAAACTTATCTGTTGTTATAGATTTATTTCCATTTCTTTCTGAATGGGTAAAAAACATTGCGGGAAAATGGAGAAAATGCTGGTTACCAGCACTTCCTCTTTTTCCCACAATAATTTCAAAAGCTCTCAATTGATTTTAAAGTCATGAAATTTTGGAAATGTGTAGTAAACAGTTAATTAATTGGACCAATAATGTAAACTTTGTGGTGAGGAAAAGAATAATTCAACTAATAGATTCTTTTCCTAAACTATTGGTCAGATTATCTGTTGACTTGCATATGTCATATTCTTTTACGATTTTGAAAAATGCCACTCAGCGACCTAAAGATAATGTCAGATTATCTTCATTTTTAGTAGCCTACCCAGCTTGATGGTAAAAGTTATCTGTAAAATAGGGTTTTCCCAGGACTATATGGCACTAGGGACTATTGACCCCATGCAAATGAATGAAAGAAGGCACATTTATAAATTTTGAGGGTTGTTTAGAAAATTTGGAGTTCCAAATTCAAAGAAACGGTGGGGTCAGGAGAAAGCTCTGGTAAATTTTTAAAGTTATCGAATGAAACAGGTAAAAAGTATAAATTCAAGAAAATAGAGCGTAAAATTTTATTTCAAATGGCTACTGTGTTTTTTTCATATTAACCCTTTACCAAACATCCCAGAGTTTAAAGGAACCTAAAAAAAAGGCTATGGAAAATGGGCAAAAAGGGCTATTGTCTGTTCCCCTTTGAAAACAAAGTGGCAAAAGGAGAAAATGCTGGTAACCAGCACTTTCTCCTTTTTCCCACCATGCTTTCTAAATTGTCGTACACAAAAAACAAAATATATTATATTTCATTGTGTCTATTTTTAGAAATGTTCTGGATAAAGAAATGTCGTAATTTAAGCTGGGGGGGAATTATTTCCCCGTCACAATGAATATTTTCCTCCTGCCGAAAATCTGGAACAACTTTTTTAAGTTTTTAAGTTTTAAAAGTGGCATTCGTTGACAAAATAATCAGAGGAAATATATAATTTATTTCATCAGCTTGTGGTTAATATGGGGAAATATTTGCCTCAAAAGGGAAAGGTCCGCGAAAATAACTCGTGCCTTACGGCACTCGTTATTTTCGCATACCTTTCCCTTTTTCAGCAAATATTTCCCCATATTAACCACAAGCTGATGAAATAAACTCTCTTTATTGCTCTTTGAATTTGTCTGCTGCAAATACGTTTAATTTGGACAATCAAAGATCAGACTGGATGTGCTGTGCAGTCTGATCTTGATCTATACTATCCTCGAAAGGTCAGTGAGTTGCGCTCAGCAGCCTAAGGGTTAACAGACATTTCTAGTCTAATAATAGAACATAAATAGGGTCAATTTCATGGTTGCTTTTGTCCAGAATGTCTCAGCAAAGCAGACAGTGTGGATAAAAGATAATACTGCACCTGTTGTGCAGTCTGATCTTGATCTGTGTAGACACTGATTGCAAAGGCAACAACAGTTGTTAAATGCCCAATGGTGGCCAAAAACAAGGCAGGTATTAGAATGCATTTTGATTAAATCACACCTTTTAAAAGCATGGAAAATATTGTGAAGATGACAACCTGTTATCATGTGGTCAGTCCAAGTGTTAATTGTGGGCAGAAAATTGAATTTTAAAATCAGGCAATAAGTAAACAAAAGATGGCGCGACCTAGCAACTTTTAACCTAGTTTCGACCTAGTCACTCTGCCGGTGACTAACAGTTGGACTGACCGTACAAAAACAGATTGTCATCTTCACAACAATTTCCATACTTTTAAATGCGTTAATTTAAATCTAAAGGCATTTTAACACCAGTTTTGTTTACATTTGGCTACTACTGTGCCTTTAAGAGTATATGATATCAAACAGTCGTATAGGCCGTATAGCAGTGTTACAGTTCTCTGCATTTTAGATGAATGTAAAATAGGTAATTCGGAAATCATTGTGAGCATCTGTGTGAAATCCAATATAAAGATAGAGAATGCAAGAACTGAACAATATGGATAAGAAGCACCTTTTTCACAAAGTTTTCAGATGGTAAAAGAGTATGCACTTCATGTGTCCATCAAGCAAATGACCAGTAAAGAACTGTTCGGATGCATGTATTTACTTACATGTAGATCCAGACAAATGATTCGGGCTCGAGGCCACTAAAATGAAAAATTAACTGGTTGACTGATGTCAAAGGTTAGCCACACCCTACCAAGTCAATTATTACAGCTCATACAAGTTTTACAAAATTCAAAAAACAAAAAGAGTCCAACAGATAGTGAAACTGAAAAAAAAATAACATTCTGTGAAACATACTGATACAGCTGCTATATTTCAAAGCAAGAAACAAACACACGTAATATATATATATATCTCTAGCAAAATTATATTCTAAAGTCTTTGAAAAGTTTTTTCTTTTTCAGTCTTTAGTATAGAAACTTTGGTGTCAAAGCAAGCAGTAGTACCACGATACCTGAAAAAAAAAAAAAAAAAAAGAAGAGAGAAATCAAAGGACTGAAAGTCCTGAAAAGTGGATTTGTGGAAAAATTATCAATTTGAAATATTAAAAATAAAATTTCATTTCATGTAGATCTAATATGAATTTGACCCATGCTAAGCAAAAAGGGAGCTTATCGCATCTGCAAAAAGTATCGACCCAGGTCAGCCTGCGCAGTCTGCGCAGGCTGACCTGGGTCGAAACTTTTTGCTATTGGGCAATTTTCTGCATGTCCAAGGACCAGACTAACTTGTGATTCAGTCGATTTTGTGGATCCATAATTATATGATGATTGGCTCGGTATAATGCATCACAGAGATGAATCGTTACCCTTGCTTACTCCACCAGTTAATTAAAGAACCATGGTCTGGCAAAAGGGAGCTTAACTCTTTACCAAACGAAAAAATTTTAGACTGGTCCAAATTGCAAGGATTTGCAGACAACAAAATAAAGGTCACTTTATTTGAAATTTTTTTTGGAAAGGGTAGAAAACATTGTAGGAAAAGGAGAAAATGCTGGTTACCAGCATTTTCTCCTTTTCCTACAATGTTTTCAAAAGGCTTCTTTCTCACGGTCGTTAAAAGTCGGGATTGTGTGGTAAAGGGTTAATGCAACTCCTAGGGAAAAAACTTGGGTTCCTGCGTGGCTCAGTGGAAAAGTGTAGAACTCACAACCTGGGGGCCCCAGGTTTGATCCTTGCAGAAGGCACTGGATTTTTCTTGGGAGTGTCCTTGAGCAAGACACTTCGGAGCCTTAGCCTTGTACTTGTGAAAACCATGACTTACATGAATAAGTGAGCTGTTGCTGTAATATGACTTAACCATTTACAACACAACTGCACATTTTAACAACCAGAGAAAGAAGCCTTTTGAAAACAATGTGGGAAAAGGAGAAAATGGTGTTAACCAGCATTTTCTCCTTTTCCACAATGCTTTTTATTATTTAAAGACAAATTCTCTCATTTGAGCCACATTTAAAGTGTCATCTGCAGGTGCTCTCAAAACTTGAACAAGTCCACTTTTTTGTCATGTGGTAAAGAGTTAAATAATGTTAAAAGCGACATAAAACATCATGCAATCAATCAACTGAAAAAGTTTTGTTCAAATTCATTCTACTACACAAAAAGAGCCTTACTTGAAGAAATTATGGCTGCAGCCCCTGAATGATGGTGGGTGGTTGTCATTGTTTTGCCTGTATGCGTAGTTTGCAGAGGCGTAGTTGTCGGCTTGGTAGTTTTCATTGTGGTGTTATTTGCATGGACACAACCTGTCAACGATAAAAGAAAAATAAACCTCTATGCACCCTTTCACAACGCTCTGACAAAAGGGGGCTTAACTCTTTCACTTCCAAGTAAATAGTTTTACAATTTTTCATTGGCTATAAATATAGTTCAACTGCAAGATGAAGAGAAAAGTTGGCCTTTTATCTAAAATAAAGAAGTGGACAGTGCAGATCGAGATCAGACTGCACATTCTGTGCAGTCTGATCTTGATCTACATTGTCCACTGAAGCATCTGGTGTTGTCTCTATAATACATTACACCAAGCAAATCATCGCATATTGATGAATCCATAAAATCCACTATTTCTAACAATCTACTGGATTTGGATGTAGAATGGTCTTTTGACACGCAGAAAAATAATGGACTATGGCAAAAAGTTTCGACCCATGTCAGTCAGCCTGCATGACAAAAAGAGTTTTTGATGTAATTCAATTTTTCATTAGACATTAAAGGCCCAACAACAGCCAAAAGTAAACAATGTGGTTGTTAAAATGCATTTACACTTTAATAATACAATTATAAGGTATGGAAATTATTGTTAAGGGGATAATCTGTTATCGTCAGTCAAAGTGTTAGTGACTGGTAGAAAATTAAATTTTAAAAGTAGGTCAAAAGTTGCCAGGTGGCTCTATCTTTTGTATACTATTTACCAGATTTAAAAATTTATTTTTCTTCCAGGAACTAACACTTTGTCCAACTGTACTGTAAAAAATTGTCATCCTCACAATAAGTTCCATACTTTCGAAAGGTATGATTTAGATTCAAATGCATTTCAACACCCGCTTTGTTCACTTTTGGCCACTATTGCCTTTAGGGAATAATTATGTTTTGTGTGATATGGGTGCTACGCCCTTGTATAAAATTGCTTCAGGTTGATATTGCCTATTGAATGAAAAATACAAAGTATTAATAAAAAAGGAGTTTTTTTTAAGAAATTAATATTTATTACCAAGAAATAAAGGAAAAATTAAGGTGTTTGCATTATGGGCACTTAATGCCCTTGCATATTACTTCAAGTTGATATTGCCTATTGATTAGAAAATATGAAATGATGAAAAAAAAAAGGAGTTTTTTCTAAGAAATAAAGATTTATTACTAAGAAATAAAGGAACAATTATGTTGTTAGCATTATGGGCACAATTTTGCATAAAATTGCTTTAGGTTGATAACACCCATTGAATAGAAAATATAAGATATAGAAAAAAAAACAAAAAAAACAACAACAAAAAAAACATTTTTCTAAGAAAGAAAGATTTTTTACAAAGAAATAAAGGAAATAATATTTTGTTTATGTTATGGGTGCTAAGCCCTTGCATAAAATTGCTTTAGGTTGATATTGTCTATTGATTAAAAAATATAAAATATTAAAAAAAAAACACAGTTTTTCTAAGTATTAAAGGTTTATAAAACTATACTTACTAAGAATACAGATTGCTGCTATACACAGAATGAAAAGCCAAGTTGTTGAAAACTTTTGGGCCATTTTGCACAGTGGATGATGCACTCACAGTGTACAAACTAACTGAACGGCTTTTTTCCCTCTGGGTTACGCAGCTAATAAGCGACTGACAAAGATATTTTCTTCCTCGTGATCTTCAAGTGGGTTTGTTGGGATTTGTATGCAACACTTGTCACATTTCTGGCAGAGTAGATTTTAGAGGCATCCTTACTGAATGCTTGTGCAATCAAATTAACTTTGAGAGTGCCTTTCACAGATATAGTTGCTATTGCAACTAGTGTAGATCAAAGATCAGACGGCACAAAATGTGTAGTCTGATCTTTGATCTACACTGTCTGCTTTGCTGAGACGATACAAATAAAAAGCAACCATAAAATTTGAAATTACATTTATCTGCATCTTATTCTAGACTGAAAATGTTCATTGGGTTTTCCAGAGCTTTAGTCCTATACCATATATAAGCCTGACTTTTAAAGACCTTGAGAGAGAAGATCCTTCGAAAACATTGTGGGAAAAGGAGAAAATACTGGTAACCAGCATTTTTTCCTTTTCCCACAATGTTTTCTACTTTATCAAAGGCAACTTTGGACAGATACCATATTATTAGAATTTTGAAATGAAAACATAGTCTTAACCTTGCCAAAGTAGCTTAAGAGGCTTGCTAAACCTTTTTTTATACGCCCGTCGAAGATGGGATGTATTATGGGATCACCTGTGGTGGGCGGGCGGACGGGCGGGCGGCATCCCCATTCTTTGTCCGGAGCATATCTCCAAAACTATGCTAGCTACGGTTATGAAATTTCCTGGGTGGATAGATCTCATCAAGGCGGAGTGCAGTGCACTGGAATCATAACTCTCGCTTGCTTAATTTTTGAGTTATTGCCCTTTGTTGTTTTTCATACTTGAATTTTGTCCGGAGCATATCTCCAAAACTATACTAGCTACAGTTATGAAACTTCATGGGTGGATAGATCTCATCAGGGGGGTGTGCAGTGCACAGGAATCATAACTCTTGCTTCCTTATTTTTGAGTTATTGCCCTTTGTTGTTTTTCATACTTGAATTTTGTCCGGAGCATATCTCCAAGACTATACTAGCTAAGGTTATGAAACTTCATGGGTGGATAGATCTTATCAAGGGGGAGTGCAGTGCACAGGAATCATAACTCTTGCTTACTTAATTTTTGAGTTATTTCCCTTTGTTTATATTCATACTTGAATTTTGTCCAAAGCATATCTCCAAAACTATGCTAGCTACGGTTATGAAACTTCAGGGGTGGATAGATCTCATTAAGGGGGAGTGCAGTGCAAATGAATCATAACTCTTGCTTGCTTAATTTTTGAGTTATTATACGTCCGTTGAAGACGGGACATATTATGGGATCACCCATGGCGGGCGGGTGGGTTGGCAGGCGGCGTCCAGTTTTTGTCTGGAGCATAACTTTGTCATCTCCAGTCCGATTGACTTGAAACTTGGCATGTGTGTTTGTTGCAATTATACGGAGTGCAGTGCAAAAGAACCATAACTCTACCTTGTGCTGTCTTTGAGTTATTTCCCTTTGATCGTCATTTATACAGCATTTTCTGCTTGTCCGGAGCATAACTTTGTCATCTCCAGTCCGATTGACTTGAAACTTCGCATGTGTGTTAGTTGCAATAATACGGATTGCAGTGCAAAAGAACCATAACTCTACCTTGTGCTGTCTTTGAGTTATCTCCCTTTGATCGTCATTTTTACAGCATTTTCTGCTTGTCCGGAGCATAATTTTGTCATCTCCAGTCCGATTGACTTGAAACTTGGCATGTGTGTTACTTGCAATAATACGGAGTGCAGTGCGAAAGAACCATAACTCTACCTCATGCTGTCTTTGAGTTATTTCCCTTTGATCGTCATTTTTAACAGCATTTTCTGCTTGTCCGGAGCATAACTTTGTCATCTCCGGTCCGATTGACTTGAAACTTGGCATGTGTGTTTGTTGCAATAATACGGAGTGCAGTGCAAAAGAACCATAACTCTACCTCGTGCTGTCTTTGAGTTATTTCCCTTTGATCGTCATTTTTACAGCATTTTCTGCTTGTCTGGAATATAACTTTGTCATCTCCAGTCCGATTGACTTGAAACTTGGTATATGTGTTTGTTGCAATAATACAGAGTGCAGTGCGAAAGAACCATAACTCTACCTCATGCTGTCTTGGAGTTATTTCCCTTTGATCGTCATTTTTTCAGCATTTTCTGCTTGTCTGGAATATAACTTTGTCATCTCCAGTCCGATTGACTTGAAACTTGGTATATGTGTTTGTTGCAATAATACAGAGTGCAGTGCGAAAGAACCATAACTCTATCTCATGCTGTCTGAGTTATTTCCCTTTGATCGTCATTTTTATAGCATTTTCTGCTTGTCCAGAATATAACTTTGTCATCTCAAGTCAGAGTGACTTGAAACTTAGTATGCATGTTTGTTGCAATATTACGGAGTACAGTGCGCAAGAACAATAACTCTACCTAGTGCGGATTTCGAGTAATTCCACTTTGATCTTCACTTTTACAGTATTTCTTCCTTGTCTGGAATGGAACTTTGTCACCTCAAGTCAAATTGACTTGAGACTTGGTAAACATGTTTGTTGCATTACCTGCCCTTTACGATTATTATACCCCCTTGACAACTGGCGGTGGGACGGGCGTATCTTGCGACAATTTGCCGCTCTTGTTATTATTTTGAATTCCTTGAGTGAATAGTTGATTTTTCATTTATTTGTCATTGCCACTGATTGCAAATAATGAGTGATGCCCCCTGAATGCTGTTGTGTTTTTATTATTTATCGTCATCCCTAGTTGCCCATATGGCAACACCCCTTGAATGCTGTTAGTTACTTTACAGGGGTTTGTGAAGATACAGGAGGACACCCATCCATAGTTCTTTAGCGTGCTGGGTGTATAGCACCGTCACACGGGACCACGGCTTATCATCTTATCCAAAAGACAGTTGGTAATCTTAAATAGATAGCCAGCGCTGAGGCTTGAACCGTCACCCTCAACTGACCCGAAACATTAAATTTATGAGTCCTACGCTCTACCACTTGAGCTATGTGGGCTGGTCAAAAAATGCAAAAGACTATAAGTAATTTTAAAATGGCCAGCCATAGGGCTCTAACCCACGTACTCATATCCTGCACTTTTTGACATGAGCTACTCTGGCTTGTAATTTTTATGACTTTCTTTAGATTATCCTTTAACCCTTTACCAAATAATCCTGAGTTTTAACAACCCTGGGACATTAAACTTTTGAAAACATAGTGGGAAAAGGAGAAAATGCTGGTGACCAGCATTTTCTCCTTTTCCCACAATGTTTTCTAACCTTTCAGAAACAAGTCTGATTATTTGAGCCAGAAATTATTTATCGTATGCAAATGCTTTCATAATTTGGACCTTTCTAAAATATTTTTGTGTGGTAAAGAGTTGGAAAGTAAATAACCACTCTATTATCATGACAA
Organism: Hippopus hippopus; assembly: GCA_946811185.2. NCBI lineage: Eukaryota > Metazoa > Mollusca > Bivalvia > Cardiida > Cardiidae > Hippopus > Hippopus hippopus. The sequence continues at coordinate 60,973,876 of OX328102.1, forward strand.
AGGTAGTAAGGAATTACCTCCCTTGGATGAACGTTTACTAAAACCATAGGAACACTTAGTTACTTGTAACTCTGTACCAAACAATACCAAGTTTTAACTACCCTGAAGAAAAAGACTTTTGAAAACTTTGAAGAAAAGAAGAAAATATTAACCAGTATTTTTTTCCCTTTTTCGACAATGCTTTGTATCCTTTTGGAATCAAATACCATTATATTTGTCCCACATTTCAGTTGTCTAGAATTGCTTTCAATTTGGACCAGTATAAAATTTTGTTATATAGTCAAGAGTTGAAAAGGATTCAAAGAAAAAAAAAATCAGCTTTTGAAAATGGATAAGCAAAAGTAAAATTGAGTCATGCTCTGTGAAAAGGGGGTCTAATTTTTACCAAACGACAAAATTTTAAGCTCGACCAAATTGAAAGCATTTTCTTATGAACAAAGTCCGTAACAAAGAAACAAATGAACAAATGCATGGCAGAAATACAGGGATCGGGCAGGATTCGAACCTAGAACGCCCGGACGAAAGGCCAATACCATAACCACTGAGCTAAAGAGAATTCTCCCTAACGCAGTTGTTAGGTATTGTATTTAAATTGGGATGAAGCCATGCATGAAGGAGTGGTCTCCCGTAACAATTTGCTGAGGATATATGTGGCTCAAATGATAGTTTCTGTCTTTAGAAGGGTAGAAAACATTGTGGTAAAAGGAGAAAATGCTGGTTACCAGCATTTTCTCCTTTTCCCACAATGTTTTCAAAAGGTATCTTTCTCAGGGTCGTTAAAACACAGGACTGTGTGGTAAAGAGTGAACCGTTTACCAAATTACCCCTACTTTTAATGATCTTGAGGAAGGAAACCTTTTGAAAACACTGTCAGAAAAGGAGAAAATGCTTGTAAGCAGTTTTTTCTCCTTTTTCCACAATGTTTTTTACCCTTCCCAAATCAAATTCCAATTTTGGGGTCACTTTTTTGTTGTTGTCTGCAAATGCTATCAATTTGGACTGGTCTAAAATTTTGTTGTTTTGGAAAGAGTTAATGCATCTGCAAAAAGTATCAACCCATGACAGCTTGAGCAGTCTGGCATTCAATGTAACCTTTTACTGATATTTGTAAAATGTTCTTAGACCATTCTGCCTCATGATTCAGCCTGTTGATAGGCAAAATGGATTTTAAGGACCCATCATCATGATGACTTGCTTGGTATAATGCAGCACAGAGATGCATTAAACCTCTTTTTGCCAGAGTACTGTTAAATTGCTCCATTTCTGTTCATGGCAAGTTGCCGCATTCGAAGCCTTCAGGCCCAAGACGTGAACACCACTCAAAGCACTTAGATTTTTGGTGGAAGTGTCCTTAGGCAAGACACTTCAAAACCCTAGCCTAATAGATCTACTGGTGAAACATTAATAAATGAAATAATACCATGATATGACTGAAATTATGTTGCAAGTTGTGTGAAGGTTAGTTCACTCAATCAATTCATATTTTTTCATTGACTTATTAACTCTTTCCATACAAACCATGGACGACACCAGAAGGTTTTGTGGACAGCGTAGATCAAGATCAGACTGCACAGAATGTGCAGTCTGATCTCTGATTTACACTGTCCACTGCTTTATTCTAGATAATGAATGTATCCTCTCTTGATCTTGTAGCAGAACTATATTTGTAGCTATTGAGAAAATGCATTTCATTTATTCAGAAATGAAAGACTTAACAATAGATCTAGATCTATACTAAGTAACAAATGATGTCGATCCAGGATCTGATTGCATGTTTTGTATAGTCTGATCTTGATCTGTGTTGTACAGAAAAGCAAATGAAGGTAATTCGTACTGACAATTAAAGATGATCGATGTTCACTGTATTCTTTATAGGAAATTTTCTTGATCCTTTACCACTCAATCCCAGGTTTTAATCACCCCTGAAAAGGGGTTTTTGAAAACATTGTGGCAAAAGGAAGAAAGCCAGATCTTAGCAGCATTTTCTCCTTTTCCCGCAATGTTTTCCTATCTTTCCAGGATCAAATTCAATCATTTGAGCCCCATTGTCATCTACAAATGCTTTGAATTTGGACTAGAAAACTGTGTGAAAAGGAGAAAATGCTGATAATCAGCATTTTCTCCTTTTCCCACAATGTTTTCTACCCTTCTCACAATAAGTTTTAATTTTTCAGTCACATTTATTTTGTCTTCTGCAAATGCTTTCAATTTAGACCAGTCTATAATATTTTCATGTATTAAAAAGTTCAGCCACATTTTATTTGCCAGACACTCTGTTTGAAGGCATCAATGTGGCAAGTTGAACATCTTATGGCGTGCAATAAAAATTATCAACAACTTTGGAGTCCATTATTGCTTGTGTGAAATCAAAGCATTGAGAACCCTGAAGTGGCATTTGTCAAGGAAGCCATTGTGTGGAATTAATGATTTAAAAAAGAAAAGTATTATTCAAATATTGGCTTGAAAGTAAACCTTCTAAGCAAATTAATAACTTTTTTGGTTGAAGGGAGAGTACTCATGACAAAGTTATGATTATTTGTGTATTGGTGGTCTCCCTTTGATCATTAGGAGTCAGGAGTAACGTCCCTTGACAGTAGGATGCATGATGGATAGAGAGAGAAACCAAGTGAATATATCGAATAAAATTAAGTTTGTACCTGAAAACTATGATTTTGAAATATCTTTTAGCCGTTAACATTTAATTCCCAACATTACAATCAATTATTTTGATCTATAAATATTCACGGCCCATTAAATGGAGTAGGCGCAATCATTGGATGAACAAACCATGGGACGAACTGGTTTTGGAACAAAAAAGCCCAGGACCAAGTGATCAGTAGAAATATTTTGTATCATTGCGCCGATAGAAGGCTATGAGCGAGTGAAGCTATTTTCAATCAAAAATTAGTATATCCACGATTGATGGCCTCACCCAGTGTATTTTAACATGCCATTTCCAATTACATATCTGAGTGCCACCGAAAAACTCATTTGTCTGAGAAAAATTGAGTTTAATTGGGTTTATTTCCTTCGGCTTTGCACAAAATACGATACATGGTCTTCAAAATTCAATATTGAACTCATAGTGGTATTGTCTTCGACAAATACCACAAAAATAGGATCAAGATTAGACTGGGTGTCACATGACTTTGAGACTGCTTCTGGGTCATGGTAGTCAAAAGAACTCCCATGTGAAATTTTGCAGTAGCACTTTTGTTGCACTGTTTCATGGAGCTTAGAGGGCTTGGGGGTATATGATTTAGATTTGTGTCAAATTTAGGCAGTACGGGACCACTCAGATGTCTTTTTATTGTTTATTGATTGGACTGTTTTGTGGCAGTGGAGGGACAAAAATTTGGGGTCCTAGCTATGAAAAGGTGTTTTTGAGAGGACAAATTCTCGGGTGCCTGTGTTTGATGCGATTTAGCGAAAAACGCATTTGGTTGACATATTGTTTTTAATGCATTTTTTTAAGGAAAACAAGAGATGGAAAAGCTAAAGGTTTGCCATTAAGCGATCTGTGAAGCTTCAAAGATGGTCGATTTCACTCCATTTTAAATCTGGGTTGGTGTGACACCATTGTGCTAAATATGTTCAATTATCATGTCTAAGCTTTTAAAATGGAACACCGGCCAGCTTAACAAAATAGAACATATTTTACTCGAGTATAATGTTTGAGCTTAAGAATAACCAAATCAAATACGGGTTCTCCCGCAATCCAAAAGTTTCACATTTTTACTTTTTATGTAAAACATACTCGATCTCTGCAAATTTTGCTTTTTCCATAGAAACAGTGACAGATATAGAGTAAAAAAAATAAAAGTGCTAAAACGAGTTTCCCGCTGGCTTAACTGTAGTTGTAGTTGAATACGACTAATTCGGGGAATTTAGTTTGACGTTTTAAACCGTGCGGAAATGGGTATTGCAGAGGTAACGTAATCCTATACGTGTACTTTAAGATATTTCATATTGTAGATTTAGTGTTTCGTGACATTTTAGAATTGAATGTCAGTGACATGATGATTACATACCTAACCGAAACTGAGTTGTGGTCATGGCAATTTGAGTCATTCCAATTTCCATACCCGGTTCTGTGCGCTACTGGCTGCAGTTCTTGTCCAGTCTTGTGCTACTAGGTTTCTCTTCTATAACTTCACAGAAAGAAAGGGATGAATCCTATACAAAACAGTCCAGACTTTTAACAATATTGAGCAGCCTGACGCTCTGATTCTTTGAATTTGGACGACTGAATTTTCTGTATCATTGTATGTCCCCCAGAATTAAGATATTTGCCTTCTTAACCCTTTACCAAACAATCCCTGGTTTTTATGACCCTGAGATAGAAGCCTTTTGAAAACATTGTGAGAAAAGGAGAAAATGCTGGTAACCAGCATTTTCTCCTTTGCCCACGTTTTCTACCCTGCTGGAAACAAATTTCAATTTTTGAGTTAAGTTTATTTTGTCGTCTGCAAATGCTTCCAATTTGGATCAGTCTCAAAATCTGTCGTTTCGTAAGGAGTTAAACTTATTTGAAGGGGTCAAATGACCCCATGTGACAAAGTCCAGGGAAACCACTGATTGAGGAAGAAGACTTTTGAGAACATCACCAGCTACTCAACTGTAGCTGTTAATTTTGAATGCTACTTAATGTCCAAATGAATCATGATCGGCAGTAAAATCAATATTCTGCATTAATATAGAGGGCTTCTCAAATGGCGATCACTTTGCACTCGGTACTGACTAAAACCAAGGCAGTAATTTTATCATCATCATTGACAATTTTGTTGTCATACTTCCGTTAATTGCCCCCCTTTTCCCAAAATGTAACGACCCTTGGAGCATTAAAAAGAGACAGTATGGTACTTGAATAAGTGTCTGTCTGCATGATAGGATTGACAGTGGCAGAAATCACATGTGTGTAAAACATAATAACTCTAGAATTTGGCAAATACTTTTTTAGCTCCACTGGCCGAAGGCCAGCGGGCTTATGTCATGGCCTGTTGTCCGTCGTGTGTCCGTCCGTCCGTCCGTCCGTGCGTTAACTTTTTTTTAAAACGTCTTCTTCTCTGAAACTACCCATCCAATTTTGATGAAACTTCACAGAAATGATCCTGCCATGGTCCTCTTCAGAATTTCTTGAAAGAATTTAATTCCTTCAAAAACTCTGGTTGCCATGGCAACAAAACTGAAAAATTATGAAAATCTTTGAAAATCTTCTTGTCTGAAACTGTAAGGCCAAGGGCTACCAAATTTGGCATGTAGCTTTATCTAGTGGACCTCTACCAAGTTTCTTCAATTTATAGCCCTGGGGTCAAAATTGGCCCCGCCCCGGGGGTTACAAGTTATACATGGGCTTATTTAGGGAGAACTTTAAAATTCCTCTTCTACCTAGCCATAGGGCCTAGAGCTACCAAATTTGGCATGTAGCTTTATCTAGTGGACCTCTGCCAAGATTGTTCAAATTATAGCCCTGGGGTCAAATTAGGCCCTGCCCGGGGGTAACAAGTTTTACATGGGCTTATATAACAAGTTTTACATGGGCTTATATAGGGAGAACTTTAAAATTCTTCTTTGACCTAGCCATGGGGCCTAGGGCGACCAAATTTGGCATGTAGCTTTATCTAGTGGACCTGTACCAAGGGTGTCCAAATTATAGCCGAGGGTCAAATTTGACTTCGCTCCGGGGGGTAACATGTTTTACATGGGCGGGCTTATATAGGAAAATCTTTCGCATCTAGCTATAAGGGCTAGGGCTATCAAATTTTGCATTTAGCTTTATCTAGGGGGTCTCTATCAAGGGTGCCCAAATTATAGCCCAGGGGGTCAAATGTAGCCCCACCCCAGGGGGTCACAAGTTCTGCATGGTCTTATATAAGGAAACTTTAATAATCTACTTGTACATAGCCATATTTAGGCCTAGGGCTACCAAATTTTGCATGTAACTTTATATAATGGGCCTCTACCAAGAGGGCCCAAATTTTAACTTTGGGGGTCAAGTTTGACTCCACACCAGGGGTCACAAGTTTTACATTGGCTTTTATAGTGAAAACTTGATAAACCTGTGTCATGGATCACATATTTTACAGGGCCTTTTATTCAGCAAACTTGTTTTACATGACTTTTTATTGGGCAAGATTAAAAAATCTTTTTGTTTATAACCACACATTCTAGTTTCATATTGTAGGTCTGGGGTCAAAATTGCCTTCATTCCAGGGATCGCAAGTTTAACATGGGCTTCAAAATATTGTCACTTCAATTTAAACATGAATCAAGGGAAATAACTCTTTTTATGAAAGATAAAGTTCGTTACTATTTACCTCCCTTGATTATCAAGCTGCAGTGATACATGATTGGTGCTAGACAAGTTTTTTAGCTCCACTGGCCGAAGGCCAGCAGGCTTATGTTATGGCCCGTTGTCCGTTGTGCGTCCATCCGTATGTTAACTTTTTAGCTCATTTGAGCACAACGTGCTCAAGGGGAGCTTTTAGCATATATTTCAACTCAATAAAAGAATTTTCAATCATACACCAAAACAAAAAATTATCCTCCACATATCTGACTGTGTTTACAAACTATGAAGTGTTCATATTAATACACCATGTCTACTGTTTGATGATGACTAGCTTAGAAAAAGTATTAATAAAATAAGTTTGAAAAAAAATCTTAGTGATTTATTATGACAATTGTTAGCACACATGTAACTCATTACCAAACGATAATATTTTAGGCTTGTCTAAATCGAAAGCACTTGCAGACGACAAAATAAAAGTGATTGAAAATTTGAAATTTGTTTTGTGAACAGTAGAAAACATTGTAAGAAAAGGAGAAAATGCTTTTCTAAAGCCTTCTTTCTCAGGGTCATCAAAAGTAGGGATTGTCTGGTAATAGGTTAAAAAGATATATTTCAAACTGAGATTGATGTATATACTTGTTTTTTACTGGCACTGAAGGTCCGTCCGTCCATCTGTCCGTGCGTGCATTAACTTTTATTTCAAACATCTCTGAAACTACTTATCCAATTTTTGATGAAACTTCAAAGAAATGATCCTGCCATGGTCTTCTTCAGAATCCCATGACAGAATTTTATTCCTTCAAAAACTCTGGTTGCCATGGCAACAAAACTGAAAAATATAGAAAATTTTCAAAAATCTTCTTCTCTGAAACTGTAAGGCCTAGGGCTACCAAATTTGGCATGTAGCTGTATCTAGTGGGCCTCTACCAAGTTCCTTCAAATAATAGCCATGGGGTCTACCAAATTTTGCATGTAGCTTTATCTAGTGGGCCTGTACAAGGAGGGCCCAAATTATAGTCCTTGACCCAAGTTTGTCCCCACACCACGGAACACAAGGTCACCAGTTTTACATGGGCTTTTGTAATGAAAACTATCTTAAGTCATCATGTTACTAACCATTATAAAGACTAAGGCTATTAGATTTAGCCCTGTCTCATGGGTTTCATGTTTTACAGGGCTTTTCATTGAGAAAAATTTGAAAATCTTCTTGTTTATAACATTCAAGAACTGAATTATTTGGTATGGAGCTTTATATTGTGGACCTCCACCAGGATTCAAATAATTATAGCTTTGCGATCAAAATTGGCTTTGCCCATGGATCACAACTTTCTCGTAGGATAAGATAGAAAAATGTTTGCATGTCCTCGTGTTTGAAATCAATTTGCTGAATATTGTAATGTTTGGCTTGTAGTGTTTTTACTTAATAGCCAGTGGAGCGATACAGGGCCATCATGGCCCTCTTGTTTATTTTTTAGGTTGGGCTGATATTCATGGTCTCCTAAAAACAATACATATGAGCCATGTTGTATGAAAAGGGGGCTAAATGCATTTCTGTGATGTATTTTACCAAGCAAGTCATCACATGATCATAGACCCATAAAGTCCACTTTTTCTAACAACCGAATTGATCATGAGGTAGACAGGTCCTTTAATATACAGAAAATTGACTAATAGCGAAAAGTTTCAGCCTAGGTCAGCCTGCAATGAGTGCGCAGGCTGACCTCTGTCGATACTTTTGGCAGATGCATTAAGCAGCCTTTTCACAGAGCATGGCTAATATATTTTTCCCCCTTGGTCCCTGGGTTATTCCGAATAGGTGCAATTACTGTATATCATTAATCTTTAGAGCTCAAAATAAACTTAACCCTTTACCCCATGGCAAAATTTTAAATCTATCCAAATTTGAAAGCATATGCAGACAACAATTTCATCGTGGCTCAAATGACGCAATTTTTCTTTGATAGGTTAGAAAACATTGTCGGAAAAGGAGAAAATGCTGGTAACCAGCATTTTCTCCTTTTCCCACAATGTTTTTAAGAGAGTTTTTCCTCAGGGTCGTTAAAATCCATAATTGTGTGATAAAGGTTTTAAAAACAGACATTTTCAGACCAGAAATAAGACCCAACTTATTGCAATTTCAAGATTCTTCTTGTCAGAAATGTCTCTGCAAAGTGACCAGTGAAGATCTAAGATCAGACTGTAAATTTTGTGTAGTCTGATCTTGAACTATATAGACTGCAAAGGCAAATGAAGTCATGCTAGATGCTTAACATTTTCACTACTGAATAAATTAATTGCATTTTCTCAAAGGCTTCTTATACAAAACTTTTTACTGCAAGATTAAAAAACAGCTTGGTCACAATGTAGAATAAAGAAGTGGACAGTGTAGATCAGAGATCAGACTGCGCGTACTGTGCAGTCTGATCTTGATCTGCACTGTCCACAAAAAGCTTCTGGTGTCATCTATGGTATGGAAAGAGTTAAAGGGTTAATTAAAAGAATTATCATGAACACTGATTTTTTTTTTTTTTCTATTCTAGATATTTACCGGTTTTACACCAGAAATATTTAAGGAACCAAGAGGTATCCTAAAGCCAATTGAATGGGTAAGTAACTCTATTTAGCTATTGTTTTGAATCTTAGATAAACGCAATTATAAGCCCATACCAGAGCCAGGAGTTTAACAGACTCTGAAAAAGGCTGTAGAAAACATTTCTACCCATTCACAGACATCATATCTGAGCCAAATTTATATTTATAGTGTCCCCTGCTATTGCTTTCAACTAGGACTTCAATACAAATACAAATACAACATCATTTATATAGCACAGAATTTATAAGACATATTCTTCTGTGCTTTACAGTTATACCACAGACCTATGTATAGTGACAACTTATTGATAGTGTTTGTTGAACAAAAACATTTAAGGATTACAACCCCTAACCAGGGTTTTCCATGATCCCCTGTTTCTTTGAATTTTGACCCCTAAATTTTCAAAATGACCCTCCAAAACTCATATGTGTGCCTTCTTTTATTCATTTGAAGGGGGTCAAATGACCTCCAAATCAGAAAGTCAAGGGAAAGCCCTGCCTAACTTATCAATAAATATCATGTAACATTGACGTTTTCGTAAAGGCTATTCAGCCAATCTTGGCAGCTTCCGTGAGAGTTGGGGGCCGTAGACTCACTAACTCATCGGTAAATATCGTGTAACATCGACGAAAGGCTATTCGGCCAATCTCGGCAGCTTCTGTTTTTCAGCATCTTCCGTCTTTTAATATGAGAGTTAGGGGCCGTAGACCTTAAGCCTCTTTTTGAATGTAGTTTCATTTTGTACTCATTTAAGTTCTTTTGTCTAAAATTTTGCCGTCTAGTTAAGGGTCAATTGTTGATGACATTAGTGTAGGGATAGAAGGTCAAATTCTCTCAATGAGGTTCCTGCTTCGAATCTTGTGATGAGCTGGATCAACCTTTGGAAATACCCACACCACGGTGCAAGTACTGGTGTACCCTTTCTCAAACGACAAATTTTATACTCTTCCATATTGAGAGCATCTGTGAGCACCAATGAACTTAACTTCTTTGACAAGGTAGAAAACCTTGTGCGAAAAGGAGAAAAATTAATGCTGGTTACCAGCATTTTCTCCTTTCCCACAGTGTTTTGAAAAGCAAGGCCTCTTTCGCAGGATAGTTAAATCTTGGGATTGTATGGTATAGGGTTAAGATGTCAAGGAAGCAATGGTCAAGAGTGATCAACACTTTACCACACAGCCCCCAGTTTTTAGTGATCCAGGGGAAGGAGCCTTTTGAAAACATTGTGGGAAAAGGAGGAAATGTTTGTTACCCAATCAAAGACAAAACGCACCATTTGAGCCACGCCTAATTTCATTAAATTTTGTCGTCTGCATTTGCTGTCAATTTAAATGAGTCTAAAATTTTATTGTTTGGTTTAGAGAGTTGTAGTTGTATTGGAGTTTAACATGGTTTTAACAGCTCTTATTATGGTGGTCAGTGCACCGCTGCATGTGTTTCCTTACTTTCTCACACCATTACTGTCACAACTTTCTTTTCAAGTTACCGACTACTTTTCTCACATCAGAGGTGGGAGGTGAAAAATGGCCAGAAAGAAAGTTTGCCTCAACCGGGTATTGAACTCACAACCACCAAGTCACAAGTCAGATACATACGCTAATCACTAAGCAACTCGGCCGGGCTTGGTTGAGAGAGAATATAAGTTGTGAGAACTTGGTTCACAGTGTAGAATATTTAGCTTTAAGCTAAATGATTTCATTATTGATGCTTTGGCTTGCTTTTTATCCTGTCTATATATACATCTGAATCACTCAGGATACAGTAATTCCATTCGTGTCCTGATAAAATATGCATGATGGTTAAGAATAGTTGCGTAATGAACGTTGTTTATCAATACTAGTGTGTGTTCTTTACTGTTCAATCCCTAATCACACAGTCCCGAGTTTTAACGATCCTGTGGAAGAAGGCCTTTTGAAAACATTGTGGGAAAAGGAGAAAATGCTGGTAACCAGCATTTTCTCCTTTTCCCACAATGGTTTTCTATCCCTTTCAATGACAACTTCTACAATTTGAGCCACATTTAGTTTTTTGTCTGCAAATGCTTTGACTGTGGACAAGTATAAATTTTGTCGTTAACCCTTTACCACACGACAAAATTTTAGACCTGTCCAAACTGAAAGCATTTGTAGATGACAGTTTTAACGTGGCTCATATGAAATGATTTTTCTTTGATAGGGTAGAAAACATTGTGGGAAAAGGAGAAAATGCTGGTAACCAGCATTTTCTCCTTTTCCCACAATGTTTTCAAAAGCCTTCTCTTTCAGGGGCATTAAAAGTCGTCATTGTGTGGTAGAGTTAACTCTCTTTACCAAACAACAACATTTTAGACTAATCCAAATTGAGAGCATTTGCAGACTACAATTAGGATGTTGCCCAATTAATGAAATTTGCTTTTTTATAGAGGAAAAAATATTTTGGGAAAAAGGAGAAAAGGCTGGTAACCAGCCTTTTCTTCTTTTCCCAAAATGTTTTAAAAGGCTCTCTTCCACAGGGTTGTTAAAACTCGGGATTGTGTGGTAAAGGGTTAAAACAGCCCCAGCCCCAGATGACACTGAGGAGGAAGGTTGTTAAAAACATTGTGGAAAAAGGAGAAAATTCTGGTAACCAGCATTTTCTCCTTTTCCCACTTGTATGTTTTTCACTCAGTGTAAGGCATGGCCAATTATTCAAGTGATCTTTAATTAGTTGTGTGCTAGTTATTTCAATATGATTAATTCAAAAAGTTTGTCATTTGGTAAAGGGCCAACTCTCCTTTTTCCACAATGTTTAAAAAATCTTCTTTCACATGATTATGCAAGGTTTTCCCTAAGCCCCAGTTACTTTGAATTATGGCCCCCAAATTTTCTGAATGTCTCCCAAGATTAAGAAGTTTACCTTTCTTCACCTTTACCACACTGGTGACTTTTAATGACCCTGAGAAAGAAGCCTTTTCAAAACATTGTGGGAAAAGGAGAAAATGCTGGTAACCAGCATTTTCTACTTTTCCCACAATGTTTTCTACCCTACCAAAGGAAATTGCATCATTTGAGCCACATTGAAATTGTCCTTCGCAAAATTAATGCTTTCAATTTGGACAAGGCTAAAATTTTGTCGTCTGGTAAAGGGTTAAATTCATTTGAATGGGGGTCAAATGACCACCATATGACAAAGTCCGGGGAAAACCCTGAAGATGTGAGCTTGCTGATACTGAGTTATTGTTGAAAGTGGAGTTAAACACCGTTCAACAACATCAAAGAACATTAATGAAGGATCTATCTATGCTATGTCTGAAAATGAGTTGTGTTGAATTCACTAAGTCTCGCAGCAAGCACATTGAATTTCAGTCTAGGATCAGTTTACATTGTTAGAAAAGATGCTGCCTCCAATACTCATTAATTAGTCTATGTAATCATGTCGTGATCAGACTATTATCATTTTATGTGACTAGACTTGGAAACATACTCCACCGCTGATGCATTGTGGTACATTGTATGTTGACATCCTCTGAGTACTGTTGATAGCTGTTTCAAGTTTGAAAGAGCTGTTTAACTCTACCAAACGACAAAATTTTAGACCAGTCCAAATTGAACGCATTTGCAGACGACAAAATAAATGTGACTCAAATGTTCAAATTTATTTTGTGAAGGGTAGAAAACATTGTGGGAAAAGGAGAAAATGCTGGATACCAGCATTTTCTCCTTTTCCCACAATGTTTTCAAAAGACACTCCTAAGGGTTGTTAAAAGACGGGATTGTGTGGCAAAAGCTTAATCCTTTACCAGACAGTTCATTTCTTTTACAAACCTACAGAGAAAGGCTTTTTAAAACATTGTGGGAAAAGAAGAAAATACTGGTTACCCATATTTTCTCCTTTTCCCACAATGTTTTCTATCTTATAAGAAAAAAAGAAATTAGTCATTTGATCCAAATTTAAATTTTATCTAGAAACTCTTTCAATTTGGACAAGTCTACTTTTAAGCTCCACTGGCCGAAGGCCAGCGAGCTATTGTCATGGCGTTGTGTCCGTCGTGCGTCCGTCCGTTCGTTCGTTCGTCCGTTCGTCCGTGCGTGCGTCCATAAACTTTTTCTTTAAAAAACTTCTCCTCAGAAACTATTGACTGGATTTTTACCAAATTTCACAGGAATGTTCCTTTGGTGGTCCTCTTTCAAATTCCCTCAAATAATTGTGTTCCATGAAGAATTCTGGTTGCCATGGCAACCAAAGTAAAAAACCTTTAAAAATCTTCTCCTCCCAAACCGCTATTTGGATAGCATTATTATTTTGCAGGAATGTTCCTTAGATACAGGTTTACAGAATTCCTTAAAAAAAAAATGATCTGTCAAAAAACATGGCTTTTATGGGAGACTCATTTTCCTTTTATGGTATAAAGTAAAATCTTTGAAAAATTTCTTCTCTAAAACTATTCATTGGATTTCATTGTTGTTTTGCAGGTAAGTTCCTATGGTGGTTGTCTACCAAATTGTTTCTTCAGTGAGCTAAAATGCAGGATTGAATGATAATTGTTAAAAACTTCCTTTCGCCATTACAGAAATATCAGGCCTGTGGAGCGATACAGGCGCTCAAGCGCCTCTAGTTTGTTATGTGATTAAAAGAGTCAAATGGTCAAGTTTGAAATTTTGTTATCTTTCAACTCTTTACCACATCACAAAATTTTAGACAGATCCAAACTGGAAGTATTTCCAAAGGACATAGTAAATGTGGCCCAAGTAAAGGGATTTATCTGTAAAAGATAAAAAAACATTGTGGGAAAAGAAGAAAATGCTGGTTACCAGCATTTTCTCCTTTTCCCACAATGTTTTAAAAGTTTTCTTTCTCAGTGTCGTTAAAACTTGGGATTGTGTGGTGAAGGGTTAAAGAGTTTAAACGTTCGAAGAACGTTTGCATTTTGTAGACTGTAAGCGCTTTCTTCTTTTATTAAGTCCTTGATTCCATTTTGGGCCAAACAGAGATGACTTATGGAAACATTAAAGGCAAAGGAAAATATATGTATGCCTTTGCCGTTTCTTTGTAGTGCCATGTCTATTTGTTAAAGGTTTTGGAGGTCTAAATTTTTTCTCCCGAACTCTGTGTGTGCCAGAGAGAAGAAAGATAACTCTTATTTCTGCAACAGATCTTAAACTTATTTATTGTTATCTCCCTTATTTCCATTGAATATTTCTTTTATTTGAAGAAAATCATTAAAGTTTTGATAATAAGAGACATTAATTACGGTAGATTAACCATTAGGGTGCTGATTAAACCCAACAAACATCTAAAGTTTAGAAATATGACCAGAATAATTGCAACATTATGATGGCAGTTGTCTGTAAAGTTTCAGCAAAGCACACAGTGCAGATCAAAGATCGGATTGCACATTTTGTGCAATCTGATCTTGATCTACACTGGCTGCAAATGCAACCATAGTTGTGAAAAGTGCTCCAAGGGTTAAAAAATGATGGAAGGGACTGAGCATGGACTTATAGCTCAAATGGTAGTGTGCTCTGATGGTAAATGGATGGTCCAGAGTTTGAGTCCAGGTTTGGACACTGTTTTTCACGTCTGGTTAGATGTTGCGTCCAACTGAATTGCCAATAATGAATAGTATAGTGTCGTTGTACTAAAGTTTTTGCAGTATTCTAAGACATATCTTGAGAAGGTAGTGGTGTTATTCATTTAAGGAAAAAGAAAATGGCCCTGAAAATGCAACATAACTATATGATTTTTAGCTTGGCTGTTTTCAAAGAAAACATTGAAGAATTGTCGTAGCTTTTTCATTGTCGGCATAGCCATCGGTGTCGTGATCTTGGTCTGTGTCTTATTGCAATTTAACCTTTGACATTTTGTAATGTCTGTGTTACAACAAAATATTTACTTCACTCGGATAATTTCTTAACTGTCAAAAGGGGAACCCATTATTTTCCACTAGATGGCATTCTTCAAATACACATCTATCTGATTTGGGAATTCTGGGTACAGAAGCGGACTACTTTTCAAAACGACAACTGTTGCTTTGAATTTCAAAATAAAATAAACGTTTACTCATTAAATAGCTACCTGGTGCGATTCATTCAGCTATAATTCAGCTAGCCTGTAACTTATGCACCGGCCATTATTAAAACAGCTCAGACAGGCTTGGGTAATAGCTCCGGTATAAGCCCTACCTTTCCCCTGTATAATTTATGAGATAGGTGATGCGTCATAGCAGACAGGTTGAATCTTCGAAGAATATGACATGCGCAACCAACGAAGGGGAACCCATACAACAAGGGCAGATAACATTCAAAGTATTTTTGACACAGTTATGTCCCCCTGTTGACTGTAAATTTTCACTGAAAATTCAGCAACTGCAGTCTAGTGTTGGTAATGCTTTTTTTAAGTTTTTACAGCTGAAACCATCAAACTCATTTGTGTAATGCTTTATTAACCCTTATAACACAATTCTGAGTTTAACAACCTGAAGAAGAAGGCTTTTAGAATCGTTGTAGGAAAAGGTGAAAATTCCTTTGAAATAGAAATAGAATAATCTTCAATTTTGTTCCATGCAAAGCTTTCATTTTGGATTAAATTCTTTTGTTTGGTGAAGCGTTAGAAAAACTTTAAGAAAGTGAAAGTATTGTAGACCAATGTCCAACATTCTTCATGAGTGCTATTCAAAATCTATATTCTCATTTAATACAGCAAATTAAAGTACAGTCAGTACTGACTAAAATCTGGACAGTAAAGTTATCTTCGTCCTCAGAAAATTCTTTGTTGTTTTACCTCTATTAATGCCACCCCCCCCCCCCCCCCCAATCGATAAATATAATGCTGCCCCCCCCATGGGCGGGGGGGGGGGGGGGGGGGGCATTTATAAGAGACCATACAGTACATATTAGACAGTGTAGATCTAAGATCTAGACTACACATTGTGCACATTCTGTGCATGCTCAGGGTTTTCCCCGACCCCTGTTTCTTTTAACTTGGATCCCAAAATTTTCTAGATAACTCTCAAATTTTATATATGTGCCTTCTTCTATTCACCAGAAAGCCCAGGGAAAACCCAGCGTACGATCATAGATCTACACTGTTTGCAAATATGTTACCTATTAAATCTGCATTCTAAGGTTACAAAATACTGGTCAAGATTCAACAAGGCAAAATAGTTATGGAGAGCCTTGTCAATGATCTTGATTTATGTGGCCTTGTAGGTCTTCTCTCTGTGTAATAAAGTGGACATTAGCTTTCTGCCTTGTTTCTCCTCTGGAATATGTTGTCAGATGAGCAGAAAGTCAAAACCCTTAGTTCCTTACATTGCAATTTTATTTTTTTTGAGAAGCCTCTATTGAAAGCATTAATTTTGCAGTTAACAAATTGCATACATGGCACAAATTATGGCATTTCCTTCAAAATGGCAGAAAAGATTGTGTGAAAAGAAGAAAATGCTCCATCTTCTTCTTTTCCCACAATGTTTTCAAGAGTCGTTTCCCAGAGGGGTTGTTTGAAGTTTGGATAGTATGGTGAAGGGTTAAATCAAGGTTTTCTACAGAAAAAAAAACTAAATTTGTTTATCAAAGGTGTTACCAGTCAAAAGATGCAAAAGTTTGGAAGCATAGATGTCCCAATGACGTGAAAAATTGAGATGGGGATAAATTATAGGAAGTGTTGCTAGGAAACATAAAGCTAGGATCATGCATTACATTCCCTGACATGTCAAAGGGGATTAATCTTCTTTAGTAGCAACTTTTTGTCTGTCTTTTTTTGGTGATAGATACATGTATGCATGTACATGTATCAAACAGATATTCTTGGTCATCATCAGGGATGCCCTAACCCTGTACCAAATGATTGCTAGTTTTAACGAACTCAGAGAGTGAGGCTTCTAAAAGCATTGTGAGAAAAGGAGAAAATACTGGTTACCAGCTCATTTTTTCCATTTTCCCACGATGTTTTCTCCTTTATCAAGGGCAAAGTACCATATCAGCAGGACATATTCAACATTTCCTTTGCAAATGCATTCAATTTCGACAATTCTGAACATCAACAATTCAGACTCAAATTTAAGGTCTTCGGCCCCTGACTCATCGGTAAACATCGATGTATTCGTAAAGGCTATTAGGCCAATCTCGGCAGCTTCGTTCTTTTAATATGAGAGCTTGGGGATCAGACTCACTAACTCATCGGTAAAAATCGTGTAACATCGACATTTTTGTAAAGGCTATTAGGTCAATCTCGGCAGCTTCAGTCTTTTAATATGAGAGTTAGGGGCCATAGACCTTAAAACATTTTGAGACAACAAAATGTTTGTCTTTGATTCAGGGTAGTAAATGTTGTGGGAAAAGAGGAAAAGGCTGGTTACCAGCATTTTCTTCTTTTCTCACAATGTTTTCAAAAGCCTGCCACTGTGGGGGCTAATTAGAGTTGGGATTATGTTGTAGACAATATTTCAGATGTTACAAGCTTGAACAACTAAATTCGTCTTTGGAATGGACGAAAATATTGTAGGATAAGGAGAAAATACTAGGAAGAAAATATTTGTTACCAGTATTTCACCTTTTCCCCTAGTGTTTTCTAAAGCATACTTTCTCAAGGGGTCGTAAAACTTAAAGGCTTGGTCAGACCGGCAAACCAATATGTAACGGTGGGAAAACAGACAAAAACATGCAGAATTTGGTTATCCGGTGACAAAATTCATCTCCTCTGCCGCTCACATAATCGGTGTGTGGAGTGAAGAAGCCACACAATGACCGCACGAGTACCGTACATGTAACGGAAAGAACCCACGTTTACCCAATACTAAACGGTCTATTAACGCATATCACCATACGAGTAATGGACTTGTACCGGATAAAACAGAAGTGCAACGCATGAGAACCAGACAGAACGTTCTTCCAATGTACGATGAACAGAAATGTACCGAACACCAACGTATGAGGAACGTACCGGTCACGTGACATGCCAAGGGTATAAATAGGTGCATTCAAAGTCTGTCATTTGCACGTCTCTGTCCATTTTGTCCAGTGGAAATTTTTTAACATGCTCAAAACTTCCCACTGGACAAAACGGACATCACCGGACATCGCCAGATAAGTAGCGGATTCGGCGTATAAGAAACGGACATAAAACGGATATGAACAGACACGAATGGATAAAATGATTTTTTATCTGTTACTCGTCTATTAGCTCAGTGTGACCAAACTTTAAGATTGATTGAGAGTTAAAGCCAAGAAAATGGAGACAAGTGTATTAATAAAGTTGACCTGAACATGATGAAAACATTATGACAAACAACGAAATCTTAGATTTGTCCATTTCAAAAAGCTTTTTAATATGACAGCTTAAACGGGTCTCTGAAATCAAAGGTGGAAAACAATCTTGGGAATGAAAAACAATGCTAGTCACAGTGTAATATATATGCATTTATTCCTTTTTCCACATTGTTTTCAAAAATATCTTCCTTCGTATATTTGGTAAATGATTTACTCTTTTCCAGACAACAAAATTTGAGACTTTCCTTTATTGAAAGCACTTGTGAAGGACAACTTAATCATTACTTACACCTTTATCAGACTATCCCGGGTTTTCACAACCCTGAGAAAGAAACCTCCTGAAAACGTTGTGGGAAAAGGAGAAAATGCTGGTAACCAGCATTTTCTCCTTTTCCTACAATGTTTTCTGCCTTTCCCGAAACAAATTTTTGATTTTTGAGTCACATTAATTTTGTCGTCTGCAAATGCTTCCAATTTGGACTTGTCTAAAATTATGTCGTTTGGTAAAGAGTTAAACTTTTACCTAACAACCTCAACTTTTAATGACTCTGAAGACAAAGGCTTTTGGAAGACATTTTGGGAAAAGGAGAAAATGCTTGTTACCAGCTTCTTTTACCAGTCAAAAAATAACTTTCAATTTATAAGATGTATTCAAATTTGTCCTCTACAAATGCTTTAACCCTTTACCACACAATGACGACTTTTGACGACCCTAAGGAAGAGGCCTTTTGAAAACATTGTGGGAAAAGGAGAAAATGCTGGTAACCAGCATTTTCTCCTTTTTCCACAAAGTTTTCTACCTTATAAAAGAAAAATTGCACCATTTGAGCCACTTTGAAATTGCTGTCTGCAAATGCTTTCAATTTTGATAGGTCTAAAATTTTGCCGTGTGGAAAACGGTTAAATGAAAACAAGTCTAAAATTTTGTTGTTTGGTGAAGAGTTAACTCTTTTCTGAACGACAAAAGTTTGGAGTCATACAAATTGAAAGCAATTGCAGACAACCAGTTAGATGTAGCTAGGATTATGAGATTTGGCTATGAAAGAGTAGGAAACATTGTTAAAAAAAAAAGGAGAAGATGCTGGTTACCAGCATTTTCTCCTTTTCTCATAATGTTTTCAAAAGGCTTCTTCCTTGGGGTCGTTAAAACTCGGGATTGTGTTTGTAAAGGGATAAATGGTAGAATTTGTATTGGAAAGAGTAAATTTAAACATTGTGGGAAAGGAAGAAAATGCTTGTAACCAGCATTTTCTCCTTTTTGTACAATGTTTTCTACCCTTTCTGATACCATTCCCATCAGTTGAGTGTCATTTTTTTTTTTTGTCCGCAAAATTTTTTAAATTTGGACCAGGCCAATATTTTGTCCTGTGGAAAAGAGTTAATCAATATAATTTCATGCTTGATAATCTGTCTACATTATTCCGGTTACATTAATGCCTTCCAGCCAGTAAATATTTGAGAGAAAACTTGCTGGGATTGAAGCAAGGAAGTTTTTTGCTTTCCAGGAAAAAGAAACTTGTCAATATGTAACCCTGAACTCCATATGGATGTATTTTTGATATTGACTGTGCTCTGGATGAACTTTGGGAATATTGTTAAAGATGTAGAATTATTCATTTTCTTTGTCTGCCCCATATGGCCTGCAACATGCGAAAAGGGACATTCGGATATTTGCGTAAAGTGTTGTCTTGGATCAGCCTGGGCAGTCTGTGCAGTCTGATCCGAGACGACACTTTCTTATCATGTGTGATTTTCTGTTACACGCAAGTCTTCTCTAGGACAAAATCTAATGTTGTCGTAAAGTGTCGTCTCGGATCAGCCTACGCATGCTGATCCGAGACAGCACTTTATGCAAATGTCCGAAATGCCCTTTTTCGCGTGTTGCAGGCCATATTAATTTGAGGGACAAATGTTTTTGTTTCTGTTGTCTGTGTCCATCTATCCGTCTGTCAGCTTTTGGTGTCTGCTCAATATCTCCATGACTGTGTTTCATTTTAAAAATATGTCACACTCTTGACCACCTTGATACAATAGGCAAGATTTATCATACCAGATTTAAAGAAAAAATAAAATTAATTTTTAATCGGTCGGCGTGAGCCAGATGATTAGAGAGACCACAAATATCGGAAACCCGTCTGCTAAGGCCAAACTGATCTAACTGCAACTCGTGACAGCTTTTTCTTACAGTCTTATAACACTAATACTAGCTGTTGTGACCTTATTACATTGAACTTTTAACCCTGATAACAACTTACGAATGAAACAAGAGAGAAGGAGTATCAGATAATGTAAGCACATCTAGTTGTCTGCTGTCCATATTATTCGGCAAACTTTGAGTGATCCGTTGATCAGCTGGTTATACATTGTTACGAGATCGGCCGAGTTTTGACGAGTGCTGTTCGTATATATAGCGGGAGTTGAAAAGATTATAGGTCAATTGGCCTTGAGCAGGGATAAAATTTGCAATGGAACAGAGTTTTTACGGAAACATTGCTTTAAGATAATTTGAACATTTAGATTGTTTTGCCTTAGAGCAAACTGGTGTATATGCAACTGGAAACAGCTGTAAGTTTAAAATAGTATTCGGCTGTTAGTCGTTTATTTTCAGCGAGGTGAAGCTGTGAGGAACAAAGGATGTAGGGCTGTGTAAGGTATATGACCCTAGCAGAGAGGTCATTACGTAAACATTTTCAAAATGAACTGGTTATCTCACGCTTGCAACCTTAGAAACCAGACTGTCTATTCACAATACTGACCAGCATAGATCTGATTAGGCATCCTTCAGCTTAGGATATATTAACCCTTGGACTGCTAAGCGCGACTTTATGACCTTTTGCGGACAGTATAGATCAAGACCAGACTGCACATTACATGCAGTCTGATTTTGGATCTACACTGTCCGATGAGGAGATATATTTTTTTCCCCAAAAAATACCTGCGAAATAGTTAAAACTTTGGGTTTTACTGTAGCTGACCTTTGTTGTCTGAGGACTAGTAAAGTCGCTTTTGAAGACAATGAAATTTGATTTGTATGTGCAAATGCTTTCGATTTGGACAAGTCTAAAATTACATCATTTGGAAAAGGGATGAGGGTTGGGAAGATATTACATTCTTTTGAAAAGAATGTGGAAGAAATTGGCCAGCTAATGTTTTGGACAGAACGATTTTGCCCAGATCAATTTAGCCAGTCAAAAAAAATTAGGTAGGAAAATTTGTCCAGATGAACACGATGGCTTCTTAAAAATAGAAAAAAGTAAAAGGCCTGCTTGCAGCAAAAAGTAAACAATTTGTGTTATAATACAGGCATATTTTATACGACTTATTCATACCATTTAAAAGCATGGATATTACTGATAATATCTGACAATATATATTACCGTACAGTTATCAAAGTTGCAAAAGTTACAGAAAAGAATATTTGTATATTGTTTAACTTATTTAAAAGGTTGATAGGTACAGGATGAGTGATATCTAAGGGTTGATGATGGGTACTACTGATCAGAATTGTCACATATATTTAATGTTCATATATCTGTAGCATTCCATTAAACTACTTATTTGTAAAGGAGAGTTAAAAAAGGGGGTTCCTACGTGGCTCTGTTACAAGGTATAGGATTTCTATCCCATACATAGTTCAGACAACTGCCATTTGATTTGTGATTTCAAACCATTGTAGTTATTCAGTGTTGACCGATTACGGTGCTAACAGCACTTTGATTATATATGGCTTTTCTTGTTTGAGATAAAGCACAAGTTGGCAACCATTATATCCATATTAGATGCGCACTTCCTTGTTTATACTACTCCCAATGTTTTTCTATAATCAGTAATGCACTAATTTCAAAGGCCTACCAATTAATCTAATTTAAGTAAATCATTGTGAATGGATTAACAGCATAATATTTCACATTTCAAAATTATTTATTTTAAACTCCAGTCTGTCTAATGATAAACATACACTTCCTGTAATCTAAAACTCACCAGCAGTCTTGAAAGAAGTTTGAGAAAAAAGGAAGAATTTAAGAACTGTGTTCCAAATTAATCGCAGAGGTTATTCAATGTCCAAAACAATCATTAAGTTGAAGTAAAATCAGAAACTTGCATGAAATCTTTAACCCGCAGTGCTGAGATTTAATGACCCTAACAAAGAAGACTTTTGAAAACATAGTAAGAAAAAGGAGAAAATGCTGGTAACTAGCATTTTCTCCTTTTTCCTACTGTGTTTTTCAAGCCTACCAAAATCAAATTCTTTCATTTGAGCCACATTTAACCCTTTACCAAACAATCCCTGGTTTTTACGACCCTGAGATAGAAGCCTTTTGAAAGCATTGTGGGAAAAGGAGAAAATGCTGGTAACCAGCATTTTCTCCTTTTCCCACAATGTTTTCTACCCTGCTGGAAACAAATTTCAATTTTTGAGTTACGTTTCTTTTGTCGTCTGCAAGTGTTTTCAATTTGGACCAGTCTAAAATTTTGTTGTTTGGGTAAGAGTCAACATGTGCAAAATTTTCTTGCTTGGTGAAGAGTTAGATACAGAGGGTTTTTCTCAGGCAATCGCCTTACTGTTAGCACTGGCTAAAAACTGGACATTATTGTTGCTTTGGGAAATTCTGTGTTGTTTTACATCTTGTTTGTTGTCCCACTTTTGGAAAAAAATCAATACCCCAGGGGGCGCTAAATAGAGAAAATATGGTAGTTGAAATTTGGTGATATTTACCAGAGTTATGGAACTTTGAATCATGAAAATTTTATATTGTCTGGCCTTGTAGGCTCAACTCTTTCCTGAAAAATATCGTTTTAGACGTGTCAAGTTGAAAGCATCTGCAGACAACAAAGTAAGCATAACTCAAAAACTGAAATTTTTCTTTTGAAAGAAAGAAAGCTTTGTGGAGAATGGAGAAAATGCTGGTTACCAGCATTTTCTCCTTTTTTCTCAATGATTTCAAAAATCTGTGCTCTCAGGCTAGTTTGGTTAAGGATAAGCATCAAATGACATGTTTCCTAACTAGCATTACATCACAGAAAAGAATGGGATTAATTTTGCAACAGTTTGTGCGTATTAATTGGTTAATGCAAGAAAATTGGAAGCTCCCAGGGAGAAGCACAGAGATATTTAACAGTCAGTTTGTGAGAAGAACAGTGGGTTCTGAGATATTGGATCTCTAAATATTTGATTGTCTTATAATTAGTGGCTGCCTTGTGTCTTTGAGTATATTTAATGCTGTAAATACTTGAGATGTATTGTGAAGGTTTGGATCAGACTATTTACTGTTTACCAAACGAAATGCTTTCAATTTGCCAGAACCCAAAATTCTATCATTTGATAAAGAGTAAAGTTATTATTAAATTCAGTTTTCAAGAGGAAGAGTTAGCTCCTATGTATTGGATATCGAAGCAAATCATTGTATAAATAATCTTTTGGTTACTAAGGTGTAAAGTGTAGATTGAGATCAGACTGTAGAGTATAATAGTCAGTTTGTGAGAAGAACAGTGGGTTCTGAGATAGTGGATTTCTGAATATTTGATTGTCTTGTAATTAGGGCTATTCTTGCATCTTTTAGTGTATTTAACCTCTTGGTTACTAAGGTGTATAGTGTAGGTTGAGGTCAGACTGCAGCTGTACAATACAGTCAGTTTGTGAGAGAAACAGTGGGTTCTCAGATTTATTGGATTTCTAAATATTTGATTGTCTTAAAAATAGTGGTATTTTTTGTGTCTTTGAGTTTATTTAACCCTTTACCACACAGCAAAACTTTAGACCTATCCAAATTGAAAGCATATGCAGACGATAATTTTATAGTGACTCAAATGATGCATTTTTTCTTTGATAGAGTAGAAAACCTTGTGGGAAAAAGAGAAAATGCTGGTTATTAGCATTTTCTCTTTTTCCTACAATGTTTTCTAAAGGCATCTTCCTAAGGGATCGTTAAAAGTCGTCATTGTGTGGTAAAGGGTTAAACCTGAAGATGCTTTAGATGTAGAGTTTAGGTTTAGATCAGACTGCATTTATTCCTGACACCATTCAATCCCAAGTTTTAAAAAGCCTGAGGAAGGAGCCTTTAAAAACATTGTGTGAAAAGGAGAAAATGCTGTTTAGCAGACAAAAAGACAAAATGAATTTTGTAGATATAGTAATTCTGTGTTGACTTGCTTGGTATAATTTGCATCATGGAGATGCATTAAGCCCCCTTTTGCCAAAGCATGGCTCAAATTCATGTTGCTGAGAAGTCATGTAGTTGTAGTCATATAGTTGTTTAAAAATTTAGAAAATGGAGGAATTCAGCATGTGCCAAAAAATTGCCATCGTTGGGAAAGTGTCTAGCTATTACTACTTTAAAGTCTTCTTTAAGATGCTTTCCATTAAAAGCTAATGAAATAAGGGAAATGTTCAGGAAATAACTGCAATGATAATTGGAAAGGAAGGTCTTTTAATGCATGGATAGGAAACTTCCTGCAAAATGAGCTTTAGAAACGACATGTCGAATTAGATAGCATAGTTTTACTATCTAGTGCATTGTAATGAAAGAGAGATGGAAACTCATGCTAAAAACAAAAACATTTAATGGACCTCTCTACCTCATGAAAGAAATGTTGAAGCATTTCTCGTAATTCATATCATATTTTCTTTTTGCAATTAACCCCTTACCAGGTGACAAAATGTTCAGACTTGTCCAAATTGAAAGTGTTTGCAGATGACAAATCAAATGTAACTCAAAATATGACATCTGTCTATTATAGGGTAAAAAACATTGTGGGAAAAGGAGAAAATGCTGGTAACCAGCATTTTCTCCTTTTCCCACTATGTTTACAAAAGCGTTTTCCTTGGGGGTCATTAAAACTCGGGATTGTGTGGTAAAGGGTTAACATGGAAAGAAACTGGAAAGGATATTTGAGTGGCCCTCTGGGACAAGGGAGTTTATTGGGTCTTGCGTCTCTGTGATGTATTATACCGAGTAAATCAACACAGAATTACATATTTGAGCCATGTTCTGTGAAAAGGGGGATTAATTCATAATCATGATGCATGATACCAAGCAAGTCATCACATAATCATAGACTCATAAAATCTATTTGCTCTAACTGTTTACTAAATTCTGGAGATAAGATGGTCCTTGGACATGTAGAAAATTAAAAGATAGCAAAAAGTTTCTGCCCTTGTCAGCCTGCGCAGGCTGACATTGGTCGATACTTTCTGCAGGTATATTAAGCCCCTTTTTCACAGAGCATGGCTTATTTATAAAATATATTTTGTGTAACAATGGACTGAATCATGTTGTAGAATGTCCTTGGACATGAAGAAAATTTAGGAATAACAAATAGTTTTGATCCAGGTCAGCCTGCGCGTATTGTGCAGACTGATTTGGGTCACTACTTTTTCAGTGCAGATGCACTGAGAAATAATGTCATAATTCATAATAAAGCAGTGGGTAGTGGACACCTCAAGATCAGACTGCAAGTTCTGTGCAGTCTGATCTTGATTTAGGTTGTCAGCCAGGGTATACTGTTGTTGCCCATGGCAGTGGAAAAGTTAAGGGAAAAAATTAAAGTGGTATTGACTGAATATTCTGATATTTCCTTGGAACAATTAGGACAAAGTATTCTGACATTTATGGAAAATTGGCATTCAATTTCATTGTCATAGATACAGGATATTCTAATACACCACTGTCCATGCTACCCTTTATCAAACACTAACGTGTTAGACTTGTCCAAATTGAATTCATTTTCTCTTGGAGACTAAGTGAATATGGCACAAATGATGCGATTTGTATCAGAAAGGGTAAAAGTTAAATATTGTCGAAAAAATAGAAAATGCTGTGTACAAGCATATCTTCATTTTCCATGTTTTCAAAATTTTTCTGTGTAATTTTTCTGCAAAGAGATAAATTAATCAATGGATTCAGATGTTTACTTAACACCATTGGGTACACTCAGTAATCTCACGGATGTTTTCAGCAAAACACTGCAAGTGATGATGTTTTTTTTTTTCATTTTTGGTGTCACAACAAAATTTTATCAGGTCTTAAACTAAGGGGACTTCATCAAGCATAATTATACACTTATTTCGAAAGATTACTTACATCTAAACCATACCTTCAGTGCTTTGATTTCAAAGACACAAAATGAAAGTACCAAGAGTATTTTTGAGGGAAGACAGAAGGCTTTGGAGATGAAATTAAGTGAGATACAATCATGTGCAAACTGACCAATAGATTGCATTAATCATGGATTAACTTAT
The DNA here is from genome assembly GCA_946811185.2 of Hippopus hippopus. Classification (NCBI taxonomy): domain Eukaryota; kingdom Metazoa; phylum Mollusca; class Bivalvia; order Cardiida; family Cardiidae; genus Hippopus; species Hippopus hippopus. The sequence continues at coordinate 61,000,224 of OX328102.1, forward strand.
AAACATTCAGACATCTTTATGATGGATTTGCATCCGATGACAAAATCATGATTGTGTTTGTCATCATTCTGAAGATATTTGATTTGGTGAGTACATGTACCGGTATATCCTTACACTCTTGTTTAAAGCTTTCATTAACATTTGATATTATTGTTTGTTTTTAGGAATTATAATAGGTTTAAAACCACAAACTGTTCCGAGATAATATAACATTATCGAGTGGGGTTTATGAATCATCTTGTTATCTTTTAAACTTGTAGTCCCAAACACAAATAGTAATATAAACTGATAATGATAGGTTTATCGAGTGAGAGCTATACTCTGGCCTAAGCTTTTATAAAATAATCTAGACTTTTAATGACCCTGGGAAAGAAAGCTTTTGAAAACAATGTGTGAAAAGGAGAAAATGCTGGTAACTACAATGTTTTCTACCCTTCCAGAAACAAATTCCATTTTTCTGAGTCGAATGTCATCTGCAAATATTTTCAAATTTGGACAAGTCTAAAATTCTGTCATTTTGGTAAAATTAACCATAGGCCTCTGAAACTCCATTGGTCTGTCAAGGGATAACGAAATTTTCACCACCGGACACTGTTACTATAGATAGCACATTGGGGGTTCCCTCTGTATCGTATATAGTAAGACAAGGTGTGCAACGAAATCGAAGAAAATTTTACCCCCGTCCCCTTTCAGAGATAATATTTAAATGAAAACGGATAAATGAACCTAGTTACCATTGCAGATGGGTTCACAAATGATTTTTCTTCCATACCCTGACCTTCGAAAGTTTCAAACGGCTCTTGCCATCAAGCAATAGCTCTCATCTCAAAAAAATTAAAAAGCTTCCATATTTTCCGGATCGCCATGTGCTGACGTCACACGATTTGTAATCCTGCAGCAAATAAGAATTAAATTCTTATTTTCAAACATAGACCGAAATTTTTTTTGTTGGTGTATTGATGAAATTATTAAATTAATATTTTGTCTGATATAATTTATCTTTTCATCTAATCCAGCTTAACGATTTTCATCTCCCATATTTCGCATATTTTCAAATGCGTTTTTACTGTTCATTGGTCAAAAGCTTTGGCGCGTCTTTTGATAGCAAATTCATGCGAGTTATCATATGCTGCGTCATAACGAATTATGTGACATCAGCGCATGGCAATCTGGAAAATGTGGAAGCTTTTTAATTTTTTTGAGATGAGAGCTATTGCTTGATGAGTACTGGTAACTAGGTTTATTTTTCCATTTTCTGTTAAATATTATCTCTGAAAGGGGACGGGGGTAAAATTTTCTTCGATTTCACTGCACACCTTGTTTTACTATATACGATATAGAGGGAGTCGCCAATGTGCTATTTGTAGAAACAGTGTTAATGATAATTCTACATATATTCCGTGATATACAGGTGATGCACCAATGTGCTATAAGTGTTCGATGATCGACCAAGGACAATTTTAGTGTTCCGTGATAGACCAATAGAGTTAAAAAAAAAAGAAAATATGCTGGTAACCAGAATTCAGGAGGCCTCTTTCTCTTGGTTGTTCAATTGAATGATTGTATGGTGTTTAACACTTTTCTTAACTTTATTTCAGTTAATTAGATAGCGGCAGCCAGTGCACCTATCCATGCTTTTCTGGAGTTTCATATTTACCAGTACTCTGCACAATATTTTTTCCAAGCCACTGGCTGCTTTCCCTCTTTACCACATAGAAACAATGATCAGCGGTGAGAAAGGAATGAATCCTGTTGCAATGACTATCATCAGTCCTTGGAAATAAATTGGCCAAGCTGGGGATCAAAACAGGGACTCCCTGTTTTCAAGTCCTTTACGCTACCAACTGAGCAACTGGGGCTTGGCCATGGTTGTTCAAACACCAGTAAACACAGCAAACAAAAATGAACATGTCCAAACATCACCAAACACCGTATGGGGTCATGTTTACTTGTGTTTGCTGACTGGTCTACACTAGCAAACTTATGTTTGCATACAACAGCAAACATGGTGTTTTGTGGTGTTTGCAAGCAAATGTTTGCTAGTGTAGATGGGCCTTTAGTTTGTCAGCCTCCAACTGTTCTAGTCTGCCTTTTTTCTTGCAGTATTTCTCATAAAATTCAAAAACAGCAATTTCCTTTTATTTCATGCTTATTGGTAGTTTATCGAGAAATAATATTGGATTATGGTTTGATAATTCATGGTTACGACCAGTAAAAAATGCCGATTTCATATTTTCTAACTCTTCAATGGAATGTGGAAACAGTAGTTCCAGCGCATCATTACCGAGGTAAAAAGTGTGTGCTATTTAACTAGAGAGAAATATGAAGTAATTTACATGCATTTACCCTACATTTCTCGCCCTATATGTACTGTTGTAATGTTTTCTTATGTGGAAGGGGGTACGTCAGGGGGAATTACCGAAAACAACTGTACTGGGCTTTGAGAAAAATCCCAACAAAAAATGGGTTAGAAGATGAAATAAGTTGAATATTTGTTATTTTATCTTGGTGAAAGATTGAAATTTATTTCATCTTTCACACATTGTCGGTGATATTTTCTCTGATAGTTGAGGCACTTGTGAAAATATTACTGATGATATTCATTGGATGAAAGAAATTTCAATCTTTCACAGAAAAAAAATCCTCTTTCCATCAGCTCTTCTCTTTTTTTTTGTCCCTCTTCGTGAATGTGTTATATTAGTCTCAATCATTTTCAAAGAAATGGTTTAAACTAATTTTTGAGAAGAGGATGAAAGAGAATTGCTTTTAACATAACCCAGAACACCCTGAGTTTCAATTATCTTTTTCTGGCTTGTCATTGACTTAAAGGTTTTCTCAGCTTGTCATATTAACCCTTTACCACCCATTGCAGACTTTTAACGACCCTAAGAAAGAAGCCTTCTGAAAACATTGAGGGAAAAGGAGAAAATGCTGGTAACCAGCATTTTCTCCTTTTTTCCACAATGTTTTCTACCCTATTAAACACAGATTATATCATGTGAGCCACATTTACTTTGTACTTTGAACTAGGAAGAGTCTACAATTTTGTCGTTTTGAGGTTTTCTCAGCTTGTCTTATTAATGTTCTATTATCGGAGAAAAATATTTCAACTTCTAATGAGCTTTAAACAAGATGACAAACTCTTAGACAAATCAAAATTGAAAGCTTTTGCAGACGAGAACACCTTTCCATTGATTGTTTTGAAAAGCTCACTGGTCAAATGTCAGCAAGCTTGATAATGTCATGGTCCTGTGTCTATTGAGTGGGCTTCCATGCATGTTTGTATCTGTCTTGCACTAACTTTCATTCAAAACATCTTCTCCTCTGAAACTACTGATCCAGTTGAGACCAAACTTCACAGAAATGATCAAGTCATTGTGTTTTAAAGAATTGATTCCATTTAAAACTGTTATTGCTATGGTAACACAACTGCGTAATATGAAAATCTTTAAAAAATCTTCTTCTCCAAAACCCAGCAGCAAGTTAGAATTCCTTGCAAATTGGATTAAATGATTTTTTGGTGGAAATTTAGAATCAATCAAGATGATTCTGGAAGAAATCAATGCTAAATTTGAGTGTGTCAGTGTGACATAAAATTTTCAAATCTGTGGACTGTCCTTCAAAATTTTTTGACAAGCAGATATGGACTTACTTTAAAGGCCTGTCTGCAGTAGCAAACATATGTTTGCAAGCACTTCCAAACCTTTGTTTGGTGTTGTTTGGTCATGTTTGTCCATAAGGTGTCTACACTACATCAAACAATGGCAAAAAAAAAGTATGGTGGTGTTTGAAGATCATGTGATGCATCCATCACATGATAAAAAGACAGCTCCTGACTGGTCAGAACATTTAACAACCATCAAACACCAGCAAACGAAAATGAACATGACCAAACACTATTTCGGAATGTTTGCTTATGTTTGCTGACTGGTCTACACTAGCAAACTTTTGTTTGCAAACAACAGCAAACGTGGTGTTTGCTTGTGTTTGCAAACAAATGTCTGCTAGTCTAGAGGCCTTAAAGCTTGATAAAACAAAGATGCATTTGTTCCCATACATACAAACTAATTTGTATTAATTACATAAAGATATATCTGGTGAGTATTGTAGCTTTAAGTCATGATTACAGATGGCTTCAAGGGAATTTGATTATTGAGAAACAAGCACCATGAAATCTGGGAGCCCAGTTCTTCTGTAATTTATATTCACCTGACAGTTTCATACAAGCTCTAGAGAATTTGTCATCATTATCCGGAATTCAACATTGTCATCCGAAAATGGATAGGCTTTTACCTTAGTGTGTCTTGGGGAAAATTGAAGTTACTGGTATAAGACAAAAGCATTTGCATGCTCTGGTGAAATGGCGTTTTAATGTATCTCTGTTTTGCATAACACCAAGCAGGTCATCATGTAATTATGGAGAAAGACCTAAGTTTTTCTAACAACCAACTGAATCATGATGTAGAATGACACATGTATTGTGTGGTGAAGAGGTAGATTGGTACAATTTGTAGAAATATGTTAAAAAAAAAACTGTAAAATATAATGTTATATCTAATTAAATGCCTAGGAGCTAACATTATAAGAGAGAACAGCCTGAACAACAGAGTAATTTGTTTACATTTTCTGATGACCAGTGTTGCCGAGAGAGTCGTTCAGTATTTTGTATAATTAAATTGGTATTCACCAGGGTATATAGCTGAGATGACTGTCTCTAGTCACTGGTAAATTAGATAGCAATGTGACATGCACTGACAATACCCTACGTAAAATTGCTTCGCTTTTGTTTTAGAGGAATTATACCATCTTTGTGAGAATTACTTTCTGTCTGGGTTCTTGTATAACGCTTTAACCCTGTTTGACAAAATCAGGGTCCGTAATAATTTCACCAACCACTTTTGAGAACAGTCTTGGTCTTATTTTCCAGAATTACCAAAATTTGAAAGTAACACAACTTCAGATTGGCTAAACCATTTGGTTTAGCCAACCAGAAGTTGTGTACTTTCAAATCTAGAAAATCTTTGCAAATAAGACTAGGAATGTGCTTAACCCATTACCACACAATCCCTACTTTTGACGACCCTGAGAAAGAAGCCTTTAGAAAACATTGTGCGAAAAGGAGAAAATGCTGGTAACCAGCATTTTCTCCTTTTCACACAATGTTTTCTATCCTTCAAATTTTCAAATTTTCAGTCACTTTTATTATGTCGTCTGCAACTGCTTTCGATTTGGACAAGCCAAAAATTTTGTCGTTTGGTAATGAGTTAAGAATGGGTGGTGAATATGGAATTAGATGTTTAATATCTCTGAGAAAAATTAGGTAGATAGGAATGTGAAATGCACTGACAATACCCTACGTAAAATTGCTTTCATTTTGTGTTGGAGGAATTATACCGTCTTTGTTAGAGTTCCCTTTAATGCTTTACCATTTTACGTTGCATGCCTGAGTCTTAACAACCCTGAGGAAATTAGCTGTGGAAAAAAATTATGGAAATTTTTTTTTCCTTTTCCTACAATGATTTCTACCCTCTCTAGGTGCAGAGATAAGCGGAAGTCTGGAAGCCTAATGGCTTCAACATGCATTTTGCAAGTATGCCTTTCAAAGAAAAAAATGGGCAAGAAAAAGGCAGAAATCATGGTCACACTTACCAATTCCTTGAAGATTTGTGTCCCCTTTTAATTGTGAATGCTATTCAATGTTTAAATGAATAATAATCTGCAATAAAGAAGTCTGCATTGAATACAGCATGTTCTCCTTTTCCCACAATGTTTTCTATCTTTCATTATTTTAGCTGCACTTAATGTGTCATCTGCAAGTGCTTCAATTTTGAAAAGTCCAAAAAAAAAATCTAATTGGTGAAGGGCTAAATACAAGGAAACCCAAGGAGATGGACAGACAGAGATAAATACAAGTATTAAAGAAAATAGAGCTATTAATTGATTGATTGTATGGTGTTTAACGCCGTTTTCAATATTATTTCAGTTGTATCATGGCAGCCAGTGCACCTATCCATGCTTTCCTGAAGTGTCTTTTACCAGTACTCTACACAATATTCTATCCAATTTGGCCACTGGCTTCTTTCCCACATAACCATCGTAGAAACAATGGTCAACAGTGAGAGAGGGATGAATCCTGTCACAATGACTATCGTGAATCCTCAGAAAGATATTGGCCCAGCTGGGGATCAAACTAGCAACCTCCTGTTTCGAGTCCTGTACGCTACCGACTGAGCTACCAGGGCTTGGCAAATAAAGCAGAAAGACGGAATATCATTATAGACAATAACACATAAGTAACAACATAAACTGTCTCTGGTAGGAAGTATTTGCAGGTAATTTAAGGTCTGATTTATCTGTTTAAGCCCAGTTACAGCCAGATTGATTCTAGTTTGATCACCAAGCTGACAGTTAATTTGTTACACTCAAAGGAAAGAATATCCCCCTTGGAATCTGATCAAAGGAACTGTAGCTTTAACCCTGAACCAAATGACAAAATGTTAGACTAGACCAAATTGAAAGCAGTTGCAGACGACAATTTTAATATGGCTTAAATGGAGAAAATTGGCTTAGAAAGGGTTGAAAACATAGTGGAAAAAGGAGAAAATGCTGGTTACCAGCATTTTCTCCTTTTCCCACAATGGTTTCAAAAGGCTTTCTTCTTCAGGGTTGTTAAAACTTGGGACTGTGTGGAAAAGAGTTAAATCTTTATCAAATGACTAAAGTTTATGCTGGTCCAAATTCAGAGCATTTGCAGACGAAAAATTAAATGGGATTCAAATGATGGAATTTGTAACAGAAAGGGTAGATAACATTAACATTGTGAGAAAAGAAGAAAGTGTTGGATACAGCATTTTCTTTTTTTCACACAATGTTTTCAAGAGCCTACTTTTCAAGGTTGTTAAATCTCAGGAGTGTTTGGCCAGACAACCCTGAAGAACATTACATTTGAAAAGATAATGTGAGAAAAAAGGAGCAAATGCTGGTAACCAGCATTTTATCCTTTTTTTCCCACAATGTTTCCCACCCTTTCAAAGACAAATTACTTGATTTGAACCATTTTTTATTGCAGATTTTTATTGCAAATACACTTACTGTGATCAAACTGGCTGGAACCAAATACATCATGTGTAACCATGCATAACGACGCATGCGCGCTCACTCTCAGTTTCAAATAGCTGGTCTGTACTATGTTTGAACCAAATATACTCATGCACACTTGTGCTCTACTCATTCAACTTCCAGTTTTAGCAAGTACACCCCTACCTCGATTTTGTCACTGCCGTACATACAGTCCTTAATCTTATACCAGCAGAAAACTGCGTCAGATTGATGGATGATGCTACTTCTTAACCCTTTACCACACGACAAAATTTTAGACCTGTCCAAATTGAAAGCATTTGTAGATGACAGTTTGAACGTGGCTCATATGAAATGATTTTTCTTTGATAGGGTAGAAAACATTGTGGGAAAAGGAGAAAATGCTGGTTACCAGCATTTTCTCCTTTTCCCACAATGTTTTCAAAAGCCTTCTCTTTCAGGGGCGTCAAAAGTCGTCATTGTGTGGTAAAGGGTTAATAAGTAATAGAATAACAGTTACTGTGCATTCCGCTTGGCAGAACAACTGAGAGATCTCCTTGCCCTTGCTGACCCCACTAATAACTAATTACTTATACATGTACATGTATTACTTTTCATGAAAGTTTATTTTTTATTTAAAAAAAAATTGGGAAAAATGGGGGGAAAAAAGAGAAAATGATGCATCTCTTCTCTTCCCACAATGTTTTCTAAAGCTGTCCTCCATAGCGTCAATTAAACATAAGGTCAACTTGTTACTGTTAAAAAAGAATTGAGGCTAGAGCCATGCTCAGTGGCAACGGGATTTGATTCAATGTCAGCACTATGATACATTAAACCTGATGCAAGCCATCATGTACATGTACCGCTAATTATTGGTCAGTAACAAAAACAAAAAGTTTTGACCCTTGTCTCCCTAAGCGAATTGTGCAGGCTAACATGGCCCAATACTTCTGCAGGTGCATCAAGTATCCTTTCCACAGAGCATGGCTCAATTTATTATATTTATGCTGTGGACTGCTCTTTGACCCTTTACCACACAATCCCTAGTTTTAACGACTGAGGAAGAAAGCTATTGAAAACATTGTGGGAGAAGGAGAAAATGCTGGTAACCAGCATTTTCTCCTTTTCCAACAATGCTTTCTACTCTATCAAAGACAGAAATCACCATTTCAGTTACATTTATTGGGTCATCTGCAAATGCTTTGAATTTGGTTGAGTCCAAAATTTTGTTGTTTGGTTAAGAGTTAAAACATTGCCAGAGGAGAAGCGATTCTTTGTAACAAATATCACAGATAGCTCCCTTATAGCCCATTCGGCATACCTCGGGTGATGGGAGCCATCAAGTCCTTCAGCTGTATCTGGTAGCTTGATATGCACCTACATGGTACATTTCATCGCCAGAAATACGCCATTCTGAAAATTGTAAAAAAGAAAACTTGAATCTCAATTTTCTATCGAAATCTTTCTTACTAAATTTCGGTTGACAAACAGTTTGTACATTCATTTTTTAACGTGGTTTATCAACATACGATTGAAGTTTCACTGACAGATAGATAGATGTGAATAGTTTCATTGAGGTTGTTTATGTCGTTGCTAAACGACAGTGGTGCCGCCATATATAAATATCACGTGATTGGCAGTTCAAAACGGAAACGACCCTTATACAGACGAGGTTGAGATGTAGGCACGGAATTGGCTGAGTTGTGACGAGTCCCCTATGGCCCTGTCACCAGTCAGTATTTCCAGTGATCTTGTTCAGCTCCATTGAGAAAATTTCCCATATTGATTTCATTTTTTTTTTCAGATTCTGTCCATTTTTGCCTTTGCCACAACAACCAGTGTGTCCTTAAAAATGACCTTCAACATTAACTGTGGGGGTGCGAATATAACAGATGTCAAAAGCTTTAGTTTTGAGTCTGGCTACCCTTTTAGGTGAGGTATTTGTTTTCATGGTTCACACATAGGGGTCCGTAGTTTGATTCCTGCCACCCATACTAGACTATATATTATAAACAAGGGATTTAACTGTATGCAGCCCGTTACTCGCCCCCGGTTACAAAAAACAACATATCTATTCTACCCCATCAGTTATTCTCCTATTTTTTTCTACACTGCTGAGAGCCAAAACATTCTTCTACCAAAAAAACACAACTGTTTGTCAGTGGCTAATGCAGTTTGGCTGATACATTCGCTCGAACTTGTAAACTCGCTCAAAAATCTTCGCCATTGACACGGGTTCGTACATCCGTTTTCAAGATATAAAATGCACTTTAGATCCAATGAAACGCAGCATTAGCGGCACCCACCCTTTAAACATGTTTAAAAATACTACTGACCTATAGTCTTTATCTTCAATAACAACGAAACACCTCAGAATTCGTTGAATTAGTGATCCACGTTCTTATTTCGAACAGCTGCAGCCATCTTCTGTCATGTGACATTGTTTGGAACGAGAAATTTCATCGGTTGATATGTACTAACAGTCGTGCATTCAACCAATGAAATTTCGTACAGCTGCTCACACCTTTTTGTCACGTGACAGTACGGTGACACTGTTTGGAACGAGAAATTTCATTGGTTTATATGCGTGAACGTCAGTATCGAATGTACGAACCCGTGTCAATGGCGAAGATTTTTGAGCGAGTTTACAAGTACGAGTGAATGTATCAGCCAAACTGCATTAGCCACTGACAAACAGTTGTGTTTTTCTGGTAGAAAAATGTTTTAGCTCTCAGCTGTAGAAAAAATTAGGAGAATAACTGATGGGGTAGAAAAGATACGTTGTTTTTTTGTAACCGGGGGCGAGTAACGGGCTGCATACAGTTAAATCCCTTGTTTTAGTCTATGGGTGATAGGAGTCAAACTACGGACCCCTATGGGTTCACATACCTCTAAGGGTCCTTTTACTCTCGATTCAAAGGTTAGCTCCCATGTTATTTTTGTGAGTGGATACAATCACAAAAATAACATCAGAGCCACCCTCTGAGTCAGGGGTAGAGGTCCTGTGTAGTCTCATTAATGAGACGCTATGGTGATTTTTTTTCATATTTGGACATTTATGTGCACTGTACCGTCTCAAGTCCATTGTAAATTTTCCGGTAGCAAAGAGAGAGCGCTATACTGACTTTCTGTTTCATAGATTTAATCTGTATTGCAGCGAAATGCAATTAACTTTTAGTAATAAACATGACCAAAGACAAATTATTAAACTCTTCATTACATAAAGAGCCTGTAGAAGTCATTTATAACATGTAAATCTCAGAAAAATCACTGAAGAAATTTATCGTGCATGGTGGCCATTTTGTGTGTTTTTGAGAACATAAACAACTCAAGTAACAGATGAAATGCACGGTTTTCTCTTCTGTTCAGCATTTAAATTGAAAATATTTGCATTTCATGGGTATGTTTAAATCCTAGTTTTGTGCTCTATTTGCGAAATTATAAGAGTTCAAACTTGCACACAAAATCTGTGCGAAGCTTTCAAATGATTTTGTTTTGATTGTCTCTGTACCCAGAGGTGACCGGTCAAAACGTAACATCGCCTTTGGGGACAGTTATCTGTAATAAGATCTTGTGTGGCTCTGTGATTTCAAGGGTCGTCCCAGAAGACTTTTCCCATAGCTCTACTATCTAATATCAGTTAAATACCCAAATTTGGCAACATACTATTGGATGTATCATTGATAGATGCCTATGGGTGAAAGTTTATGGATTATTCCTGATTTCAGCATTTTAAGGGCCATCACAGTGCCCACTTTTTCCTCATTTTCTTTTCAAAATTTCTAGATTTGTAGAATTTCAGGATTTTTAAGTATCTCACTTTCACCCATGCATTCTACAAAATAGAAAATACAATGATCAAGTAAAAAGTATTTTGATAACATAATAATGCCAAATTTGGTATTAAACTGTCAATAAAAAGTCACAGGAAAAGTCTACATACTTCTTGAACAGCCATCATATTTATTTGATTCTTTTGACATTTAGATATCCAATAGCAGATGGCAAAGGTTTTATGTTAAAGACCCAGTAAAGGCCAAAATATCAAAGCAGGTGTCATGATACATTTAAATTTAAATCATACTTTTTAAAAGTATGAAAAATATTGCGGAGGTGACAGTCTTTTTTATGGTGTGGTCGGTCCATATGTTAGTCGCTAGCAGAAAAAAGAATTTTAAAATCAGGCAAAAAGTAAACAAAAGACTCAGCTACCTGGCAGGTTTGAACCTAGTTTTGAAATTAATTTCTCTGTTAGCGACTAACACTAGGACCGACCGTACAATGACAGATTGTCATCTTCACAATAATTTCGATACTTTTATATGGTATGATATAAATTCAAATGCATTTTAACATCCGCTTTGTTTACATTTAGCCTTTATTGTTTCTTTAAAGATACAGTATTCATAGAAATATTGCATCTGCCATTTTCTGTTTTTTCTTTAACCCTTTACCACACAATCCCTACTTTTGACGACCCTGAAGTAGGCTTTAGAAAACATTGTGGGAAAAGAAGAAAATGCTGGTATCCAGCATTTTCTTCTTTACCCACAGTGTTTTCTACCCTATCAAAGACACACATCATCATTTGAATTACAATTTTTTGTCGTCTGCAAATGCTTTCAATTTGGTTGAGTCCAAAATTTTATTGTTTGGTAAAGAGTTGAATATTGCAAATGCTAAATATAGATGTTGGGCATGAATGTGTAGCTTAACCCTTCACCACAGGACTGTTTTACTAAACTACTTACGCAAACATAACTAAGATTTTCGTAAGTTTTTACGTCACTCCGAGTTTTGCGTTTTACTAAAGTTTTCATAGCTAAATTCGAAAGTAAGTTTTTGCTTAACTCTACATACAAAAATATTGGTCGTAAGTAAGAACACAGGCCGAAATCTGGAGCCATTTTTTTATATTGTGTCGTTAAAGAGGGAGAAATTGTAGAAAAACATTATAATAATCCTCACAGCTATCTGCAGAAGTCATAAATTTCATTTTTAGAAGATTTTTCACACGTACAGTATCCATGGTTGATGGAAGAGGCTGATGTATGAGATGACATAAGATGCGGGAAATGTAGGGTAAATGTGCGTGAATTACGTCACATTTTCCTCTAGTTGAACGGCACGCGCTGTTTACCTAGGTAACAAGTGCGCGGGAACTACTGTTTCTGCCTTCAATTGAAGAGTTACGGAAATACTTAGGCAAATTCACAAACTTACGAAAGTGTAGTAAAACGGATTTATGAATTACGTAAATCTGAACGTAGGTGTATAGTTACGAAAATTCTTACCTAAAAACTTAATAATTGTTAGTAAAACGGTCCCCAGACAACAAAATTTTAGCCTTGTCCAAATTGAGAGCATTTGCAGACAGCAATTTCAGTGTGGCTCAAATGGTGCAATTTTTCTTTGATTGGGTAGAAAACATTGTGGAAAAAGGAGAAAATGCTGGTTACCAGCATTTTCTCCTTTTCGCACAATGTTTTCAAAAGGCTTCTTTCTCAGGTTTGTTAAAAGTCGGCATTGTGTGGTAAAAAGTTAACCTTTACCTTACAATCTGTAGTTTTGATGACCTTGAGGAAAAAGGTCTTTGAAAACATAGTCTAAAAGGAGAAAATGCTGGTAACCAGCATTTTCCTCTTTTCCTGCAATGTTTTCAGTCTTTCATTGACACATCCCACCATTTTAGCCAGATTTAATTTGCAGTCCCAGAATGCAAAAAAGAATCTGAAATATTAATTGTGCGGTAAAGAGTTAACCCTATAATACAAGACAAATAAGTTTAGACTGTTCAACTTTGAAAAAATAACAGAAGACAATTAAATGTTGTGTCCATGTTTTCTGAGGTAGAGTATCGGCCTTGTGACATGGTCCCAAGATTGATACCTTTGATCAGGTGTCAGCTTTGGAACTGTTCATTGGCCTACACATTAGGCGTAAGTAATGAAATAGTTTCCAGGAGGTATACATGTCAGTAGTACTTTCTCGTTTTTCCACAATATTTTCCAAGAGCTCTTTTCCACAAAAGCTATCTTCTTTTCTTGAAATGTTTTCAAAAGATTTCTCCCACAAGGTCGTTAACTTATGGTTGTTTGGAAAGACTGTACCAAAAATCTTTTCACTGTGCTATTGTTTACTAAAGATGTTTGAAGCAGACACAGAAACATTAGACTGTGAGAAATATAGGGGAAAAAAATAGTTTCGGCAAACATTCTAAAACTATATCATCACTAGTGATGATACCATATCGTCACTAGTGATGTTATTCACTGTGAAAAACTGAAAAAATAATACACTGAGAAATCCCAGTAATTCACTCATAGGAATATAATAAAATGTTTTCTTCTTCAGTGTTGTTAAAAAAATATGATTATGTGGTATAGGGTTTTTTGCAGAAAAATGTGCTTGTAATAGATTTTTTCTCTGTATACAGCCTGGAAGATGAAGGGCTGAAAGGACCGGTCTGTAATAAGTCCATGCCTGTTAACTTGGCACTGCTCCAGGGCTCCTCATCCCCGGCCCAGTTCTACGTATTTGTCGGAGTTATCGTCTTCCTCTATTGCCTAGCAGCCATAGTTCTGTACGTGTTTTGTGATGAATTCTACAGGAAACACACCAATGTTGTGATAGCAGTAAGTATCCTGTTAAAATTAACCCATCAACTCTTTACCATATGAAAAACATTTTGGACTGTACCAAATTGAAAGCATTTTCAGACCACAAATTAAATGTAGCTTAAATGATGATTTCTGTTGTTGATAGGGTAGGAAACATTTTTTGAAAAAGAGAAAATACTGATTACCACCATTTTCTCCTTTTCCCACAGTGCTTGCAGTGGTTGCAATTTTTCTTTATTACAGTAGAGAACATTTTGGGAAAAGGAGAAAATGCTGGTAACCAGCATTTTCTCCTTTTCCCACACTGTTTTCAAAAGGCTTCTTTCCCAGGGTCATCAGAAGTTGGCATTGTGAGGTAAAGGGTTAAAGCATGGAATGTGGCTTAAGTTGCTTTTGGAGACAGTGCAGATTGAGACTGATCTTAAAATTGGATCCACACTACTCTCAGCTGTACATATTATCAGCTCAGTTGATAGGGTTACCTCTCTTTGAACACTCTTGTGAAAGAAAAATACAAGTAGTGCGAGACAGTCATTTGGCAAACTTCGAGTGATCTGGTGATCAAGCTTCTCGGCTGTATCACATAGCTTGATATGCACCTACACGGTACATTTCTTTGCCGAAAGTACACCGTTTTACCATTTTTAAGATTGAAAAGCTCCTCTTAAAAACAGAAAACATAAGTCAGAATTTTTTATTGATATCTTTCTAAGAATATTTCCATTGACAAACAGTTTGTATATTCAGTTTTTAGCGTGGTTTATCAATTTCATTGTAAGCTTTCACAGACAGATTGATAGATGTGAATAACTCCACGGTGGTTGTTCATGTTGTTGCTAAGCAACTTAGATCGACACCGCCATGTTTAAAATCATGTGATAGCAGTTCAAAGTGGATACCTCCTTTTTACGGACGACGTTAGATGTAGGTACGGAATCCGCCAAGTTGTGACAAGTGGCGAGACAGTGTCATATTATGGAAACCTACACAGTGCCTTTTATCTTCGCCAAAATGTCAACTTACCCATAAAGGGAAAAGAAAAAGAGAAATGAAAGCCTGAACATACTTATTAGACACTGCATTGCACTGAAATTAGCCTTAGTTAGTACAAATGGCTGGATTTAATTGTACTTCATTTGTAATGCCATTGATTTTATTTATGTTTGGTCTCAGCGGTATGTCTAAACGCTCCTTTAACTCTGTACCAAACAATCCCGGGTTTTCGAGACTCTGTAACAGAAGCTTTTTGAAAACATTGTTGGAACAGGAGAAAATGCTGGTAACCAGCATTTTCTCCTTTTTCCACAATGTTTTCTACCCTTCCCAAAACAAATTTCAATTTTTGAGTCACTTTAAATTTGTCGTCTTCTAAAGCTTTCAATTTGGAACAGTCTAAAATTTTGTCGACTGGTAAAGTGTTAACTTAAAGCTTTCAACGAGGTGAATAAGAAGTATTTGATTATGTGATCTGTCAGCAAATTGTTGAAAAACAGTTTTTCAGCTGTTTTTACCTGGTTACTTATTGATGATACTCATTCAATTAATTTCAGGATTTCATTATTTCGGCCATCATTGTCTTGCTGTGGTTGATTGGATCGTCAGCGTGGGCACAAGGTGTTACGGACCTCAAGTACTACACAAACCTAGAGGATTGTGGGTACTTCAAGAAGATTCCAGACTGTAACACGTACGGATGTTCACAGACAAAATCTCCCAACTTTGCTAGCCTTAATGTGTCTATCGTAAGTTGATCTTGCTCTATATATGTATATATGAGGCATGCTTTGCGAACAGAGGGTTAAATACATCTGTAAAGAGTATTGATCTGTTCAGCCTGTGCAGTCGGCACATGCTGACTTGGGTCGATACTTTTGCTTTTGGTAAATTTTTCTGCTCATCAAAGGACCATTCTACCTCATGGTTCAGTCAGTTGCTGTACAAAATTGATTTTATGAATCTATAATACTTTGATGACTTGCTTACTATCATGCATCACAGAAATACATTTATCACATAAAACCTCCTCTGGCAGTGTATTAAACCCATGACTTATTTTTGGTAATACACTAGTGTATTATTGTTTTTTGGGTCCCGGTTCTGATCAGTTTTTAGTCAATGAGCGCATGAAGCCAGAGAAACCAACCACAGCATGCGCGGGAATTTGTACTGCTACGCCGTTTCATGGAAAAATGACGTCACTGTTGCTAAGACGTATATGCGTGGAAAGTTTTTTATTTTCATGTTTGATAAAAGCCAAGAAATGCAGCGAAATATCTTAAAACCAGTATCATTGCGGAAATAGGTGGATTTAACCTATCTATAAACTGTTTCATTCTTCTTTCGGTGTAAATGTCAAAGAACTATCTACTTCTGTATATACACATTTGAAATCAATCTACAACTGTAAACATGGACCTGTGAACGGTATAGAGAATAAGGTGATGATGCAGGATATTTTTCTGTCTGTCATTCGTTTTATGTGATAAATAGAATCTTACATTCGTGTTTATGTATTATCATTTTTATCAAACTCGTTGACTAAAATGTATTTGACACTCGCCAAGGCTTGCGTCATACAATTTTAGTCAACTCATTTGATAAAAATGATAATACAGAAACACTCATGTAAGATCCTCTATTTAGGCCCTTTTTGCCAGAGCGTGGATCAAATTATATTCTACTTTGAATATTTTATACTCCCACAAGAAAAGAAGGTGGGGGATGGGGTAACTGAATCTGACTGGTCTGTCTTTCTGTAGGTGCAAATTAATGTCCACCTCCCTCCTACAGTTTTCAGCCAATTCAGCTGAAAATTTTAATGGATGCATACTTACCATGGAGCTTTCACCTGCCAATTTTCAATATCATTAGGGGTGGACTTGATATGATTGTTTTTGTGTGTAACTATATTAATCCCTTGTAATGCAATGATGGCTGTACCATTACTAAAAGAATAGGAAAGGATACATTGCATAATGACTGTACAGTTACTAAAAGAATGGGCAATATTATTGCTAAAAATATATAGAGGCAAAAGAAAGTATACACCTTCTAATTTTGGCTGTTTCGGCAAAATGTTTAAAGCTAAGCCCTTGCAATCTTTTTCTTGCGATAGTCCAGTCATTTTTAAACGGCAAAACTAAAAAAAAAAAAATGTCAGCAATACACCATTATTAACAGAACGCAAGGGAGTTATTTATCAAAGGTTAGCAAAAGACTTTTTTGTTACGATGGCGTTTTCAATGGGTGATGGACTATATGGTGTTTCACTTCGCTCTGAACATTATCACGACATTAGCTCACTTCATCAAACTTATTCATGTTCATCATGAGTTTAACCGATCTACGACCGGGCCCTCAAATGTCTTGCCAAAGGAAACTCGCACGAGATCGGAACACCTTGGGTCGGGATCGAACTCTTCTCTTATAAGCCATGCGGGTCCCTATTTCTTTTAAAGACAAGAAAATGTTTCCATTTCAATCTCTAAAAGTATTGTCAGACTCAATTTGCTTCAATAATCAGGCCTCTGGATGGGTATCTGTGACAAGTTAACTTTCTTTGGCATACTTTTTAAGCAGTTCCTCCTAATTTCCAGACACTTTCATGCGATGTTACCAAATTTCATTCTCATTTATTGATTGCAGATCTCAAATGATTCAGAACCATGTTCATGGCTTCGAATTTGACTAAATTTGATTGAGTGCAGACACTGCACATCACCCTGATTAACTTTCACTTAAGTGATTCACTAGGACCTCGCAACGTTGATTTTATGCATGATTCCACCCCCGACTCCCGATGTACCGGTCTTACTTCGACATGATTACTTCAGGTCAAACAAACGGCAGTTCCTTCAACTCATAGCACCTTCACAGCCGATCAACCGTGACTTGTGTGCACTGCAAGTAACACGTTACAGACCGGTCTTGAACAACCAGCTTCCAAAATCTTAATGACACAGTTTTTATCGGCTTCTGAAAGCCGCTCCATTGTTCGATAGAAAAACGAAAAGGCTGTGGTTTTTTTAGATTATCGACTTAGAAACCAAATACCGATTTCCAGTGATATGTTGATTATCCAATAGGTTGCAGGTGCAGATATACAAAATCGACATGTACCTGCACTGTAGCCAGTCAAGTGTGTCAATTTGTAAATTAATGACAGAATATCATTTCAAACTTAGTAGCAATGGGTTTTTGAAGATTTCAGGTCAAAAATATGAAAAATGAGAAAATTATAAGAGATCAAAAACTGTATAATTTCTTTTGCCTTTGAGTATACAAAAAAAAACCCTGGGTAACTCCTCATATTTTTTACATTGAATTATTATGTCGGTTTTAGTTTTATAGCCATATGGCAAAGCTAAACCTTTTTTAAAGTCCTGTTTATGTTATTTTCTCCTTTATTTAATTGTTTTGCAGATCTTTGGTTTCCTGAACATGTGTGTGTGGGCGGGCAACCTTTGGTTCTTGTTCAAGGAAACACCCTGGCATAAAGTACAGCAAACTAAACCACCGACCATTCCGGGTCAGGAGACCCCAACTGATCCCCAGAGAATCTAGACTGATCTAGCTAACCCTTAACCAGACAATCTGGAGTTTTTAACGATCTTGAGGGACAACGCTTTCGAAGACATTGTGGGAAAAGGAGAAAATGCTGGTTACTAGGATTTTCTCCTTTTCCCACAATGTTTTCTACCCTTTCAATGACACATTGTACTGTTGGAGACACATTCTACTATTGGAGCCACTTTTAATTTGTGGCCTGCAAAAATTTACAATTTGGAAAAATTTTAACCCTTTGCCACACAATCCAGTGTTTTCACAACCCTGAAAGAAGAGGTCTTTTTAAAACATTTTGGGAAAAGGAGAAAATGCTGGTAACCAGAATTTTCTCCTTTTCCCGAAATGTTTTCTATCCTTTCAAAGACCTTAAGAACTTGTCTGTAAATGCTTTCATTATGGACAAGACTGAAATATTTTTGTTTAGTAAAGGGTTAAATGTTGTCAGCTAGTAAATACTTGAAAATACTCATTTTAGCCAAATGTAGAAATGTGTTTAAATCAATAAATTTGAAACATTTATGGACCAAAAGAACGAAAATAAGTTTCAGATTTGTTATTTGAAATGAATGTTGGTTGGGAGAAAATTACGTCGAGCCAAAATTGTAAATAATAGGGGAGTATATCACTAGAGTCATTTACATACCCCCCTTCTAAGGTAGTAGTAAAATAGTAGAAAACAATGTTGGAAATTCATAAAATGCTGATCACAAGCATTTTATTTTGTTCCTGGTATGTTTTCCACCTTGTTCCTGGGGTCATTTAAACACTGGATTGTATTGTTAAGGATTAGAATTCATCAAAAATTGTAGATCTTTCATGCATTGTGTGTTAACGAATTTCTGTATAAATAAAACTTTTAACACCACTGAATTTGACAGCGTTAGAAAATAATGGGAAAGTGAGTAGATGCCTGTTGTAAGCCATTGATCCTGTTACTGCAATGTTTTCCATACAGTTGAGAAACATTTTTGGTTATGAAAAATAGTTTTAAAAAAATCCTGTAAATTTGAAGAATGAAAGAAGTGCTATTGGATGTTTCATTTGCTATAAAACACTGACTTGTTGCTAAGATCTGAATGTGCTTAAAATGTTTTGTAGTGTATATGAAAAGGTGGTTGTGGTGATATGATAGAATATTAATTTCATTGGTGAACTGTTGATTTCGCTTTTGGACAAACCTCTGTAAGAGAGAATAAATCACAGTTAAGAGGCCCAGTGAACTTTTTACCAGACAAGCCCTGGGTTTTAGGACCCTAATAAGCTTTTTAAAACATTTTGGTATAAAAACAAAAATGGTGGTAGCCCTATCAGATACAAATCTAAAAATTTGAGTCAAATTTAGAGTTGTCATCTTCAAATGCTTATTCGAATTTGCCTGGAATTTTGAGAAATAAGAGAAATAAAAGTAGTTGGAAAAGGAGAAAGTTGGGGTTGCCAGTGTTTTGCCTTTCCCACAATGTTTTTAAAAGCCTTTTTCCTTCTTGTTGTTTACTAAATGATTAACTCTTTACCAAACAACAAAATTTTAGACTCATCCAAATTGAAAACATTTGCAGAAGACAGATTAAATGTGGGTCAAATTATGAAATTTGTCTGAAATGGTAGAAAACATTGTGGGAAAAGGAGAAAATGCTGGTTACCAGCATTTTCTCCATTTTCCACAATGTTTTCAAAAGCCCGAATCATCAGGGTCGAAAAAGATTGTGTGGTAAAGGGTTAAACCACTTATCTTTGTACCTCTGTTCAGCACTATGTATACTCAGCCAAATGTTGTGTACTATTTATAGGTATAAAAGCTAACCATTATGTATATTAACATGAACTGTATTTATACGTAAAGTATGCTAGGATGCAATTGCTTTTCAACATTTTAAATCGTTACTTCATATGCTTTTTGTGGATTGGGCTTTTTTATCTCTTGTTATCTCTTTGACCGACAGCAAAATTGGACTTTTAAGCATTGAAAGCATTTGTAGATGAAACAAAAAGCAGCTGTCTTATCTGGCTTTTTAAAGGTACTTTTCCATTTGGAAAAACAGCTATGTAAACTCCTTACCAAATGACAAAATTTTGGACTAGTCCAAATTCAAAGCATAATTTTTTAGACATCAGTTTAAATGTCGCACAGATAATGGGTAGAAAACGTAGTGGGAAAAGGAGAAAATGCTTGTTAGCAGCATTTTATCCTTTTCCCACTATGTTTTGAAAAGCTTTCTTTGTTAGGTTCATTTCGTTAAGACTTGGGATTGAGTGAGAATGAGTGAAGGTTGTTTAGTGAGAGTATGTAACATAGTAGTGTACAGAATAGTTTCAAGATCAGTCTGCATGCTCACTGCAGTCTGATCTTGATCTACACTGTTCACAAAAAGCATCTTATCCAGCACTTTATTGGTTAGTACAAAGTGAGGGTTCCCAGTTTGATCTTGAATATATGCTGTCCAGAAAAAGCAGCCTTTGACTCATCCAGCACTTTTAGATTTACCTACATTTGGAAAAACAGCTAACAGCTAACAGCCATTTTAAGGTTGTTTTAGCCAAAATATGTAACATAGTAGTTGAAAATACAGATCCAAGATCAGACTGCATGTTGTCTGCATTCTGATCTTGATCTACGCTGTTCACAAAAAGCAGCTTATCCAGCAATTTTTGGGTTAGTACATGGTGAGGGTTTCTAGTTTTGATGACAGGGGAGTTTTGAAGGAAAGAAAACTTCAGAAATCATTGTGGGGAAAGGAGATCATGCTGGCTAACCGTAACCCTGATCAGCATTTTCTCCTTTTCCCACAACTTCTTTTCAGTCCTTTCAAATACAAATCCTATCATTTGAATAACATTTGTATTGTGGTCAGCAAATGCTCTCAATTCAGACAAGACTATACTTATGTCATCTGTTCCAAGGTTAATGCAGGCAGGATTTGGGTACTCATCAAATTTTTGCAAGAAGCAGAGTTTATAGAACTGTGATCTCTCAAATACATGTACACCAATGTATTTTTTGCGCTTTCATACTTTATGCCAATTTTTTTTTTTTTTTTCTTGTTGTTGTTTTTCTTTGGTGTGGTTTCAGCTTTATGTTTTAATCTTTGAAAAGTCTTAATGTCCAGAGACATACATGTATTTGCAGCTGATCAGTCTGAAACACTTTTTATACGCCCGTCGAAGACGGGACGTATTATGGGATCACCCGTGGCGGGTGGGCGGGAGGACGGGCGGGAGGCGTCCCCATTCTTTGTCTGGAGCATATCTCCAAAACTATGCTAGCTACGGTTATGAAATTTCATGGGTGGATAGATCTCATCAAGGCGGAGTGCAGTGCACAGAATCATAACTCTCACTTGCTTAATTTTTGAGTTATTGCCCTTTGTTGTTTTTCATACTTGAATTTTGTCTGGAGCATATCTCCAAAACTATACTAGATACGGTTATGAAAGTTCATGGGTGGATAGATCTCATCAAGGGGGAGTGCAGTGCACAGGAATCATAACTCTTGC
This sequence comes from Hippopus hippopus, assembly GCA_946811185.2. Taxonomy (NCBI): domain Eukaryota; kingdom Metazoa; phylum Mollusca; class Bivalvia; order Cardiida; family Cardiidae; genus Hippopus; species Hippopus hippopus. The sequence continues at coordinate 61,021,978 of OX328102.1, forward strand.
TTCCTTAATTTTTGAGTTATTGCCCTTTGCTGTTTTTCATACTTGAATTTTGTCCGGAGCATATCTCCAAGACTGTACTAGCTAAGGTTATGAAACTTCATGGGTGGATAGATCTTATCAAGGGGGAGTGTAGTGCACAGGAATCATAACTCTTGCTTACTTAATTTTTGAGTTATTTCCCTTTGTTTATATTCATACTTGAATTTGTTTATATTCATACTTGAATTTTGTCCAAAGTATATCTCCAAAACTATGCTAGCTACGGTTATGAAACTTCATGGGTGGATAGATCTCATTAAGGGGGAGTGCAGTGCAAATGAATCATAACTCTTGCTTGCTTAATTTTTGAGTTACTATACGCCCGTCGAAGACAGGACGTATTATGGGATCACCCATGGCGGGCGGACGGGTTGGCAGGTGGCATCCAGTTTTTGTCCGGAGCATAACTGTCATCTCCAGTCCAATTGACTTGAAACTTGGCATGTGTGTTTGTTGCAATAATACGGAGTGCAGTGCAAAAGAACCATAACTCTACCTCGTGCTGTCTTTGAGTTATTTCCCTTTGATCGTCATTTTTACAGCATTTTCTGCTTGTCCGGAGCATAACTTTGTCATCTCCAGTCCGATTGACTTGAAACTTGGCATGTGTGTTAGTTGCAATAATACGGATTGTAGTGTAAAAGAACCATAACTCTACCTCGTGCTGTCTTTGAGTTATTTCCCTTTGATCGTCATTTTTACAGCATTTTCTGCTTGTCTGGAGCATAATTTTGTCATCTCCAGTCCGATTGACTTGAAACTTGGTATGCATGTTTGTTGCAATATTACGGAGTACAGTGCGCAAGAACAATAACTCTGCCTAGTGCGGATTTCGAGTAATTCCACTTTGATCTTCATTTTTACAGTATTTCTTGCTTGTCTGGAATGGAACTTTGTCACCTCAAGTCAAATTGACTTGAGACTTGGTAAACATGTTTGTTGCATTACCTGCCCTTTACGATTATTATACCCCCTTGACAAATGGCGTTGGGACGGGCGTATCTTGCGACAATTTGCCGCTCTTGTTTATCAGTACTATGACCTAATTAACTCTTTACCAAACGACAAAATTCTAGACTTGTCCAAATTGAAAGCACTTGCAGACGACAAATTAAAGGTGGCCCAGATGATAAAATTTGCCCTTGATAGGGTAGAAAACATTGTGGGAAAAGGAGAAGATGCTGGTTACCAGCATTTTCTCCTTTTCCCGCAATGTTTTTAAAAGTCTTCTTTCTCAGGGTCGTGAAAACCTAGGATTGTTTGGGAAAGGGTTAAAATATGATAAAACACTATGTAACTTTTCACCGAAGAATTTTAGACAAGAAATTACCTTTTCTATAAAATACTAGAAAACATTTTCAAAAAAACCACAAAAGCTTGTTACTAACATTTTAGTTTTCCCCCACAATGTTTTCAAAAGCCTTTTTCTCCAGGGTCATCAACCCTTTACAACACAATCCCGAATTTTAACGACCCCGAAGAAGAAGCCTTTAGAATACATTGTGGGAAAAGGAGAAAATGCTGGTAACCAGCATTTTCTCCTTTTCCCACAATCTTCTCTACCGTATCAAAGACAAATTCCATCATTTGAGCCAAATTTAAATTGATGTCTGAAAATGCTTTCAATTTTGACAAGTCTAAAGTTTTTTCGGTGTGGTAATAAGTTAACCCTTTACCACACAATCCCGAGTTTTAACGACCCTGATAAAGAATACTTTTGAAAACATGGTGTGAAAAAGAGAAAATGCTGGTAACCAGCATTTTCTCTTCTTCACACCATGTGTTCTACATATTCAAGCATAATTACTATCATTTGAAAAAAAAAAAAAAACATTTGAATTGTCATCTGTAAATTCCTTCAAATTGAACATGTCTAAAGTTTGTCTGTGTGGAAAAGGGTTAAGACATGGCATTGTTTGGTAAAGGGCTAAGAAAACTATAATGGGTAGAAGCCAAAATTGGTTCTAATGGTAATTTTTGCTGTTTGCAACAATGTTTCCAAAGATTGTCTCAGATCCTGTTTTGCTCAGTGGTTAACCAGTTACTTAGTTTTAACAACCTTGAGAAAACGGTTTTTGAAAATACGGTAAAAGGAGAAAATGCTGGTCACCAGCATTTATTCTTTTCTTCCACAATGTTTTTTTTACCCTTTCAAAGACATATTTATTGTTTGAGCCACATTTGATTTGTTGTCTGCAGCTGCTTTGGAATTGGACTAGTCTAAAATTCTGTCGTTTGGTAAAGAGTTAAGAATTTGAAACCTGGAGCTTTTGGTTTGATCCTCACTAAAAGCACTTGGTTTTTTGTGGCAATGTGTCTCTGCAAAACACTGCAGAGCCCTGGCCTATTACAAGTGAATCCAAGACATATTTGTGCATTAACAAGCTGTGGCCATGGTATGAATGAAATAATGTTAAAGCACCATTCTATCAATCAATCAATCAATCAGTCTAGAAGATTGTCAGATTCAACACAAAATATGTGTCTGCAGATGTGTGAGATATACATCCTAGCTTATGAAATCCTATTGTAGTTGTACTTTTATTTTTTTTATTTGCTAGCTTATATACAGTGAGATGCTTTTTAATCCATTACCAGGCAATCCTGAGTTTTATTGACCCTGAAGGAAGAGGCTTTTGAGAACATTTTGGGAAAAGGAGAAAATGCTGGTAACCAGCATTTTCTCCTTTTTTTAAAACGTTTTCTACCCTTTCGAAGTTGAAGCCCACCATTTAACCCTTTACGAAATATTGCCGGCTTTTGATGACCCTGAGAAAGGTTTTGAAAACATTGTGGGAAAAGGAGAAAATGCTGGTTACCAGCATTTTCTCGTTTTCCACAATGTTTTCTACCCTTCCATGAACAAGTTTCAATTTTTTAATCACATTTATTTTGTCATCTGCAAATGCTTTCAATTTGGACAAGCCTGAAATTTTGATGTTTGGTAATGAGTTAATGCCATACAAAGTAAGCCACTAGATAGTTATTATCAAAGAATGTATAAAAATGGCATGGACACAACTTCGTTCTATTGAAAAATTTCTGGCTTTAGAAATCATTCTGAGAAAAGTGCTGTTTGCTTTTAGCATTCATCTGCTTCTTTTCCAACAACATTTTCCATATTCTATAAAAAAAAAAGAAAAAAACATTATCTACCTTTCCTGCAGATGCTTATCTGTTGCATGTTGTAACCACCTCCATGTCTCGTTAAAGTACAATTGATACAAAGCAGTACAAATATGGTTAATGCACCTAGCTGGGGCACTTAAACCTTTCCTGCATGAAAAAAAAAATGTATACTTTTCCAAATTGAAAGCATTTGCAAATGACAATTTATATGTGGCTTAAATGAGAGAATTGGTCTTTGATAGGGTAGAAAACATTGTGCCAAAAGGAGAAAATGCTGGTTACCAGCATTTTCTCCTTTTCCCACAATGTTTTTTAAAGCTATTTTCTCAGGGTCGTTAAAACTCAAAGTTGTGTGGTAAACGGTTAATACAAATAGACTAAGTCATCTGACATTTTGATAAAAATGCTTCAGGCTCAGCTGAAACACTCCAACATTTTGCCTAGCATGTCTCAGTTGCATTCATAGAAGGGAGGTTAGCCTGGGTTCCAGTCTGATGATTTGCTCTTTTAACATTATTCTGACATTATTTTGTCAAAAATGATGGAACCTAAAATCAGTTTTGCCAAAGATTCTGTATATGGACAGTGACTGGAGACAGTGATCAGAAGCTATTAAAAAATTGTTACAGCCTGGACCCAGGTGAAAGGGAGGTGATTATAATTGCTATACTTTATTATTGCTGTTTGAAAAAACAAACCGACACAGTAATGAAGTAAAATTCACAGAATGAATCATGAGGTACACTGGTCCTTGGATATGCAGAAAATTCACCAAAAGTAAAGTTTCGACACAGGTCAGCCTGTGCAGAGTGCACCGGCTACATGGACGAAAATTTTTGCAGATGTATCAAGCCCCCTTTTCACAGAGCATGGCTTTCCCGTATGGCCTGCAACACGCGAAAAGGGGCATTCGAACATTTGCGTAAAGTGTCGTCTCGGATCAGCCTGTGCAGTCCGCGCAGGCTAATCCGAAACGACACTTTCCGTTTTTAAGTAATTTTCTGTTTTGCGCAAGTCTACTGTAGCACAAAATCCAATGTAGTCATAAAGTGCCGTCTCGGATTAGCCTGCGCGGACTGCGCAGGCTGATCCGAGACGACGCTTTACGCAAATGTCCGAATGCCCCTTTTTGCGTGTTGCAAGCCATATGATGTACACTTACTTTGCTTTAAATATGTGAAAAAAATTCAAAATAAAAGAAAAATAATCTACATTCCCAAAAATGTGTACAAAGTGTGATGTGTTTCGTTTATGCTTTATTTCTGCTCTTGTGTGTAAACATTTAAAGTGCTATGTAAGTAATATGTACAGTTTGATAGTAAATAGATTATTGCTGTTCTAAGGTTGTTTTGTTTAAGTCTTTACTGAACGATGAAATTTCGGACCACTCCAAATTCAAAGCATTTGCAGACAACAAACTAATTGTGAATGAAAAATTTAAACTTCCTTTTTTGAAGGGTAGAAAACATTGTGGGAAAAAGGAGAAAATGCTGGTTACCAGCATTTTCTCTTTTGCCCACTATGTTTTCAAAAGGCTTCTTTATGAGGGTGGTTAAAAGTCTGCATTGTGCAGTAAAGGTGAACCCTTCACTACAAAATTTTGGACTTTTTGGAAATGAAAGTGATCCTTCACTACAAAGTTTTGGACTTTTCCGAATCAAAAGCGTTTTACAGACAGCATGTGGCCTGCACCGCTCGAAAAGGGGCATTCGGACATTTGCGGAAAGTGTCCTCTTGGATCAGCCTGCGCAGTCTGGGCAGGCTAATCCGAAATGACACTTTCCATTTTTATGCAATTTTTTGTTTTGTGAAAGTCTATTAATGGACAAAACCTAATGTAGTCACAAAGTGCCGTCTCTGATTAGCCTGCGCAGACTGGGCGGGCTGATCCGAGACGACACTTCAGGCAAATGCTCAAATACCCCTTTTATTGTGTTGCTAGCCATATTGAATGTATCTCAAATGATGATATTTAACTACATGTATGTAGGACTAGAAAACATTTTGGCAAAATTGAGAAAATTGTGGTTACCATTATTTTCCCTCTCTGTATTTCTCAGGGTCATTGAAAAGTGGAATTTTGTGGTAAAGGGTAAAAAGAAATCTTTCAAGGTGTAAGGTAGTATAGATTCAAGGTCAGGTTGGATCTTCTATGTAGTCCGATCTTGGTCTCCTATGTTTGTTTCTTTGTTTGTATTGGCGTTTTAACACCATTTTAACAGCTTAGGTCGTATCATGGTGGTCAGTGACGCACCTGTGTGTTTCCTGGCTTTCTCACACCAGTACTGACACAACTTTCTTTCCAAAGCCACTGACTACTTTTCTTACATGCATCTGAGGTGTGAGACGAAAAATCATCGGAAAGAAAGGTTGCTGTGACCAGGTATCGAACCCACAACCTCCAGGTCAGGAATCAGATACGCTAACCACTGAGCTACCCAGCTGGGCTATCTTGTTCTCCAACTGAAGTTTCAAAGAGTGTGCTCTATATATAAAGGTTAATTGTGTAATTGTGTAAAAAGGTCTACTGTATATACTAGTATGTTATTAATCCTATACCACACTATCCCAATTTTTAATGAACTAGAGAAAGAAGACCTTTGAATACATTGTGGGAAAAGGAGAAATGCTAATAACTATATACTAGTATGTTATTATTCCTGTACCACACTATCCCAACTTTTAATGAACCAGAGAAAGTAGCCCTTTGAATATATTATGGGAAAAGGAGAAAATGCTGGTAACCAGCATTTTCTCCTTTTCCCACAATTATTGCTAACCTATTGGAGACCAAAATCATCAATTGAGCTACATCTCTTGAATTTGGTTTCTTGTCTTAAATTATGTTGTGTGGCAAAGGGTTAGAAATTGTTGACTGTAAGATGCAAATTGTTTTCTTCTGGAAGAAAAAGTGTACTTAACTCTTTAAATTACCAGACAATTAAATTTTAGAGTTGTCCAAATTGATAGCATTTACAGACAATAGATGCAGCTCAAATAATTGGATTTTTCTTGGAATGAGTCGAAAACATTGTGGGGAAAAAGGAGAAAATGCTGGTTACCAGCATTTTCTCCTTTTCCCGCAATATTTTTAAAAGCTTTTTTATTTCAGTCATTAAAACTTGGGGTTGTGTGGTGAAGGGTTATGACCATTTATGATCCATGTAAAGGTTTTTGTGTAAAAGAATGCTAGTCAAGTATGTACGCATTTTTATTTAGTTTTCCTTTTTATTTACTTTAATAAAGTTGGTTTCAGAATCAAAGTTGTTTTATATGTTCTTTATTTGCAACTTTACCAATCATTATTATGCGTTATGATAAATGCCATGCTAAAAAATGATTTTCTCTTTGTCAGTCTCACTGAGCCCCTTTAGCTTAGTCGGTAGCGTACAGGACTTGAGAATGGGCTAGCTGGATCAAATCCCCAGCTCAACCAATTTCTTTCCATGGACTATTGATGGTCATTGTGACAGGATTCATTACTCTCTTTTCACTAATCTTTGTTTCGATGATGGTTATATACAATACAATACAAAGTATTTATTGCTTGAAACATTGTTACAATGTTTATAGCAAGAAGAAAACATATCTAAGAAAACAGAAAAACATGGACTTGCTGAAGAACATAGCATTACGTGAACATGCGTATATGGGTAAGCAGCCAGTGGCTTGGGAAGAATATTGTGTGAAATACAGATAAAAGAAACTCCAGGAAAGCACAGATACATGTAGGTGCAGTGGCTGCTACAGTATAACTGAAATAATCTTGGTTTGCCAATAATTAAAGCACATTCAACCTCTCATCACTAATAGTTTATTACTGATTAGTTTGATGATGATGATGATTTTGACTAGCTGAGTACACTGTGCCAGAGTTGTATCCCTTTCAACTTGTTAATTCTCGTGATTATGTGATTTTTCCACAAGAGTTTGTTATTCCAAGTATAAAATTTACGTTTTATAACTGTTTGAACTATTTTTTTTTTACCTTTTTGTTGACCTGTAACGGCTCCGTTATACAGGAATTATTTTCTGGTTTTTGGTTATGATTGTAAGGGATTTAACTCATGCTAAAATAACCCGGCTAGACGACGAGTAATACATGAGTTACTTCCCATGAAATTGGTATGAAAAATAAGCATGGTCGTCGGCGAATTTTGGAAAGAAAGTATGGTCTATAACGCCAAAAGATGGTCGAAGTTGCAGGAAATGGGTATTTTAACAGGTATTGAGATTATTTTTCACTCTTGATACGTTTTTGTTTTGTGTGAGTATGTCTTGTTTTCCAATTAAAAAGAAAAAAAAAAAACATACTACTAATACTATACATGTACGTAAGGAAAGCCATGGCACGCACGCCGTCGATCGGTTTTTGAAAAGACAACTCATCCAGAATTGTCGAACAAAATATCACGAAAGAGTTGCTTCGCTTTTGATCTGACACGAAAACAAAATATCATTTATTTGCCATTTGTAAATCAATGACAGACTCCAGCAGAATCTCTGTCTGATTGTCGATCTATCAAGGTGTTATTTCTCTTTATATTTTGATCCCAAACTTATTAACCCTGTACCAAACGATTCTGCGTTTCACGACACCGGGACCTTGGTGGAAGATGGCTATCGGAAATATAGTTGAAAAAGGGTTTCTGCTTGGCATATTGGTAAAGTGTAGGAATCGTGACCTAGAGGCCCTGGGTTTGAACCTCACTGGATCCACTAGGTTTTTCGAGGGGGTGTCCTTGGGCAGCACTCTACAGAGCCCCAGCCTTGTGCTGGTGGAACCCAGGAAATACAGGAATATTTGAGCTGTCGCTGTGATATGACTGAAATGATGTTCAAAGGGACGTAAAACACCATTCAATGGAAAAGGCTATAATGCTGGAAATCAGTATTTCGCCCTTTCCCACAATGTGTACTACAATTAAAACACCTGTAATTTGTTGTCTGCAAATACATGTACTTTCAAAATGGACAAGTACCGAAGTTGATTTTTTTTCAAACAATACTCACCACAAAATAGTCGACAGATCCAAGATCAGATTGCATGTTCGTGAATATGTTCACTCTGGGTCTCCACTATGACGTCTAAACGTATACGACGTATGTCCTTCGGACTCGTTTTTTCAACCGCATCACACCCCATTCGAGTGACAGATTTTTAATACCACACACAACCAGTTGACTACCCTATTTATTATATTCCTAATTCACCTTTTTTTATTCTAATAATTATCAAGAATGGTACAACGTGAGCAATATATGAAAAAAGAAGTTCCGGTAAAAATTCTAAAACCATATCGTCACTAGTGGTGATACCATATCATCATTAGTGATGTTATTCACTGTGAAATTCCAGTAATTCACTAATAAGAATAAAGTAAAGTTTTTTACTAGACGACGAACCTTCAGACTTGTCCAAATTTAAAGCATTTGCACATGACAATTTGGCTCTATACCAACATTAATAAAGACTTTCCCAAATTAAAAGCATTTTGCAGATAACATATCTGGTGTGATTCAAGATTTGTCTGTAAAAGTTTACAGAAAGCATTGTTTGAAAAGGAAAAATTGCTGGTTACCTTTTACCACATTGTTTTCAAAAGCTTTTTCCCCAGGGTTGTTAAAACTCGAGATTATTTGGTAAAGGGTTAAATACTGCTAAAATGATAGGACTCTCCTGTACAAATGCAGAAAATTATGTAAGAAGAGGAGAAAACGCTGGTTACATACCAGCTTACACCATTACATTGACTGAAATAAATGTTGAAAGCGGCGTAAAATACATTCAGTAGAATAATCAATCAATGGTTTATAGTTTCTTCTGTTCATCCAATTAAACAAAAAAGCGGGGTAAAACTCACTGAGAGGTATTCCCACCACCGTATTGCTCGTCGATACAATTTAAAATCAGGCTACACAGAGTACGTAGAGAATATTTGGGGTTTTTTTGTGCGCCACGATTGAAAATATTACCAACGATGTTCACTCGATGAAATAAATTTCGATCTTTCATCGGGGAAAAAAATTCTATTTATTTCATGCTTCTAACCTTATATACGTTTACCCTACTTTTCTCGCGCTTTACGTAATATGAAAATGAGAAAGCCTCAGTACGAGCGAAATGAATCATTTGTGTGATAAATAGATCTATGTAATAATTCAAACGACAAGCTAGATCTTGAAATCATAGGGTTTTGAGTTCGAATCGCGGCTTTGCGAAAACTAATCTTCAGGGTTTATAAAAGTCATTGCAATAGAATATGTTATTCTCTCGTAGATCTAGATGTATACATGTGACCCATGCGAACCAGAGCAGCCGTCATGGCAGCCAGTGCACCTGTTTCATTAGTAAGCGTGCATAGATTACCCTACTTAGATCATTTGTTGTTCTTTCTTTCTTTTTTCTTATCTGCTTTCCTACATGTCCATCGTCGATACAATAATCAGCGATGTCGCAATGACTAGCTAGAATATCAATCCTTGGAAATGTATTCGCTTTTAAGGTATTACCATCCTAACGCTTCTAGTGCAACATGGAATAAAATTTCTTATTAGTTGATAAATAAGGATTTATACTGATATAATATTTTTGCTAATTTCTAACCGACCAGAAATTCATTTGTTTTCTATCTTGAAATTATTTGATGATATTTTTGTTAGTTTTCTGAAAAGGGAGGTAATTATTATCTCCCTTTGTAATGAGAATAGAGTAGCTTTAGATTTATAAACGATAATTCTAAGAAGGAAAAAATGGAAAAAGTGGCTCGGTCAAAGTATTACAATTATACTCATTTTTAATCATAGCAAAATTTTTAGGATAATATTATTGTAGAAATAGCTGTTTTTCATTAGAATGGTACTACCTTAAAATATCGGGTAGATCTAGATCTAGATATCTGGTTTATGAATAAAAATATCTTACAGGTCTATTAAGAAGCTTTCATAACATATGAATAAATATAGATCTAGATTCTATACAGATCTATTAGAAAAGAATAACAAACTCAAAATTCCGCTTTCTCTATAAATGGCACTTTGAAACATTCAAAGCCCCACAGTACGACTGACACATGACGTTGGTTACTACATACAGACATCAAATACTGCTTAGAAGTGACCCCTGCTCTGTGAAAAAGGGGCTTATTGCAACTGCAAAAAGTATCGACTCCGGTCAGCCTGCGCAGTCCGGGCCGAAACTTTTTGCTATTGTTCAAATTTCTTCGTGTAAAGGGACCAGTCTAGCTCATGATTCAGTCAGTTGTTGGAGAAAATGAATTTTAGGGATCCAGTATTATTTGATGACTTGCTTGGTATTATGGATCACGGAGATTCATTACGCCCCCTTTTGTCAGAGCATGTGTCAAAAATTTTGTTTTTGGTTATACAGATCAAAATCTAGCTAAAATATTGAAAGAAAAACAGAAAAAAATATATTTGATACCAACCTGTCTGTAACCGTTTACCAAACAATCCCTAGTTAAAATTTCCCAGAGAAAGGTTTTTGAAAACATTGTTGGAAAAGTAGAAAATGCTGGTCAGCATTTTCTCCTTTTCCTACAATATTTTCTACCCTTTAAAAGACAAATCTCGTCATTTGAACCACATTCGATTTATCGTCTACAAATGCTTTTAAATTGGGCCCGTCTCATCTTTTTGTCATTTAGTAGAGTTGAAGAGTTTATGCTTTAAATGAGTTGTGATCGAGAGCTGGATTAATTGTTAGAAAGGTGTGAAAATTACTTTAAGCCATGCAGTGAATAGTAAAGGGGCGCTATACATTCTGGGTTGGTTTATTACTTTGTTTTAAAAATAACAAATCAGATGATGCTCAAAGAACACTGTCGTCTAGGATTTCAAATGAAATACACAAACTGAAATGATAACAAGAAAAAGAATCAAAGGAAAATATTCATCTTTTCTTTTGGAAACCGTTTCCATGAAAAATAGAAATTATATAAAAAAAATAGTAAATCTAACAAACTGATTTAAAAACAAGTCAGATGCGAGATCTCTCACGGGATCACCATCTAATATTTTTACATAGGCCCGTCAAGTTTAGTCCTTCAGTCCCCAAATGCACACACGACCATGGCTTACGTTAGGTAACAAACGTTGACACTAACTAACGACCAACCACTAACTTGACGGTTTTAGGGCGAAGTCAGACATCTCAGAACGGCTGTCTGTGGATTCCACTAAATCCTTAGTAACGGCCAAATCGAGGTTATGCTTTGCCTTACTGACAAGAACTCGACTAACACTGCGACGTTACTTTGACTGTTGTAGGGGCGAAGACAGACATCTCGGAACGGCTGACTTTGGATTCCACTAATCCTTAGTAACGGCCAAATCGAGGTTATGCCTTGCCTTACTGACAAGAACTCGACTAACACTGCGACGTTACTTTGACTGTTGTAGGGGCGAAGACAGACATCTCGGAACGGCTGACTTTGGATTCCACTAAATCCTTAGTAACGGCCAAATCGAGGTTATGCCTTGCTTTACTGACAAGAACTAGACTAACACTGCGACGTTACTTTGATTGTTGTAGGGGCGAAGACAGACATCTCGGGATGGCTGACTTTGGATTTCATTAAGTCCTTAGTATCCGCCATCTCGAGGTTAAGCTTCTCCTTATATCGACAAGAAATATGTATGACTGACAACAGCTACAGACCTATATTGCAGGAAGGTTGTTTGTATCTCCTTCCTTAACAGTTATTCTTTGCTGACAGACTTTTTTCTTAGACTCTTAACGGACGGTAATAGGACAGTAGAGTGGAAAGAGAGCGATGAAAAGAGAGGGGTGGAAGAAAGAGAGACCGGGTGACAGTAGGAGGGTGGTTGAGAGAGGAGTGAGGGACTGGGTGATAGCAGGAGAGTGGTAAGAGAAGGGGAAGAGAGAGATTAGGTGAAAGTAGGAGAGAAGCAAGAGTTGGGTAGGTGAGAGAAGTGGAAGAGAGAGGTTGATTGAGAGGGAGAGCAGTGGAAGAGAGAGATTGGGTGAAAGTAGGAGAGTGGCAAGAGAGAGAAAGGTAGAGGTTTGGTATGATGTAATATCACATGACTTTTCTTGAACTGTAAATTGAACTTTCAAAACCATGAACAAAAAAAAAAAGATGTAAAACACATAGAAAGTGAAAATAATGGTACCTAAACAAATTAGGTCACTGCTTTGGATCACTCAGGTGCTTGTCTTGTAAATTAGACCCCTCTGATTGGAAGTGTCGCTCGTTAATATTGAAATGCGGTCCTAATGGGGGGAGGTTCTTATGTGGCGGAAGGAACTACCGAAAAACTACTCTGAATTTTGATGAAATTCCCAACAAAACAGGAGTTAGAAGCATGAAACCGAAATTTATTTTATCTCGTTAACATCATTCGTAATATTTTCACTCGTGGCTGAGCCAATCGTGAAAATATTTCCGATGATGTTCACTCGATGAAATTAATTTCAATCTTTCACCGAAAAATTTTCCTCTATTTAACTCCTTTTTTGCCATTTTAAGGTTCTTTTCTCAGCGATAAGCTTACTGAATCGGGTAGTGCATATCCAAGATCAGACTGCACATTCTGTGCTGTCTGATTTTGATCTACACTATCCGCTGAAGTGCATTTAGCAACACTTAATAGCCTCAGAGTTTTTTTTTTCTGTCTTTCTCGACCTGGATTTATTGTACAGAGAAACAAGATCGAGAACAGCTTGTGAATACATGCATTCCGATCTTCGTCTACTCTGTCCACCGCTCTTCAGATGTTTTACAGGCCTATAATCCCCACAAATGAAATGGTCCTCGATATATATAACTAACCCTTTCGGCGCATAGATCAAGATCAGACTGCACAGAACGTGCAGTCTGATCTTGGATCTATACCGCCTGTTTATTTAGTCTAGACTATAGGGTAGTATTTTTTCCGAGTCTCATCAGATTGTATTTTTTGCTGACTTGGCTGGAAACTTTTTGCTACTTGTAAATTTTCTACATGTCATAGGACCATACTAGTCTGGATTTAGCCGGTTATTAGACAAAAATGGATTTTTTGGATCCAAAAATTATGTCGGATGTCTTGCTTGGTATCACGCATCACGGAAATGCACTAAACCCATTTTGCCAGAGCATGGCTCAAATGTACTTTAACTGAGCCATATTGTTTAATTTTGGCCGCCACTGGACCTTTAAGCAAGTTCATCTATATATATGTATGACAGTAACGATTTGCTCAAATGATTGGTAAAAACGAAGTGGCTTGCAACACGCGAAAAGGGGCATTCGGACATTTGCGTAAAGTGTCGTCTCGGATCAGCCTGCGCAATCCGCGCAGGCTAATCCGAGACGTCACTTTACCTCTACATTAGATTTTGTGATACAGTAGACTTGAGCAAAACAGAAAATTACTTAAAAAGGGAAAGTGTCGTTTTGGATTAGCCTGCGCGGACTGCGCAGGCTGATCCGAGACGACACTTTACGCAAATGTCCGAATGCCCCTTTTCGCGGGTTGCATGCCAAGTTAGAACGCGCAGCTATGAGTCACATTTTCAAAGCTTTTTTACTCAAAACGTATGACTAATAATATTTCAAAAAAATGTTTTTACTATTTGAAATATTAAAAATAAATCAAATATTTAGTCTGGGATTTTAACTGTAATGCTATCCATAAAGCTCGCCGTTACACTTCAACGGGAGGACGACTTTGATGTCCGAAATCTGTTAATCTATTTATACAGGAAGGGATATTATACCCGACCCTCGGGGTCCGGACTAAAACAGTTTATTTTCTTAAACAAGTAACTTGTTTTCGATTCTGACGTCATAATGAGTCAGTAAGACTTGATCTCTAAAAGATAAAGTCTTTTTTTCTTGTTCTTTCTCTTTTTCTCACCCAGAAATTACATGCACTGTACCCCTGTATATCTTTAAGCTGAAAGGTTTAGCTTTTCACCACACCGTTGTGATCATTTTAAACAGACTCTTCCGTGTGCATAACTCTTTCAGTCGAGCCCTAGTAGCGCATTCGGTAACGTACAGTACTTGAGAATAGGGGGTCGCTGGTTCGAGTCTCCATCTCGGCGAATTTCTTTCAGAGGATTGATGATAGTCCTTGCGACAGAATTCATTCCTCTCTCACCACTGATCATTGTTTCAACGATGGTTATATGGGATAGCAGCCATTGGCTTGGGAAGAACATTGTGCGAAATAGTGGTAAAAGAAACTGGATAGGTGCAGTGGCCGCAGTGATTTAACTGAATAAATGTTGAAAACGACATTAAACAAACAAATAAACAAATAAACAATGAACAAATTTTCAGCTCCGAAAAAAAAAATCTTCCACTTTCAACGGCTAAATAGAGTATACAATCTACTGAACCTGCGGCAGATTTATAAGTTAAAGGCTTGACTGAAGAACCGAACGAAAGATCAGACTTCACGCTGCCTATGTAGTTTAATCTTAATGTAGCCCATCCTAAATGGCCTGCGACACGCGAAAAGGGACATTCGGACATTTGCGTAAAGTGTCGTCTCGGATCAGCCTGCGCAGTCCGCGCAGGCTGATCCGAGACGACACTTTCCATTCTTATGTAGTTTTCTGTTTTGCGCAAGTCTACCGAAGAACAAAATCTAATGTAGTCGTAAAGTGCCGTCTCGGATTAGCCTGCGCGGACTGCGCAGGCTGATCCGAGACGACACTTTACGCAAATGTCCGAATGCCCCTTTTCGCGTGATGGAAGCCAAATGGTAAATGGTTTCAGTTTGGACAAGTCTACAAAATTGTCGTTTTGTAAAGATTTGAGTATTTCTGTACAAAATTCGGAAAGTCATGTCTTGTTGTCCGCTGAATCCGGTGCACTAGCTTGTCGATACCATCCGGTAATTCGCCTGTTAAACAGTTGATTTCTTTATCATTGGTCGTAAGTTTTCGAATGTTGATAATACGCGTAATAATAGTCTGGTAAAAATTGCCCATGGTTGTGTTCGAAAAGTCAGATTTTCTCATCACGAGTACTGAAACTCATCACCAGACCAGGCAAAAATTTAGACCCCTCATGGAAATGTTGCACAATTTTCGGAATTTTTCATGGAAACGGTAGAAACATTGTGATTACCAGCATTTTCTCCTTTTCCCACATTATTTTCAAAAGTCCTGTTCCTTGGGCTCGTCAAAACTCGGGACTGGTCGGGGAATGTTCGGTAAACGGTTTAAAGTCGAGTGCAGTATGTGATTTATTAATTTTACTAGGGTATTTTGATAACCTAGACATTTCGGTTTCACAGCTATTTTAGTCATGATATTTCATAGAAAAGTGCCCCCGAAGATCCCTGATAAGTCTGCACGTTTTGTGCAGTCTGATCTTGAATCTACACCGTCCACATTGGCAATTCAATTAGAGCCTATCGCTTTAAAAGGTAAAGAGAAGATATTTACCACATTGGCAATTCTACATTTCTATATGAGCCATGCTCTGGCAAAAGGGGGCTAAATGCATCTCCGTGATCCATGGTACCAATAAAAGCCATCACCTAATTATGGATCCATAATATTACTTTTTTTTAACAATCGACTTTATCATGAGGAACACTAGTCTTTGGACATACAGAAAATTGACCGAAAGCGAAAAGTTTCGACGCAGGTCAGCCTGCGCGGATTGCACAGGCTGACCTGGGTCGATACTTTTCGCAGATGCATTAAGCCCCCTTTTTACAGAGCATGGTTCAATTATATATGAAAACCTATAATTGTGATAGATTATCGATGCAGAAACGCGTGTCTATAAGGGGGGTGTTGGCTAAGAATTTCACAGAATAACATAAAAAATACCGCAATCGCGCTATCAATTAACAAACTCCTGATCTTATAATCGTTTGTTTTTCATTCCACTTACGGCAGCGCTATTTGCCTCAGGCATGCGCACTGAGTTCAATATAGAACCGCCATTCATCCAATCAGCGACGAGTATTCTTTGGTATTGAATAAATAATGTAATAAGGATACGTCAATCAAAGAATTATTTGATTATTTTACGGAGCCGATCTGTTTTAATTGCTACAAAAATGACTTTATTCAAATATCCCGACTATATTAACATTAGATCGTAGCGCTTCAGACCTAGATCGAGATAATTTTTTTCCATACAAAAACGTTTTATTTATGTTACATTAAAATCATAGAGACTTTTCGTTTTGGTTGGGATTAAGATTTTCGTTGATAAGCCATTACAGAGAATTTCTAAAAGAATTTATTTTTCTAACAAAATTAAAGTTACGATAGAAGAAAATTACATAGACAGACGGGGACATGGAACACTTTCAACCAAATATTTTACAATTTCTGCAGGATCGGTTCAAGCCGCAGGTTTCAGGGTAAGATCGTTTCTATAATAATTTGTTAGAAAAAAAAAAAAATGCAAAAATGACAAACTTCTTTCTAGTCGATTAACCCGTAGACTGCAATGTGGGACTCAAGGAGCTCTTGCGGTCAGTGTAGACAAGATCAGACTGCACAGAATTTGCAGTCTGATCTTGGATCTACAATGTCCGATAAGGAGATATTTTCAAAAACAAAAAAGGGGGGATGCATTTTTTTCATATCGTCTGGAAAGTTTCATATAACTTATTTCGCGGGTTAGAGGTTAAATCATAAAACACATGTTTTTCGATTGGATGAGAACTTTATTGCTTTGTTTAAAAAAAAAAGGGGGGGGGGGATACAGACAGAAAAAGAAGCAACATATTTTTTCACATTTCAAATTTGTTTACATTATCATCTATTTCGTTTTATTTCTCAGTCCAAGATTTCAGAGTCAGTATAATGCAGTCCTATTTTACATTTCCTTTGACAATGTGAAATCTTTTATGGAATTATTTAAAGTATTCTTTATGTTCTTATCATAATTATTTTTTTCTATTTCGATTGTTCCTGAACGAAACAGCTTTACAAATGAAACACAGCTAATTTTAATTTTTCTGAATAGAGGAAAAAAAAGTCACCAAATAGAAGAACCTCGCTTTTGGAAAACAAAATTGCAACACCCTATGATATGGGTTAAAAATTAATCGAGATTATTGTACTGAATAATTTTCAGACCGTATTTTACTCCTTCGATTTTAAAGATTGCTGAAAATCATCCGAAATGTCATTTTTAGTCTGTAAAAAAGATCCAGTGATAATAAAGAACTTTTCTAATAATTTCCACGAATTATCGGGACTATGTTGAAATAAGTCTAGTAAAAACTAGACGTTAAAAAATCCAAGCACGCCATGAGTCGCCTCCACGGACTGCGTAGATTCGGATCAGACTAGATAGAAAATTTAGTCCGACCTTTGATTTACAATGTTTGATATCCCTTCAAAATGGTTTTATAAAACGGTCTTAAAATACTTATTATTAATGATGGTTTTCATAATAATTTTTTTTTCTTTCTTTTACATCGAAAAATTCATTTTAAATCTGACAGTACCATTAAAAGGAAAACTCAACAAATAGATGTTTTTATTTTCTTTATTCAACTTAACCCTTTACCATACAATCCCTATTTTTAACGACCCTGAGAAAGAAGCCTTTTGAAAACATTGTGGGAAAAGGAGAAAATGCTGCAATATTACCGTTGTTTTCATCACTTGCAATTAAGAAAGATGTTTCAGACAAATTAGAATGTCGATGTAGAAAAATATATATCAAGATCAGACAGCAAGGACATTGTTCTTTGATTTCTGTCTACACTCGAAGATGTTCTCTAACTACACTCGAAGATGCTCTCTAACTCTTTACCAAACGCCAAATTTTTTAAAACCAATGCATTTTCAGACGACAAATTATAATTGGCTCGTATAGCGAAAATTATCCATGAAAGGCTAAAAACATTGTGAGAACAATATTTTTAGAAGTCTTCTGCCTTGGGGGATCGTTAAAACTCGGGATTTTGTGGTAAGGGTTTAACCACGCTGCCATGCAAGCTTCAGCGACAGGGCTTTCTTGCTGACTGAAAATCTCCATTTATATATTTCAACGCCGAAAGTATTAACGTTTTTAATAAATGACTTGCAACACGCGACAAAGGGCATTCGGACATTTGTGTAAACTGTCGTCTCGAATCAGCCTACGCAGTCCGCGCAGGCAAATCCGAAACGACACCTTCCGTTTTTATGTGATTTTCTGTTTTGCGCAAGTCTACAGTAGCACAAAAATCTAATATAGTCGTAAAGTGCCGTCACGGATCAGCCTGCGCGGACTGCGCAGACTGATCCGAGACGACACTTTACGCAAATGTCCGAATGCCCCTTTTCGCGTGTTTCAGGCCAATTAGAAGCGCTGCTTCACTTGCCTTTGTAGAGCAAGATTAGTCTGAACAGCACGTGTACACCCATAATAGCATCTATACTTTTAAATGATATGACATTTTTTTTTTTTGTATGTTGACGTACATATTGTTTAAATATATTGGCAGCTAGTGGTCCTTTAATCGCTTTACCAGACGACAAAATTTTACAATAGCTCATTTTAAAAACACTAACAAAATAAGCCTTAATTAAGCCTTATAAGATGGATTTTGTTTCATAAAGGGTAGAAAGTAGTCTGGGAAAGATGAGAAAATTCTTGTAACCATCATTTTCTGTTTTACCCACAATGTTTTCAAAAACCTTTCTATCTCATAGTTCCAAATACTCTGGATCGTTTGGTAGAATATTGTAATAACGAGCGAAGCTCGTTTTGCGGTAACACCATTCTAGATTTTTAAAAATGAAATTCCGACTTCGTTCTGGGTTTTAGTCTAAATCTAAATAGGGATGACTAAAAAACTGAGTGTCTTCCGGTTAGTCGCACAGCGTCACACGTATGACAATCTTTCGCACAAGTACCTGATTGGTCAAAAATGACAATAAATATCTACCGATCGAATGATTACTTAAAAATCATTATCAGTTTAATGAGTAAAGATTATCTAATTTCTTACTTACTTTCAGCGTATTAAACGTCTATTTGTGTATGAACATACGCAATGATCTATGCTAGCAAATAATGACGTCATAAATCATACTATTCTTACGTCATGCACGAGCCGTTTTTTCGCGGAAATATTGTCGTAGAAATCATGACTAAACTAGTTTATTGACTGTTTCAAAATACCATTTAGAGAGAAAGCCGGATTTATGATCTGTGAAAAAGGGTCTTACTGCATTTGCAAAACTTTCGACCCAGTCTGCCTGTGTAGTCTGCGCAAGCTAACCTGGGTCAAAACTCTTTGCTAGATCTATTTTTCAACGTTTTGAATGTCAAAGGACCAGTATGTCTGCCTTTCCATTCAGTCAGTTATCATACAATATGGATGTATAATTATGTGATGACTTTCTTGGTATCATGCATCATGGACATGCATTAAACCATCTTTTACCGCAACATGGCTCAAGATTTTTTTTTTTTCCTTCTGTGTGTATATTCATTGCGGCGGCAAGTGCACCTACCATGCGTTCAGGACTGAAGTTCCTTTTACCAGTACTCTGCTCAATATTCTTCTCAACCTACTGACCGATTCCTTGTAAAAGTCAAAGTCTCTCTTATATAGGTCTAGATCTACATGCAGTGAGGGAATATTCCCGTAAAATGGTCTTTACAAGTGTGTGAACCAATAATTATTCCAAGTTATTTTTCTGGACATAAATTAACGAAAGTGTCAAGGAACTGTCTTTCTTTCGTTAAGGAAATCAGGGACATTCACCGGCCTATTTCACATGTACAAATCTACGAAAGAAAAACGCTTTCTACTTTTGACAACGCTCAAAATTAGTTTTGGCAAAGCCGGAATTCGAACTCACACCCTTTGATTTCAAGATCTATAATCTAGCTCGTCATTCGAATTAATACATTTATATAGTCTATGTTCCACAAATCATTCACGTCGCTCGTATTGAGGCTTTGCCTTTTTCATATTAATTGAATAATAATTTATCATAATTTACCAGTAATTTGCTATTTAGTATATCTACCAATGTATTATCGCCCTTTTCTTTAATCAAACCTAGGTATATACTCGTATTTTGGCGTTTGAAGTGGACGCAGTTGATATCTTGTTGTAAAAAAAAAACTTTGAACCCTGTATATTTTTCTAGGTTACCAAATACAAACTGCTACCCGTTTCTTTTTCCACCGCTTCACAACTTCATACCGAACCTGGTACCAGCGCATACTTCCATGTGTACATCTCCCATAAGCTCCGCATCATTTCCGGTGAAGCCTCCGGGACAGATCGGGACGCAGTTCCGGTTTAGCCAAGAAGATGTGGACACAGCGTTGTACGGCTATACGAAAAATAAAGACAGTATGGCAAGCAGACACGCTGTATCCGGGATCCGCTCCGGGGACTTAAGTTATGGTGAGTACATACAAATTATCAATTTCTGTAAACACGGAAATTTAGATCTGTTGCCTTACTTGATTACTCATTAAAGAGCCTATTACCGATCACCAGAAAATCCCATTTTTGTTTTGGTACACGTAAAATAACCAATCGGAATTCTTTCAAGGTACGTATTCTACAATCATTCTTAATTTCACTCGAAGTCTGTTCTAGATTTAGAAAGTAGCGCGACTACTGATTGGCTAAACCGTTTGAGGCGTGCTTGGTGAAAAGGGAGTTTAAGGCGTCTCTGAAAAGTATCGATTCAGGTCAGCCTGCGCATTTCGCGCAGGCTGACCTGGGTCGAAACCTTTTGCTATTGTTAAATCTAATTTTCTGCATTGCTGAAAACCATTCTACCTCAGGATTCAGTTGGTTTCTAGATACAATGGACTTAATGGATCCATAATTATGTGATGACTTGCATGGTATCATGCATCACAGAAATGCATTTAACACACTTTTCCCAGAGTACTGCTCAATTGGTTTAGCCAGTCAGAAGTTTTGTCACGTTCAAATGTAGAAAGTTCTTGAGAATAAGACCAAGAATGTACTTATGAATGGTTGGCGATTACGGAACCTGATCTTAGCATTTGAAACTTTGATTTAAAGGTGGCCCTTCAGATTTTGGAACGAAAATTTTACAAAAATACAAAAAAAAAATCCTCCTTATACTCCCAAAGCCTTTTAATTTTCATTCATAAAACCCCAGTAGTCGAAAATCATCAGACAACAAGAGAAATTAGAGATTTACTACGGCCCAGGTCGACACCGACGGGAATCACGGTCTATTTTTACATGAGAAACTCGCTCATTTACATACCGGAAATACACAGACGAAGCTTCAAACATAGCGTCCGAAGAAGATGTTATTGAAAATAATTACATGTTTGTTGTGTTATGGAATTTAAGCGTCATTAGTCACGTGCCAGTCACTTGACATTCCCACAATGCTTTTTTGATTTTTGGCTCGAAATCTAAAAATACCTTAAGAGGCTACGTAGCCTTTTAAGGGAACACCATCAAAAAAAAATTTTTTTGTAATTTTATGATTCTTAATAATTGATGATTCGTATAGTTTTTTCATATAAATTTCAGTGATATATAAATTTTTTATTTTGGTAAGATGTGAAAAATCTAAATACCCACCTTTAAGTTGCTTTTGTTAGAATTTATTACATTGATTTTTCTCTAATTACAAGGCCAAAAGTCGAAATAAAATCATAAAAAATCATGAAATTTCAGGGCTCTGAAATGGTATAAAACCAGAAAATCGGATTTAAAAAAAGAAAAAAAAGGTGTCACTTCTTCATTGAAGCAAGAATTGATTTGTCGTCTGCAACAGTTTTAAATATAGACCTGTCCAAAATTTTGTCTTTTGGTAAAGATTTAATTCCATCATATGGCAAAATCTTACACTTGTTCAGATCGAACACAAAAGACAATGACGATTGTGCAGTATCTGCGCCTGGCTCTCACAGAGTGTGGTTTAATGCAACTCTGTGATGCCGATACCAAGCAGGTCATCACATAAAATCCAATTTGTCCAACAACCGGCTGGGTCATGAGGAAGTATGTCCTTAGACACGCAGAAAATTGACCTATAGCGAAAAAATTTCAGCCAAGTTCTAACCTCTGACCTGCGTCGATACTTTTTGCAGCTTCATTAAGCCCCCTTTTTCACAGAGCAAAGCTCAATCATGATTTGTCCATGATAGCGTAAAATCATTGTTGGAAAAGAATAAAACCCAGAAAATACACGAATATGCGCGCTGTCGCCCGATATGACTGAAATAATGTTGAAAGCGGCGTAAAACACCAATCGATCGATCGATCAATCAATCAATCAATCAATCAATCAATCAATCAGAAATGACGTTGAAAAAGCAAAAAAAAAACCTCCCCTTTAGCTGTCAGTTCTTTAGATGGTGTACAAGGAAATTGGCCATCCCTATTCCGTTTACCGCTTTACCACACGATCCCGAGGATGAAGACTTTTGAAAACATTGTGGGAAAAGGAGAAAATGCTGGTAACCAGCATTTTCTCCTTTTCCCACAATGTTTTCTACCCAATCAAAGATATAAATCATCATTTGAGCAACACTCAATTTCTCGTCTGCAAATGCTTTGAATTCGGGTGAGTCTAAAATTTTGTCGTTTGGTAGAGTTGACTCATTATTACAAACTGATAATTTCCCGTTTTTGTCACAATGTTTACATTGGAGGTTTTTTTTTTCGCCCCGTATCCGATTTCGTGTTTAGTGTAGGCAGGGTTTGGTCTAACGATTGGCAACTCTTTCTTTTTTGATTAATCCTTTACCACACAATCATAGGTTTTAACGAACCCGAGAAAGAAAGCTTTTGAAAAACATCGTGGGAAAACGAGAAAATGCTGGTAAACCAGTATGTACACCTTTTCCAGCAATGTTTTCTACCTGTCCGAAAACAAATTCCAGTTTTTTAGTAAGATTTATTTTGTCGTCTTCAGATGTTTTAAATCTGGACAGGTCTAAAATCTTTTATGGTTTGGGAAAGAGTTTACGGAAGTGATTAGCATATCTGTTTGAAAACATTGTAATAAATCGACAAATTGCTCATTCGCTTTTTTTTTTCCTCAAGCTTTTTCTTAACTGCCTGGATACTTTGAACTTATAATAATAATATATTTATACCCCCGCAAAACGAATGTTTTCGGGGGTATACTGGAATCAGCCTGTCTGTCCGTCCGTGTGTCCGTCTGTGTACAAAATACTAGTAATTGCCTGTTTCTGTCAAAGCGCTGGCGGGGGTATTAAGTCACATTCAGTGACAGCTCTAGTTTATTCAGCTTCTTTACCAGACAAACTTTCGGACTTTTTTTTTTTCCGTCCAAAAACTTTTCAAATTTGAGTTTTTTAAGAGAATTACTATATATGGGCTTTTACATATGAGGCATGCTCTGGCAAAAGGGGGCTTAATGCATCTCTGTGATACAGGTTACCAGCCCAAGTCATCACATAAATATGGATCCATAAGAGCCACTTTCTTAAGTAATCGACTTAATCATGAGGTAGACTGGTCCTTTGACAAACAGAAAATTGGCCAATGGCGAAAAGTTTCGGCCCAGGTCAGCTTGCGCGGACTGCGCAGGCTGACCTGGGTCGATACTTTTCGCAGATGCATTAAGCCCCCTTTTCACAAAGCAATGCTTAAATAAATTTTGCGTTTTAAATGATGATCTAGGTCCATTAAAATACTCATTTTTTCCCCTTTCAATCTCGTTTTGCAAATTTCTTGTTACAGACGTTATAAAATTGCACACGCGATAAAGGGTTTTTCGAAAAAAAAAAGTGTTATAATGAAGATTGAAATACAGAAGTTAAACATCTGAGCGCTGGTTATGTGATCTAAGTAAAGTAACTGACACATTTCACGACTGTTTAGTTAAACAAAACGTAAAAGCTTCCCGCTACCACGCTGTTTAACTTACCAATGGAAACATGAAATTTCTGTTAATTGCTTACAGCACGACGTGACCTACACAATGGAACACCGCATCCACTTGACGGGTGGTTTTCGTCGCGTCAAACTAGATGATATCAACTCTACACCAAACGACAAAAAAATTTAGACATGTCAAAATTGAAAGCATTTTTTGCAGACGATGGATAAAATGTGGCTGATATGATAGGATTCATCTTTCATCAGAGTAGAAAACATTGTGGAAAAAGGAGAAAATGCTGGTTACCAGCATTTTCTCCTTTTCCCGCAATGTTTTCACAAGGCGTATTCCTAAGAGTCAATAAAAGAAACTATTTCGCGGTTGAGGATTAATCCGTTAATGTAGGACAAATACGTTTTGTTACGTTTTTGCCATTGAAGTTTTTTTTTTAAAATTGTTGTTGGGAAAAGGAGCAATTGTTTGAGACAAGATCAAAATTTTCGTTCGATTTCCGTTGTCCGTCTGCCCATCCGACCATCCGTCAGTCTATAGGCTACTGAAACCCCATTGTATATTACAAAAACCAAACTTATCATTGCTCAATAATCGGACATTGTTACTAAAAATAGCATAGTGGCGCACCGCCTCTACATCCCTATATGATATAGTTGGGATGCGCAATTACGCCATTTTTAGTAACAGTGTTTAATGATCGACCAATGAAAATTTCAATGTTCCGTGATCGACCAATGAAGATTCAAAGGCCTGTGGTCTTTCCGTTAGTCTTTATCTTGTTTCCACGATAAAACCTGCATTTGTTGGCGAATTTTCTTGAAACATGCACATCTTATTTTCATTTTAATAACACGAATAGCTTAAAACTTCCCGAATTCGAAAAAAGTTCAACAACAGGAAAAGGAAAAGTAGCCATTTAAAGTTGAGAATTGATATATTTGTTTAAACGATTATATCCACCATTTTTCCTTATTCTTTTGAAACTTGCACAAAATATTTGCATCATAATGGAGTTGAATCGTGTTGCAAAGAGAATACAAGTATCACTTTTGGAAAAGCAGCCATTTTATGACTTATTTTTTTAATAAGATAATAAATAATGTGGACTTTTTTATTTTAATATTTAAAAAAAAAAAAGTCCACATTATCAGTCCCTATTCTTTGAAACTTGGATAGACTTTATATTAGATCTACAATGAGCAGTAAAGCCCTATGAAATTTTGCTTGAATCCAGAAAATAGGTTTTGAGAACTTATACTTTGATTACCTTCCTATTTGCCCAGTTTGCCCTGTATATACTTACTATGTTGTACTTTTGCCGTCATCCTGAATGCTGTTGCTTCAAGCCCCCTTTAAAGACTCGATTCTTTTTTACTTTTCTATTTATAAGCTCTGCTAGCCAAAGGGGTTATTGAAACTTCTTGACTTTGAATAGATTCCGACAATTATTCAGGGAAAAGTAGCGATCTAAAGTTGTAAATTCGCATTTCTTTTTTACCCGATCAAGTCCACATTTCTTATCATGTTGTTTTAAAACTTTCGTAGTACCATCGACCGTTACGGGTCAAGAGCTATTGAAATTGAAAACCAATTCGCTCGTTTAGGAAAGCAGCCGTTCAAAGATTATTTTGTTCGTGTAACAAAGTTCAATTTACCCGGTCCCATTTCTTTGAAATTTGCCTGGACTAATTGTTTTTAGAAGTGTTTGATTCTGAAACTGAGCAGGTTTTTTAGAAACTGCACAAAAAACATTTAATATGCTGTCTCAATGTCCCTGACCGGCTTGAATCCAAGCCCAGCCAAAACCTAAAAGAAGATAAGATTTTTTTGGGCCACTTTTCCTCTTTTTAGCTTTAATGAATGACAGATGTTTGAAAATTGTCGGAATGTCCCTTAATTTTTATTGGGGGAAAAAAAATCAATAATGTTATGTCCATGAAATCCTAAAACATGTTAAGCTATTTGAACTCAAGTAAGGGAGAATTTTCATTCATAACTAAGAGCTGAGTTTTCACATTTTTTCGTCTTATTTTCAACTATTTCCTTCAAAATAATTCTTTATTAATCAATCCCGACTTTTAACGACCCTGTGGAAGAAAGCCATTCGAAAACATTGTGTGAAAAGGAGAAAATGTTTGTAACCAGCATTTTCTCCTTTACTCACAATGTTTTCTAACCTATCACAGAAAGGTTCCGTCACCTGACACAAACAATTTCTTGTATGCTAAAGCGTTCAATTTGGACAAATTTATGATTTCGTAATCGGGTAAAGAGTTATATATGAGTCATGCTCTGTGAAAAGGAGGCTTAACGCATTTACGAAAAGTATCGACCCATGTCAGCCTGCGCAGTCCGCGCAGGCTGACATAGGCCGAAACTTTTCGCTATCTTTAAATTTCTGTATGTCAAAGGATCATTCTACCCAATGATTCAGTCGGTTCAGTTGAAAAAAAAAAAGGATTTCATGGTTCCATAATCATGTGGTGACTTGCTTGGTATCATGCATCGCGGGGATGCATTAAGCCCCCTTTTGTCAGAGCAAGGCTCATATATATTGATCAGTAACCGCCAGTAGAGCGATTCATACCCTGTTGGATCTCTTGCTAATCTTTCCCGCTGGCAGATAGAAATGTTCATATAACATTTACCTAGCTCTCTAAACGTTAATTAACTCGGGTATTACCGTATAGAAACAGGTGTTCATTTCACTATTGAAATTTCTGGGTGGTTCGACGAAGAAGAAGGAAAAAAATTAAACAGGGGTCTGTCTAAGCAAATACCGCAACTCATCTATGCCGATATTTGCACAGTACGTTTGTATAAAACAGTTTTACCACAAAATCCCGAGTTTTAACGACGCTGTAAGATGAAGACTTTTGAAAACATTGTGGTAAAAGGAGAAAATGCTGGTAATCAGCATTTTCTCCTTTTTCCACAATGTTTTCTACTCTGTCATAAATAGAGATCCTCATTTGAGCTACAATTATTTTGTCGTCTGCACGTGTTCTCAGTTTGGTCAATTCCAAAATAATGTTATTTAGTAAAGATTTGAATTTCTACCAAAGATTGTTTAGAGTATCCAGAATATTTTACAATAAAAGACTTTTGGAGCAATTGTTGGAAAAGTAGAGATTGCCGGGTACCAGTGTTTTCACCTTATCCCACAATATTTCCTACCCTTTCAAAGACAAATGAACCATGCTGACAAATTATATGCATTATACATGTACCAGGCAAATCTTCACATAATTATGGATCCATAAAATCCGTTTTGCTCAACGACGGGCTGAGTCTTGAGGTAGAATGGTCCTTGGATATGCAGAAAATTTACCAAAAGCAAAAAGTTTCGACACAGATCAGCGTGCTCAGACTGCGCAGGCTGACCTGAGTCGATACTTTTTGCAGAGCATGGTTCAAATAGTATTACTTTGGCTACCCATAATTCGTTCGGTGCATATGCTTTCATTTGGTTAAATCTAAAACTCTGAAATGCTCTCTCTCTCTCTCTCTCTCTCTCTCACACACACACACACACACACACACACACACACAAAGTATTTCCTTGAATTTTACTCCTTTTCTTCATAAAATGGAGCTGGGCCCCGGTAGCGCAGTCGGTAGCGCGCAGGACTTGAGAACAGGGGGTCGCTAGTTCCGGACCCCAGCTCGGCAAATTATCTTTTTAGGAATGATGACTGTCATTGCGACAGGATTCATTCCTCTCTCAGCGCTTATCATTGCATCAAAAATGATTTTATTGGAAAGTAGCCGAGTCTTCTAATTCAATCAATCAACCAATCAATCAATCAATCAATTATTCAATCAATCAATTAATCACTCAATCAGTCAGTCAGTCTGTCAGTCGGTCGTTCGGTCGGTCGGAGGGTCGGTCGGAGGGACGGTCGGAGGGCCGGTCGGTCGGTCGGCCGGCCGGTCAGTCGGTCAGTCGGTCGGTCGGTCGGTCGGTCGGAGGGTCGGTCGGAGGGACGGTCGGAAGGTCGGTCGGTCGGCCGGTCAGTCGGTCAGTCAGTCAACAAACTAACCAATCGATGAGAGAGAGAGAGAGAGAGAGAAAGAGAGAGAGAGAGAGAGAGAGAGAGAGAGAGAGAGAGAGAAAGAGATGGGGGAGAAGAAAGATCAAATGTGGACGCAAAAATCTAAATAGAGTCACAGTAACTATACGATACTTTTGCGGGTCTAAATTTAGCCCGTGTGGTAATGGTTCTAATCTGTGCGAAGAAATATTTATTTTTCTCTCTGTATATCTAAAACCTGATATAGATCGAAAGCTCTTTGTTCTTTTTTCTTTGCCTATAAGCTTTTATTTGTTAGATTTCGGCAGCCTACTGGGTCAATGAACGGCATGTAGCTTGAATTACCTCCTACGACCAGTATCTTGCGTTACTCGTACATTGTTTAAATCTTTACCAAAAGACAAAATTCAAGACTTGTTTCAAATTAAAAGCATTTTTGCAGAAGACAAAATAAACGCGAGCGAAAAATTGAAATTTTCTTTTAGAAGGGTAGAAAACATCGCAGGAAAAGGAGAAAATGTAGCTTACCAGCAATCTTATCAAAAACTATTTTACTCAGGGAATTAAAAATTCAGGATTGCTTCGTAAAAGGATAAACCTATCCCGAGTTTTAAAAACCATAAAAAAGAAACTTTTGAAAACATCGTGGGAAAAGGAGAAAATGCTGGTAACCAGCATTTTCTCCTTTTCCCACAATGTTTTCTAACCATCTAAAACAAATTTTTATTTTTTAGTCATATATATTTTGTTGTCTGCAATATCTTTTCATTGTAAAAGGTTTTAAAATTTTGTCCTTTGGTGATGAGTTAAGTAGACATTTTGGCAAGACTAGAAATTGTTTGTTACTAAGTTTGCCTCCTGCAGATTCTTTTCTTTTTTTTTTTTGCGTCACATAATTTTTGAAAACATCGTGGCAAAAAAAGAAAAGTAGGATTTATCTTTAAAATGGTGGAAACATGAGAACAGAAGAAAAAAGGGGCTCCAAGCGTTTTTTTTTTTTTCTTTTGCCACCATGTTTTCAAAAGCCTTTTCTTTCAAAATCGTTAAAACGGGATTTATTTTGGTAAAGGGTTAAAATTGATCAGGTAGCGAAAGGAAAGGGGGCGAATCATTGTAACGAAAGTAATTCCTACGAAAATTTGTTGTTTCTGCCTTTATTTCTTTCCTTTCCATCTGGCAGGATACGAAAATTAGATCTCCAAGTATTGTTCTTTAATACTTTGTAATGTTTACACAGGATAGTAATCTGTAATGACAATATTGTTATGATCCGTGTATTTATCCGGAGCCCCTGTTTTCAAAATGTTTTCGGTTCGAAATAAGATTAAAGGAGAATATAAGAAGATGAAAAGTACTTATTGGTTAAACCCATGCTCGTGAAAATATTGTGACGAATGGCAAAATTGCACATGAGTAACTCCTTTATTTGTTGGAGTTTTTTTCTTTTTTTAGTTTGCTCTTTTTTGAAAAAAATAATATTCGATAGGCTATATATTTACCTGTTTTTTAAGTTAACAACAAAATTTTAAACTTCTACCATTTCAAAAAAAAAATGCAGACGATAAGTCAAATATGGGGCAAATGATGGGTTTTGTCTTTGAAAGGAAATGTGAAATTATTGGAGTGGAATTTTTCCCCCTAACGTTACTTTTCCCATAATGTTGTCAAAGAGCAGTTTCTTCAGGGTCGCTAAAACAAGATATTATGTGGTAAAGGACGGAGTCCGCTAGTCACTCCAGATTAGAAATTCCACACAGTCTATTTTTCAGAAAAAGAAGCGAATTTCTGGCGCTCAACACTGCAGAATAAATTACACGATTTTGTTCAAAACTAAAAGAGCTTGGCAACACATTTTAGCACCTTAGTTAATAGATAGAAGAACGTAGCTTACTAGTATATATTGTTACATTTCAAAGACGTTTTTTTTATAACTTAAATGCATAAAAGGAAAAAAAGTAGTTATAGATCAGGAAAAAAATAGAATTAAAGTATTTTGGGTTGAAGAACAAGATCGGGGGAAAAACGCTAATATAAATTACATTTGGTCACCTATGTCAACAAACGAGAATAGTTTAAGTCACACTTATTTACTGTTAATTTAATTACTTTTTACGTCCATTTGAACATTGTCGCGAGTCAGTTAAAACCTTTAACACTCAATCCCTAGTTTTAACGACCTTTAGAAAGAGGCCTTTTGAAAACATTGTGGGAAAAGGAGAAAATGCTGGTAACCAGCATTTTCTCCTTTCCCCACAATGTTTTCTACCTTTTCAAAGAAAGTTTTCATCATTTGAGCCACGTGTAATTTGTCGTCTGCAAATGCTTTCAATTTGGACGAGTCTAAAATTTTGTTGTAGAGTAAATAGTACAACCCTTCTGCATACAGACGCAATTTGACCTTTCCTTTCACTGCAAAAATAATTATGAAATATGAAGGAAGAAAATGAAACAAATTGGAAAAAAGATTATTCATAATATGAAATTTCGCAATTTGCTATGCTATTTCTTGGTCCTCTTTTTGTCCAATTCTAGTTATTCCTAATTTTCTTTTCTATTTGCCAACTTTTGTTGAATTTGCGGAGCCCAAATTTACTTATGAAGTCACGGGTAAAGCCCAAAGAGATCGGTTTTAGCACACAAGCCGCTGTTTAAACATAAACTTTACCACCCGAATATCTATCAACTTTTGTTTTTCTTAAATTAAGACCCCGGATAAAGTATTAGCTATGATATTTCAAACCCTTTGTTGTAAGGTACGTTGGAAGTAATATACTTTCTTCTCGTAAAAAAATGTTTAACAATTCAGAAAAAGCGTTTGACTAGTGGTAGCAGTAGTATAGTTGTAGGTTGTTACTGTTTTATTTAATTGGAGAATTTAAACGCCGTTTTTAAAACCTTAGGTCATATCACGGCGGTCAGTGCACCTACGCCTGTATTTCCTAGCTTTCTCATGCCACTCACACAACTTTCTTTCCAAGTCACTGACTACTTTCTCACATGCATCAGAGGTGAGAGGCAAAAAAATCGCTGGAAAGGAAGTTTTCCTTAATTGGATATCGAGCTCACAACCACCAGGTCACGAGTCCGATGCGCTAACCATTGAGCTACCCGGGCGGGCGTATAGTAGTTGAGTAATAGTAGCATTAGCAAAAGTAGTAGTAACAGAACTACTATTAATAGATGTAGAAGTAGTAGTAGGAAAGTAGTAGTAGTAATAAATATTATTGTTGACTTTCTTGGAGATGAAGAAAAAACTTGTAGTGGTAGTACTTAGAGCAGCAAAAATAGAAAGATACAGCGATTCAAGGGCCTTTTGGTTGGATTTTATCCATAAAATACAGGGAAGTGTAGATCAGAGATCAGACTGCACGTATGTGCAGTCTGATCTTGATTTACACTTTCAACTTATGACAATAAAATTACGCTTTGGCCTTTAGGGGTCAGAGAAGAAATAGACAATTTCACATAAATTCAACCATGGAGTCAAAGTCGGAGAAAACGGGCACGTTCATGAAATAATGTAGTTCATTATAACTGAAGTGTTATTTTTCACTTATTGGCTCAACAATGGGACAATATGAATAACAAATGTAACAGTTTCTTTTCTAATACCGGAATGTGCTATCATAATGTTTTCATTTCGGGTTTAATCCTACCATAATCCAACTTTTTCGGGACTTTATCTCGCCCTCGGGCTCTCCAGTATATATTTTTCTAACCTTTTCCTTCGTAAAAAAAAATGTGGTGTCCGTGGTTGTGAGGTAGAGCGTCGGCATCGTAACCAAAAGATCCTGAGTTCGAGACCCGGGAGAGGGTGTCAACTTTGGGACCCTTCATTGGCCCACACATTCGGCGCGAGTACTGGTGTAGTTCCCAGGAAGCAGAATCGAGAGAGATTAGTATAAGTTGTAAGAACTTGTTTCTCAATCCATGTGAAATAAAAAGGTTTAAACTGAACTAGGAAAAAAAAAAGCTGTTCACGTTATATTCTAGAGTTTGTACTTTGAAATCATTATTATAAATGATCGCCAATTGATATTTTTTCTGCAATGTTTAACTTGTTTTTTTTTTAATTACACGAATTGTTACTGAATGCTCAAAATGTATTCCCCTACCTTGGAGTCTTTTTGGTTGATATGAAAATATTTGTGCGAGTAAAAAAAAAGGGTAAAATAGCTGGTCATTTGTCAATGGTATATGATCTGCAACCTGCGAAATGGGGCTTTCGGACATTTGCGTAACGTGTCGTCTCGGATCAGCCTGCACTGTAAAAAAAATGTGTTATTTTACTCTATAATACGGGTTATTTGACACAAGTAGTAGTGTAACACTGAGTTACACTTAATAAGCAGTTATGTAACACGTTTTAAGAAAGTTAATCTTCTATCTCGGATAATGTTACACCAGTAATTGTGTTATGTCTTAAAAACACCGATTTATGTTTTCTTACACTGCACTTAGTGTAAGTCTGCACCTTTCGGAAAAGTCACACTACTTTCAGTGCTATCTTACCAACCGGTGTATAGAAACACCATGCGTCGCGTTCAATAAACTTGAGAAAGGAGTTTCCTTACTCATTTGAGTAACTAATCGTCTCATTGAGAGGTAAACATTTGTCCCTGCACAAACCTAGTCACTTTTTCTTCGTGAAGTGATCCTATACGCTGTAGTCTAAAAAAAAGTCCTTTCCCTGATTTACCATTTTAGAACCGTCCAAAATCAGGTAGAATGCATTGTATCTAGATCTAGATGTAGATCTAACAGTTATTGTCGATCCCATCCTAAATCCAAACAACTTGTATCGCTAAACGCTAATCGAACAAGGTTTACAACAACAGCGGCTATATTTTCACGTGGATATTAATATTTAAAAAAATAATTTTTAATGAAATTATTTGTATCTGGTAGATCTAAGGTAGGTATCTATATAACAATCTACACCAAGTCGCACCGATCTTGGTGTAACGTTTGAATTTCCAGCGTTACTATACTTTATTAGAGTTACTCCCCTTGAAAGTCGAAGTCTTCGCATCGCAAACGCTCATTACCGCAAGAAACGTTCGAAGCTTTTTTCAGTCGCAGACTGACATGACATGCTGGGAGACGGACAGCACATGGTTCTGCACGGAAATACTCTCAACACTACCATCGATCGTCAATACGAACAAGGTATTTAATCTTCAAACAAGAAGAAAGACTATTGTTTAATGTGTTCACTTTGAACGATTTCACTTTATGTTCGAAATGCAGTGTGGGTTTTGTGCATACGAAGTGAATGACGAAACGAATTATGTCCGTCATGTTTCAAGGAATCATAGAGGAGATGCACGGTTTTTTCTGCCTTGTGGAATTAATGGTTGTCCAATCACTTTCAAAAAATTTTCCTCCTTTAAGTGTCATATTTGTTCTATATATGTTTAATAACTACATCTACGATTGTTTGATAAAGACTATAGTATATCTTTGAGCATGCGCATTATGTATGTAGCGTTCGTCTGCTGGACAACTTTCTTTAGTTCTTGTATTAAAGTTTCTGTAGTAAGCACGCTTGTGTTATTTCAGTTATTCTCAATAGAGAACCTTTGCAGATACATTACAAGACTCAAACACAAACACAACATGGTGTCAGAAGTAAAAACAAAAAACACGAAGTAAAATAATAAAGTGAGAATACCTGGTCGTAAAAATGGATTTAAGTGGAATTCCACACCCGAAAATCAGTTGGGACTCTACGAATATACCTGATGAATGGGAAAAATTCCAAACTCATGTGGAACTGATATTTTCTGGACCTTTGAAAGAAAAGTCAGAGCAGGAGAAAGTATCATACTTGCTACTCTGGGTTGGAGAGCAAGGACGCCAGATCTATAAAACATGGACTGGGATTTCGGAGGAAGATTCCAAAAAACTGAAAACGTACTACGACCGTTTTAAAAGACATGTCCAACCGAAACTGAATCCCATTTTTGCCCGATTTCGTTTCAACAACGAAGTTCAAGGATCGGACAATATTGATGCCTATGTGACAAGGTTACGTATTCGAGCCCGGGATTGTAATTTTCGAATGAACGAGAACACGGACATAACTGAAGACATGATCCGCGATAGAATTGTGTTCGGATGTTCAGATCCCAAGGTTCGTGAAAAATTGATAAATGAAGGTGATAAGCTCACGATGGACAAGGCTATTCAAATCGTTCAAAACTTTGAATACTGTCAACAACAATTACACTCGATGGCAACCTCTCAAGCAGGAAACAATGTTGACGCGGTCAAGAAGTCTACGAAATGCACCAAAAAGGCACAGAGACAACGATCAGACCAGAAGAAACGTACACAATGGACTTGTGGTCGTTGTGGTTATAACCACGATTCAAAAGCTGTGTGTCCAGCAAAGGGTGAAAAATGCAATAAATGCAACAAACTGAACCATTTCGCTAAAGTTTGCAAAACTAAATCTGTTGATTTTGTGAATGAAAGTGATGATGAATGCAGAGGATATTCCGTAGACATGGTAAGCGCCTCTTCTCTTTTTACACACTCTGCCAGTGATGATCAGATGCTTGTAAACCTACAAATTGGTCCGAAAATGTCTAAAGTGATGTTCAAAATTGATACGGGCAGTAGTGCAAATATCATTCCATTCACACAATTTCAGCTGTTAGGTATTAAAGGTTCCCTAAAACCTCCAGATTGCAAATTAATTTCGTATTCTGGAGAAATGCTTAATGCGAAAGGTATGATCAATTTGAATTGTCGATATCGCGATTCGCAATTATCTGCACGCTTCTACATTGTACACACTAAGTCTCCGCCATTGATAGGTACAAAAACATCAATTGACCTGGGACTAATTAAACTGACATACTCTGTAGATAATGACGCAAATGAACACTTGACAAAAGACTCCGTTTTACGAGAGTACAGTGACCTTTTCAAAGGTATAGGGACAATTCCAGGTAAATGTCATTTACACCTGAAGGACAATGTGATACCGACTGTCAATCCTCCACGCAGAATACCAGAAGCCTTGAAAAATAGACTCAAGACTGAGCTTGATCAAATGGTCAAAGACAAAATTATTCGACGTGTTACAGAACCAACAGACTGGGTAAATTCCATAGTCGTAGTGGAAAAGCCAAAAACTGGCAAACTGAGAATTTGCCTTGATCCAAAAGCTTTAAACGAAGCAATTCGCAGGCCACATTTTCAGATGCCGACGCTAGATGACATTACATCTAAACTTGCCGGTGCAAAATATTTCAGTATTTTGGACATAACACACGCATATTGGAATGTTCAGTTAGACGAGCAATCGTCTCTGCTGACTACATTTAATACACCTTTTGGAAGATATTGTTACTTAAGACTTCCATTTGGGATAAGCTCTTCAGGAGACATTTTTCAGCAAAAAGTTTGCGAAATTTTCGAGAGCTTGCCAGGTATTCAGGCCATTGTAGATGATACTCTGGTGTACGGACAGACAAGAACTGAACATGACCAAAATCTAAGAAATGCGTTGAACAGAGCCCGCGAAAAAGGTATTTGCTTCAATCCCGACAAATGTACAATCGGCGTAACCGAAGTTCCTTTCTTTGGACATATCATTAGTAGTACAGGGTTGAAACCTGATCCGAGCAAAATCGAGGCTATTTTGCAATTACCAGTCCCAGACAGCCGCGAGAAACTTCAAACATTCCTAGGGATGGTTAACTATCTTGCAAAATTTGCCCCAAATCTTGCTGAGGTGACAAATCCTCTTAGGGTATTGTTGAAAAAAGAATCAGATTTCATTTGGGACGAGACTCAAACTAGGGCATTCAACAAGGTCAAACAGTTAATCACTGATGTACCTGTTTTAGGATATTATGACCCTAATAAAGAACTAGTTCTTGAAACTGATGCGTCTAAATCTGGGTTAGGGTGCTGCATCTTTCAAGATGGCCGACCAATCGCCTACGCTTCAAAGAGTCTGACCAAGAGCGAATGCATGTACGCACAGATAGAGAAGGAATTACTTGCTATTTTATATGGCTGCAAAAGGTTCCACCAGTTTACGTATGGTAGAGATATCATAGTTCATTGTGACCATAAGCCAATTGAATCAATTATGAAAAAACCACTTGCTGCAGCCCCTCCGCGCCTTCAAAGAATGTTGCTTCAGTTACAGAAGTACAACATTTTGGTACGTCATGTGAGTGGAAAAGACATTCCAGTCAGTGACTACCTTTCTCGTCAATCACGCAATGAAACAGATCAGAAGATGATCGAAGGTCTTGATTTACACGTTCACGTGATACGAAAGCAATTGTTCGTTACAGACAAACGACTAGACAAAATAAAGTCAGGCATTGAAAGTGACATGCAAATGCGAGCATTGAAACGGACTATAATTGAAGGCTGGCCTGAAATGCGTTCTAATTGTGATCCGAAAGTCCTGGATTACTTTAATCATCGGGACGAGTTATCAGTTGAGGACGGCCTAATTTTCCGAGGTCAGAGAATAATTGTTCCCGCCTCTTTGCGAAATGAGACCCTTTCACAAATCCATAAAGGTCATATGGGCGTTACCAAATCTGTTGAACGTGCTAAAGACAGTTTATTTTGGCCAGGCATGGTCAAACAAGTCACCGATTACGTTTTGAACTGTCCAGTATGTCTTACACATAGAAATTCAAATGCAAAAGAACCTATGATTCCGTCAGAATTTCCAGACAGACCATATCAAAAGCTAGGTGCAGACATATTTCATTTTGATGGACAAAACTACCTATTGACGATAGATTATTACAGCAGGTTTTTTGAAGTAGACTTACTACCAGACATGAAATCTTCGACTGTCATTCGAAAACTCATGGTTCATATGTCGCGAAATGGTATCTGCGATATTCTTATCACAGACAACGGACCGCAATTTGTAAGTACCGAATTTCGCGATTTCTCGAAAACTTGGCTATTTGAACACCAAACTTCGTCACCGCGTTATCCAAGAGGAAACGGTTTGGCGGAAAAGGGTGTAGGGATAGCTAAAAAGCTTATGAAAAAGGCAAAGGACGATAAAGAAAGTCCCTATGTGCTTTTTCTGGAGTACAGAAACACGCCACTAGATTGTGGATATTCCCCTGCACAATTATTGCTTGGTCGTAGAACAAAATCGTTTGTTCCAATTACGAGTAAAGCGCTGCAACCAGACCAAGTTGACCCTAAAAAAGTCCGCCTTTCGGTAAATAGGTCAAAAGGTAAACAAAAACAAGATTATGACAAATCCTCGAAGGTATTAAAACCCTTACGCATAAATGACGCAGTGCGCATTCAACTTGGAAAAATTTGGAAACCAGCAAAAGTCCTGAAAAAGTTAGGTGAAAGATCATATCTTGTACAAACGAGGGATGG
Source organism: Hippopus hippopus (assembly GCA_946811185.2). NCBI lineage: Eukaryota > Metazoa > Mollusca > Bivalvia > Cardiida > Cardiidae > Hippopus > Hippopus hippopus. Next base: position 61,059,403 of record OX328102.1, read on the forward strand.
TAGTACTTACAGGAGAAATCGTCTTCATTTAAACCAAACAAATGAAGATGTATCAGATATTTGCCCATTTGATTTGAACATTTTGCAAAATGAAAGTTCCCCAAGCACCTCCGTACAGCATGAAACAAGCCCATCCAGTTATCAGGATAAGTCATATGTAACACGATCTGGCAGGGTTGTAAAGGAAAACAGGCGTTATACTGGCGAGGAGTGGACGACTTGATATAGATAGTGTTAATTACTTGTATGAATGAGAGACACATACCGCTATGTAATCCGAGATGCTTTATGATTCCCAGCAGACGATTTTTCTTATTTCCATTGAGAAAGATTTTTTAACCCTAGTCTTACCTTTATTTTTTTTAAAAAAAGAAGGGAAATGTTCTATATATGTTTAATAACTACATCTACGATTGTTTGATAAAGACTATAGTATATCTTTGAGCATGCGCATTATGTATGTAGCGTTCGTCTGCTGGACAACTTTCTTTAGTTCTTGTATTAAAGTTTCTGTAGTAAGCACGCTTGTGTTATTTCAGTTATTCTCAATAGAGAACCTTTGCAGATACATTACAAGACTCAAACACAAACACAACAATATTTACAGAAAACATAGAAGCAGTCTGTGTAGCAAAGATGAAGGAGCTATGTCGTCATCAACAGTTACCAAAGATCAGCATGGGGAAGATAGTTGTAAATCCGAAGGTGAAGATATAAAGTGCATCTACTGTGATAGGCATTTATTATGCAACAAACCAGGTTTGATAAAGCACTTGAGACACCATATTGATACAGGCATGTCCATTCAATGTCCTTTTGAGAACTGCGATAACACCTATGCACTTTCAAGTTCATTTTCATCTCATTTGACCCGCAAACATTTTTTCATGACCACACAGAATTTCAAAGAAACATACCGATCAATTTTTGTTGTAAATGAGGATATTACTGGATTACAAAGTTCTCACAGAGAAATTGTTTTAGATGATGATGTTAATGATACAGAGTCTCAGAATGTCTCTTCCAATGATGATGGGAAGTCGGAAATAGATACCTTTCAATCCTCATTTTTTCAAAGTTTGATGAGACTACAAGAACTTGAGCATCTGCCAGTTATAACTCTTAATACAATATCAGATGAAATGTCATGTACTGTCAGTCAAACTTTGGAAAATTCAAAAGTAGCTGTATTGTCAGTCTTCAAGGCAAATGGGATAAAGGAAGAAATACAGACTCAAGTTGCAGAAAAAATGACAGGCAATATCTTTCAGTCTGTAGTTAGTGCAATGGATACACCATATAAAAGAAAAAAGTATTTGATAAATAAGTTTGATTATGTAAAACCCATTACCATCTTTTTTTGCCTTAATAGTAAGCACAGGGAAAGGCAATACCAATACATACCAATTTTAGAAGTGCTGAAATGTATGCTGAAATCAGAAGAAACACTTTCTGTAGTTATGAGAGGAAGTTACTTGATCTTTTGTGGTTCTACTACATATGAAAAACAGTATATTCATATATGAGCAAGGATGCTTTTGATAAGACTGTTTTGAATAAAATGGAGTGAAATGGTATTGGAATAATTAATATGTTAGAGAAAGGGTACTCTTTTTTATGATATTCAATAGTGTACTTAGGAAGTTAGGTATTGCTCTTTAAGCCTTTACCACACAATCCCGAATTTTAACACCAATGCGGAAGAAGCCTTTTGAAAACATTTTCTCCTTGTCCCACAATGTTTTCTATCATATCAAAGACAACTTTCATCATTTGAGGCATGTGTATATTGTCGTCTGCAAATGCTTTCAGTTTGAACAAGTCTAAGATTTTGTCGTGTGGTAAAGAGTTAACCCTGTATATTATAACCCTTTAAAGCCCCAATAGCAGCTAATAGTAATTAATGAAGGTATTAAGACACATTTGAATTTAAATCACACTTTTTTAAAAGTCTGGAAATTATTGTAAAGGTAGTCATCTGTTATTGTATGGTTGGTCTAAGTGTTAGTCACTGGCAGAAAAATGAAATTTAAAAGTCGGTCAAAAGCTGCCAAGTTGCTGTATCTTTTGTTTACTCTATACCTGGTGTTAAAATCAATTTTTATGCTAATGACTGACACTAAGAAAGACTGTACAATAACAGATTCTCATCTTTATAATATATTTCATACTTTAAAAAGGTGGGATTTAGATGCAAATGCATCTTTAACATGTTTTACTTTTGGTTGCTGCTGGGCCTTTAGCAATCAAACCATTGTTTATCATAGCCTGATTTTCAATTATTATATGTCTTTGTTATTGAAGGGAAGGCTTTATGCTGTTTATTTTTATCTGAGTATCACATGGATTGTTTTTAAGATACAATTCAAGTGGGAATACATGTGCATATTATGATGGTGTTGAATCACATAGTTTTAATTAGTCTGGCTGATAGTTAAAGGCCCAATAGCAGCCAGAAGTAAACAGTTTTGGTGATAAAATTCATTTACATATGAATCATACCATTTTAAAGTATGGAAATTATTGTGAAGATGACAACCTGTTATTGTATGGCCGGTTGGCAGAAAATATATTCAAAACTAGGTAAAAGGTTGCCAGGTCCCTCCCTTTATCTTTCGTTTACTTTTTATCTGGTTTTAAAGTTCATTTTTCTTCCAGCAACTAACTCTTATACTTACTTGCAATAACAAATTGCCATCTTCGCAACAATTTCCATCTCTTTAAATGGTATGATTTAAATTAAATGCTTTTTAACACCTGCATTGTTTACTTTTTGCCAAGACTTGGCCTTTAATTTACGGTGCACAGGGCTCTTCTTGTTTTTTACAGATGCACTATTATGAGAAAAGCAGTGTTGGAAAAGGAGAATTTCTCTTTTTCCTACATTGTTTTCCTCATTCAAAGACAATACCATACAAATACAACTCGACCCCAAGATGGTATTTTGATTGATTTTGCTCTAGATTTCATAATTGTTAAAGGGAATTCCATACCAAAGCAGAAAAACGGTTATCATATTACATGTATATTGTAGTTTGCAAATACTGTTTGACACATTCTCTGTTTTGATCATTGAAAAGCCCTGTGGAATTGTTGTGCGTAGCTTTAAATTTGTAATTGTGATTTTTTTTTTCAAACGCATAATTTGATTGAATAGCTTGATATACATAATGTATTCTCCTGTACTCTTCTCCATATGACAAAACTAAAGCATTCAAAGACCACACATTAAAGATGGTTTAAATGATGGAATTTCTGTTTGAAAGGGTATACAACTTTGTGGGAAAATGAGAAAATGCTGGTTACTAGCATTTTCTTCTTTTTCCAAAAAGTTTCCTAAAATTTTATTCATCAAGGTCTTTCAAACTTGGGATTGTGTGATGAAGGGTTATAAGTGATTGCAAATACTTATAAAAACACACACATAGTTATACCCCCCACCTACAAAGTAGAGTGGGGTATACTGGTTTCACCCCATCTGTCTGTCTGTCCGTCCGTCCGTAGACTTTTCGTTTCCGTGCTCTAACTCAAGAACCAATTGACCTAGGACTGTGAAACTTTACACAAGTGTTGCTCTTGACCCAAGGAGGTGCCCTATTGTTTTTGGGTCATTATGGTCAAAGGTCATGGTCACAGGCAAACTTTGTTTGAAATCGGTTTCCGTGCTCTATCTCAAGAACAAATTGACCGAGGACTGTGAAACTACACAAATGTTGCTCTTGACCTAAAGAGGTGCCCTATTGTTTCAGGTCACGAAGGTCAAAAGTCAAGGTCACAGGCAAAAGGTCAATTATTGTGGTACTTGAGTGACAAAATGCTGGTGGGGGGTATAAGTCCGCTTTGCGACAGTTCTAGTTCATTTTGTTTTGTTGTCTGCTCGTTTCTACTTAACTTTCATTGTTATATTGTATTTTTAACTGCCTTTTTTTAACCCTTTCCCAAACGACAAATTTTAGACTCTTCCAAACTGAAAGCGTTTGCAGACAACAATTTTAAATTTGATGAAAATGGCAGAAAGTTCTCCAAATGGGTAGAAAACGCTGTAGGAAAAGGAGAAATTGCTTGTTACGAGCAATTTCTCCTTTTCCAGCAATGTTTTCAAAAGACTTGTACTGCAGACACATTAAAACGAGGGCTTGTTTGGGAAAACGTTAATGCTACTCATGAAAATACATGAGACATACTTGGTTTTATTTACACAACCAGCAGTGTACTCACATAGGTAAATGTGAGTATTTTTTCCAAGCAATCAGGTTTATTTTATCTAACATGGTAGAAAATATTCTGGGAAAAGGAAAACTGGTCATAAATATGGTAAAAAGTAATGTGTGAAAGAGAAAGTTTGCTGGTATCAAGCATTTTCTCTTTTGCACGCACGGTTTCAAAATTCATTTTTGTCAGATTGTATAAACACAGGATTTTCTGGTAAAAGACGAAGGACAGCTTTTGTGTGAAGCTAATACACTTGTACCAGGATGATTTGCCTGCTAAGCATAGTATCAATTTATGATATTAAGAAGTTATCTACATTAATCCTTTACCAAACTCATATGTAGTTTAACATACTGGCGAAAATGCCTTCACAGACAGAATTGTTATGATTAACAATATAGTTTCATCAACTAAAAATTTAAACTAACCAAATATGATTTTGAAAACCATTAATTTTTGGTTTGATGTGGAATGCTTGTATGAGGTAAAACATCTTGTGGGAAAAAGGAAAATTACTTTTAACACTTTAGCACACAATAACGACTTTTGATGACCCTGAGGTAGAAGCCTTATGAAAATATTGTTAGAAAAGGAGAAAATGCTGATAACCAGCATTTTCTCCTTTTCCCACAATGTTTTCTACCCTTCCCTAATCAAATTTTGATTCTTCAGTCATATTTATTTTGTCGTCTGCAAATGCTTTAAATTCGGACCTGTCTATAAATTTGTCGTTTGGTAAAGAGATAAGCAAATCCTCCTTGTCCCACAATGTTTCCAAGATTTAAACTTCATATATCTTAAAAAAAAAAAAACATAATCTTTGTTAAAAAGATAACTGCAAGACAAGTTATATCTATTAGATATCAGGTAATAAGCTTATACTAGCAGTTCTGCTTATTGTGGTTCTTGGATAAAAATTTTAATAAAATTATTATTTTTTATATAATTGTTGTCATTATATACACAAACACATTCTCCATAATCTATAACATTCTGGGTCTGGACCTTTACTTATTCGTATTGACTAGAATTTTAGGCGGATGCTGTTAGTTTCAACTATTTACCCAGTTTTGCAAAGCCAAAAGTTTAGTACATATGACCCTACCTGTGAATCGGGTGTAGGACAAAAGCCGACTAGGACAGAAGCCCACTAGGACAAAAGCCAACTGTGAACACTCAAGATTTTTGTCTGCCGCCGCTATTTATTATGTACTTTATTTTTCGAAATCTGAATAGAAAAAGTCCCAAATGGTGACATGATTTTCCCGTGTTGGTGTAAGAAATGACGAATATTCTACTAAATTCACACTGGTTTAGGAGTACCTGTCCTCACCTTGTGTGTAAAAATGCACCAAAATCAGTGTCAGAGAAGTTCTTTTGGTGTAATCTTTATTCCATTGTACTGTGTAAACTTACACCAAAGTTGGTGAATATTATGACTGAATCCGGTCTTATCTTTCCCAGGTTTTGGTGTAAAAGTACACGCAAAATGGTGGCAACTTCGCTGCCACCATTATTGGTGCAACATTTATTCTGTTTTCCAAGTGTAACTTAACACGCCGTACAAAAATAATTTACGCTACAAAACGTGTAAGTTTTCTCATAACTAAGCCGGTGTAAATTCGCACTCATATTGGTGGCAGCGGAGTTGCCACTATCATTGGTGTAACTTGCCCAATTATTTTTTACAGTGTGCGCAGACCGCACAGGCTAATCCGAGACGGTACTTTACGACTATACTAGATTTTGTCCTACAGTAGACTTGCGTGAGACAGAAAATCACACACGATCGGAACGAGTCGTCTTGGATCAGGCTGATCCGGGGCGAAACTTGACGCAAATGTCCGAATGCCCCGTTTCGCATGTTGCAGGCCATATCATATATCACATTTCTGTCCATTTTCCTTCTAGCCCTAAAACAGAACTGAGATTTGAATTTTTAACTCAAAAATGCTTTAAACTAGACTTTGACAACAAAAACAATAACGACCACGACGAAGGCGACGTCGGCAAGAATGATTATGATAACAATGACGATAAATAGAGGATATTTGGCCAGTTTTTTTTGTGAAAGATCGAAATTTATTTCATCCAGTGAACATCATTGGCGCAGTGAAAATATTACCGATGATGTTTACAAGATGAAATAAATTTTGATCTATCACCGAAAAGAAATATTCTATTTATTTCATGCTTCTAACCTTTCTTTTTTTTTTGGGGGGGGGTCTTACATCAAAATCTAGTACAGTTGTTTTCGGTAATTCCCCGTGGGGACCCCTTCCGCATAACAAAGCGTTACAATATTACGTAAACCGCGAGAAATGTAGGGTAAATTACTTCACAATTCCATCTGGTTGAATGACACGCGCATTTTACCTAGGTAACTAGTGCGCGGGAACTACTGTTTCCTCCTTCAATTATTGAAGAGTTAGAAAATAAAATTGGTATTTTTCACTGGTCGTAACCATGAAATATCGAAAAATATTCCACCGTTATTTCTTGATCAACTACAGGAAAGAATGAAATAATAATAGTTATTTTGTAAAGTATTATTTTTAGGATGCAATATTTTACCTTTTTTTATTATGCTTTTTATAAAAAAAAATCCATCACTAGTATTCGATCTTGCCACCATTAAACGTTAGCCAGGCGTCTCTGGCGACTGAACCAGCCATGCAGTGCTACAATGTTCAACTGTTTACCGAACAAATCCCCGGGGCTGGCCGACTTTTCTTTCGGATGTTACTTTAAAACCTAGGTCCTATGTGCAGGTACTATACACCGAGCACTTCAAAGAACAAGGCATAACTTAGTGTGGGTTTCGCCCTGTATCTTTCTCTTTCCCGCGTGACATAACCAACAGCTTTTTTTTTTGTGGGGGGGGGGGGGGGTCGCACAAATGGGCAAACGGTGGCGACGATCATAAAGACAAAATCAAACAATCTGCCCTTGATTTTGATCACGAAGATCGATAACAAACGGCCAGTTCTCTTTGATATATGATAAAGGTACCAGTCTCCGAGTTTGTCCTAAGGACCCGACAAACAAAATGAACCGTCAAACGAAAATAGTTCATTAGTATAAATACGTTTAGAATCTAACATAACGTTGATATTATTGTCGTCCTCGCCTTCGAGTTCATTAAATAATAAACACATTTTTCGTAAAGTAAATAAACACGGTCTGCATCGTTAGCGCGTGCTGAAGCGTAATAGTCGATGGACGTTCGAGGGCCATTCACACTTATCTTGCTAAATATGTTAAATGAAACTTTTAAGTCGATAGTAAAAACCCAAAATAATGCTATTTCAAAGTTATATTTTGGAAAAAAAAATATCCTTATCGGACAATGTAGATGCAAGATCAGACTGCACGTTCCGTGCAGTCTGATCTTGATCTACAGTGTCCGTTCAAGGTCAGCGAGTCGTGCTTAGCAGCTAATGGGATAATAAGATTCCGTTACACAAAGGATTTGATTGGAAAAGAGGGCGTTAATTGGGGAATTAATAACACTTCATAGTCAGTGGAGTATTTAACAATTACACTTCATCGCGATTGACTGTTTATTTAGCTCTGGCGAAAGATTTTTCTCATTTAGGATAAGAGCCTCTGCAACGAGCGAATGCTTTATTGGGCAAACTTTTTGGCAGAAGCAAGCATTTGATATTGACGCCTTTTGTTAAAACACTTTCAGTTTAGTTCTGATGAACAAAGTTTGAATGTTTTTATGGGAAGCCATTTTGGGGCCATTTTTTACCAACTACATGTACATGTATTCTAGATTGCATTCTGAATCTATTTTCTAACATCAGAAAATAACACAATTTTGTGAGAAAAAAAGTGAACATCAAATCATCTCCCTTGTTGGATAAAAACCAAGGTAACCAAATTGCAACTGTGTCCTTTTATTTGATTTCCTTTGTTTTTATCTTTGCTTTACTAAGAGACATTGCGATTATTACAATTTGACGTTTGATGTATATGTAAAGTCTTCATAACATTTGCAAACCGAATTTCACACACTATTACCATTGAAATGCAACAAATAGATCAATTTTGTGGTCTAATAAATTTTGAAGGAGATATTTAAATCTGAACATTCCTAAGTAGTGCAAAGGATATCAAGGATAAAAACCAAGTAATACTATATTCAGGACCTAGTTAGTAGTGGAGAGCTATCAAGGGAAGTAACTGTCTTTTGTCTCCCATTGGCTTAATCAGATATTGCGTTAGTTCGAAACATTAAAAAAAAACTTGAAAAATAATTCTAAGAATGTAATTAACTCTTTACTAAACGACAAAATTCTGTACTTGATAAAATTGAAAAAAAAAATATACTGCAGCCGACAAATTATTAGATACATTTGCTTTAGAAATAGAAAAGTCTGAAATTTTGTTATTTAATGGAGACTTAAGAAACATAAGCAATGGATTATTCTTCATATTAGTTGCCAGATTTAAGAAAGTTTAACCCCTTTACAACACAATCCCAAGATTTAACGACCCTGGGAAATAAGACTTTTTAAAACATCGTGGGAATAGGAGAAAATGCTGGTAACCAGCATTTTCTTCTTTTCCTACGATCATTTCTACCTTTTCAAAGACAAACTTCATCATCTGATCCACAACTTTATTGTCGTCTGCAAATAATTTCAATCAAGTCGGACCACTCTAAAATTTTGCTTCGTGGTAAAGAGTGTGAGAATACACCATATGTGTTCTTACATTTTTCGTACAGATAATTTTTCTGGGAAAAGCGACGTAAGACCCAATAAAAATAAACAACAACAACTACAACAATGCATTTATTGTGGAAATGTACAAAATTTGTCGTTCAAGATACTACAATGGCGCAGAGCGAAGTTGAGAAAGTTCAATTTTTGCAATCCATTTCGTGCCGATATTTGACCCTGTGTCACTAAATCTAATCGAACACGTCTAATCGTTCTCGCGCAATTTCGCTAATTCAATCAAAGCCGTCCCCCAAGTATAGGGCGGCAAATCCTGGTGACCTAATCGGGTGTTTCCTGCAACACTCACTACAGTGACGTCGGTAAACAAATTACCGCCGAATCTTGCCTTATGGTCAACTACGCAATATTCCTACGCGACAATAAATCAATACGATTTCTTCAATATCTTCAACTAACCTCAGGGTTTGCGTTCTGCAACTATTTTTATACTGATTCTAAATCTAGAATAAGTCATAAAATTGATTAGATGATAGGAAATAGAAATTGCATGTTGAAGTATGTTTTCACTCGGATTATCAGCACATTTCTGACAGCGTTGATTCAAATTAGACTGGACGTTCATTCCACGGTAGTCTGAGGGTAAATACAGACAAACAATTTATCAAAAATCTCGTGTTTTAACGACCTTGCATAAGAAGTATGTATATAAAAAAAAAAACTTTGCGGGAGAAGGAGAAAATGCTGGTTATTATCACTTTATCCTTTTCTAATAATTTGTCTTCTAGCCTTTTAAGAGATTTACCACCATTTGAGTAAAAAGTCAGTTTATCGTCTGCTAATTCTATCAATTTGTTCTGGTCTTAAATTTTGTCGATTGGTAAGTAGTGAAGCGAAAATTACTGGGTGGCCGATTCTGTGCATTTCAAATACGAAGTAGGCTTGTATAAAGCATTTTTGATGCACTGGGGACGATTCTGTATACCTTATCCACATGAAAATTTGAGAAGACGAAATTCATCAAATACTAGTATTTTATTGTATTTTCACTTCTTTCAGGCATAGATAGAATTTTATCCACGAACAAGAGTGACAAAAAGAGCCCTAGTCCACCACCTGTGCATCAGGGTATCGATATGACCAAACAGCAACTCGCTTTGTCAGATAGTCCGCCCTGTAACCGTGTTCTAAACTATGAAGGACTCGATATGCCAAATGGTAAATAATTCAGTTTTATGTGAGTCATCCTCTGGCAAAGGAGGTTTGATGGATCTGCCTGATGCATTGTACCAAGCAAGATATCACATAATTATGGAGCCATAAAATACAGTTTGTTTACCACCTAGCTGAATCATGATGTAGAGTGATCCAGTGACATGCAGAAACTTTACAGATGGCAAAAAGTTTCGACCTAAGTGCGCGGACTGTGCAGGCTGAGATGGATAGATACTTTTTGCAGAATGTCTGCTTATATGAGTCATGCCCCGTGAAAAGGGAGCTTAATAAGTTTGCAAAAAGTACCGACTAATGTCAGCCTGCGCTATTCGCGAAGGCTGACCTGTGTTGAAACGTTTGCTATTTGTAAATTTCATGCATGTCAAAGGACCATTCCACCTCATGATCCGGTCGATTTATGGATCGATTCTTATTTGATAATTTGCTTGGTATAATGCACCACGGAGATGCATTAAACCCTCTTTTGCCAGAGGATGGCTCAGATATATTTTTCATTCTCTTTTCCCTGTAAAATGCTTTCGTTATTCATTATTCAAATATAAATTTAGAATGAATATAATTGCACAATCTATTACTATTCACCTGTACTATTTTCAAATTTATACGAGGGTTGATCTGTAATTTGTATAATGTTTCACCCTTTACCAAACAATCCGATTTTTAAAGACCCTGTGGAGGTATGCCCATGAAAACAATATGGGAAAAGAAGAAAATGCTGGTAACCAGCATTTTCTCCTTTTCCCACTTTGTTTTTTGTCCTTTCATGGATAAATCCCATCACTTAATTTGTCACGTGCAAAAGCTTTTAATTTAGGCAAGTCTTAAAATCTATTAATGTGGTCAAGGGTTAAGGCACAATGCAATAACCTTTTATAAAGAGACCTCGTAGGTGGAGTTGTGTTGTTTTGTATCAAACTAGACCTAAACCGTTATCAAAATGCAATTGATCTGTCGACTTATAAAGAGATATATTCATCGTAATGACAAATCCCATTGACTCAGCGCTAACAACGTTTTCTCAGAATACCAGTTTATTGGGAAAAAAGAAAAAAAAATGTATGTAAGGGAGACAATCATTATCGTAATGTATTTCTATTATCGTAAGAGTTGCTTCCCTTTATTAAATGTGTATCTCATGCTGTGTTAATTGATAGGCAATATTGCCTTTTTCTGCCAGAGTAATCTCTGTCTTTCTCTGTGTCTGCCACTCTGTTGGACCAAACTATACCAATATCTATTAATGCTGCTAATCCTGCAGACAATTTTTGAGTCTTGCAGCAGAATGAAAACAGTGTGGCGAAAGGTGAAACTACACTTGAAGAGCACCGTTGAATAAAAGTAGTGCTATCAGCTGTATTCGAAATAAGGATGTAGGATGTATTTTCTGTTTGCAGGTCTCACTGTCAGAAAAACCTTATTTGGTAACACGGTGCATTACGGAGTGTTCTGTAACAAAGCCATCATCACAAAAGGGACACGATTTGGCCCCTTTAAGGGCCGGGTCATAAACACAAGTGAAATTAAATCCAGTGACGACAACTCCTTGATGTGGGAGGTAGGTCAGGAGTTTGGTAAAACTAAGATTTTTTTTTCGCAGATGTAACTTTTAACGCCTCTGCGGTTCATAGCTATTGGAAACATTTAGGTAAATGGTACTACAAGCTTTTTAAGTACATGTACTTTATAACAAATAATGTTTTTGTATTGTATTGTATTGTATTGTTTCCGTGATCGTAAACTTGTAAACAGTCACCATCTGAGTGCAAAAACTAGCAAAGTATATTTTTTATCTAAAAATACAACAAAATTAATATTTTTATTCCAACGTTTTTTTCTTTGCAAGAATACAACGTATGGTCTAAATCAAAGATCAGACAACAAGTTTGTGTATTTGATCTCGATCTTCATTGATTGAATGTATGAAACGTCAAGATTTCTCTTATATTACACTGTTGTATATGCATTGATATTTATCTAAAAGAAGACACAAAGGGTCGTATTACTATTTTTTTTCCTTAACTCTTTACCACGCAATCCTGAGTTATAACGACCCTGACAGAAAAAAGCCTTTGAAAACTTTGAAATAGGGAAAAACCATCTCTTTTAGGTGCAAGGCATTGTTAGGTCATATTGTTTAGACCTGCTTACATTTGTTGTGTTGAATTTATTAACAGGAGTCCAACCAACATATCTCACCATGCTTTTCACACAAATGAGTTTAGTTTCCCCTCTCCTGTAAAATTTTCCAAAACGGAGATGGAACAGTTTCAAATTCACCCCTCGAAATGCTTTCAATTTGGAAAATTTCTAAACTTTTGCCGTCTGTAAAAGAACTTATTATGAACAAAACTTGTTATTTCATGCTTTTCGGTAGTTTGTCGAGAAATAACGGTGAAGTAGTGTTCTATATTTCATGGTTACGACCAGTGAAAAATACCAATCTTATTTTCTAACTCTTCAGTTGCAGGCGGAAACAGTAGTTCTCGCGCACTAGTTACCTAGGTAAACAGTACGTGCCACTCAACCAGATGGAAATATGACGTAATTTACCGTACATTTCTCGCGCTTTACGTAATATTGTAATACGTTGTTATGCACAGGGGTACGCCACGGGGATTTTCTTTTTTTTCGGTGAAAGATAGAAATTTATTTCATCTCGTGAACATCATTGTTATTTATATACGAGTACATGTTACATTTACGAGTATAATAAATTACTTACTTTTTAATTCAATATATTGTAGATTTTTCGAGATGGAAAGTTAAGCCACTTCATTGACGGACGTAGAAATGCGGGGAACTGGATGGCGTTTGTCAACTGTGCCAGATACGCCCAAGAACAGAACCTTGTGGCTTTACAGGTTTGTAGAATTAGACAGAAATACCGTGTATGATGAAAGTTTGTTTTATTTACCCTCAAGACGTCTTCCACAATCAAAGTTTCCTTTTCGACCAGTGTAGATCAAGATCAGACTGCACAAAATGCGACCTAAATGAGACACTACAGGGAAGAGTAACCCTAAAATTTCACTTATTTTGGTTGAAATGCTAGACTGATAATGACGTATCAAATTTGTCAAAACTGATTTACCAAAATTTTACCAGGTCGTCAGCTGAATGACAATCTTCAAAATTTTAAACTGGACAGTACTTACAGACGAAAATTTAAATGCAGCTCAATTTTTAAAGTATATCCTTTGAAAGGGTAGAAAACATCGTGGAAAAAAGGAGAAAATGCTGGAGACCAGCATTTTCTCCTTTTTCCACGACGTTCTCAAAAGCTTTATTCCCAAGAATCGTTGAAATAAGACATTGTTTGGTAAATTTATGGTTTTATTCTTTGATTGCAGAATGAAGGTGACGTATACTATGAAGCCTGTAAAGACATTCCCAAGGACACAGAGCTGTTGGTATGGTACGGGGACTGTTATCTACAGTTTATGGGCGTTCCCGTTGCCTTAAAGGAGCTATCTGGGAACGAGGCTCGAGAGGAAGCCGATGGTAAAATTTTTAAAACAATCATAATGAATGAGCAGCCCTCTTGCAAAAGGGAATTTAATGCATTTACTTGATGCATTATACTACGCAAGTCATTGCATAATTAAGAATACATAAAATCAATTTTGTCTAATAACCGACTTAATCATGAGGTAGACTGGTTCTTTTGCAAGCAGGAAATTGACCAATAGCAAAAAGTTTCGATACAGATCAGCCCGTGTGATCCTCACAGGCTAACCTAGGTCGAACTTTTTTGCAGATATAGAGAATCTGACATAAGTTAGCATTCAAGATGACATTTTATTCAACGACTCTGGAAAAGTGTTTATAAGCGAGCTATTTTGCGAGCTTGACATCCTTTTTTCTCCCAACGAATTTACTGAAATTTACCTCAAAAGCCTACTAATGTCAGATTCCATTTAAAATGATGTTGGATCTCAAAATTATAGTTCATAATAATTATACTGAAAGATAGTCCTAAATGTATGCGATGTAAATGTGCATTGAAATTTACATGCAAGTGCGCGAACCCATGAGTTCCTGACCAACAAATATAAGCCATTTTCTGGCAAAAGGGGATTTCTTACATCTCCCTGATGCATTATACCAAGTAGGTCATCACATAATTGGGGATCCATAAAACCCATTTTGTTCAACAACAAACTTAATCATAAGGTAGAACAGTCCTTAGACATGCAGAAAATTGACTTATAGTAGGATGTTTCGACCATTGTCAGCCTGTGTCGATTGCGCAGGCTGACCTAGGTCGATACTATTTACAGATGCATTAATACCTCTTTTCACAACGCATGGCTCACATATCATTAACATGTGATAAAGTTAATGGAAACTATGACTCTACACAGCTTCTTTTTGTGTATGTGATTTGATCAGTTCAGTTCTATTCTATTCCAGCCTCCGAAGGTTACCAATGTGAGAGATGCGGTAAAGTGTTTGCTTACAGATACTATAGAGACAAGCATTTAAAATATACACGGTGTGTGGACCAGGGCGACAGAAAATATCCATGTCATCTTTGTACAAGGTATGTACTTGAACTTCCCTATTGTCTTTGTTTATATATATAAGCAATACCCTGGCTAGACTGTATCAGTCCGTAAATAGAATATTTTCATTAAAATAAAAATCATCAAATAAAACTTCAAAACAAATACACTAATATAATATTTTGAATATCTAATTTAACCTGTATTTCAGATGAAGGGCAAATAACAACACTTATTTAATGCTTTACGGTAGGTTATCGAGAAATATCGGTGAAATATTTTTCGATATTTCATGGTTACGACCAGTGAAAATACCGATTTTTATATTCTAACTCTTCAATTGAAGGCGGAAACAGTTGTTCCTGCGCACTAGTTACCTAGGTAAAATGCGCGTGCCTCACAACCAGATGGAAATATGACGTAATTTACCTTACATTTCTCGCGCTTGACGTAATATTATAATGCGTTGCTATGCAGAGGGGGGTACGCCACGGGGAATAACCGAAAGAACTGTACTGGATTTTGATTGAGTTCCCCCCCCAGTAAGGGTTGAAAGCATGAAATAAATAGAATATTTGTTTTTTTCGGTGAAAGATCGAAATTTATTTCATCTCGTGAACATCAACGGTAATATTTTCGCTCGTGGCTGCGCCACTCGTGAAAATATTACCAATGATGTTCACTCGATGAAATAAATTTCGATCTTTCACCATAAAAAACAAATATCCTCTATATATTTCTGTGAGTTTACTATAGTTGTGTACCTTGTTTATTAGAATGACTGAAATGCAGGACCTGAATGCCAGACTATACCCTGGCAAAAGGAAGCTTAATGCATCTCCGTGATGCATTATACCAAGCAAGACATCACTTAATTATGGATCCATAAAATCCATATTGTCAAACAACCAACTGAATCATGAGGTAAAATTATTCTTTAACATGCAGAAAATTTAAAGATAGCGAAAAGTTTTGGTCCAGGTCAGCCTGCGCGGAGTGCGCAGGCTGACTTGGATCGAAACTTTTCGCAGATGTATTAAGCCCCCTTTTTACAGGGCACGGCCCATATCATATATGACAATTAGATTGATGGACGAATTTGAGCCACACTCTGCTAAAAGGGGCTTTAAATAATGCACCTCTGTGACGCATTACACCAAACAAGTCTTCACATAATTATGGATACATAAAATCAAATCTGATCAACAACTGACTGAATCATGAGGTGCTACATCGAGTTCTGGTAGCCCAGTGGTATCGGGTAGAGCTTGTAAACCGGCATTGTGTGTTCGAACGCAGACCTGGCCCAAAAAGTCTTCCCAAAAATTATGAGTCATTGCCACCCCATCCTTCTTGTCATCATGTTTGAAAATTTCGGACGACGGCCTTGTCCAAATGTTTTTTTTTTCTTCTTCTTCTTTTTTCTTTCTTCTTGAAAAAAAAAGTCGGCTGAAATATTGAACAAGAACTATGCAATTATAGTTCCAAAAGGAATGGTTTTTGTCCTTGTAAAAGAGTTAGAATCTACACGGAATTATTTTCTACTTCTTTTCAGATCTTTTGAGAAGCGAGACCGCCTACGTATACACATATTACATGTCCACGAGAAACATCGTCCACATAAATGTCTGATTTGTAACAAGAGTTTTAGTCAATCTTCCAGTCTCAACAAACACATGCGGGTAAGAAACCATTTACAAATTAATCCCCCAACCCCTTGTGTATCTATATGTTTTGGCATGTCAAGAGCACGGGTATCATGCCTGAGGTTTATCAAAAGCGTGGGTATCACACCTGAGGTATGTCATAAATGTGGGTATCATACCTGAGGTATGTCATAACTATGGGTATCATGCCTGAGGTTTATCGAAAGCGCGGGTATCGCACCTGAGGTATGTCATAACTGTGGGTATCACACCTGAGGTATGTCATAATTGTTGGTATCATACCTGAGGTATGTCATAACTATGGGTATCATGCCTGAGGTTTATCAGAAGCGCGGGTATCACACCTGAGGTATGTCAAAACACTGATATCATACCTTAGGTATGTCAAACCTGTGGGTATCATGCTCGAAGTATATCAAGAGCGCAGGTATTATATATGAGGTATGTCAGAGAGGGGGTATCATACCTGAAGTATATCAAAAGCGCGGGTATTATACATGAAGGACAAAAAATACCATTTCCAAGGTTTATTGCTAATCAAATTTGAAAGTCAAAATTATCCAATTGCTTGAATTATGTATGATCCGAAAGGAAACACTACTAACCATATGTTCCACTCTAATCGCCAAATTTCATGTTCAATCTTTCACCAGGTTCACAGTGGAGAACGTCCCTATAAATGTGTCTATTGCAACAAGGCATTCACAGCTTCAAGTATTCTTAGAACACATATACGTCAACATTCCGGGGAAAAACCTTTCAAAGTAAGTCTTCCTTTAAGCCATCCCCATCCTTCTTCCCCCCTCCCTCCCAAAAAATGGGGTACAACCAGATTGGGAGCATTCGTAGGCGTCAAATCTGAAGGTGGTACAAATGAACTTAATTCATTTGACAGGATAGAAAACATCGTGGAAAACAGGAGAAAATGCTGGTTACCAGTACTTTTTCCTTTTTCCTCAACGTTCTTTAAAAGCCTCCTTCTCAGGAAAGGTAAAAGTTTGGACTGTTTGGTAAAGGGTAAATGTAAATGAATAAATTTCGCCGTGGTTTGTTGAAACCATTTAAGATTCCCCATTTCAAATGTTTTCTATTGTCGTATTCACAAATAATTCTGAAAACTCTATATATAATTACTGTTCAGTTCTACACTCAGCAAAACTTCTAACCGGCCACTTTTGTTTCTCCTGAAAATTTGATCATTTACTAGACAGGTAAATGAAAACAAATTGTAACACATATGTGGACGTTAGACATGGTGTTTTAATGAAAAGATTCTCGATTTTTCAAACAGAAGGCTTCTCTTTCTCAAAAAAGGGAAAACATATGGTTTGCGTATGCGTGGTGTCTAACAGCCAAAGTAGGTTAAAAAAAGGATACATAAGTGATATTTTTAGCAATAAGGAAAACATGAACATTATTTTCTACAAAAAATATAAACAGAAAGAAGGGGCGTATTTAAAATAAAAGGGGTTTTCAATTTTCAGTATTGGATGAGACAATGTATGTAATGCACAAGTTTGCATAAAAAATGATATTCAGTTATAGAAACTAGAACTTTGTCTGATTTCACTGTAACACATTATCAGACTCATAATGATATCCATACTTTTAAATGGTATGCATTAACTTTGTCTGCATTTTGACTTGCAAACTGTTTACTTTTGGTCGCTAGCGTGCCTTTAAGTACGACCGTGTTTTGAGGAGAAAGGGCGGGGGGTGGGTTAAAGAGTACACAAATTTGCCTGGTTTTCGATGAACTAATTAGACAAAAAAAAAACACAACGGCAAAGTAAAATGATTTCAGTCAGTTGTATGACTTTAAAAATACACTTTTCTATTTCAGTGTCGCCATTGTGGAAAAGCATTTGCGTCCCATGCAGCACATGACAGCCACGTGAGACGGACGCATGCGCGTGAAAAAAGCTGCGCATGCTCAGTATGTGGAAAAACATTCTCCCAGGCATTTGAGTTAAAACTACATATGTCGCAACATTTAAGACAATAGAAAGTAAAATATAAATTAGCCGTGTACAGTGAAAAGATGTTTATGCATCTGCAAAAAGTATCGATTCATACCAGCCTGCGCAGTCCGCGCAGGCTGACCTGAATCGAAATTTTTTGCTGTTGTCAAATTTTCTACTTGTCAAAGGACAATTATAAATTGATTTAGTCAATTGTTAGACAAAATGAACCCAAAGTGCATTTCTAAGATTCATTAAGCCCCCTCTTCCAAGAGCACATCTCATTTAATGTCCTCTGACCCAACACAATTAGCCATGCTGGAGACGGAATTCTGCATTAAGTAAACAATGACCGACAGAAAGAAGAAAAAAAAAGAAGATGTTGATTTGTTGATTTATCATATGGGGTCACACCTGGTTCAATGGGAGACAGCGATATAGGGGTAGAACTTCGGAATACATGATTGGTTGTGGGTCAAAATATCGTGCATCCTATCATGGTGCGAGTACTTGTTTCCGGTTCCAGCAAGCACCTTGGCAAAGGTAGTTCGGAGTCCTAGCCTTGTATGTACAGATGAAATGCAAGGACACGTACGCAGACTGTCGCAAGGATCGAACTGAAAACTATGATGAAAGCTGTGTTAAACGCCATTTATTCAGTCAAACCATCAATCAATCACTAGATTTTAATGGAAATTTAGATACAAGTGTTTCATTTTCTGGTTGTCTTATACTGCTGGTTTGAGAATCTTCGGTTTCCTAGCATTTCTAGACAAAGTTTAGAGTAAAGAAATACTCTTCATTCTTGAAGGGACAGTATACAGTCTTTTTGTGTGTTAATGTGGTGTTTAATACCGTTTTAAAGTCGATTTTAGTTACATTGCACAAGCCAGTACGCCTACCCATGCTTTCCAGGAGTTTCTCGTAACAGTCCATGGCACAATATTCTTCCCATACTATAAGAAATAATCTTTGTCTTATTATCGATTTAAAAAGTAACACAAGTTCTGATTGGCTAAACCATTCGGTTTAGCCAATCAGAACCTGTGTTACTTTCAGCTTTAGAAAATCCTTGAGAATAAAACTAAGAATCCTTTTTTAAGGATGGTTAGTGAATGTGGACCCTGTACTTACAAACTGAGCTACGGGGCTCGGCAGGACATCAGTCAGAGGTATTTCGTAAATATCTCCGCCCAACCTTAATTTGCTACATGTTTGATGGTTTTTTTTTGTTTCGTGAGTGTACATTTGTTACATATATTTTTTCTAGAGATTTATAAGTGTGATTATTTTGTGTGTTTAATGTTCACCTAATTAAAAAAAAAAGAAAAATGAAATAATGAATTGTTTTGAATACGCTGTGGGTTGCTCATGTCATTTGTGTGTTTAGTGTCGTTTTT
This sequence comes from Hippopus hippopus, assembly GCA_946811185.2. Classification (NCBI taxonomy): domain Eukaryota; kingdom Metazoa; phylum Mollusca; class Bivalvia; order Cardiida; family Cardiidae; genus Hippopus; species Hippopus hippopus. The sequence continues at coordinate 61,079,075 of OX328102.1, forward strand.
AATTGCATTTCAGTTCTATCACTACTCGTCTGTGCATAGAGAGAGAGAGAGAGAGACAGAGAGACAGAGAGAAAGAGAGAGAGAGAGAGAGAGAGAGAGAGAGATATGGGTCGTTTGGTGTGTTTAACGCAGTTTGCGACATTATTTCAATTATATTTCGAAGGCCAGTCCACCTATCCATGCTGTCCTTCTGTCCTGGAGTCTTTTTTACCAGTGCTCCTCACCATTTTCTTTCCAAGCCACAGGCTGCTTTCCCACATAACCATCGCCGAGACAATGGTCAGCGGTGGGAGAGGAATGAATCCTGTCGCAATGACTATCATCAATCCTCGGAAAGAAATTGGCCGAGCCGGTAATCGAACAAGCGATTCCCTGTTCTCAAGTCCTGTACGCTACCGACTAAGCTACCGTGGCTTGACAGAGAGAGACAGAGAGTCAGAAAAGTGATAACTCGTTAGAAAGGAATTGATCCTGTCGCAATGACGATCATCGGAAAGAAATTGGCAAGGCTAGCGATTACAACCATCAACCACCCCCACACGTTCAAATTCTGTGTGCTACACCTGCTGAGGTACCGGTATCAGCTCTAACAATCAGCTAACTTTTTTAACAAAATTTTAGCCTTGTCTAAATAGAAAGCATTTCAGACGACATATCATATGTTACTCAAAACACGAAAGTTGTCTTTTAAGGGCTGAAAACACTGTTGGAACAGAGACTTTCTCTTTTTTCCTTTTACCACAATATTTTCTTGAGACTTCTTCCACAGGTTCTTTAACTCTTTACCACACAGCATTTTCTTCTTTTCCTACAATGTTTCATATATCTTTATCCCTTATCACGCAATCCCGAGTTATAATGACCTTTAGAAAGAAAGCTTTTGATAACATTGTGGGAAAAAGAGAAAATGCTGGTTAACAGCATTATCTCCTTTTCCCACACTCTTTCATACTTTTTTTTCTGACACAAACCTAATTATTTGAGTATCAGTATATTTGTCGTCTACAAATGCTTACAATTCAATTCAATTAGAATTCTGTCGTGTGGTAAACAGATAAATGTCTGCAATTTTTAATAAAGGGTAACTCCATTTCAAACACGCTTGTGTTGATAGACAATCACGATTTCCACTTTTGCACGAGATATTCCGGTTAGTACTTGCGCATGCGTGTTTACACTTTACCGCAAGACAAAATATATATTAGACGCATCAACATTGTAGGCGTTAGCAGATGACAAATCAAATGATGCTCAGACGCTGGATTTGATTTTTTATGGAGTAGGAAACATTGTGGGGAAAAAAAGGAAAATTTAGATACCAGATGTTCTCCTTTTACATCAATGTTTTTAAATGCCTTCTTTTTCAGGATCGTTAAAAGTAGGGGCGCATGATAAAGGGCTAAACAACCAACATGGACTCAGATTTAACATGGCATTTCTTTTTAATGAGGGAGACTTATCGGATAAAAAAGTAATGTTTCAAAATTTAATGGATTTTAGGATGTACAATTGGATTACATACCAGATGGACGTAAAACGGTAAGCGAGCTTGTTTTTAACTCTCGGCGTTATTGGCCTGCAGCACGCAAAAAGGGGCATTCGGACATTTGCGTAAAGTGTCGTCCTGGATCAGCCTGCGCAGTCCGCGCAGGCTGATCCGAGGCGACACTTTCCGATCGTGTGCGATTTTCTATTTCACGCAAGTCCACTGTAGGATAAAATCTAATGTTGACGTAAAGTGCCGTCTCGGATTAGCCTGTGCGGACTGCGCAGGCTGATCCGAGACGACACCTTACGCAAATGTCCGAAAGCCCCTTTTCACACTATATAAATTCGGCCTCTTCGACGGCTGGAAATAAAATTCACTGACACTCAGAAAGATGTTTTAGAGGCTGTACTAAACAAGTGGACGAAATAGATCCAAGATCATATTATTACACCTTCTACACAGTGTGATCTAGAACTATGGCGTCCGTAAAAGCACTGGGTCTGTATTAACAAATCTTTCTCATGAATATTCCTAACAATTCTCAAGAACATTTTGAGTCTTATTATCAAGAATTTTCTAAATCTGAAAGTAACGCAACTTCTGATTGGCTAAACCAAATGGTTTAGCCAGTCAGAAGTTGTGTTGCTTTCTAAATCAGGAAAAAGACTAAGAATGAAACTGAGAATGGTTGGTGAATACGGGCCCTGCTTTCGTCTTTGGCATTGAAAGAGTTCCGTGCTCAAGATAACCTTTGCAAGACGCGTTTCCATGTTCAAGGGAGATAACTATTCCTAATGTTAGCAACGATGTCAAAGCTTACCTCCCTTTAATTTATATTTACAACGGTAGCCTGCAACGCGCACTTAATTTTCTTGTCAACTTAATGAAAGCAGACGTTCAGAATAATGATTAATATGTAAGCCATGCTGTGTGAATTGATGCTTGAAAGCATATGCAGAAAGTCCAGACAGTCTAATCTGGGTCGATAGATCCATATATGATGCATAAATCGCAATATCCTAGAGAGCCCTCATGCAGAAAAGTTTCGTCATATCGCAGTTTCTTTATACTGGTGTGGATGTAGATTGACATTCCCATACTATTATAAAGAAAATTATGAAAATAATCTTGTTATCAACACGAAATATTATTGATTAACCCGTTCAGGTTCACAAGCCAGTGCTAGCTGGAATTATTTTCGTATCTCAAAAGTACCAAGGCACATCTAATATGACAACAGAACCAATTGTTGTTTAACAGGAAGTTACCGTAGCTGCTCTAGACGCCTTAGTTCAAACTGAACTTCAGGACAAAAATCTGCTAAAGCAGATGCCAAGTGACTCTTACAATAGCAAAATATCCAGAGATACATGTACCTGTTAGGGGAGATATTTTCTCAGTTTATTTCATGCTTTCCGGTAGGTTATCAAGAAATATCGGTGAAATATTTTTCGATATTTCATGTGTTACGACCAGTGAAAATACCGATTTTTATATTCTAACTCTTCAATTGAAGGCGAAAACAATTGTTCCCGCTTTTTAGTTACCTAGAAAAAATGCGCGTGCCTCATAACCAGATGGAAATATGACGTAATTTACCTTACATTTCTCGCGCTTGACGTAATATTGTAATGCGTTGCTATGTGGAGGGGGTACGCCACGGGGAATAATCGAAAAGAACTGTACTGGATTTTGATTAAGTTCCCCCCAGCAAGGGTTAAAAGCATGAAAATATTATCGCCACTCGTGAAAATATTATCGATGATGTTCACTCGATGAAATAAATTTCACTCTTTCACCGTAAAAAACAAATATCCTCTATTTCTTCTGTTTGGAAGCAGGTAATTTCAGACAAGAAGGTTCTAGAAATTACAGAACAAGGATATAAGCTGGAGTAGTTGCCATTTAGGTGCAAACCCTACAAATTGTCCTTTAAAAGATCAAAGAAATAAAAAAAAAAAAAAAAATGAACAGGAAGCCTCTTTAAAAAAAAAAAAAAAAAAGGTGCGGAAAAAGTAGATTCGACAGGAAATTCACTCTGGTTTCTACAGTAAATTTTTCCTTTTTCAGAAAAAGAATGGGGAAATGACACCCTGTCATAAATCTAAAATCACTCAACAAGTACCTCTGCAAAAAGAAATTTAAGACTGATACAATGTCCAAAGTTCTGAACTTAGTTGGAAAAGATAAGGCAATTACAATAGATTTAAAGGATGCATGTCAGGATCGGTATCAAGATTTTCAAAAGTCATCGTCAATATCTTCGCTTCGAATTTCAGGGAGTAGTATATCATTTCCGGGCCCTTTGCTTCAAGTGCTCCGATAGTATACATGTATGTCAGAGTAGTATCAGTAGTAGCTGCCTATCCGAGAAAACACAACGTACGTCTTGCAAGCTATCTGGTCATCAGTCAACAATAACAAGACTGCTGATTTTAGAAAACAGGGCAAAAATTCTAGATCTCCAATTCCATCTAGGCTTTATAATAAACAAAACAAAGTTTCAACCGTTTCCTGTCCAAAATTAGTTTATATCGAGGGCAGATTCGATCTTGTAATGGGCGTAGTCTACCCAACAGATTTATGATTTTGTTGGATATGATAGCTTCATGTCTGGAGCTCATACCGAATGCAAGGCTGTTCATGAGACCAATACAGCTTCATTTGCTGCAAAATTGGAGTCCGTCACGGATGAAGATGTCTTTCGAAATACCTCTTACTCTCAAGCTGTCATCAAGCTTGAATTGGTAGTTACTGAATCAGAACATTGCAAGGGGCAGACCCCTTTAGAGAGATCAGTTTTCAATCACAGTAACCACAGATGCCAGTGGCAAATGGGACTGGGGAGGTCACATGAACAGTATAACTTGTCAGGGCCAGTGGAGCAAATTTCAGAAATTAATGCTCAACGATTGCTTGGAAATGATAGCGGTGATAATTTCTATGCAGCAGTTCCTATCTCACTTCAAAACGAAGGATCAAAATGTGTTGATCAAGACAGACAACACAACGGTATGCCATTACATAAACCACCAAGGTCAGACAAGGTCCACTCAGTTGTGTTGTCTGACTCTGGATGTTTCGAAATTGGCAATAGCCAACAACATGAAATTAAAAGCGGTTCATATCAAGATGATACAAAATGTAGTGGAAGACAGTTTGAGCAGGAACAAAAACCGCCTGACAGAATGATCATCGAACATTGCAATGGTGATGAAAATATTCAAGATCTGGGATCGACTAACTCGGGACCTTTTTACAAATTTCCATATGAAGAAAACTCTTCTGTTCTTGAACACGACATCTTCAAGCATTTGCATGGGATGCCCAGTCAATTGTATGGCAGATTATGTAAGTGTATGTTTTCCCACTAATCGAATTGATTCCCAAGTTACTGAATCATTTGAACCATGAACATTGTACAATGATTCTTACTGCTCTAATGTAGCCACGACAGCACTGGTATACGACACTGTTGAATCTGTTAATAGTATGTCCACGAATCTTCTGACTCAGTGTAAGAGAAAGATATCCCATCCACATCCAGAGACACTCTATCTGACTGCATGGTTGCTATCGACAGATCGTTCTCTTCAAAAAGATTTTCTAAAAGAACTAGAAAGTTAATGGCAAAATCACGGCGAAAAGGCACATAGAAAGATCACAGGTTTAAGCTGAGACAGTTCATTAGCTGGCGTCGAGAAAGGGATATTGATCCCCAATTTGCCACTCTAGAGAACTGTGCTGCCTTTCTGTCTTTCATCACAAGGACCTGAGTTTAACGTTTAATGTCGTCTTTGCAGAGGCCATAATTTTCTTTGAAAAATGCCAAGGCGGCCTCAAGGAAGCCGCATGGCGACAAAAAAGTCACACCGCTCCTAGAGAGACGGTGGTCATGGGAAGAGCTTGACGCAAAAAAAGCTCAGAGCAACAACAGTGTCGACGTACGTTCGCCACAGGCTCGCTCAACGTCATAACTGTAGATCAGGGACAGATTGTAGAGAATGTGCAGTCTGATCTGGAATCTGCATTGTTCGATATTGAGACATTTCCAGCGACAAAAACTTTGCCATCATTTTTTATAGGCTAGGTCGAGAACCTTCTCCCGCCATTTTTTTTTTTTAAAGAAAAAAAAGTTTAACGGTTGGGGGTCGTGTGAAAAGCAAACATATACCCTAACTTCGAAAAAATTGTACTCTTTAATTAATTTGATTCACTATGATAGTATTCTTTTATCCCTTTCAACGCCGAAGGCAATAACAGGAACATTTTGCAGACGGTTTAGATCAAGATCAGATTTCACGTTCTGGGCAATCTGATTTTAAATCTATACTGTCAGCACGTGTAGCCAAGCCTAAGAGATAAAATCTTCAAACGCTTTGAGCGCCATTGGCGACATTGGGAGCTTTTTTTCAGACTTCTTAGATCAAGATCAGACTTAACAAAACCTACAATCTGATCTTGGATTTATACTGCCAGCTTGTTTAATCAAGTTTATAAGACAAAAATTAATCTGCCGTCTGCTTAGAGTTTGCACCAGTCCAAAGTTTTGTCGTTTGGTAAATATTCAACCTTGTTTTAGTATTAATGAACATGTACACGTCGAAAAATGTAGGCAAAGATCAGTAAAGACATACGTATGTCTGATCTTTGTCTATAATTCTACGATGTTTATTTCTCTATTAATGCTATGATCCCTCAGAGTGCTAAAAACAACTTCAGTTGGTGTTTGAAGACAACATAAATCAAGATCCGATTGCCCCTTTAAGACAGCGTAGTATCGGATCAGATTGCACAGAGCGTGCAGTTTGATCGTGTAATTACACTGCGCGTTAATTTGTGAAGTATTTCCGAAAATACACCATTAAAATTGCAACAGTTTTGCATCTCCTCTTGCTTATGAAATGCTAGTTCATCTAACAGGACCACTTATCTTTTTACCAAACAATTCCGACTGTTTAACAACCCTTAGAAAAAAAAAAGGCTTTTGAAAACAATATGGGAAAAAGAGAAAATGCTGGTAACCAGCATTTTCTTCTTTTCTAACAATGTTTTCTAACCTTTCAAGAAACAAATTTCAACGTCTGAGCCACATTAAATTTGTTGGTTGCTAATGCCTTCCATTTAGACAGGTCAAAATTTTTTATCGTTTGGTGATGAGTTAATTTTTTAAAAGGCCACTACATTATAGGCTAGTCGAACTTGGAATCACTCGCACACGACGTATAAAATGTGGCTCAAATGGCTGATTTTGTCTTTGAAAATGAAAAAAAACAAACAAAAACATTGTGGTAAAAGGAGAAAATGCTGGTTACATTTGTCTTTTGTCAATGCCTTTTATTTTGAAAGGTCTTAATTTTTTCTGTTTTGACATGACTTATTTCTTCATACAGACAAGAAAACTTTAGACCAGCCGAAATTGAAAGCATTTGCAGACGACAAATTAAAGATAGCTCAAATGACGTGATTTGTCTTTAAAAAGATAGGAAAATATTGTGGGAAAAGGAGAAAATGCTGGTTACCAGCATTTTCTCCTTTTCCCACTATAGTTTCAAAAGATATCTTTTTCAAGGTGGTTTCAGCACAGGAATGCCTAGGAAAGGGTTAGTATTAAATAATATTATCTCAATTAAATGTCATTAAACGTGATGAATGGTAATTTCTGTGATAGCCAATAGACTGAATTCAGTCGACCATACATTAACTCTTCACCAGACGACAAAATTTTAGACTTGTCCGAACTGAAAGAATCTACAGACGGCAAAAATTAAATGTGGCTGAAGTAATTATATTTGCATTAAACGGGGTAGAAAACATTGTAGAAAAAAGAGAAAATGCTGGTTTACCAGCATTTTTCCCTTTTTCACCGGGCCCCGGTAGCTCAGTCGGTAGCGTGCAGGACTTGAGAACAGGGGGTTGGGGGTTTGAATGGCCTGGCTCGGCCAATTTCTTTCCGAGGATTGATGATAGCCATTGCGACAGGATTCATTCGTCTCACACCGCTGACCATTGTTTCAACGATGGTTATGTTGGAAAGTAGCCAGTGGCTTGGAAAGAAAATTGTGCGGAGTACTGGTAGAAGAGACTTTAGAGAAGCATGGGTAGGTGCACTGGCCGCCGCGATATAGCTGAAATAATGTAGAAAACGGCGTTAAACACCATACAATCAATCAATCAATCAATCAATCAATCAACCAATTCCAGATTGGTCAATATAAAAAGCACTGATGGACAAGAAAATAAAATGTGGTTAAGATGTTGAAATGTGTCGTAAAATGGATAGAAAACATTGTGGGAAAAAGGAGAAAATGCTGGTACCAGTATTTTCTCCTTTTTCCCACAATGCTTTTCAAAGACCTTCTTCTTCCCGTGGTCGTTAAAACTCGAAATTGTGTGGTCCGGTCAAAAGAGAGAACGTTTTTATAATTTTATAGTTATAAAAATTCAAATTTAAGCCTAAATCTAACAATAATATTTAATTAGATATGTAAATATTTCGTTTTATGTAAGGGAATTAACTATTGTCATGAAGTAATGATGGTCTAGAATTTAGAACTGAATAGGTTCTTGTACAAACACCCCTAAACTCCCACGACAAATAAATTTACGATCAAATGACCCATGAATTTTTGTCTTTGATATTCCTTCACTTCGGACCGAGCCCCAGTAGCGCAGTCGGTTGCGCACAGGAATTGAGAACAGAGGGATCGGCTGGTTCGAATCCCCTGCTCGGCGAATTTTTTTCCCCGAGGATTGTTGATAGTCATCTCGACAGGATTCATTCCTATCTAACTGCTGATCATTGTTTCGACGATGGATATGTCAGAAAGCAGCCAGTTGCTTGGGAAGGGTATTGTGCGAAGTACTGATAAAAGAAAGTCCGGGAAAGCATGGATAGGTGCACAGGCCGCCAGTTATGTCGAAAACGTCTGGATTCGAAGCACTGGATTTTTCGTTGGAGCGTCCGTGGGCAAGACACTTTAAGAGCCATTGCGTCGCGCTATTGAAACACTCGAAAACCCGGATTCAGTCTTGACGCCAAGCATTGGATTTTTCGAAGTAGTGTCCTTGGGCAACGCATTTCAGAACGCTAATCTATGACTATTGAAACCTAGGACAAACATGAGTAGCTGTACTGTCGCCGTAAATTGGCTGATATATAATGTCAGAAGCGATGCAAAATTTCATTAAAACAATCTATGCCTTAAGCTGTGAAATGCTAGCACATGGAGGAAAAAGCTTTTCAGGGATATCAAAAGATAAGAAACTTGAATTTTTGCCTTTTAATCAAATCATTGATTGAATAAATAAAATAATGGGCAAATACGTATCTTCCGCTGATTTCACATGTTATACTCGGTTCAGTTTGATTTTGCCATATTTGAGACCCTTTAACCCCCATCCCCCCTTCCCCCCCTACGTCCCCAACCCCGAACCCCGCCAAGTAACTTATAATAATGCAAAGTGCAAGCGCGTAATGCAAAAATATAGTAGTAGGTAAAAATGCTTTTTGCATTTAGAGAATACCATCATTCTCATTATATACCCTCACAAAACAACATAATTTCAGACATGACCGTTTTGTCGACAAATTGAACGACGCCTAAATGTTGTAGTTTTTGTTTGAAAGATTATAAAACATTGTGGGAAAATGAGAAAATGCTGGTTACCAGCATTTTCTCCTTTTACCACAATGTTTTCAAAAGCCTTCTTTTTTTCTTCGTCGTTAAAAGTCTCGATTATGTGCTAAAGGGTTAAAACATGTCAAAAAAGGATCAGCTATATTGGTCAATATATAGGCCATGTGCCATTATCCTTTTCTGTTTTTATATATAAAAAAAAGAAAAGCTTTTTTGCCAGTTTTTCCCATTAATTTGACACAATGAAAAGCTTAACCAGCTTACGTACATAATTGGCCTGCAACACGCAAAAAGTGGCATTTGGACATTTGCGTAAAGTATCGTCCCGGATCAGCCTGCGCAGTCCGCGCAGACTAATCCAAAACGACACTATCTGTTTTTATGTAATTTGCTGATTTGCGCAAATCTACTGTAGGACAAAGTCTAATGTAGTCGTAAAGTGTCGTCTCGGATTAGCCTGCGCGGACTGCGCAGGCTGATCCGAGACGACACTTTACGCATATGTCCGAATGCCCCCTTTTTAGCATGTTGCAGGCCATCGTATATGAGTACATTGCTTCTTCGAATAGATGCCAGGTATATGGGACATATATACATGAGCTAATAACCTTCTTTATTGATATTTATCTCTTTTCAAGATGGCAAAATTTTAGACTTGTCCATTTTGAAAGCATTCGCGGACGACAAAATAACTATCGCTCAAAAATTGCAAATTGGCTCTAAAATGGTAGGATGGTTTATTGATTGATTATATGGTGTTTAATGCTGTATTCAGCATTACTTTAGTTATATGCCAGGGCACCTATCCATGCTTTCCCGGAGTTTCTTTAATCAGTACTCTGCACAATATTCTTTCTATGTCACTGGATGCTTTCCCACATAACCATCCTCGAAACGGTGAGAGAGGATTGAATCCTGTCGCAATGACTATCATCAATCCTCGGAAAGAAATTGGCCGAGCCGGGGATCTAACCAGCGACCTCCTGTTCTAAAGTCGTGTGCACTACCGACTGAGTTACCGGGGCTCGGCTCTGAAATGGTGGAAACAGTAGACTTGTCCAAATTCAAAGCGCTTGCAGACGGCAAAGTAAATGTAAATCAAAATATGAAATCTGTCTATCGTGGGGTAGAAAACATTATTATACTACAAAGAAATTTCTCGTGATCTGATTGGATAATAAGCCCCGAACATATATATCATGTACACTGGCAAAAACAACGTAAAAGCAGTTTGGCTTTCGGGAGCCCCGTATACATGACTACACTTTCAACACAACATCCAAAATGGCGGCGTCGATCAAGATTAACATCAAGATTATGCACCAAACTGCACGTTTTACCAAGGTTTCAGTAACGTCAGTTCCCAGTGACGTCAGTTTTCATCGAATTGGGGCACTCAGAAGGGAAATTCTACATCGTCAGCGTACTCAATTTTTGAAACCAAAAAACAGGCAAAATTCGCTTTACACACGTTAGAATGGTAAAACTTTGCAGTATAATAAATTCGTTGTACGGTCAGGTGGCAGGGGACTTGGAAAACTTGTTCACGGCTGTGGTGAATCATGTCGCCACCTCGCCTTCGGCTCGGGGCGACATGATTCACCACAGCCGTGAACAAGTTTCCAAGTCCCCTGCCACCTGACCGTACAATTAATATTGTTCGAAGAGTAGAAAATGCTGGTAACCAGCATTTTCTCTTATTCCCACAATGTTTTCAAAAGTCTTTTTCTTCTGGGTCGTTAAAACTTGGGATTGTGTTGTAAACGTTCGATTAAATTTTGGGGCTTCTTTTTGTCTCTGGAAGTACTTTATCGATCCACATCGGAAGAAATATTTATGCGGGGATGCCCTTCGGCAGGGCACTGCAGAGCCTAAGCCTAGTACATACGAAAGCCAGGAAAGACAAGAACAATTGAACTTTCCTAGTGGTACTGCTAAAATATTGTTGTAATATACATGTATCTAATACATGTATATTGAAAATTATTTGTAGCTTGTCCTTTCATTGGTTAAAAGTTTCATGATATGCTATATCGGGGGGCCAATAAAATTGGGCCTTGCTCTGTGAAATGGGGGTTTAATACATCTGCGAAAAGTATAAACCAAGGTCAGCATGTGCAGTCCGCGCAGACCGACCTGGGTCGAAGCTTTCTGCTTTTGGTAAATTTCCTGGATGTCCAAGAATCATTTTCCTTCGTTACTCAGTCGGTTGTTCGCCAAAATGGATTTTATGAATACATAATTATGCGACTTGCTTGGTATCATGCATAACGTAGACGCATTAAACCCCCTTTTGCCAGAGCATGGCTGACATGTTTTAAGCAAGCAACTGCAGAACACTCAAATTGTGTTTGTTTAAAGCCCCATGCCTCTTTAATAAAAAAAAAAAAAGAGAGTCGTGATGGTCATGTATCGATCCACTGTCCAATAAATACAAACCATACATGCCAAACATTAAAATTCTACTCCAAATGGCTTTGAACAAGACGATATTTATATTTTTTCTCTTTAAAAGCCTGTGTGATAGTTGTGACTTCCGGATGAGGCCATTTTTGACCATAGATTTATAATTACTTGAATCCTGGTAGAGGGCCACAAAATAAAGTGACATACATTGTACAAAATAATATCGGTCTAGGAGGTTTTGATTTAAACAAGATTTTCTATCTTTCCACAGTATAAAGCCTCTGTAAAACATGAAGCCCCTTAGGCGGGGCTAACTTTGATACCAGGGATAAATTTTGAACAGATTCGGAAGTGCTCCACTAGATGAAGCCATATGCAAAACTTTGTAGCCCTAGGATTTGAGGTTTGGAGCAGGAAGATTTCTTTTTTGATTTTGATTTTATAAGCATATTTTAAATTTATGACTCATGGAGTGGGGCCAATTTCGAAACTAAAGCTTTCATTTGAACAAACTTTGTATAGCGTATCATGGAGATGCATTAAAATACCTTTTTCCAGAGAATGGCTCATTTCTTTTCTCAACGGTGTTGTCCATATCACTCTCTGCACTGTCTTGGTTCTTTTCTTTTGCATGTATTTATGTATTAATTGCAAGTTTCTGATCTATGTAAATTATATAGAGGATAATCAACTGGTTGCGTGTGATATTAAAAATCTGTCACTGGAATGGGGTGTGATGCGGTTGAAAAAACGAGTCCGAACCCCATTGTTTACTTTTGACTGCAACTGGGCCTTTATATAACGTCCGAAATGCAATACTTGTCCCCTTTCTACACAAGCCTATAATGGAGATTTTTTTATGACACATAAAATATTGTTGGAAAACAAGCAGTCGCTTATATCAAGTAACTGCTCCTCCCCCCCCCCTTCAAAATTTCCAAAAGCGGCTAACCCTTATCTTGCTGAATAAAAGAAATAAAAAAATTCAAGCCTATAGTAAAAATCCCAATTTTTCTATTTTAAAGGTATTTTTGAGGACAAGTAACTCTTTATCGGACAGTGTAGATCCAAGATCAGACTGCACGTTCTGTGCAGTCTGATCTTGATCTACACTGTCCGCTAAAGGCCGTTGCGTAGCCCTTCGCAGCCCAAGTGTTAAGTCTGAAACTGAGTCCGTTAGCGGATTTGAGCAAAAAAATAAACTTCAGTTTTTTTTTTCGTAAAACCGGTCCCAGGGAAAATAATTTTCCCACGAATAGCATTACTTGCAAAGATTCTGTTTTCTAAATGCCGCGGTCACATAAAAAAGGATAAACGTAATAAGTACCCATGTAAATTGGAAAAGAATTACTTAGGAGTAAATATTTGTCTTGTATTAAAGGCTGGGACAATGGCGATTTAGTCTAAAATGGGACGATCGTGACCAGATACTAACGTAGCGTCGTTGCTATCCAATATAAAAGGCGGAGCTGGAATCATTGTGCTAGGTAACGACAGACACTGACGTAAAGGTAACATAGCTTTTTTTTTTTTCGTACTTAATTTTTACTTACTTATTTTCGTACTTAATTTCGTACTATCTTTTTTCTGCGTAGCTGAATGTGCTGGCTTTTTAACTACTTTTTGGTACTGATGAATAATTAGAAAACAGTGAATAGTCAAAAGTGTAGACATGTTTATTTTAAGGCCCCCCTGCCTATTTGCTGGCAAATTTATGCCGACTATCCGTTTTTTAGAGATATTTCTTGTTTATTTAATTCGTTCTCATCCTGAGATGAACAGAAGTCTAGGAAAGGATAAAGTTTTGAATAATTTTCAAGTAATAGTTTACGGGTAATTTTCTAAACATAAAAAGACCGCTGATATAGTATTTTGTAAGAGACCAACTAGATGGTCAAAAACTCTTCATATTATATTTCATGTGTCTATTTTTAGACATGTTATGGGTAAAGAAATGTCGTAATTTAAGCTGGGGGGAATTATTTTCCTCCTGCCGAAAATCTGGAACTACTTTTTTAAGTTTTTTAAGTTTTTAAGTTTTAAAAGTGGCATTCGTTGACAAAATAATCAGAGGAAATATAATATATAATTTATTTCATCAGCTTGTGGTTAATATGGGGAAATATTTGCCTCAAAAGGGAAAGGTCCGTGAAAATAACTCGTGCCTTACGGCACTCGTTATTTTCGCATACCTTTCCCTTTTTCGGCAAATATTTCCCCATATTAACCACAAGCTGATGAAATAAACTCTATTTATTTCTATGTAATTTGCGATATCATTTTTCTTTACTTTTAGATAACTGTTTTGTAAACTTAAAATATGTTTGTATATATTGTAAGTAATTGATTATGCTTCTTAAATATGTTGAATGTACGAATGGACTCTAAATTTAAATTTTGTGACAGAAATGATCCGTTCAATCAACTTTTTTTTTACGACAGGGATAACGTTATGTTGATGACAGTGCAAATGATGCCAATACGAATAACTTAAAAGATAATAATAATAATAATGATGATGATGATAATAATAGTAATTATAATAATAATGATGTTGATGATAATGATAAACGCTAGAAATGTAAGATTAGTGTCATAATCAAACCGAAGAAGAATATATATCAAGATGTTATTCTTTGCTTTTTTTTCTAATCAAAATGGTTTAAGGATAGTGCACCCTAATGCGGATTCCGGTAACATCGCCTTTCATTGCCGAAAAACGTACGGATTCGGTTAAGACTCGGGTAATCCGTAATCGATCGGCCGATAGACGTTGCTTCCCCGCATCGATTACGGATTACCCGAGTCTTAGCCGAATCCGCACGATGAAAGACGATGTTGCACGAATCCAATTAGGGTGCCCTATCCTTAAGAATAACGTTTCATTGTTAGAGCCTGTTGATTCTTGTTAATGTTCCGTTCACAATCTGATCATTACTTGATTAGTTGTTTTCACCAATATTGGCGAGTTCGGGATGGCTGAAAATTTTTACACTAACTGTAATTAACATTCTACAGGCAATTTTAAACAGTTTGACTTTCTTTTCTCTGGAAAGATTCTTTAAATGAGAAAGTATATCATAACCATGTTGTGGTAAAAGAGGGTTTTTATTTATGAATTTCTGTGAGCAATTATACCAATAAAGTCATCACATGATATTGGATCCATAAAATCCATTTTGTCGCAACAACCGACTGATTGACAAGGTAAAATGGTTCTTGGACATTCAGAAAATTGACCAAGAGCAAAAAGGTTTCGACCCAGGTCAGCCTGCGCGAACTGCGCAGGCTGACATGGGTCGATACTCTTTGCAGATGTATTAAACCCACTTTTCATAGAGCATGGTGTGCTATAAGGTGTGTTATAAGAATTTAAAACAGGTTAAATGTTCCCTATTTCAGATGAGATCGTTCATCCTCGCCGCATGTATTCTGGCAGTCGCCTTTGCTGCCCCAGTAAGTACTGTCTTAATGTGATTTTTAAGATTTTTTTTTTCATCTATATGTTTATCGTCACCACAAGTTGTCCATATAGGCTACGCCTTCAGCAGGCTGTTAGTTTTGTTACGAGGGATAGTGCAAGATACAGGACAAAACCCATCCCAAGTTACACCTGATTCTATAATGTGCTCTATGTATAGCACCGTTATACTGGACCAAGGTTTAACGTCTCATACGAAAGACTATTTTTTCCGCATTTTGTTTTTTTTGTAAGCCATCCATAGGAATCGAACCGACACCCTCAAGTATCCCGACATTTCTAGTTTACGAGACTTTACCACTTGAGCTGCACCGACTGACTTTTTCCCAAGATGTAATTGTCTTTTTTCTGTAACCATGGTGTTATTTTTTCTGCATAATGAAGTAAGCAGCTAAAGTTAAACAGAGCTTTATATTATTCCATACAAGAAAACAGATTTAGATCAAATGTTCGAATCCCCAGCTCGGCTGATTTCTTTCCGAGGATTGATGATAGTCATTGCAACAGGATTCATTCTTCTCTCACTGCTGATCGTTAATTCTACGATGGTTATGTAAGAAAGCAGCCAGCGACTTGGAAAGAATGTTGAACGAAGTATTGGTATAAAGAAACTCTAGGAAAGCACGGGTAGGTGCACCGGCAACTGAAATAATGTTGAAAACGGCATAAAAAGGCGTAGTAAAGTATTAAATACCCCTTTTTGAATTAATTTCTTATTTCTTTGCCTTTCAGCACTTTCGTAGAAAGGGTCCTAGTCAGGTAATCCATATTTTTCAACGTTTCCTCGATTTTCATTTTGTTAGCCAGCTTTATTCAATTTATGTAAAATCACCTCCACTTAGCCGCCCTAACTTTATTTGATTAAAACCAACACAACTCCGCCGGCTTAATTTCATTTAAATAAATCCAACAAAACTTAGCCGCATAGATTTTATTTATTAAAATCAACTTATTTTAGCAGGCTA
Organism: Hippopus hippopus; assembly: GCA_946811185.2. Classification (NCBI taxonomy): domain Eukaryota; kingdom Metazoa; phylum Mollusca; class Bivalvia; order Cardiida; family Cardiidae; genus Hippopus; species Hippopus hippopus. The sequence continues at coordinate 61,095,056 of OX328102.1, forward strand.
TATATCATTTATAAACAACACAATCGAATGTCTGGAATGTTTTAACATAGATCTGACTGTATTACTGAAAGATCTGGAGAAGGCCAGAGAAGCTGAAGTGGTCGACTTGAGCTGAGTTCGGGAATGCTTCTGTGTCAATCAGCCACTTGTCCTATGAAGTAACACTATTTTTCTACAGGGTGGCTGCTCAACAAGGTTTGTCTGTATTACAGGATGATCTGCAAAAGGCCGGAGAGGGTCTAGTGTTAGGTTTAAACGCAGTTTGTGAAGGTTTCGGTAACTTGGTAGAAGCCTATCAAGAATTGGAAGATGGCGAGGACAAAAGATCATGGGAAGCCGTCCTGGAAGGACTGAAGGAAGTCTGTGACGATCTTGGTGACGCTAAGATGGAAGCTCTTGATGCTAATGGAAATGGTGAACTTGAACAGGTTTGTGCTTTTTTTTTTTGGCAATTATCATATCGTATCTGATAACTTTGGTGGGGAGTGTAGATCAAGATCTTGATCAGCACTCTCCACCAAGGACAAACGATTTTGGGAAGCCTTCCTCAGAGTCCTGTGTGACAATTTTGATGACGCTAAGACGAATGCTCTCGATGCGGACGAAAATGGTGAATTTGAAGAGGTTTGTATTTTTTGACGATTATTGCCTTGAATCTGATGTCTTTGACTGTGAGTGTAAATGAAGATTTGCCTGCATATATGTATGTAGTCTGATCTTGGTCTACACTCTCCGCCAAGGAAAAATACGATCTTGGAAAACCGGCCTGGAAGGACTGAAGGCCGTCTGTGACGACCTTTGTGACACCAAAATAGAAACTCTCGATGCTAATAGAAATGGTAAAATTAAAGAGGTTTTTTACATTTTTTGACATTTCTATATTGTACCGGATGTCTGTGACGAGGTTGTAGATCATTAATAACCTGCACATACGTGCAGACTGATCGTGATCAGCACTCTCCACCAAGAACAAACCGATTTCGGGAAGCCGTGTTTTAACAGCTCAGAGCCTTATGTGACGATCGTGATGATGCCAAGATGAAAGCTCTCGATACGAACGAAAATGGTGAACTTGAAGAATTTTCTTTTTTTTTTTATAGTAATTATTGTATCTCATAGGAAGTGTAGATCAAGATCAGCCTGCACAAATGTGCTGTCTAATCTTCATCCATACTGTCCACCAAGGACAAATCATATTGCAGAACCGCTCTAAGCAGGCTTACGGCCAGTATGAAGATCTAGGCAAAGATTAGTATTGGAAAAGAGAAAATGCTGGTTATCAAAATTTCTTCTTTTCCGAAAATATTTTCAGAAATACTCTTTTCTCAGAAATCTAACAATAAGAGTGAAGAATTAATCTTTTATAATTACAGGAAGAATTAGATGATGCTTCTGCCGTACTGATGTCATCCCTCGCCGAACTATGCAAGGCCATGGAAGAGCTTAGCAAACTTTACAACGGTGATAAACGTTCATGGGATGATGTCTTTATGGGCCTTGGTGGCGTCTGCTTGGATCTGCAAACAGCAGTCATGGCTGAAATGGGAGAGAAAAGGCAAAAGGTACGTATTTTTTGTATTTCAATTTAATTTAATTTAATTCATTTCCGTGATGTATTATACAAAGCATGTCATCACATGATTGTGGATCCAGAAAATCTTTTTTTTTTTAACAACAGGCTGAACCCTGAGGTAAAATGAATCTTGGATATAAAAGAAAATTACCAAAAGCGAAAAGTTTCCACCAATATCAGCCTGCCCAGGCTGATCTGAGTCGATACCTATGCATTCAGCCCACTTTTTTATAGAGCATTGCTAATTCATTTTACATCAATTGAGAAACAAGTTCTTGCAACTTATATTTATCTTTCTCGATTCTACTTCCTGCAAACTACACCAGTACTCACACCGAATGGTACGTCCTGGAATTACCCTAAATGTTACCTGCTATTGTACATATCCATTTGCACAGGAGTAAATGATAACGCTTGAAAACCGTCTTATATTTGAAATTCTATTTTTTCAAAGTTGTGGGCGAAATGTTGATTATGAGCTTCGAGCGAAATATGATATCTAGCAGGATATGGTATAAATAGAGTATCTATTTTCTGTTATTTTTATTTTATTGTTTTTACTTAATGTTTTCTGACAAGAATTATCGCTTGTCTATCATTTATTTGTTTACCAGGGTGACGAGCCAAAACCGTCAAAAGAAGAAGTAGAGGCACTGATAGCTGAATGTGAAGCCTTGAAAAACGGAGACAAAAGAGATGATGACCCCAGCCTAGAAGAAGTTTGCATGGAATTGGCTAAAATGCTGGTAGGAATTTTAAGTGGAATTGCGTTTTCACACAGTAATTTGTAGCCTTTCGAGGACAAACAGTACCAATTTTCATTAGTTGTCTATGCATGCTTTAGAGTTGGACAAAATTTTGTCGGTTGGTAAAGAGTTAAATCGCTATGGTATACTAATAAAGATACGTGTATCCAATCTGACACCAAAAGCAGCAGAGAACAACGTCATATTAATGGACTTGCTAGCCGGCTCACGAAATCACTGGGGATGCTTCATTAATTTTCCTGATTTTGCTCCAGTTTTACACAGGTCCCGATGAAGGGACTACTTGGTTTTTATCACTGAATTTCTTGCACAACAAAAAGATGTTCATGAGATAATAATTCAACCAAATATGGTTAGATTGATTTACAATTAGAGATATACACGTTTCTGTGATGATTAAGAATAAAATTTGCTTTAACAATGCAATGGGACCTTATATATTATCATAAACAAAAAAAGAAATATTATCAGCGCAACATCCAAGGAAATGAAAGTTAAAAACAAAGGAATACTTGTAGAATAAACATTCTGTTATTTAGTTACCTGTAGTCTTTATCTAGTAAGGGAGATAATTTAACTTACAGGAAAATCCCTTATTAAATATGCACAAGGAATAATATCACAGTGATCCTGCTGACCTCTTCTGTGATTGTTTTCTCCCTTCAATCAGGTCATCTTATTTAGATATATGTACGAGTATATATTTAATTCGAAGAAAATCTCATTATATTCCTCGTTATCACTGCTTCACAGATCCGCTATTCAGTGCTTTTAGTCTTTTGATTTGTTTTTGTTGCATATTGTCTGTACAATCCATCACTTATTACACATGAAACAGATCTGAAATTTTGAAATTCGTTTATTTTCTAATTTGATTGTTTCAGGAAAAGGGACCAAAGGGCCCAAAACCAACAGGAGAAAGCAAAAGGGTATTATACTTTTTTTTTTTTTCTTTTTTCTTATTTGTTCAGAAATAATACAAAATTAAGAAAAATAAAGGGGAAAAATGGGGGCGGGGGGAAGTAGGCCATGTTCTTTGAAAACGGGATTAAATGCGTTTTCAAAAAGGAACGGCCCAGGTCAGCCTGCGAAGTTCGTGCAGGCTGTCCTGGGTCGAAACTTTTTTTTTTTTTATTTAAGTATAAGTGTCTTAATTTTAAATTACAAATTTTGATATATATATGTAGAATTTTTTATTCGACACGTTAAACCTTTACCACAGCTAAATTTTTCTTCTGACAGGAATTATTGATTGTCTTTTATTTATTTGGTTAACAGGACGACGAGCCAAAACCGACAAAAGAAGAAGTAGAGGCACTGATCGCTGAATGTGAAGCCTTGAAAAACGGCGACAAGAGAGACGACGACCCCAGCCTAGAAGAAGTTTGCATGGAATTGGCTAAAATGCTGGTAGGAATTTTAACTGGAATTGCGTTTGAATACAGTGTTTTATAGCTTTTAGAGGACATGTAATATCATTTGGTCAACATTTTATTCGTTGTCTGCCCATACTTTCAATTCAGACAAGTCAACAATTTCGTCGGTTGATAAAAGTGTTAAATTAGTATTGTATACCAAAATGCATACGCGTATCCAGTCTGACACCAAAAGCGTCATGTTGGTGGGCTTGCTAGCTCACCTGATCAAGGGGGGGGGGCATTCTTCACTTATTTTCCTTGATTCCTTTCCAGTTCTACATTGGTACCTTTGATTGAATTACTTGGTATTCATTATCGATTTTCTTGTACAACAAAAATATGTTCTTAAGGTAATATCTGAACTAAATTTGATTGATTTACAGTTCAATATATATATACGTTTCTCTGATAAATGTTTTTACAAAGGGGACTTTACATGTAATCATAAACAAAATTATAATCGCAAAATTCCAAAGGGAATAAAGGATAAAAACAAAGGAATACTGATAAAAGAACCAATCTGTTGAAGTCTTTATCTGATAAGGGAGAGAATTTGACTTACAGAAAAGGCCGTCATTAAATACGCATAAGGAATAATATCGCAGTAACCCTCTGACCTCCTCTGTGATTTTACTTTCCCTTCAATCACTCATCTCATAGAAAGATATTCGATTCGAGGAAGATCTTGTTTTATATTATTCACTGTCGATGCCCCACAATTCTGCTCTTCAATACTTTGAGTCCTTTGATTTTTTTGTTGTATATTTTCGGTACAAAACATCATTCATTAAACATGAAATAAATATGAAATTTTACATTTTTTTGTAATTTTGATTGTTTCAGGAAAAGGGACCAAAGGGACCAAAACCAACAGGAGAAAGCAAAAGGGTATTATACTTTTATACTTTTTCCCTACTATTTCCTTTTTTTTTTTTTTTTTTTAGAAATAATGTAAAATTTAAGAAAAATAATGGGAAAAAAAGGAAAAAAAAAAAAAAACACGAAGTCATGCTCTATGAAAAACGGGGATTTAATGCATCTGCAGAAAAGGATTAATTCAGATCAGCCTGCGCAGTCCGTGCATGGTGTCCTGGGTCGAAACTTTTTTCAATTTGGTCATTTTTTTTTCTAATCATTTTAATGATTGGTGTCTTAAATCTGAATTATAAGTGTACACTGGGCTCATTCGGCACGGTAACCCTTTACCACACAGTTCCAACTTTTAACGACTCTGAGGAAGAAGGCTTTCAAAAAATTGGGGGAAAAGGAGAAAATGCTGTATAACAATATTTAACATTTGGGCCACAATGAATTTTTTTTTGTCTTCAATTCTTGAATTTGGACCAGTCTAAAATTTATCGTTTTGTTAAGAGTTAAGGGTAAGGATACTGCAAAGTAACGGTACATTTCTTTTTAGCTCGGCCGTATTAGAAGAAAAAACGTTGAGAAATTGTCATAGCCATGCTGTCGTCTGCGTCGTGCAAAAAGTTTTATATTCTATATTATTTCATGCTTTCCGGTAGTTTATCGAGAAATAACTGTGAAATATTTTTCGATATATCATGGTTACGACTTGTGAAAAATACCGATTTTATCTTCTAACTCTTCAATTGAAGGCGAAAGCAGTTGTTCCCGCGCACTGGTTACCTAGGTAAAATACGAGTGCCACTCAACCAGATGGAAATATGACGTAATTTACCCCACATTTCTCGCGCTTTACGTAATATTGTAATGCGCTGTTATGCGGAGGGGGTACCCCACGGGGAATTACTGAAAAGAACTGTACTGGATTTTGATGTAAGTCCCTCCAAAAAAGGGTTAGAAGCATGATATATATATATATATATATATATATATATATATATATATATATATAGAGAGAGAGAGAGAGAGAGAGAGAGAGAGAGAGAGAGAGAGAGAGAGAGAGATCGAAATTCAGTTCATCTCGTGAACATCACCGGTAATATTTTCACTCGTTGCTGCTCCACTCGTGGAAATATTAATGACGATGTTCACTCGAAGAAATAAATTTCGATCTTTCATAAAAAAAAAAAAAAAAAACACAAATATTCTCCATATACCTCTGTTTTTACTGAAGATATTTATTTCAAACATGGACAAAATGTTAACTATCGAAAGGGAAATCTGTACCACAAGGGCAGGTAAGCGTCAAAATATTTTTGACATAGTTATGACGCATTCTCGACATGGAATTTTCACTGAAAATCAAGCAACTGCAGCCGAGCGTTGGTAGTGCAGCCACATGCGGTGCTCTTGTTTTAAATCCAGGCATTAAATTCTAGATTCTAAATTTTGATGTAGAAAGCCGCTACGTGCTGCACAAGCTTTTTTCCTTGCAGAAAAAAAAAAAAAACGTCGAGTACGAGTACTATTTGAAGCAATATAATTTAATTTATAATTATGCAATTTAGCTGAATATAGTGTAGATGCATGTACATGTAGTATTTCAAATTTGTGTTGATTCTTTCATTGTTTTACTGTTATTCCTGACAAGATTGATATATTATCTTTCATTTATTCGGTTACCAGGGAGACAAGCCAAAACCATCAAAAGAAGAAGTAGAAGCACTGATCGCTGAATGTGAAGCCTTGAAAAACGGCGACAAGAGAGACGATGATCCAAGTCTAGAAGAAGTTTGCCTGGAATTGGCTAAAATGCTGGTAGGAAATTTTAGTGGAATAACATAGAAAAAAGTTCTTATATATCCTAAAAATCTTCCAAACGGAGAAAGAAAAGCAGGATAATTATTTAAGACACTAAAATGAAGTTCATGTATTTAATTGTTTCATTGAATACTTTGTTTATCAGCAGACATTACATATTTCGACAAACCAGCAAAATTTGAAAGTATTTGTGGAGTTATCAAACAATTTACGACATTTCCCCCAATTTTATCTAGAGCAGTTCGGAAATTAACGTTACTTTCGCATAAAATGTTTTTATTATATTCCTATCAGTGAGTTACTGGGATTTCACAGTAAACAACACCACTAGTGATGATAAATATGGTATCATCACTAGTGACGATGTAGTTTTAGAATTTTGCCGGAACTACCTTTTTCCTATATTGATCATATTGTACAATTCTTGATAGTTATTAGAATAAAAAACGGTGAAATAGGAATATAATAAATAGGATAATCAACTGGTTGTGTGTGATATTAAAATTCTGTCACTTGAATAGGGATGTACATATATGTATTAAAAGCATTTGCCTACAATATGTTAAATGTGGCTGGAAAGATCAAATGTGTATCTTAACGGGTAGAAAACATGTTGTCAAGGGAGAAAATGTTGTATACCAGCATTTCCCCACAATGTTTTCAAAAAACTTCATCTTAAAGAGATCACGAGAATATTTTTTGAAGGATTAACGTCTAATTTCGTAGAGAATAAATTTCGAAATTCCATTCTCAAATTATTAATCGGTTCAGGAGAAAAATCCGAAGAACAGCGAAAAGAGAGGTCAGGATTCCAAACGAGAAGAGTGCAACGGAACGGTGAGAATTTCCAGTGAATATGCATCGCTAAATCGCTTACACTAACCGTTCCGACCGGAACCAAATACTCTATATACGCATGCGCTGTACGCATTCTATTTTGAGATTTTGCTAGTATTGTCTAACCAATATTATAACTAATAGTTGTTATTATATAATTTAACCAATATTATTGTTAATGAGTTTTATTTTATTATCTAACCAATGTTATCATTGATAATTATTATTATATAGTCTAACTAATATTATTCTTTATTTTGTTATTAACCATCCAAACATACTTCGTGTTTACTAACCCTTTACAATACAAATCCAAGTTTTAACGACCTAGAGGGAGAAGCCTATTAAAACATTGTGGGAAAAGAGAAAATTCTGGTGACCAGCATTTTGTCCTTTTTCCCGCAATGTTTTCTAGCCTTCCGAGGACAAATAGTACCATCATTTTTTAAGTTGTCGCCAAATCTTCTGGATTTGGACATTTCTTTTGTAAATACTTAGATCTCTAATGTATACTCATATAGACAAGTATAGCCAGTCTTATATCAAAAGCGGGTTCTTCATGACTGAGTGGTATAATTCATGACTCGTAACCTGGAGGCCCTGTGAAAGCCTCTTGAACACAGGGAACGTACGGGCACCTATAGTAAACAAAACAAATAACTAATAATAAAAATCAGATAACTAATAAGAAAAATGAACTAATAATAAAAAAAACTGATAAGAAAAAAAAAAAAAAAAAAAAAGAATAGATAAGAAAAAAAAAAAAAAAAAAAAGAATAAAAAAAAAAACTAATAAGAAAAATGAAGAGTTAAAACGTGCTTTTTCCTTTTAAAAACGCGATAAATTGAATATATGGTTGGTGCTGAGTTTAATAAAGTTTATCCAACTTGTCCAGAAAACTGAAGACGGTTCGCAAAATCTCGCCCTCTCAGTTTTTCAAGGCTCAACGGATAAACTTTATCTATCTCGGCACCGATAAAATATTATCTATGTACATTGTTGTAGAAAACATCGTTCATCACACATGGAACAGATTTAAAATTTTGAAATGCATTATTTCATTATTTAAATGTTTCAGGAAAAGGGACCAAAGGGACCAAAACCAACAGAAGAACCAGCAGACAGGAAAAGGGTACTATACTTTTCTTTTTCTTTCTTTCTTCCTTTCTTTCTTTCTTTCTTTCTTTCAGTCTTTTCCCAGAAATAATATAGAATTAAGAAAAAACAAAAATAATAATATTAATAAAAATAAATAAATAAAATGAGCCATACTCTTTGGAAAGGGGGTTTACTAATCTGCAAAAACTATCGACCCTGGTCAGCCTGCGCAGTCCGAGCAGGCTGACATAGGTCGAAACCTTTTGCTTTCGATCATTGTTAGGAATCCCTTTGGATCAGTCTACCTCATAATTCAATCGGTTGTAAGATAAATTACATTTAATAAGTCTATAATTATGTGATGACTTGCTTGGTATAATGCATCGCTGAGATGCATTGAACCCCCTTGAACTGGCTGGCATGAATCGAAACTTTTTGTTATTGGTATTTTTTTTTTAAATGTTGAAGGAACAATTTGCCTCATGATTCCGTCGATGTTAGATACAGTGGGTTTTAAGGTAGTGCCCTCCTAATGGAAAACAGCTATTTCCACTATAATATTATACTACAAAATTAGCTATAATTAAAAATGAATATTATTGTACTACTTTCACCGAGCCACTTTTTCCTTTTCTTCCTTTTTCCTTCTTATAATTATCATTTATAAATCTAAAACCACTACATTCTCATTACAAAGGGAGATAATAATTACCTCCCTTTTTAGGAAACTAACAAAAGTATCAACAAATAATCTCAAGATAGACATCAAAGGAATTTCTGGTCGGTTAGAAATGTGCAAAAATATTATATCAGTATAAATCCTTATTTATCAACTAATGAGAAATTTTATTCCATGTTGCACTGGAAGCGTTCGGATGGTAATACCATAAGGATCCATATTCATGTGATGACGTTCTTAGTACAATGCATTACAGAGATACATTAAACTCCCTTTTGTGCGAGAACAATCAAGTCAGATTACTCTGTTGGCCAAAACTTATCCTTTTGCTTGTAAGCTTGTAGGATTCTGATACAATCTCTGAGGAAAGACTTAACGTTATTTATATACACAAAATCGACGTTATGTAGTAAATTTGTTGTAAAATGGACTTGTCCAAAAAAGTGTAGCAAGTTAACATCTGTTCCAGTAATGTTTATGCATTGTATCTCAAATAATCTTTTGTTCCGTCTGCAATAAGTTGGTAGCTTTTCATTTATTTTGATCTTATGTGATTGTGTAGATAAAATATAATTATGTTCAAACTATATATAGATTTTATGAAACATCCTTTGGATATATTAAGGTTTATTCATTTACAGGGAAAGGGACGAAGACCCCCAAAGACTGATGCTGATGGAAACACACTTCCCCCACCAAGCAAGGTATGCTACCGGTACACTAAACGTTGAAGCCTAGCTCTGTAGCTGAGTCGGTTAGGTACAGGGCTTAACGCTTCACCAAACCACAGAATTTTGGACTTGTTAAAATTGAAAGCATTTGCAGGCGACAAATTAAATGTAGCTACAAAAGTGAAACGTTTTCTGAGAAAGGGTAGAAAACATTGTGAGAAATGGAGAAAATGCTGGATACCAGCATTTTCTCTATTTCCCACAGTGTTTTCAAAAGCCTTCTTCCTCAGGATCGTTAAAACGCAGGATCGTGTGGCACAGGGTGATAACCAAAGATGCACTGATTCGATTCCCACAGCCTGGCCAAAATTCTTTCCAATGATTGTTGATGGATCTAGTCCTTTCAACAGGATTGATTCTTATTTTCCAAATAGTTTCAACTTTGTTTATGTGGGGAAATAAACCAATGACTTGAGAAGAATATTTTGCGAAGTATTGGCAAAAGAAACTCAAGGACTGATATTCATAAATTTTCTCTGTATCCATGCCTCTTGAGTCAGTCGGTTGTTAGATAAAATGGATCTTATAGATCTATATTTATGTAAAGACGTTCTGGGTATAATGCATCATGTAGATCGATTAAATTCCTTTTTTGCCAGGGCATGGCTCATGTTCAGATATAATGCAAACTGGACCAGTTGGCTTTGTACAAATACTAAGCCCAAAGACATCTTCAATTCACTTTTGTTAAAGGCATAGCTCAGTTTAGAACGCCCAGGACTTGAACACCTTGGCGTCATTGGTAGCAGACCTGTATCAAAAACTATTGATGATGCAAGACTAAGGGCAGACTGAGGATCAATTACAAATGAGCTACGCTGTGATGAAATGGGGTTTTATTCATTATACCACGCAAGTTGGTACATGATTGTGAGTCCATAAAATCCATGTTGTCTGATGAGCCATGCTTTGGTAAAATGGGGCTTATTACATCTCCATAATGCATCATACCACTCAAGCCATCACATAATTATAGAGCCATAGTGGCTACTTTTTTTAACAACGAGCTTAATCTTTAGGTAGAGTGGACATACAGAAAATTGACCATTAGCGAAAAGTTTCGGCCCAGGTCAGCCTGCGCGGCTCATATGTAAATGTCACATGTTGTGTAACAGTTTAGGTTTTACAGTAATTTCAGTGCTTTGATTTGCTATTTAACTCCCTTTGAAAAAAGTACTTTCAGTCCTTTGATTCTTAAAGAGAGTAAAATAACAAATCAAAGCGCTGAAATTACTGTAAAACTGAGACTGTTACAGTTGTCTAGGAGCCGGCTTAGGCAGCATGCTCCTTGGATATGCAGAATATCTATGAAAAGCAAAAAGTATCGATTCAAAAGCGAAAAGTATCGCAGATTGCGTAGGCTGACCTGGGCCGATACTTTTTAGTGGTGTCTGTGGTTGTGAGGTAGAGCGTTGGTCTCGTTAACATAAGGTCCCGAGTTCGATTCCCAGAGGCGGATACCGACTTTGGGACTGCAATGACCCACACATTCAGCGCGAGTACTGGTGTATGTTCCAGGAAGCAGAACCGATAGAGATTAATCTAAGTTGTAAGAACTTGTTTCTCAATCGATGTGAAATAAATATGTTTAACTAAGATAAAATTCCCAGATGCATTGAATCCCCTTATCACAGAGCATAACTCAAATGCAACCGAGCAGCAATTAAGTAAAGATACAAGTGAACAAAAAAGTAAAAATCATAATTAAAAAGATGATTACTCTATTATTTTATTCTATTTATATATATTAACGACGACTAAAATATTTTTTCAGGATGATATGCCAACAAAAGAAGAAGTAGAAGAACTGATCGCTCTTTGTGAAGCTTTGGCTGATGACAAGAAGAGAGACGATGATTTTGATGAAGATGATCTTGAAGATGTCTGCAGAGAATTGGCTAAAATGCTCGTAAGTTTATTTAAAAATTTTACCATTTTCTCGGATATAAGTAAAATGATCACTTGCTCCCATTTTTTCCTTCCCATCCAAAGACAGTTTTTATCATCTTAATATTTATCATTTTTATTTTCATTTCTAGCCAGATATATTTCAGGCATACTTTGTGAAAAAGGGAGCTTAATGCATTTGCAAAAAGTATCGACCCTAATCAGTCTGTGCAGTCCGCGCAGGCTAACATGGGCGGAAACTTTTCGCTTTAGGTCAATATTTTACATGTCATAAGACCAGCATGCCTACTTCATGACTCAGTAGGTTGTATTACAAAATGATATTTATGAATCTATAATTATGAAATAACTTGCATGGTATCATGCATCACGGAGATTCATTAAGCCCCCTTTTTGCGAGAGCATTGATCATATATAACTTAAAAAGAATTTAAAAATGATGATAATAATTAAAAAAAAAAAAAAAAAAAAATACACATGTGTTGCAGTTTCAACAATCCCTTCCCAGGAAAAAACCTCCATGAATTGGATAGTTTAGAACCAAGATCAAATTGAGCGTCTTTTCGAATGTATAATTGCTTTTCTTTTCAGGAAAAAGGACCAAAACCAACAGAAGCCAGCAAAAGGGTAAGTCTTTTTCTCCACTTCTTTAAGTCAGGAAAGTGGCTTTGAGTCACTGGTACTGATGACACCTAGGATATACATAGAGGATCTTACATGAGTGTTTATGTATTACCAGTTTTATCAAACGAGTTGACTAAAATTCTATGACGCGAGCCTTTGCGATGCTCCCAATTTTTACATTTCGATTCAATTCAAAGGTCAATTCGAAATTAAAAGCCAAAATACAAACAGTTTTGTAAGGCATTACCTACCGAGAATTCATCAGTCCACCATTATTTAAACCGAGACACTTATTCACTTACAGGGAAAGGGCCGAAGACCCCCAAAGACTGATGCTGATGGAAACACACTTCCCCCACCAAGCAAGGTAAGTAACATTACGAGGGTTGTCCTGAAAGTTCGCAAAATTGTGCTGAGGCATCTTTATTAGTAATAGTTTTGAGCTAAAAACTTGAACAAAATTTTATAATGTAGAAACTTTTTTTGGCCAATTAACCCTGAAGCTTCTCAGCGACCTTTTGTGGGCAATGTAGATCAAGATCAGTCTGATCGTGGATCTACACTGTCCGATAAGAAGACATCTTTTGCTTCCAAAAGTACCTTTGAAATAGCAAAACTAGGGTTTTAACTATCGGCTGGAAAGTTTTATTTCACTCATTTAGCAGGATAAGAATTAAATAGATTTATTCTTGTATAAATGGAACGCTGACTTAAATGCTTATCCCCATAGTAACACATTTTATCATCTTAAGATTAAAAACAGAATCATTATAACTATGCTAGTTTCTTTGAAACTCCATTTTCCGTACGTGCATGATATACTTACACGTACCTGTCAGAAAAGCAAATAGGCTTCGTGTAAATTTCAAAACACATGCCTATGTACACATAGGCTTGTGTTTTAACACATCATGAACTATCCTTCTTGAGATACAATTATGTGATAAAAATAATCTGATATTCGGTTATTTTTGAGGTTAAATTTCACTACACTCGTCAAAAAACTTATCAAGCTCTCCAAAGGCTAGCTTATCCCTTGGGCTGCTAAGCGAAACTTAAGGACTTTTGGCGGACAGTGTAGATCAAGATCAGACTGCACAGAACGTCCAGTCTGATCTTGGATCTACACTGTCCGATATGGAGATATGTTTCCCAAAAAATACCTTTGAAATAATAAAATTTGGGTTTTTACTATCGACTTTGAAAGTCTCATTTCGTTGATTTAGCAGATTAAGGGTTAATAACTTCTTTCCTAGACTTCTTTGATAATATTTTCTCTCACATGTCAACTCATGTCAGATTCTATATGTATCAAAATACACCAAAAAGGATTTTAAAATATCTTTCAGGATGACATGCCAACAAAAGAAGAAGTAGAAGAACTGATCGCTCTTTGTGAAGCTTTGGCTGATGACAAGAAGAGAGACGACGATTTTGATGAAGATGATCTTGAAGAAGTGTGCAGAGAATTGGCTAAAATGCTCGTAAGTTTCTAAACTATTGACTCTTAAACTTTTAACCACTGTTTTGTCGACCCTGAGGAAAAAGCTTCTTGAACATTTTATGAAAATATTATGTAATGTATATATTGTGGTTACAAGGATTTTCTCCTTTTTCAAAAGCCTTCCTCCTCAGGGTCGTTACTCTCGGGATTATGTGGTAAATGGTTAAAAACAAATGGTTGTTTAAACACAAGGATACTTGCTCCCAACACTCAAAATTTTGAAGTGAGATTAATAATCGGTTGGTGAAAGTGACTGTTCGATAGAAATGAGCACTAAGGTTTGAGTAAAAACTACTTTTTGTTTTTCAGGAAAAAGGACCAAAACCAACAGAATCCAGCAAAAGAGTAAGTCTCTTTTCCAAGTTTGAAATAAAAAAATTCTTTTCCTCATACTGAACACATTTTGTATGCATGAGAGAGAGAGAGAGAGAGACACACAGACAGACAGACAGACAGACAGACAGAGTCTAAAATACAACGAAATATACATTGTACAATGATCTTGACATAATGATATAATGATTTTGATGTTATTGGAGGTAGAGAGAGAGACAGAGAGGCACAGAGAAAGAGAGAGAGACAGAGAGACGGACAGGCAGGCGGGCGGACGGACAGACTAAATACAATGAAATATTATATAATGATATAACGGTTATGTAATGTGTTCAATTAGATCAATTCTGGCGTAAATTTGCACAAAAATATGCCAATACATGTATTTAATGTAGGCTATTTCAAGTCACATATATCATCTTTAATTATTACTTAGTGATCCTTACTTTTATTCATACAGGGAAAGGGAAGAAGACCACCAAAGACAGATGCTGATGGAAACACGCTTCCCCCACCAAGCAAGGTAGGCACACTAGTTAAAACTTTGAAATTTCTTCTATCTCTGTTTCGGTCAGACTCTGTTTTTCTGTGTTAAGTTCCCCAGCTGAGCGACTTCGCAGTATTTGCCTGGTGGCTCTTATTTGTGGGTCTTGCTGATCAGACTGCATCATAGGTGTACGAGTTACAATCAAAAAGTGCTTGGCCTCTTGTACTTTGGAATACCCAGTAATGAAAAGTTGGCTATAAATTTCCAATATAATCTCCCTTCATCTAGATTCACTTTGCCCATCGCTGTTCTAGTTTGCTTATCCCTTCAAAATAGAAGTCTTTAATCTGATCCGCCAGCAAGTACTCATTTATTGCATCTATGACACCTTCATTACTCATAAATGTCTACCTCGAAGGTTAGTTATCAGTTTTGGGAACAGAAAGAAGTCGGAAGGGCTAACTCAGGAGAAGATGGGAAGATGATAAAGGACTTTGAAGCCTGCTAGAGCAGAACGCCTCCCGTCAATTCTTTCAGTTTGACATACCCTTCTCCTCATTGCGGTGTAATCAAAATCGTCGGAATCCTGTTCTCTCAACCTATAATCTTCAATAAGATTAACTTATCGACTGACCGGAATTTTGTATCTTAGTATATTGGGCCGAGAACTTTTTTTTATCATACCTCGTTCAATGAGCAGGGTTTTCACTGTCTACTTATCATAATGGTTTCAGACATTATTAGTTGTATGGTCAGGTGGCAGGGGACTTGGAAACTTGTTCACGGCTGTGGAGAATAATGTCGCCCCGAGCCGAAGGCGAGGTGGCGACATTATTCTTCACAGCCGTGAACAAGTTTCCAAGTCCCCTGCCACCTGACCGTACAACGAATTTATTATACTGCAAAGTTTTACCATTCCAACGTGTGTTAAGCGAAATTTACCTGGTTTTTTGGTTTAAAAAATTCAGTACGCAGACGAGGTAGAATTACCCTTCTTAGTGCCCCAATTCAATGAAAACTGACGTCACTGGGAACTGACGTCACTGAAACCTTGGATATACGTGCTAAAACGTGCAGCTTGGCACATAATCTTGATGTTAATCTTGATCAACGCCACCAATTTGGATGTTGTGTTGAAATTGTAGTCATGTCTACGGGGCTGCCGAAAGGGAAACTGCTTTTACGTGGGTTTTGCCAGTGGACATGATATATATGTTCGGGGCATATTATCCAATCAGATCACGAGAAATTTCTTTGCAGTATAATAAAGAATTCCATTTAGGTGGAAGGCATCCATTCACCAAACAATTCTTTTTTTGTAACCCTGAGGAGTAACACATTTAAAAACAGTGACCAGCATTTTCTCCTTTTCCGACTATGTTTTCTATCCTTTCAAAGATAAATTCCACCTTTTGAGCCACACGTAATTTGTCGTCTGCGAGCGCTTTCAATTTGGACAAGGGTAAAATTTTGTCGTCTGCTGAATGAATGAATGAATGAATGAATGAAAGAATGTAAAGATAAATGCATAAATAAGTAAATAGATAAATAAATGAATAAATCTAAGGAAAATGTTCAAAATTACTCCATTGCTATCCAGGACGACATGCCAACAAAAGAAGA
Source organism: Hippopus hippopus (assembly GCA_946811185.2). Lineage (NCBI taxonomy): Eukaryota > Metazoa > Mollusca > Bivalvia > Cardiida > Cardiidae > Hippopus > Hippopus hippopus. The sequence goes on from OX328102.1 coordinate 61,111,324, forward strand.
AGTAGAAGAACTGATCGCTCTCTGTGAAGCTTTGGCTGATGACAAGAAGAGAGACGATGATTTTGATGAAGATGATCTTGAAGATGTGTGCAGAGAATTGGCTAAAATGCTCGTAGGTCTACAATCCCAAGCCTGGGTTCCTTATTTTATGAAACTATAATAATTCTTGTATCTTCATGCCCAATGTTGGCCCTGGTGGCTGCAGTGTTGCAGACAAGAAGTTAAATTTAGCTCGAAATATGACCTCTGCCTTTGATAAGATAGAAAATATTGCAGGAAACGGAGAAAATGCTGGTGTACAGCATTTTCTACGATTCCCACAATGTTTTAAAGGCCTTCTTTTTCAGAGTCTTTAAAACACAGTATGGTGTGGTAAAGGGTTACTAGTTTTTTTTTTTTTTTTTCTTTTTCCTTTTGTATCAGTGTTTTCAAAAACCCATTTTCAGAAGGTCGTAAAATCATTGAATTGTTTGGTAAAACAATTAAGCAAATATAACCCTTTATCAGACAATAATTATTAGATTTGTTCAAAATAAAAGAATTTGCCAACGACTAAGTGTGGTTAAAATGACAGGATACGCGTTTGAAAGGATAGAAAATATTATGGAAAAGAGAGAAAAGTTTGAGTGCCAGCATTTCTCTTTTTGCCGTTATATTTTCAAGCCTTTTTTCTCAGGGTCGTGAAAAATCGGGTAATCTTGGTGAAGAATTACATTTACTGGCCAAAAGAGGCCACGTCCGTTAATCACCTTTGGTGGCTGTTAAAGACAAGTTCGGTCGTCATAGGAAAGTAAAGCCTACTGTTCAATAGAAATGAACACTACTGTAGGCTGGTTTTTATAACTGTTTTCTATTTCCTTTCAGGAAAAGGGACCAAAACCAACAGAATCCAGCAAAAGAGTAAGTCTCTTTTCAAGTTCGAATCTGAGAGAGAGAGAGGGAGAGAGGGAGAGAGAGTCACAATGTAATAAAAAATGAAATGCTAGTATATAATGATCAGTAAAGGCTATGTAACATGTTCATTTAGAGACAGACCAAAACAACAAGTCTAAATACAATGAAATATCAGTGAGCCTAATGAATGAAATATCAATTAGCCTAATATAATTTGTAATTAAGAGTAACGTAATTTGTTCCTGACATAAAGTTGCACAAAAAACTATGCAAGTACATGTATTATAACTTATTATCATTAGATATTACTAAGTGAGCCACACTTTTATTCGAACAGGGAAAAGGACGAAGACCACCAAAGACTGATGCTGATGGAAACACACTTCCCCCACCAAGCAAGGTAGGCACACTTGCTAAAACTGTAACCTTTGGACTGCTAAGCGTGGATCAATGCACTTTTTTGTGAAAGTGAAGATCAAGGTCAGATAGCACAGAAAATGCATTCTTTTCACGGATCTACATCGATCGATTTTTTTTTCATAAAGCTCTGCAGGTTATATGGACGCTTTCCTTGTTTTTTAACAAACAACGTCCAAAGATGTATATATATGAAAGAGAATAAAATGTAATGGTTTGCATTATTACCCCCCTTTAATAAATGCAAACTAGAAAGGCTAGCCAAACTGTTGCAGCATTTGTGTAGGTATATCAGCTGAGGCTGAAATACATTATATGCAATAAAACTAACATTCTTCAGGGGGCGTCGCTCATATGGGCAACCAGTGGCGACGATAAGTAAATGCTAATTCAATCAAAGTACATTTTATGCACCCACCAGCCCGCATAGCTCAAGTGGTAGCGCGTAGGACCTGTAACCATCAAGTCTAGTGTCACATGAGGGTGTGGGTTCGATTCCCGTGGCTGGCCATCTAAAATTACCAATAGTATATCGGATGAGATGCTAAACCGAGATCCCATGTGACGGTACTATACACCGAGCACGTTAAAGAACCAGGCGTAACTTATGATTGGTTTCGCCCTGTATCTTGCACTGCCCCCCGTAAAAACACTAACAGTCTTCAGAGGGCGTTGCTCATATGGGCAACCAGTGGCGACGATAAATAAATACAAATTTAATCAACATTATATGAAAATTGCGTCTTTTGTTAAAATAACAATATCTGCACCCTTGGTACTGACTCTGTCCATTTTAATTACATAGCACGACAAGGAGTACAGTAAACGATAAACAGATGAGTTATGCGCTGTGAAAAGGGGCTTAATGCGACTACAAAAAGTATCGACTCAGGTTAGCCTGGCAGGCTGACCGGGGCCGAAACTTTTTGCTACAATTAACATTTCTACTTGTCAAAAAACCAGTCTACCTCATGATTTAGTCAGTTGTTATACAAAATGAATTTTATATACTGAACCAAAAAAGAAACTTCCCCTGTGTTTAAGTGCAAATGCAATGTTATTAAAAAAAATCAAAATGTCAGATGACCTACATATATTCGGGCGAACGATTATGTGTCCGACAAAACAAATTTTAACTCGATTGAAAGCATTTTGCAGAAGAAACCCGCTGAAAGCGATTTTCACGTGCATGCACGGACCAGTATAATTCGTGTATATTTTTTGAAACCTTTCAGTCTAATTTTATAGACTTTCATATCAATAAGAAAAAGACGTTGAAAAAAATTAAATTCTTTTTAGTTTTCTTTATTTTTGATATGCCTAGAATTCCGCAAAATTTACGCGAACGTGCCATTGGCATGCTTAATGCTGGTATGACGATGAATGCTGTTGATATGAATATTGGATGTTCTACTCGTGCTATTCGACACCTTAGGCAACGTTTTCAAGCAACAGAGCGTACGGAAGATCGACCACGTAGTGAACGTCCTCGCGTCACGACGCGCGGCCAAGACCGCTATATTCGGAACACCCACCTGCGCAATCGCTTCCAAACTGCCGCAGCCACTGCTGCTAACACCCCTGGTACACATAACAACCGTATATCTGCCCAAACTGTGCGCAGTCGCTTGCGCGAGGGTGGGCTACGTGCACGTCGTCCATACGTTGGTTGTGTTTTGACGCGACGTCACCGCGTAAATCGTGTTAATTGGGCACGTACACACCAACGCTGGCTTAGACAATAATGGAATAGCGTTCTTTTCTCTGACGAGGCGAGGTTTTCCATTCATCGAGGTGATGGCAGGGTTCGAGTATACCGTAGGAGAATTGAACGTTATGCCGACTGTTGCGTACTTGAACGAGATCGTTTTGGGGGTGGGGGTTCTGTCCTGGTCTGGGCGGGCATTGCACATGGCTTTCGCACTAATCTCGTCGTTATCGAAGGGAATTTGAATGCCCAGCGCTACCGAGATGAAATTCTTGCGAGGCACGTTATCCCACTGTTTCAAAAAAATGCCAATATCACTCTTTTTCAGCATGATAATGCCACAAGTCATACAGCTAGGGACAATGTGAATTTCCTCAGGGCGAATAACATTGCATTTATTAATGACTGGCCTGCCAAAAGCTCTGATCTGAATCCCATTGAACACCTTTGGGATAATTTGGACCAGCGTGTTAGACGTCGCCCTATTCCACCGTCAAACGTCATTCAGCTAAGACAAGCCTTAATTCAGGAATGGAACAACATTCCACAAGCCGAAACAATACACTTATCCGTTCTATGCGCCAACGATGCCAGGCAGTCCTTCATGCTGAAGGTGGTCATACCCGGTATTAATTTGTGATTTTGGTGAGCGACCCCTTCCGCATTTTAACTACCATTTCACTACTTTTGGATAAACCCTCAGCAATAATTTTTTTCACACAATGTCGCAATAAAATACTCTTTCAATGCCTATAAATCTAGTTTAATCCTGATTTTCATATTTGTGTATATCTGCACTTAAACACAGGGGAAGTTTCTTTTTTGGTTCAGTATATATCCATAGCTATGTGATGACTGCTGGTATAATGCACCACGGGGATACATTAAGCCCCTTTTGCCAGAGAATGGCTCAAATACATGTACTGAAAAAATCATAATTACTCCACTACTTTTCAGGATGACATGCCAACAAAAGAAGAAGTAGAAGAACTGATCGCTCTCTGTGAAGCTTTGGCTGATGACAAGAAGAGAGACGATGATTTTGATGAAGATGATCTTGAAGATGTCTGCAGAGAATTGGCTAAAATGCTCGTAGGTCTACAATCCCAAGCCTGGGTTCCTTATTTTATGAAACTATAATAATTCTTGTATCTTCATGCCCAATGTTTGCCCTGGTGGCTGCAGTGTTGTACAGATTACGACGGATAAAAATGCAATTCATCTTTTGGAGGCCTTCCAGGCTATGGCTGTTGTCGTTTTTGGTTTTTAAATGAGGACAAATCCCTAGTGTTTTTCTATTTCTTACACCATATATATTCGTAATTTATCTGTGTTTACACAGCTGAGCCATTATACACACTTTAAAGTTCTAACAGCGTTTTTTCTCTCTATCTGTAAGGATGTATATTTAATTTTGTCTAACAGTAAGTGGTAAACTTGTTTGTATTTTTCATATATTACTTCTTTCAGGAAAAGGGACCAAAACCAACCGAATCCAGCAAAAGGGTAAGCTTCTTATTTCAATTCATACATTTTCACCAAACAATGCTAGATCTATAATCTAGGAAAGCAGGACAAGCATGCAAATTTCTAGTTATTTTATTTTATTTATTTTTTTTTTCTTTTTTCATTTTTTAATCTTTTTTGTGTGATAACGTGTGATAACGCTTTAACACACTTTAAATTCAAACCATGTGTTTCCAGAGATTTTATCTCAAACGCCAACTCATGCCAGATCCTACATGTCCAAAAGATATAACAGGCTCTTAACAACGAATTATAATTATGAGCCGCACTCTGCCAGAAAGGGGTTTAAATGCATCCCAGTAATGCATCGTACCAAACAAGTCATCACATAATCATTATAACTATGGATCAACAAAATCCAGGTTGTCTAACAACGGACAGAATCCCGAGGTAAAATGGGCCTTGGATATACAGAAAATTTACTAATAGCAAAAATTTTCGATCAATGTCAGCCTGGATCAAAACTTTTTGAAGATGCATTGCATTGCTCAATTATATCATTATTGATCAAGACACCTTTTTGACAGTTTTAGTTTTATCTTTACAGGGAAAGGGTCGAAGACCCCCAAAAACTGATGCTGATGGAAACACACTTCCCCCACCAAGCAAGGTAAGTTTATTGCTTTTTGTCACACTTTTACGAGAAGAAGTAAGTCCATTGGCTCAGCCTGTATTCTCAAACCACACTCTGTAACATGTCTATGCTGAATTCAATAGCTCAATAATGTACAACGGTCGCGGGTTCGATTCTCCACTCAGCTAATTTCTTTGCGATTACTGGTAATAGAAATTATAAACGGATGCATTCCTCACTCATCCCTGGACAGTATTTCGATTATGTTTGTGTAGGAAAAAGCAGCCAGTGGCTTGAAAGCCAAAGCCACTTGCTGCTTTTTCCTACATACACATGATGCTCTGTGGAGTACGGTAGCGCGAATTCCCGGAAAATCACGAATAGGTGCACCGGTTGTCGCGTTATATTTGTAATACTACTGGTTGGAATAATGTTGTAAACAGTGTCAAACATCAAGAAGACAAACACCCTTGAAAAAGATGAAATTACCTAACACGAGCAATTTAGACTACAATGTTTTCAAAACCGGTCTGCTGCAAGACGAAAGACGAAGAGAACCGTCTGCTAAACACTTTGTCTTAACCCTTTGACAGACGACAAAAATTTAGACTCTTCTAAATTGAAAGCATTTGCAGACGACAAATTCAATGTGGCTCAAATGATGGGATTTTTCTTTGAAAGGGTAGAGACCAGTCTGGGAAAATAACAAAATGCAAAGTAACAGCGTGGTTTTTTTTTTGAAACTGTTTGGGACAATGGAATACTGTGACAGAAAGACATTTGCGAGAAAAGCACGTTCTGTCAACCAAAAGTGAAAACAAAATGGTACCCATTTAACTTTTCATTAAACAAAATTATTTCTTCAAAAAACTCTAGGAAAAAAAATGGGTTTTTTTTGGAAAATATTGTGGGAAAAGGGAGGAAATGCTCATTACTTTTAGCAAACTCTAGGAAAAAAGTTTTTTGAAAACATTGTGGGGAAAAAGGAGAAAATGCTGGTTACCAGCATTTCCTCCTTTTTCCCACAATATTTTCAAAAGTCTTCTTCTTGTTTGTCTTTCAAACACAAGATAGCTTGGTAAAGTTTTCACTAAAGCATATTTCGGTTTTATATATTACAGGACGACATGCCAATAAAAGAAGAAGTAGAAGAACTGATCGCTCTTTGTGAAGCTTTGGCTGATGACAAGAAGAGAGATGACGATTTTGATGAAGATGATCTTGAAGATGTGTGCAGAGAATTGGCTAAAATGCTCGTGAGTATACAATCCCGGCCTTGCTCATCCCGGTCTTGCTCACGGACCATCTGAGCATTCCTAACCTGTAGGCAGAGTTACCCATCTTTACAAGCCAAGGGTGAAGATCACTACGTTGCTTTATTCACCCTTGGCTGATGGACTCGAAATTTGTAATCCTTGCGCAATCAGCAAAACGATAATAGATAAAGCGACAGCAGAGGAGAGTTGTTGGATATGTTGGGAATCATTACCATTCTCAAAAGCATTCTAGGACTGTATCCCGTCTCCTAATATATTGGGAGGCGGAATAAAGTTCTAAAATATTGGATGGTGTCTCAGAAAAAAAGTCTTATTTTTAATATCCAGGATTCCCCTACTGTAAAAAGAAAGGGAACTCCCTCGTAGTCACGTATAGTATATTACATAATGGTATTGTATAATGCCTGCATATCTTTTACTGTAAAGATTAGAGCTCAATAAAGTACTTTGATTGATTGATTGATTGATTGATTGACCAAAAAAGAAAATATAGACGAGCAATATTTACTTCTACATTCGTTGTCACAAATCAGTCAAATGACGGATTAAGATACGTTCCAACACAAAATAATGGACTGTCAAAATACGTATGCTGAGTTTGACGAAAGGGTGATTTTTCGCAACGTTTTGGTTGGTTTTCGATGATGTAATTGTAAGAATGATAACTATCAAAATCCAGTAGGCGGTGTATCGCGGGGATTACAAATTTCGACTTGATCAGCCAAGGGTGAATAGAACAATCTGGTGGTCGTCACCCTTGGTTAGCGAAGATAGATTTACCCGGCTCTTGTTACCTTAGCAGGCTGTGTAGATCAAGATCAGATTATACAAGATGTTTTAACGTTCAATATTTAATTTCAAAGGCTAGCTTAACTATTAAGAAAAAACATTTTTTCTTGACTATTTGCGTGGTAAACTGTAGTATTCAACGGTGTACAGAAACATATTTCAAGTATGTCACACTCTGTGCAGTCTGATTTTGATCTAAACTGTAAGGGAAAAAAACAGAACAATGAGTCCTGCTTGGCAGCATAAAGCATAATGCTTCAGGCAAAAGTGTTTGATTCTGGGACGAATACTGTGGTACCATCCTGGAGGCTGCGTATTGCCGAGGCTGGCCTGAATCTTAACTGTTTGCTGTCACAATTGGTACTAGTATTTTTATTCTATCACACAGGAATTTAGGCTCAAAGACTAACAACCAATTAATTCCTTAGCAAATGATAATATCTTTTGCTTGTCAATATTGAGTACACTTGCGGATGGCGTTTGAAATGTTGCTCCAATGATAAATTTGGTCCTTGAAAAGATATAAAAAGGTTTACAACATTGTGGAAAAGGAGAAAATGCTGGTTACAAGGATTTCACATTTTTCCACAGTCTTTTCAAAAGCCTTCTTCCTCTTATTTTTCTAAACTCGGGGTTGTTTGGTAGAGTGTTGAATCGTTTATAACAGTGGTTATACATGCACCAACATAGTGTAACTAAGCAATATCTGTGAAACAGGTATAATTTTGAACTACTCACTTTTTCTCCAGGAGAAAGGACCAAAACCAACAGAAGCCAGCAAGAGAGTAAGCTTTTTACTTTTTTTTTTTCAGATTTAAGAAATTATTCAAAGTACTGGAAGCGAGTCTGTTTAAAAACAAATTTAAAACCACTATATAATGGCTTTGTCCAACAGCCTTTCTAAATTTAATTCAAACTGTCAATTCCGTGATTGGTCATATGATTTGCAGACGGTCTTGGCCAACCAGAGGGCTACTTTTCGACAATTCAAATTAAATCCAGAATGATTAGTCAATACGGCCTCAGGGGTCACTGACCTTTGGATAGTAGTTCTCTATGGTTACAAAGAAGTAATCAAACTCTTTCCACTAATGACGTCATAATTAACTTTAAATTGCTGATTTACATTTTGTTGACGGTAATGCGGCCTGCATATCCAGCCGAACACAGTGAAAATTGAATTGTGCGCTAAAATGAAACTTTGATGGTACTCATTTTCGGCTTTTCTATTTGACTGAGAAACGATAATTTACAGGCCTAAAAACCAACAGCCAGTCAAACTGAAAATGCGCTCATACAATGTTTAAAAGCGGCGCTCTGGTAAAAGAGGTTTTAAAGGATCTCCGTGATGCATTATACCAAGCAAGTCATCATATGATTAAAAAATCCATAAAATCCGTTTTGTCTTACTACCGACCGAATCATGAGGTAGTCTGTTTCTGTATTCACTTACCATTCTCAAAAAACTTTCTTAGTCTTATTCCCCAGAATTTTCTGCATTTGAAATTAACATAACTTCTGATTGGCTAAACCAAATGGTTTAGCCAATCAGAAGCTGTGTTAAATTTAAATGTAGAAAATCTTAGAGAACAAGGCTAAGAATGTTTCAAGACATGATTGGTGAATACCTGGCCATGCAGAAAATGTACAAATAGCGAAAACGTTCGACCCATGTCATCGTGTGAAGACTTGGCAGGCTCACTTAGGTCGACATTTTTCGATACTATTCGACATATGTCTTCATGCACCAACTCCACTGACCTGCAAATGCAGATGCATTAAACCCCCTTTTTTACAGAGCATGACTCAGTCATCTTTTTCGGTGATGCTGCGCCGCGGCTTTTCGATCAGACACAGAAACAATGAAACATTGGCTGACTAAATTTTGTTTCAGGGGAGGAAAGGACCAAAGACTGATGCTGATGGAAACACACTTCCCCCACCAAGCAAGGTAATCTAGCACAAAAAAAAAAGTGTGTGGGGGGCGGGGTGTGAAAGAAACAGAAGGACATTTTGACCCCTAGGATGCTTAAGGCTGTCCATTTCGCTTTTATGAACAGTGTAGATCGAGACCAGACTTCATAAAACGTGCAGCCTGATCTTGGGTTAACGCTGTTCGGATAGTTTTTACTGGCGAATAGAAGGTGGAACATTGAAGTATTTGTGAGTTTGTTAATGGTTGAAAATTTTCATTCAATAGCCTCAGGCTCTCTTTAGTGGAAAAAAAATGCAAGGAAATTCAATAAAGCAGTTAGATAGATAGAGAATATTTTCAGAAAAGATACCAGAACGTTGTTTACTTCACTGTAGCTTTAATTAATACGATAATTACAGAAACCCCCCTCTGTGCATATTTTGGGGCAAGACCCGAAATATGGTAATGAGGTGTGAGGTAATTTGCATACTGCAGGGATATCTTAGAGTTATAAAAATGCTGACAAAACCTTTATTCACCCCGAAGTATTTCCAATGCTCATCTTGATACAGCCTGTTAACACCATCTTTGATACTTTCTTTACTGCCTACTATGTGCGAACATCTCCCCGCCCCACATTCTATTTTTGGCGTAGGCGACAGAATCTTCGTAAACAAAACTGCAGCTTATCAGTTTGCTACTACTGATTTCTTCGACGTGTTTTCATTTAACTTTGATGAAATTTTACCCTCCTTAAGAAATTTTGGGGGGGGGGGGGGGAGAAAAAAGAAAGGTTGAAGCGGGCATAGGGGTTTAAAGGGAGTTAATTGAGTCAGCCATCATATTGGGCATTCGGACATTTGCGTAAAGTGTCGTCTCGGATCAGCCTGCACAGTCCGCACAGGCTAATCCGAAACGACACTTTCCGTTTTCATGTAATTTTCTGTTTTGCACAAGTTTACTGTAGCACAAAATCTAATGGAGTCGTACAGTGCCGTCTCGGATTAGCCTGCGCGGACTGCGCAGGCTCATCCGAGACGACACTTTACGCAAATGTCCGAATGCCCCTTTTCACGTGTTGCAAGCCATATTTGATTTCTACAACAGGATGATATGCCAACAAAAGAAGAAGTAGAAGAACTGATCGCTGTCTGTGAAGCTTTGGAAGACGGCGAGAAGAGAGACGATGATTTTGATGAAGATGATCTTGAAGAAGTGTGCAGAGAATTGGCTAAAATGCTCGTAAGTGGTCAAATCAGTTGCTAGCGAGTCTGGTTTTCTGAATGCGCAGTTTGGCTTCGTTTTACCTCTAGACTCGCTTTGAAATTGCGTAAAAACCAAACTGGCAGTGAAATATGAGCATTGTTTTGACATACAATCACCTTTACAGCTAATCTGTAGAAAATGGGAGAAAAAAAGTGAAATCCAAATTATCTCCCTTGTAAAATGAAAACCAAGGATACAGAAGTGCAGCTAGGTTCTTTTAACTGATTTCCTTTGTTTTTATCCTTGCTTTACGGGGAGATGTTGCGATCATTATATTTCGACTTGTATATGTAAGATCTTCATAATGTTTGCAAATCGAATTTCACACACTATTACCATCGAAATGCTTCAAGTTGATCAAATTTGTATTTTGATAAATTTTGAAAGAGATATTTAAAATTGGACATTCCTGTACAGTGCAAAGGATATCGAGGATAAAAACCAAGTAATACCTTATTCAGGACCTAGTAAGTAGTAGAGAGCTATCAAGGAAAGTAACTGACTTTGGTCTACCATTAAATACAATGCGCGTAGGTGGTCTACACTTCATCAGACTACCATTTTCACACCATTTTAAAATTGAAAGTATACTCAAAGGCAAAAGAAAGTATACAGTTTTTGATATCTCATAATTTTCTCATTTTTCATATTTTTGACCTGAAATCTTCAAAAACGCATTGCTACTAAATTTGAAATGATATTCTGTCATTAATTTACAAATTGACACACTTGACTGGCTACAGTGCAGGTACATGTCAATTTTGTATATCTGAATCTGCAATTTATTGGACAATCAACATATTGCTGGAAGTCGGTATTTGGTTTCTAAGTCGATAATCTAAAAAAACCACAGCCTTTTCGTTTTTCTATCGAACAATGGAGCGGCTTTCAGAAGCCGATAGAAATTGTGTCATTAAGATTTTGGAAGCTGGTCGTTCAAGACCGGTCTGTAACTTGTTACTTGCAATGTACACAAGTCACGATTGATCGGCTGTGAAGGTGCTATGAGTTGAAGGAACTGCCGTCTGTTTGACCTGAAGTAATCATGTCGAAGTAAGACCGGTACATCGGGAGTTGGGGTGGAATGATGCATAAAATCAACATTGCGAGGTCCTAGTGAATCACTTAAGTGAAAGTTAATCAGGGTGATGTGCAGTGTCTGCACTCAATCAAATTTAGTCAAATTCGAAGCCATGAACATGGTTCTGAATCATTTGAGATCTGCAATCAATAAATGAGAATGAAATTTAGTAACATCACATGAAAGTGTCTGGAAATTAGGAGGAACTGCTTAAAAAGTATGGCAAAGAAAGTTAACTTGTCACAGATACCCATCCAGAGGCCTGATTATTGAAGCAAATTGAGTCTGACAATACTTTTAGAGACTGAAATGGAAACATCTTCTTGTCTTTAAAAGAAATAGGGACCCGCATGGCTTATACGTAAAGGGTTCGATCCCGACCCAAGGTGTTCCGATCTCGTGCGAGTTTCCTTTGGCAAGACATTTGAGGGCCTGTTCGTAGATCAGTTAAACTCATGATGAACATGAATAAGTTTGATGAAGTGAGCTAATGTCGTGATAATGTTCAGAGCGAAGTGAAACACCATTTAGTCCATCAACCATTGAAAACCCCGTCGTAACAAAAAAGTCTTTTGCTAACCTTTGATAAATAACTCCCTTGTTTTCTGTTAATAATGGTGTATTGCTGACACTTTTTTTTAGTTTTGCCGTTTAAAAATGACTGGACTATCGCAAGAAAAAGATTGCAAGGGCTTAGCTTTAAATATTTGGCCGAAACAGCCAAAATTAGAAGGTGTATACTTTCTTTTGCCTCTGAGTATATTTGCGGACGCCAAATTCAGGATGGCTAATAGAAGATATTTACTTCAAATTTGTACAAATTGTTAACTATCGAAAGAGGAACTCATACAACAGAGTCAGGTAACAATCAAAATATTTTTGACACGGTTATTTCCCTTTGTCGACTTAGAATCGTCACTGAAAATCAAGCACTTGCAGCCGAGCATTGGCACCCCAATACGGTGCTCTTGTTTGACCTACATTGATTTGATATTAGTATGGCGCCTGTAAATGCTTTCAATTTGAACAGATGTTAATTTTGTCGTTTGTAAACTTAATTTAATGGTATTATATTTTTGTTCATACAGAAAAAGCCTGAAAGACGCCGATGGTAACTCACTTCTCCACAAAGGACAATGAAGGAAAACGACACAATACGGCAGTTGAGAGAGGAACCATAAGGCAGTTTCAACCCGACTCCATCATATCTAACCATTAGATTGCTATTTACTACATGCGCCTTAGCGGACAGTGTAGATCAAGATCAGACTGCACAGAACGTGCAGTCTAATCTTGGATCTACACTGTCCTATACGATGGGGTTTTTTTTACCGTCAAAAAGACTATTGAATCTCATAGTATTTGTGGTTTTCTTTTTTTTCGGCGTAGCGTAATGTACTGGCTTTTGACCTACTTTTTGGTACTGATAACAAATGAATAAATAGAAATCTGTAATTGGTCAAAAATGTAGACATGTTTATCTTAAGGGCTCCTGCCTATTTGCGGGTAAATTTACGCTGTCTGTCTTTTTTTTCTATATTTCTTGTTTGTTATTGACTGAATATGTTGATTAAATTCATTCAGCATTTTAGGTGAAAAACAAACCTTGCACATGTCAAGTTCCTTTTTAAGCTGCCATGTTATGTATGTTAAAATAAACCGCTGAACGATTCAACGATATACGATGGTAAATGTTTTATAGTTTTAAAGTTGTTATTACATTTTCTTTTACTTTTGTAGATAAAGCATCCGAAAAAAAATTTTTTGTTGCATTTTGATTTTCTACATCACACTTTGCATGTGAGTAAATATGTGTGTGTGTGTGTGTGGGTGTGTGTGTGTGGGTGTGTGTGGGTGGGTGGGAGGGGGAGGTCGCACCATTTTAAGCAGCATATGAACTATTACAGCTGCCAGCTGCTTTCATTATTCCCCAACTCTTTACCAATAGATAAAAATTTAGACTTGTCCAAGGTAAAAGCTGTATGACTTAATGCGTCTCAAATACTGGCATTTCTATTTGGAGGGGTTGAAAACTTTGTGGGAAAAGGAGAAATGCCAGTTACCAGCATTTTCAAAAGTGTTCTTCAACGTCTTTAAAACATGGGACAGTTAGGTAAAGTGTTAAACCTTTGCAACAATATTCTGAGTTACAACGACCCTGAGGAAGAAGGCTTTTGAAAACATTGTGGAAAAAGGAGAAAATGCCGACAATGTTTTCTACCCTTTCTCAGACAACTTTTCCCTTTTGAGCTACATTTAATTTACCCCTTCAAATGCTTTCAATTTAGACAAGTCCAAACTTTTGTCGTTTGGTAAAGGGTTAAACAGCGCTACGCAGAATACCTTATTCCATGCCGCTGGCTGCTGTGACGTGCTGTTCAATATACGAGTAGTCGGAACTACGTTCAGCTTTGAGAGATTTGTTAGTTGTTTAACGTCGTTTTCAACATTATTTCAATTATATCGCGGAGGCCATTGCACCTATCCATGCTTTCCTTGAGTATTTTTTTACCAGTACTCCGCACAGTATTCTTCCCAAGCCAGTGTCCGTTTTCCCACGTAATCATAGTCGAAACAATAATCAGTAGTGAGAGAGGAATGAATTCTGTCGCGATGATTATTATTCATCTTCAGTAAGAAAATTGACCGGACTGGGGATTCGAACCGGCGACCCCTGGTTTCCAGTCCTGTACCTACCGACTGCGCTACCGAGCTCGGCACAGCTCTGAGAGAGAGAAATAAATTCTGACCATTCAGTAATTCTCGGAAAAAGTTTCAGCCTAGCGAATATTACTGTTAAATTGTGTTTTACGCCGCTTTCAACATCATTTCAGTCATATCGTTGTTACAGCTCAGGTATTCAGGCATTTCCTGGTTTTCAGCAGTACTAGGCTAAGGGTTCTGAAGTGTCTTGCCCAAGGACACTCCCACGAAAAAGTCAGTGGATCAAGTGAGGCTCGAATCCTCGGCCTCCAGGTCACGAGTCCTACACTTTAACACTGAGCCACGCAGGACCCTCTAGCGGAGATTCACCCTTTACCAAACAATCCCGTATTTTAACGACCCTAAGGAAGAAGCTTTTTGAAAACATTGTAGGAAAAGGAGAAAATGCTGGTAACCAGCATGTTCTCCTTTTCCCACAATGTTTTACATTTTTTTAGAGATGAATTCCATCATTTGATCGGCTCGGCCAATCATCTTGCGATGACTGATGATAATCATTGCGACAGGATTTATTCCTCTCTCACTGCTGGCATTTGCTTCATTGCAGCCAGTGGCTTGGAAAGAATATTGTGAGGAGTACTGGTTATTGAAATTCCAGGGAAGCATAGGTAGGTGCACAGGCAGCCGCCATATTACTAAAATAATTTTGAAAACGGCGTTAAAAACCACATAATCAATTTATCAGTCCATAATTTGAGCCAAATTTAATATGTCGTCTGCAAATGCTTTCAATTTTGACGATTCAAAAATGTTGTCGTTTGGTAAAGGGTTGAGACGAAGATCTGTCTCTGTCTGTCTCTATGTCTGTCTGTTTGTCTCTCTATGATCCAGAGTACAACCCCACTAGCTCAGTTAAAAAGCACTGAGCTAGTGGGGTTGTACTCTGGATCATAGAGAGACAAACAGACAGACATAGAGACAGACAGAGACAGAGCTTTTAAGGGGTAAACTAATTAATAAAGATAAAATGATAAGATAGCGGAATGGATCGTAGAAATGATAATTAGGTGATTGATTTGAAGAAATAAGCTGTGTGAAGATTTTTTTTATATTCTATATCAGGTAAGCATAATGGTCATTCTTATGTTTTGACAGTTTAAACAGTTAGTACCCCCGGGCTACGTCTGTCAATATACCAATATGGGTTTCCAGGGCTTAGCGTTTTGATTCTATATATAGTTTTGGGGATAAAATACTTTTACGTTTCATTTTTAAAACAAAATTTAAGTGTTTGTTTGGTTTTAGAGACAGAAAAGCGTATGTAACTTCTTCTACATGGCCATTTAATTCAACGAATTTGCTACAACGAACAAAGACAACCTGAAATAAATTGAAATATTTAATATACTTAAAAAACTGCTGAGGTATCGATGAACCTCTGTGTCATTTTCAAAATGGACAAACCCGTAGAGAAGTTTTGAAAATTTTCAGTAAAACCTACATATCTAGCATGCAAATAAGCCTTACAGTTGCCAGAAACTTGAGCTCCACAAAATGGGTGCTCCTTTCCTTTTTTTGCCGATGGCCCCCCGACCCCTCCCCTGCCCAGAGAGAGGAGAGAGAGGAGAGGAGAGAAGAGAGAGAAGAGAGGAGAGAGAGAGAAGAGAGAGAGAAGAGAGAGAGAGAGAGGGGAGAGAGAGAGAAGAGAGAGAGAGAGAGGGGAGAGAGAGAGAGAGGAGAGAGAGAGGGGGAGAGAGAGAGGGGGAGAGAGAGAGAGAGAGAGATTGTTTTGCTTTTTTTTCAACAAGAAAATATCCTTTACCCTTTTTTACCCACACTTTTGTTGTTTTACCCTCCAAGAAGCAGAGCCACGGTAGCGTATAGGACTCTTGATCAGGGGGTCGCTGGTTCGATTCTTGGGTTCGGCCAATTTCTTTTCGAGGAATGATGATAGTCACTGCGACAGGATTCAATCCTCTTACACCGCTGATCAATGTTTCGACGATGGTTATGTGGAAAAGCAGCCGGTGGCTTGGAAAGAATATTGTGCGGAGTACTAGTAAAAGAAACTCCTTGAAAGCATGGATAGATGCACTAACTGCCATAATATAACTGAAATAATGTTGAAAACGGAGTTAAACACCATACAATTAATTAATTAATCAACCCTTCCAATTCCAAGAAGATTCGACATTCACAAGTCCTATACTCTACAACCTGAGCAAATAGTGGGGGGGGGGGGGCTGGCCCACACATCATGGTTTCACCAACTACGTGTACTTTTAACTTTTAGCCTGCTAAATAACGTGAACAAAAGTTTTAAGCCCGCATTAACCCTTTACCAAACAATCCCTGGTTTTAACGACCCCAAGGAAGAAGCCTTCTGAAAACACTGTGGGAGAAGGAGAAAATGCTGGTAACCAGCATTTTCTCCTTTTCCCACAATGTTTTCTACTCTTTCAAAGTCAAGTTTCAATTTTTTAGTCACATTTGTCTTCTGCAAATGCTTTCAATTTGGACAAGTCTAAAATTTTGTCGTTTTGTAAAGAGTTATAAAGTGAAATGTTGCCAATTTTTTTTTTTGGGGGGGGGGGGGCACATCTCCTTGTTGGACAGTGTAGATCCAAGATCAGACTGCACGTTCTGAGCAGTCTGATCTTGATATACACTGTCCGCAAAAGGTCCTTAAGTCACGCTTAGCAATCTAAAGGTTAACTTGCATTCTTGGTCTAATTCTTAACGTAGAAAGTAACGCTTCTCCTGATTGGCTAAACCATTTGAGTGGCTCTCTGGAAAAAGGGGACCTAATGCATCTATGTAATGCATTATACCAAGCAAGTCATCACATATTCATTGATTCATTTTGTCTAAATCATTTTTACTAAATCATTTTTACTAAATCATGAGGTGCAGTGGTCATTTGACATGCAGAAATTTTACAAATTGCAAAAAGCTGAAACTACTATATATTGTGAATGAAGTCTCTTATTTGCCACACATTTAGCTTTGAATTTTCTTCTTTTCCCTATTTTTTTTTTCAGAAACTCTTCTTTGTCATGATTCTTTAGATAGAGATATATATATATATATATATATATATAGAGAGAGAGAGAGAGAGAGAGAGAGAGAGAGAGAGAGAGAGAGAGAGAGAGAGAGAGAGAGACAGAGAGACAGAGAGAGAGACGGAGAGAGACAGAGACAGAGAGAGACAGAGAGAGAGAGATGGACGGACGGACGGACGGATGGACAGACAGACAGACATGGTTAAGACTAAAGTTTGGTTTTATACAAATGTCTAGAGCTGAGGCAAGAACCCGAATCTTTCCGCTCTGAAATCTTCTCATTACTATTGCTGCACTTGATAGCTCTAAACCTGCTGTCAATCTATATCCGTGATCCATGATATCAAGCAAGCCATCACATACTTATGGATCCATAGTAGACGCTTTTTTTTAAAGTAGCTTACTTAGTCATGAGGTAAACTAGTCCTTGAACATGCAGAAACCATTGACCATTAGCGAAAAGTTTCGGCCAAGGTCGGCCTGCGCGGAATGCGCAGGCTGACCTTGACGATTCTTTTCGCAGATGCATTAAGCCCCCTTTTCACAGAGCATGGCTCACGTGTATTTTTACAAGGGTATTTCCAATGACGTTAGCATTTACTGTAGCCCAGTCGATAACGTACAGGAGTTGAAAATAGGAAGACGCTTGTTTGAATCCCCATTTTCGACCAATTTCTTTCCGATGATTGACCTTGTATAATCGCTGCAGCAGGATTCATTCTTTTCTCACCACCATGACGCAATTAAATCAATACAAAATTATGTCTGTCCGCCTGCCTGTTTATTCACTCAACTGACCACTGAGCCTGATCACGCAGTCGATAGCCTACAGGACTTGAAACCAGGAGAGGGGGGGGGGGTGCTGGTTCGAATCCCTAGCTCGGCGAATCACTTTCCAATTGTCAACGCGATAGGATTCATTCCGCCCTCGCCGCTGATCATTGTTTCGACGACGGTTATTAAGACGTTGTTTAGAAGGTAGTTATTTTGGAAAGCAGTCAGTGGTTTAGAAAAATATTGTGCGAATTATTGGTAAAAAGACACTCAGGGAAAGCATGGATTGGTGCACTAGCCGCGATATTATTGAAATGATGTTCAAAAAAAAATGAAGGAAAACACCACGCAATCAATCAATCAATCATTCATTCAATCAATCAATCAAGCAAGCAAGCACACAATGAATGAATGAATGAACCGATCAATCAATCAACCAATCAGGCAAGCACACAATCAATCAATCGAGCAAGCAAGCAATCAAACAAGTAAGCAAGCAAGTAAGCAAGCAAGCAAGCAATCCAATTACATTTGGTGAAACTTTGTTTCGGAAGGTACGCTCGTAACGCTGAAGTAAACTTTACACATAAAGGGGCATAGCTGTCCCCCGCCCCCCACCCCCCCCCCAAAAAAAAAAGGTGTACACAAAAGTAATATGAAAGGTACTATTCAAGGCGAAAAGCGCGGGGTGTGGGCGGAATTTGAGATTTCGCGGGGAAAGGGGGGGGGAAATTGAGGGCCCCCCTCAAGACAAAATTTGAATTGTAGATACCATTTTGGTGGCCTCTGCTGGCGTTTTTTGACGAAATTTTGTCAATGCAAAGGCTTGGATTTTCAAAAAATAGCTTTTATCCTGTCTTCTCTTTTTGCAAAATGCATGCAACTGCGCTATTGCGTACAGGCAGGTACGCCCTTGACATCTCATATGGCGACCCCTTACCCTTTTACCACACAAGCGGTGTTTTAAAGACCCTGAGGAAACAGGTTTTTTGAAAACATTATGGTTTTAACGACCCTGAGGAAATATATTTTTTGAAAACATGGAAAAAGGAGAAAATGCTGGTAATCAGCATATTCTCCTTTTGCCACAATGTTTTTCTATCCATTTATAACAATTTTTTGTCATTTGAGCCATACTTAATTTGTCGTCTGCATATGCTTTCAATATGGACAAGTCTACAAGTTTTCGTCTGAAAAAGGGTTGAAATATTTTAAACTTGAGTCAGACTAGGATCAGGCTGCAGGGGCATGTAGTCTGATCTTGATCTGCGCTGTTTTTTATATCCATTTGAACAAAATATACACATGGTAAAACGAAACAATTACTGGTTCATTAGTTTATTATGGTATATTGATTTTGATAAATGTTCGGGCTAGCATCATTTATACATGACCTTTGGTAGTTTTGTTCACATCATTTTTTCTATTATAGACTTATTATAGCTAGTCTCCGTTTGTCGAAATATCCAAGATAATGAAAGGTTATACATGTATATAAAATAAGTCTTGGTCGTCAAAATATCATGAAAACGACCTTATTTGTCTCCTGAGAGGACATATCCGTCACATTATCGTCAAATGGCAAACTGTCCGCAAACGATCCGCTGATTCCGCATAATATAAATAAGCAGTTCACGCATGCGCAGCTGCATAGTTGCGAATATATACAAAGATGTCTGCCGTAAGCACGTCTAGACCGAAAAAAGTTGACGTAAGTTTGAATTTCCATCTTGAAATGAACGTTATCGTTTGATATGATATATTGATTGCGATTGTTAAATTTATTGTGTTAAGTTTGGACGTTTGAAAATGTTCTACCACTATTTTTTAGATTTTGAACAAGAAAATTCCAGAGAATCCGAAGTACAAACATGTTCGACCAACTGTCGATACCGGTAAGCTTTTGATTTTTCATCTGTTGTAGGATAGGAATTCTTGTTTGAAAGCTTACATCTCGCAAAAGGTTTCTTTTCCTTGTAATTGTCCAATTGTAGGCGGGTAACTATTTCCAGGTAAGTGAAAAACTTCTTTTGTCTATGCAAAGAAAACATTTTGCTGTCAGATTGAAACACTTAGAGCCTTGTGGTAATCATTACAAGTGAATTCGGCTCTATAAACGAATTGTAGCAAAAGCGTGGTAAAATCGACGTCATTCTATATAGAGAGATGTCAATCTGTACAGAGTAAGTCGCCTGTGGTTGTTCCATGTCTTCACCCTCCGATATTTTATCAATGATCACTGGACGTAAACAAATATTTTCTGCTACTTGACCAAGGAAAAAGGAAAACCTCAAGGATTTACCGATATTTAATTGTTTTTGATAAAATTGACATCAATGGAACTATTTGAAATGTTACCGTAAACATATGTAAATCAAGTGTCTTTTCATGTTGAAAGTTAGTTCAAAATTGACCATTGTTGCATTGGAAATGGGACTGGGAGTGGGTGGAGCAATATTCAGAGCATTTGAAGCACTTCTATGCTTGACGATTCATTCATTCTTCTTTGTCGTTTGAAAGGGAGAAAATATATAAAACGGTGCTGTTTTGTAAGTTGTGTTTGATGCCTAAGGTTTTATTGACATTTTGATTCTTTTTATATTTACTGACTGGGCAGTGGGGTTTTGTTTTGGTAAGTAAGTGGAACAGCCGTATGATTCAGTCATGTTAGAATCAAAATTAACTTCTATCATGGTTTATCATTCAATAAACCGTGGTTGTGAGTTATGTGGCACAATGAATAACCCACTTGGGCTATAGAGCTCGTGGATTATTTATTATGCCTCATAACTCACACCCGTGGTTTATTGAAGGATAAACCAAGATAGTAAGAAGATTATTTCTTAAATGTAGTGACAATCTTATAACGTTGAGGTCAAGCAGTCCGGGTAGCTCTGTGGGAAGAGCACTTACCTTTTAAGTAAAGGGTCCTGAATTAGAGTCTGGTACCTTCTGCACTTTTTCCCCAGGATTTTAATTATGGTGTCAGAGGTGGTTGCAAAGACCAAAAGGGTCTTATGTACACGGCTATAGGGACAGCTCCCCAAAATAGTGCAGTGAATTTTGGTAGTGTGGATGTCAAGAGTTTCAAGTAGTTAAATGGTTTAAAAGGCTTCTTCCTTGCGGTCCTTAAAACTCTGGATTGTGTGGTAAAGGGTTAACTCTTATCCATAGTCCAAATGTTAGACTTGTCCAAATCCAAAGCGTTTACAGAAAGTTATATACATGTGACTCAAAAAGTGAAACTTTGTCTTGGATGAGTACAAAACACTGCAGGAATAGGAGAAAAAGCTTGTAGCCAGCATTTTCTCTTTTTTCCACATTGTTATTAAAGTCCTCTATTGGGTTATTAAGGGTAAATAGCATATTTTGCACCAGTGTCTGATCTTCTTTGTACACAAGAGTTGCAAATGGTAGCCATAGGTTGCAGTATTGTATGTGATATTGTAATCTTTTATACCTTAGCCATATAACAAGACTTACTCTATGATTTCAGGTGCAAGTATCACAAAGTATATGGAAAAGTTAGAAGACATCAAATCAAGTAAGCACTTTTGTCCTTTCCCTTCCCTTCCCTGTATTATTGTCACAATCTTTTGAGTATTTTTGGCTAATATATTTTCAGCGTTTAACTCTTTACCAAACGACAAAATTTTAGACTTGTCCTAATTGAAAGCATTTGCAGACGACAAAATAAATGTGACTAAAAAATTGAAGCTTGACTTGAAAGTTGGAAACAATATATTTTTCTGCAAGCAATTAGAACTTTGACAGAATGTGTTATAACACATTATCAGACTCATAATAACATCATTACTTTGAAATGGTATGAACTTATAAGCAATTGACTCCCAAATTGTTATCATTTGGCAGCTAGTGTGCATTGGTTTGTAGTGAGCAACTGTTTCTTTGATGTTAATACCCTTTTAACTCTTTAACAAAAGACAAAATTCTGGACTAGACCAAATTGAAAGCATCTTCAGACGACATATTAAATGTTGTGAAAATTATGATTTCTGTCTTTGATAGGGTAGAAAACAATGTGGGAAAACAAGAAAATGATGGTTACCAGCATTTTCACCTTTCTTCCACAATGTTTTCAAAACCCTTCCCTCTTAGGGTCGTTAAAAGTCAACAGTGTGTTGGAAAGGGTTAACTTTGTTTCAGTGATATCATGACAGCCATTTCTCTATAAAATTTTGAAACATTTATTTCTATTTACCAGTACTGCAGTACCTGCACACAACATTCTTTAAATGCAATTGGCTGCTTTTTACATCTCCTTGACAACAGTGAGGGAGAAAAGAATTCTGTTGTTGCAATGACAATTATCAGTCGTCAACAAGAGCTTGAACAAGCTTGGATTTAAACTCACCACCCCTGAATTTCTGGCCTTGTATGTACCACACAATTCTAATTTTAACGACCAGGAATAAGATGGCTTTTGAAAATATTGTGGGAAAAGGAGAAAATGCAGGTAACCAGCATTTTCTCTCTTTCCGACAATGTTTTCTACCCTATCAAAGTAAGAAATAATCATTTGAGTGGCATTTAATTTGCCATCTGCAAAAGCTTTTAATTTGTAGAGTCCAAAAATTTTTTTTTATATAGTTAACTCTTTACCATACGACAAAATTTTGGACTAGTCCAGATTGAAAGTATTTGCAGACGACAAAATAAATGTGACTCAAAAATTGAAAATTTGATTTGGGAAGGGTAGAAAACATTGTGGGAAAAGGAGAAAATGCTGGTTACCAGCATTTTCTCCTTTTCCTACAATGTTTTCAAAAGCTTTCTTTCTCAGGGTCGTTAAAAGTAGGGATTGTGTGGTAAAGAGTTAAAGTCCTCAGACTACTGTCCTTGGCTGTGAGCAACTGGATTACCAGAAATTCATGGATAGGTAAACAGGCTGCCCTGAAATTACTAATTACATTTTTCTGAAATGAAATAAAATCATAATGTACCAAACAACCCTACATTTTGTGTCGAGCTTCCCTTCACAAGCCAATCAGGAACAATCAGTGTTTAAACTACCACAAAGGCAAACGCCTTTGAAAACATCATGGAAAAAGGAGAAAATGCTTGTAACTTGAATATCCTCCTTTTTCCACAATGTCTTCGGTTCTTTCTAGACAAAATTCCTACCGATAGAAACTAGTTTGTGTTCCACAAACGCTGTTAAAGTTAACATCAAACATTTGTTTTCTTGTACAGAGTTGATCATTCATGATGTTAGTTATCTAAAACAGTAAATATTTCATGCATGAATAAATAGATTCATTGATTGGTTGAATATTTTATAGTGTTTGATATTGTCATAAGTTAACCCTTTCCTTTTTATGTATACATAATAATGCATATTTTGATTCACCTGTGGTGCTTCTAGGGCTCCTGTTTGGCTCAATGGTAAAGTAGAGGCTCTGAGTTTGAGCCTCACTGGGTTTTTCATCAGAGTCCCTGGTCTATACATTTCAGAGCCCTAACCTAGTACTTCTGAAAACCAGGACATACATGAATATGCAACATGTCGCTGGGATATGACTAAAATAAATTGAAAGCAGCGTAAAACACCAGTAAATCAACCATTCAATTTGATGCTTCTTTTAGTAATTTCCTGGCCTTACTTTATTTGAGGATTGATGATAGTCATTGCAGTTGGGTTCTTTCCTCTCCCCTTCGGTCAATGCTGGATAAAAGTATGTAGGCGGCCAGTGGCTTTGAAAGTATATTGCGTATAGAGCTGGTAAAATAAATGGGCAGGAATTCAAGCTTAGGTGCACTAGCCACTGATATAACACTAAAATATTGTTGAAAACACAATACAGATGATAAGCAAACAACGATTAAGTTGGACAGAGAAATATTAATCATAAAACATGTGGTCTTTCAGATAATATCAATTAACATTATATTATATATTTGAATTTATTGATTGAATGGTGTTTGACGCCATTTTCAACATTATTTCAGTTATATTGGGGCAGCCAGTGCACCTATCCAAGCTTTCCTGGAGTCTCTTTTACCAGTACTCTGCACAATTTTCTTTCCAAGCCACTGGCTGCTTTGGACATCGCCGAAACAATGGTCAGCAGTGGGAGATAAATGAATCCTGTCGCAATGACTATCATCAATCCTTGGAAAGAAATTGGCTGAGCCGGGGATCTAACCCACGACTCCGTTCTCAAGTCCTGGAAGCTACCAACTGAGCTACCAGGGCTCGGCTAAATATTTAAAGTTGTCTTGCTTGGTAAGAGAGTCCAGAAATTCCAGGTTGATCTCTACTTTAGCTTCAGCTCATAATTCTTTTGCTTTTTACCAGACAGGAAATTCTCAAGTTGTCCATATTTAACAGCATTGCAGATTGAGAATCAAATATGAAAGAATTTAGCCTAGAAAGCATTGTGGGAAAGGAAAAATATGCTAGCTACCACCATTTTCTTCTTGCCCTATAATGTTTTCAAAAGCCTTCTCTTTATGGTTGTTAAAACACAGAATTATTTTGTAAAGGATCATATTTCAAGTCATTAGTGATGGTCTGTTTCATTGATAAGGGATTTACTTTTGCTTTCATAAATAAAACATGCAATTATAATTAGAAAAAGAACCCATACCTAAACAGTGCCCTGCAAAGGATTAAGCAGTTTAGGGGGCTATTGCCATATAAACTTGCATAAACTGGGAATATTTTCAAAGTAAACTGAACGAAATTTTCAAAGTAAACTGAACGGAATTTTCAATGCACTGAACATTTGAGTCATGCTCTGGCAAAAGGGGATTTAACTCTTTACCAAACGACAAAATTTTGGACTGGTCCAAATTAAAAGCCTTCGCAGACGACAAAATTAATAAGACTTAAACACTGAAATTTCTAGTGGAAAGGGTAAAAAACATTGTGGGAAAAGGAGAAAATGCTGGTCACCAGCATTTTCTCCTTTTTCCACAATGTTTTCAAAAGTATTCTTTCTCAGGGCCGTAAAAACCCGGTATTGTTTAGTAAAAGGTAAATGCATCTCAGTGATTCATGACGCTTTAAGCAAGTCATCACATAATTGTGGATCCCTAAAATTAATTTTGTAAAACAGCAGACTAAATCATAAAGTTAACTGGTCCTTTGGCATGCAGAAAATTGACAGAAGCAAAAAGTTTTAGCCCAGGCAGTCTGCCTTGTCTGCGGAGGCTGACCCGAGTTGATACTTTTTGAAAATTGTATTAAGCCCCCTTTTATTAGAGCATGGCTCGTTTATTCAACCTTTAACCCTTTACCAAACGACAAAATTCTAGACTTGTCCAAATACGTGGATCCGTGGTGATAAGATAAACCGACTTCCTTGGTTACTGTTACCAAGGGCTCCCAAACAACCACAGTAAATACATATACTGTATAGCAGATAGGCTACTTAAATCGTGCTGTCATGACTGTTTCTCTCAATAAAATTCCGGAAAAAATATTTCTATCATATGTTTCTGCCAATGATGAATTCTCGGTAAGAAATTTAAAGATGTTTGAACTAATTTGCACAAAGATATGTACAAAAAAGGCGATTTACGGGGGCTACGGACAATGTAATAGATCTACTTGTTTTAGCATAGTTTTAAACTTCAGTGAGAAAGAATAAAACACCTCAAAAAAACTCCGTTTTGCCACAGAATAATAGAATTAAAGATACTGTCGTTTATTTGGGAGCCGAAATAGCAGACAACAAGGCTGCACATCGGGTAAAATAAATGGTTAAATATTGATTTCCACGGATCCATGTATTGAAAGCACTTGCAGGCAACAAAATAAATGGGACTCAAAAACTGAAATTTGTTTTGGGAAGGGTAGAAAACATTGTGGGAAAAGGAGAAAATGCTGGTTACCAGCATTTTCTCCTTTTCCCACTATGTTTTTAAAAGGCTTCTTTCTCAGGGTCGTGAAAATTCGGGATTGTTTGGGAAAGGGTTAAAGTGATGAATATTCCAATGGACATATCACTTCTCGACTAAGACTAAGATATTTGCAATTTAGTGGCTGCTTTTTGTCTATTGTGTTTCAGCAAAGCAGACAGTGTAGATCAAAGAGCAGACTGCACATTTTGCGCAGTATGATCTTGATATACAATGGCTGCAAAGGCAACTATAGTAGTGCAAGACCAAGAAAGGGTTGAGGTGAATTTGAAAGGGATTTAAGTTGCAAAGGGATCTTTTTCTTATTTAATGGGACAGTGTCCCAGAATCCCTGCCTCGTGGATCCAGGATCAGACTGTCTGTTCTTTGCAATCTGATTTTTGATCCACATGGTCTGCTTCTGTTCCAGAATTAAAAAAAAAAAAAAGTGCAATTTCTGCATCTTTTTAAGTAACTGAAAAAGTCCATTTATGTAGCACTAAAGATCCTGCGCAGGCTGACCTGGGTCAAAACCTTTTGCTATTGGTCAATTTTCTGCATGTTCAAGGACCAATTTACGTAATCAATAAGTCAATAGTGAGACAAAATGGACTTAAAGGGTTCATGATCATGTGATGACTTGCTTGGTATGATACATTGGGAGATGTATTAAACGCCCTTGTCATGGCTAAAAAAGTTATGACATACTTTCTCTCCAACAGCTTGACAAAAGAAAAACAAAGCATATCAAGAGTAGAGCAACATAACCTTTATTAACTGAACTCTTTACCAAATGACAGCATCTTTTGAATGTCCAAATTGAAAACCTTTGAAGATAACAACTTTATTGTATCTCAAATGATGGGATTTTACATAGAAAGGTTAGAAAACATTGTGGAATAAAAAAAAAAAATGCTGGATACCAGCTTTTTCCTCTTTTTTTGACAGTGTTTTCAGTAGCATTCTTCCTGAGAGTTGTTAAAACTCAGGATTGTGTGGTTGAGGATTAATAAGTTAAGATAATCCTTGTATTCAATAATCTTGGGATTAGTAAGGTATATTATACATGTAAATTAACCCTTTTATTGCCTTTTACAGTTGTAATTGCCGTGGGGCCAGTGTACAAACTGACTGCACAAAACATGCAGTCTGATCTTTGATCTATTAAGCCTACTTTGTTTAACATCCTGAACAAAGACAACCCAGAAATCATAAACACTTGGGTTGTATTCCTAGCCTGAAAGTGTCTGATTGGTTCATTAGTGTAGTAAGGGTGAAATACCTTTAATATTGGATGTTTACTGTGACATTTTACAGTTACCTCCCTTTGTTTAGTTTTTGCCTATGGCAAAGCCCTGATAATATGTATGTTATTCCTCAGAGTGTCTTTCACAAGTGATTAGGGCCAGTGGTCATTTGGATCATACTGCAAGAAGAGTGCAGTCTGATCTTGTACATGTATCTATGCTAATGATCTCATGTCTACTATTGAATACTCTAGTGATCTTATGATCTACATTATCCCCTGACATGACATTACAGACCAGCCCCAATTGCTAAGGTGGTAAAGCATAAGATTTGTAAACATCAAATCTCTAGCCACTTGAGGATGGGGGTTTGATCCCCATGGCTTGCCCTCTAAAATTACTACTAGTCTTTTGGATTAGATGAGGTCCCTTGTGATGGTGCTATACGCTGAGCATATTAAAGAACCAGGTGTAACTCATGATGGGCTTCTATCTTGTGTCCTATCCCGAGTAAAATAAGTTACCTTCTTCTAGGGTTGTCACCAATTTGGGCATCCCGTTGCAACAATAAATGGACTGAAAATTCAATCAGTCTATTGACCTTATTCAAGATACTAGTATTCTATGTCAGACAGCTTTGAAACTGGAGTATGAGGATTTCTTTTCTCAACTAGATTTAACCCTCAACCCGCTTCAGAATTGAAATGAAAATTTCAAGCTGATAGTAAAAACAATAATTCTGCTACTGCAAAGTCAGTTTTGGGGAAATATAATCCCCTTATCAAAAAGTACTGATCCAAGATCAGACTGCATGCTCTGTGGAGTCTGATCTTTATCTACACTGTCAGCAAAAGGTGCTTGAGATGGCTTAGAAGCCTAAAGGTTAAGTATGTACTAGACGACAGGGATCAAGCTAGCCCAGAAACTTAGGGAGAAGTGACTTCTACCTCCTTAGACTTCAGAGAGAAGTTTTGTGGAGCAAGAGAGAAGTTTTTTCGCCACATCATGGAAATGGGTAAGATGCATATTTGGGGAAAATTCTGAGATAACCTGCTCCATTTTTCCATAAAACATGAATTGTTGTAGATACTCATTTGAATTGCCTCACTGAGGCTGTAATAAAAAGTGCCCAAAAAATATAATTCTGCGGAAAATTAAGAAGAAAAATTCTCAAAAGTATTTTCAAATATGCTTATCTGTAACATTAGTTTGTTTTTTGTTCTACCATTCTTGTTTATCCCTTTTTCACTTCTTTCATTCTAAAGAAAGGCAAAAGATGATTTTATTATTTTATTTTTCAACACAGCAACATAGTTATGAATGTAATAAACAACAGAAGCAATGCAGTTTTTCTCCTGTAAATAAAAAGTTCCCAGTCATCTACTTTCTACATAAAAACTAGTCTTTCTTTTAAAAGTTATAAATTATTCCAAGTCATGATAGTTTATTGAATGCAACATGTAAACCGTTAACTAAGTATCAAGACTTTAATGTAGTTCAATGCCACTAATAACAGATATATTCCTGTGTAATTTGGAGGGACAGTCAAACCGATCTTAAGCCTGCAGTCACAACAACTTGCTTAAAAAAGGTTTCACTATGAGTTCTAGAGCTTTTCCACATAATCATTAAGTTGCAGAACCTTACTAGAATGTTCTTGCTTTCATGACACTAAAGAGGTGCTGAAACATAGAAGTAATTTTTTATGGAGAAGGAAGTATCCCTTTTCTGCAGTCCTAAAGAATTGATACCAAATAAAATCACTATCACTGAATGATATTCATTTGTTATACTATCACTGAAAAATCAACACTAAACCTTAGTGTATCTCACTAAAAGTAACACCGTTTTTTTCCTAGTTCCTATAGTTTCCTTATTTTAGCATTTTTACACTTAAGCAAAGCTCGGCCAAAGTTTGCTCCAGTGCAGGCCCATCTTCTGAAATTCTAATCAAGTCTACAAGTAACTGATTATTCAAACACGTTTTTAGTTTAGTTTTCATCCTATTCTGGGTTGAGAATCCCTGTTCACACTTTGCTGATGTCATAGGAACCATAACTCAGGTTTAATGCAACAGTAACACATCTGAAAGTTCCTCAGAATATTTGTCTTTCAGGATTATTGTCATCTTGAGCACAGATTGTCCTGATATGATCCCTTAACCCTTTACCACACAATGACGACTTTTAACGCCCCTGAAAGAGAAGGCTTTTGAAAACATTGTGGGAAAAGGAGAAAATGCTGGTTACCAGCATTTTCTCCTTTTCCCACAATGTTTTCTACCCTATCAAAGAAAAATCATTTCATATGAGCCACCTTAAAACTGTCATCTACAAATGCTTTCAATTTGGACAGGTCTAAAATTTTGTCGTGTGGTAAAGAGTTAACAAGTCTTTTGTAGTGTGCGTATTTTACTGAGACAATCAAAGTGACATAAAACATCATTCAATCAATCAATCAATCAATCAGCTAAGACACTCACTTGTATCAATATTGAGTTGGGCACTGAAATTTTTTGCTAAAGATGTCACTTCATCATTACCATAACTTGGTAACTCAGTTCTCTTGATCCCCAGATTTGAGATTGCCCCACTCTGTATACTCAACAACTAGCATGTCTGGTAAGATAAGTTGCTTTTGCAGGCATATCGGGGCTGCGCAAGTACTAGCACTGTTATTCTTTGCAAGCCTGCAAATGGTACAATGCCACTTTCAGGACTCATCCTGTTTGTACCAATCAAAGCTTTTCTGGTTTACTGATTTGATAATTTTCTTTTTTGTAGGACTAGACTCAGATTCTAGATGCTTTATCGTCCTAACGCTTGTATGTTGGTATGGATCCAAATTATTTCAGCCTGTAAACATAATGTCAGTGAATGCAATGGTCTGACTTTAAACAGTTCGGCTTAATTATCACATTGCAAATTCGCTATAATTAGAAAAGCACTTTCTCCTTTTCCCACAATGTTTTCTACCTCCACAGAACAAGTTTCAATTTTTGAGTCACATTAATTTTGTCGTCTGCAAATGCTTTCAATTTGGACCAGTCTAAAATTTTGTCATTTGGTAAAGAGTTAAGGGTATTGAAGACGAAAACGAAAGTGGTAGAATATTGTAAGGGTCAGAAAAATTTCATTAAGAATGGTTGAAGAACAAACAATGGCAGTAGGCTATTTTTGCTTATCATTATTTAAGTATTGTAAATATTTATCCAACGCTCTCAAATAGAAACATATTGTATTAAAGAGTTTGTCATCAGAGTTGTGGGAAAAATAATCTTCGCTCATTTAACCTGTTAACAAATAATCCCATGATTTCCTTGACTTTGAGAGAAAAGTTAAAGAAATTGAAAAAGGACAAAATGCTGGTAACCATCTGCATCTCCATTTGAGACACATCTACCATTTAAAGACAAAATTTTTGAGTCAACCAAACTGAAAGTATTTGCAGATGACAAATCAAAATGTTACTCAGATGTTTCGATTTGTTGTTGATAGTGTAGAAAACATTGTGCCAAAAGGAGAAAATGCTTGTAACAAGCATTTTCTCCTTTTCCCTTAATGTTTTCTAGAGCCATTTTCCTCAGGGTCATTTAACCCTTTACCAAACAATCCCTGGTTTTAACGACCCTGAGAAAGAAGCCTTCTGAAAACATTGTGGGAAAAGGAGAAAATGCTGGTAACCAGCATTTTCTCCTTTTCCCACAATGTTTTCTACTCTTTCGAAATCAAGTTTCAATTTTTGTGTCATGTTTATTTTGTCGTCTGCAAATGCTTTCAATTTGGACAAGTCTAAAATTTTGTCATTTGGTAAAGAGTTAAAGTTGTCATTGTGAAGTAAAGGAGTAAGCAGTCTGTAGAATATTGTGAAAATTTAAAAGAAATGATTTTCTTCAGGTAGTGTTGGCATTTAACTCTTTACCAAACGACAAAATTTTAGACTGGTCCAAATTCAAAGCACTTGCAGACGACAAAATAAATGTAACTCAAAAATTGAAATTTGTTTCCAGCAGGGTAGAAAACATTGTGGGAAAAGGAGAAAATGCTGGTTACCAATATTTTCTCCTTTTCCCACAATGTTTTCAAAAGGCTTCTATCTCAGGGTCGTTAAAAGTCGGGATTGTGTGGTAAAGAGTTAATTAACTTTTTACCGTACAACAAAATTTTGGACTTGACCACATTGAAAGCATTTGCAGACAACAAGTTAAATGTTACTCAAATGTTTGGATTTTTGTCATTAATAGGATAGAAAACCATTGTGGGGATAGGAGAAAATGCCGGCTATGTTCAGGTATCAGTGGAACATAACCTGTACCAAATGAAAAAATTTTGGTCTTGATCGAATTCAAAGCATTTGCAGACAACAAATTGTGGGAAAAAGAGAAAATGCTGGTTTCCAGAATGTTCTCCTTTTCCTATAATATTAAAAAAAAAAAAAACAACTTCTTACTTACGGTTGTTAAAACCTGGGATTATTTGGTAAAGGGTAATTTTGTTGTCTGTAAATGCTTTTAATTTTGACAAGTTTAAAATTTGGTCATTTGGCAAAGAGTTAATTATAGACCTTTCATGCTAATTTACCTGTAAAAAGAATGGTTTATAAACAGTCTGTTTAATATTTTGACAAATTGAATGAAGTGATTGTTCATCTTTTCCATTTGAAACAATGTTTTTATTAGTCACTTTCACTTAAGCTCAGATATTGACTGAGGTTAAGGTTTATTAAAATCTATCTTGATAATCCTGATAACCTGGCTGCTAAGCAGAATTTAAAAGGGTTACATTTATAATCCTTCAATGCAAATGCAATTTATTACATACTAGCTATGTGTTTGTTTGGCTCCATTTTTCAGTATGGTTTTCATGTTTTATTCTTTGAAGCAAATAGTTTGAAGTATGAGGGAAAAGGACTAATTGCTAATAAGGCTCAAATGGGAGTGTCCTTTGGAAAAGCTCTGCAGAGCCCCAGCCTTTTATAATACTTAAGGGAGATGTTAAGTACTTGTTTGACGTTGTTGAAGGTGTTGTAAAACACCCAATTGATCAAATACTTTGACATGCATGATTATAGTCTTAGCTCTATTACTAGAAAAACCTTTGGGTCATGATGCTGCCCGGCGAGGTAGCTCAGTGGTTAGCATATCCTACTCTTGACCTGATGGTTGAGAGTTCCACACCCAGTTGCAGCAATCTTTCTTTCCAGTGATTATTTGCCTCCCACCTCTGATGCATGTGAGAAAAGCAGCCAGTGGCTCTGAAAGAAAGTTGTGTCAGCATTGGTGTGAGGAAGCCAGGAAACACATGTGCAGGTGCACTGGCCACTGTGATATGTCCTGAGCTGTTAAAACAGCAATAAACTCCAATACAATCAATCAAACAAACATATTAAAGTCATGATGCTTACACAATAAGGAGGCTGAGGTTATAGAGTAGTCTTTATTATCTTGAGACCATGGTGATTCCATGGTTTTAGCACTTTAAAATAGTGAATACATAATTTTCTTTTTGGCTTAAATTATATTCTTATAATTTGCCGATGAATGACATAGCTTTTATATTCTGACATACCACAGATACATTTTCTGAAACATGAATGAATTTGATGCGGGGGAACGTTATGTTTTATGACATAGTCAACATCGCTCACAAAGTCGTTATTACAGCTAGTCCATATCCAGCTACATTGAATGGATCTATTTTGCTTGAAAAATGCATGTTTTTCACGATAAGCAAATATTACATGTGAAAAGAAAAGTTAAAGTGAATAGCATAAAAGAAATAAGATGATTGTTTGTTTTGGTGTATGATCGAAATTTCTTGCATCTCCCAAAAAGCAAAGGGCATGTATTTACTCGTGGCTTTGCCACTGGTGAAATATAGCCTTTGCCTTTCACTGAATAAAAGAAATTTTGATCATACACCGAAAAAGACAATTATCCTCTGTTTAACGGACCCTGAAGTTGAATCAGATCCTGCAATGGAAATATCACACATTGAATACATGGTATAACATACACCTAAGACATGCAACAGGAGAATAATCAAAGTTATGATCATACAGTCCAAAAAAGCAGAAATACAAATTTAAAAAAATCCTAAACCAAATGAGCAAACAAGTGACCAGACGTACTGGAAGCATGGGCGTTTATGCTCATTCAAATTCTTTAACACCCCACCCACTTCTTTTCAGGGTCACGGGAATGTGTATCTGTGGGCTAACTCTTGTTTGTAGAAGACTGGAAAAACATTGTAAGAGTTCATATTAGCAGCTCCTGCTAGATGGACTACAAATTGATTATATTACTAACTAATGCAAAATACTAAAACACTTTCTGAATACCTAAATTTATATTTAGCCAAGTAATTGATCAATATTAAACCATGCACTAGTATTTAGTATGAAGAAAAGGGCAATCATTAAAGATTTGATTCTAGTTAGGGGGAAATCTACTGTTAAGTACCCTTGTTCTTTAATGGGTTAGATTAAACATTTATATATTAGCTGTGATAGCTTTAATACACAAATAAATTACATATACATGTATGAAATGGAAATTATTTAATGTTGAAACTTTTGGCAGTGAAACTGAGAGACTTTGCACAGAAAAATATTTATCTTGCATTTAGTTGTTTTATTTCTAAAGTGTGGTTATAATATGTATTGTGTATTGACATTATATTGTGATCAGATTTTAATCACAGCATGGACCTCTAAAGTTCAATGTCATTAACATTTTAATCTTTCTATGAGCTGTTTAAATTTAATATAATTGTTTACTAAAGAATTATTTAAAGTGAAACAAAGGAATTGATTTTTAAGAACTTAATTGTGTTAATTATTCATTTTAATTTTATGTCTGATTCTTAATTGAAAAAACATGACAAAGAATTGAGTGATGAAATAAAGGAATATTGATGAAAAATAAACAACCTGGTTGTGTTTCGAGAGACAGAGGAAGTTACCCGTATAAAATATCCTTAGAATGCCAAAAAGGGGTAATCCAACACACAGTGACAGCAATTTTAAGGAAAAGAAGCCAGTGCCAAGACTGAAGCTTTATAGGGAGGATAGGAGGAACCTATTTGAAATTTTAAAAGAAGCTGAAAAACCAGTCAGCAATGGTAAGAATCAAATGACTACTCAATAATTTTTTTCTTGAGATTTGAAATTTTGATGTTTAAAATAGGAAGCATGGACGATCTAAAATTTTATGATTTAGGGCTAATGTCACTGTTACTGATATTGAACCATTTCCTATCCTTTGCTAGAATTTGGGAAAGTTTATTAGGGGCTTTCGAGTCAAGTTATGAAAGAAACAGGTATCCAAAGGTTGAATTGAATAAAATCATATATATTGCCCCTGAGGTCTACAAGGTTTTTTGAAAATGATTGCAACCAATAGGGAAATTTAGAAACCCATTTTCATTTACACTCGGGGAAAGGCCTTTTGTCGATTCCTTTTCTTTTACCCTTCCCGAGACAGCAGACTCCTTATGGAAACTGAATTAACATTTGAGCCATGCTCTGTGAAAAGGGGGCTTAATGCATCTGCGAAAAGTATCGACCCAGGTCAGCCTGTGCTGTCCGCACAGGCTGACCTGGGTAGAAACTTTTCGTTGTTTGTCCCTTTTCTGCATGTCAAAGGACTATTCTACTTTGTAATTTAGTCGGTTGTTGGACAAAATTGATTTAATGGGTCCAAAGTTATGTGTTGACTTGCTTGGTACAATGCAATACGGAAAAGCATGAAGCTGCCTTTTGCCAGAGCGCGGCTCATTTATATAAACCTTTACCACACAACCCCGAGTCTTAACAGCCGTGTGGAAGACGGTTTTTGAAAACATTTTGGGAAAAGGAGAAAATGCTGGTAACCACCCTTGTCTTCTTTTCCCAAAATGTTTTCTACCCTTGCAATGAAAAGTTCTAATGTGTGAGACACAGTTGTCCTCTGCTAATGCTTTTAATTTGGACAAGTCTAAACACATTGTCATTAAATTTCAGTGCACATTGAACATAGATCTATACGTCTTTGCTGATTATGTAGCACTGAAGATTTTGAAGGTAATGCCATGAAACCATAATCTGCTAGTCCAAAAAGCTATGATAAAGTCTCCTTCGGATAGTAGATACACCAGCAAAAAACCACTGTTGTTTTGCTGTGAAAGGCAGCAGTGAGAAGCAGTGTTCCCTTTTATTTCAAGGGTACACTTACCTCCTGGGCTGAAAATCTGGGGGTTACAAGATTTCATATTAGAGGGTTTGACAATGGTGTTTCCTAACAGGTGGTAAAGCGATACATACTGATGATTTGCAGAGAAAAAAGAAAAATGTTTTATTCAGATATTTATGTAAACTTGCTGCTTAAAGTCATTTAAAAAGCAGAAATTGCAGTCTGAAGTGACTCTGATTGGACAGTGTCAAAGTGACATTTGTTGTGTCATGGGTTTTCACTCTTTTTTTTTTCAGCTATCTACTTTTCACTTCAATTAATTTTTTGGATAGGTTTTTCTGCATGATTTGACATAACTTTGTTGATAAGGGTAACAAATAACCGTAAACCTGTCATTTTACTCTAGATATGCGTAGATTTGAAACAGTTTTTAGTGACAGACAAAAACATGCGTCATCGCTGGATGTCTAGATGTAGAATAAACGGTTCAAGGTTTTTTTACATTGATCTACTTGTAATTGTTGCTATAAGCGCTTTGAATGTTTATATGGCAATACTGTGTGTACGTGTGTACAGAAGACAATATGAAGGTATAGACCTACACCTTAGTAGTTAAATAAGAAGAACAAAGGGAATGCAGAATTAAGAAAGGGAAGTTGTACAGTCAGTGAAGAAAGTCATAAAAAGGTCCTTTTCATCTATGTTTTTTCTTATGCAAGGTCTCGCATGTAACCAGTATAACTTATGTTACCTGAATTTTAATTTCATAACATGATTTTCACAGGAATTTGTGCGAGTGGGAACACAGTGAGAAGGGCATCCATTCCAGCTTGGATCTCGTTCTGACACTCAAGGATAAATTAAGATTTTATTTGTAGCCAGGTTAATATATTAACCTTATCCCTAATCTACCACAGTAGGCGACCAGTCATTGCCAATAGTAAAGATAAAGATTGTGCTGCAAGAACTGGTGAACATGTAGGGTTCTGCGAGGTCCAGGTTGTCATCTACCAAACTTTCCATTTTGAAGAATCTAAAATTTTGTCATCTGGTCAAGAGTTATAGATTAAATTTATGTATATGTGTAAGAGAAAGAGTATACATGTATTAGTATAATCTTTTTGTGTATAACTTACAAATCTGTTTTCCAAATCCCTGACTTACTTGTACTTACTTGATTATTCATCCAATTTAATTGTTCTTTTGTTGACCCTGGTTTTTATGTTAAAGGTTATTTGCAGATCATTGTTTGATTGATTTAGAGCGGTGTTAAAATCCACTTTCAATATGTTTCAGTCATATCATGGTGACAGCTTGCATATTCATGTGTTGCTTGTGTTTCACCAGTACTTAGGCTTGGGCTCTGAATTGTCTTGCCAAAGGACACTGACATGAAACCCAGTGCCTATAGTAAGGCTTCAACCTGAGACCTCCAGGTTACCTGTCCTAGACTTTACCACTGAGCCATGCAGGACACCTATTTTCAGATCAACTAGGTTTTTAAACAACATTGAAAACAAAAAGAATATACTTGATCAAGAAGTACTTTTTGCTGATTGTATCGTATAATTGTTTGATAGTATTTTAATGGATAGAGCTTTGGCTTCTTACATCAATTTGGTTGCTGCTGGTTTGAATCTTAGGGGGTGCAGGGTCAACCCATGAAACTATTCAAACTACCCTCACCACCGGTGCACAACATTTCGTCGAAAGGATATTTCCTCGAAATCCATGTATGTTTAAAATATACCGATTGCTAAATTCCCAGATCTATATTTCATGAAAAGCTCTGTCTTAAAATGGTGCATGACCTTTCATCGAAAGGGCATTTTGTCGAAAACCATGTATGTTTTAAAATACCAATTGCTAAATTCCTAGATTTATTCCATGAAAAGCTCTGTCTTGGAGGAAGATTTGAGCCACAATTGGTCTGGGTTTGGGTAAGGGTCAGGGCTAGTGATTATTTTTGACGAACGTACTTTTCGATGAAATGTCACGGATCCGTGTGGGAAGAAGATTTAAGCGACAGCTCGCCTGGTTTAGGGTAAGGGTCAGGGCTAGGAATTGTTTTGGACGAACATGGCTTTCAACGAAATGTCGCGGGTCCCCTTGCCACAGGGCCTAGTACTAGTTTCAACTCTTTACCACATGACAAATATTTAGACCTCAAAATTCAAAGCATTCACTGACAGGAAAAATTGATTGCGTCTCAAATTATGGAAGTTGTCATTGAAAGAGTAAAATATATTGTGGGAAAAGGAGAAAATACTGGATTCCAGCATTTTCTTCTTTTCCTGCACTGTTTCAATTGATTGTGTGGCAAAGATCTAAGCTTCATTTAACGAAGAAACAGTACAATTATAAAATGTCTAAAAAAGAAAGGTAATTTTTAAAAGTTCAACAAAAAAGAAATTGTCAAAGAAACTTAAACATATGCTGTAAAAAACTTGAGTATGAAGGCCTATATGACTCTGTAATTGAAATATTAATGCCGATATTGAAATAATGATGCATTAATTGAATGCTAATGTATTTATAAAGTTGATTAAGATATTGACAGGAGCTTATGCTGTTGATTCAACCCTTTATCACACAGTTCCGGGTTTTAACGATCCTGTGGAAGAAGCCTTTAGAA
The DNA here is from genome assembly GCA_946811185.2 of Hippopus hippopus. Taxonomy (NCBI): domain Eukaryota; kingdom Metazoa; phylum Mollusca; class Bivalvia; order Cardiida; family Cardiidae; genus Hippopus; species Hippopus hippopus. The sequence continues at coordinate 61,149,190 of OX328102.1, forward strand.
AACATTGTGGGAAAAGGAGAAAATGCTGGTAACCAGCATTTTCTCCTTTTCTCACAATGTTTTCTGTCCTTTCAGAGTCAAAGCCCCTCATTTGAGCCACTTTTAATTTGTTATCTGCAAATGTTTCAAACATAAAACTGGTAAAAAAATTTACCATTTGGGAAAGCGTTAAGAGGGTAGTCAATACATTGACTGTAGGAATTTATAGCTAAACAGTTTTTACTGTTGACAAAGTGGTCCGATGCTTTGATAATCGTTAGGAGTGAATTGATTGATTACATGGTGTTTTATTCCGCTTTCAACATTATTGCAGTCATATTACAGCAACAGCTCACATGTTCATGTATGTCCCTGGGTTTCATAAGTACCAGGCTAGGTCCTGAGGTGACTTGCCTTAGGGTACTCCCATGTAAAACCAGTTGCTTCCAGAGAGGCTTGAACCCAGGGCCTACAGCTTGCAAGTCCAACACTTTACCACTGAGCCATGCAGTTTGTGACCCATGATAGTCCCGACAAAGCAAGCTTTTGAGAACATTGTTGGAAAAGGAGAAAATGCTGATAACCAGCATTTTTTCCTTTCCTCACAATGTTTCCTACCCCTCTAATATCGCGTCAGTACAATGTACTATCATTGCAGCTTAGTAACATTTAAGCTCACAGTGCTTAACCCTTTGCCACACAATCCCAAGTTTTAACGACCCTGACAAAACTGAAGCTTTTGAAAACATTGTGGGAAAAGGAGAAAATGCTGGTAACCAGCATTTTCTCTTTTTTCACATTATTTTCTACCCTTTGAAAGGCAAATTCAGCCACATTAGCCACATTTATTTTGTCGTCTACAAAATGCTATCAATTTGGACAAGTCTAAACTTATATTGGTTTTTAACTCTATACTGAACGCCAGAGTCTGGTCAAAATTGAAAGCATTTGCAGATGGTTGACATATTAAATTTAGCTGAAACGGTGGTAATTATCTGTGAAAGTGTAGGAAACCTTGTGGAAAAAGGAGAAGATGCTGGTTACTACTATTTTCTCCTTTTCCTTTTAGGTTTTCAAAAGGCTATTGCCTCAGGGTCCTTAAAACTTGTGATTGTGTGATAAAGGGTTAAAGGACTTAACACTTTCATTCAATTTTATTTCATAAATTATTTTTTAATATGAAAGCTTATTAAGGAATTTCACCATTGACCACAATATTTTGCAGTGTCGTCAGTTGTATATCAGCCCAGCAGAGCCCTAGTAGCTCAGTCAGTGGTGTACAGGACTTGGGAATAGGACGTCGCTGGTTCAAATCCCCAGCTCTGCCGATTTTTTTCCGAGGATTGATGATAGTCAATGCGACAGGATTCATTCTTCTCTCATGGCTGATCACAGTTTTGATGATGGTTATGTGAGAGAGCAGCATGTGGTTAGGGAAGAATACTGTGAGAAACACTGGTAACAGAAAGTTCAGAAAAAGCATGGATAGGTGCACTGGCTGCTGCAATATAACTGAAATAATCTTGAATTTTTAGCTCCACTGGCCGAAGGCCAGAGAGCTATTGTCATGGCGTTGTGTCCGTTGTCCGTCCGTCCGTCCGTAACTTTTTCTTTAAAAAACTTCTCCTCAGAAACTATTGACTGGATTTTTACCAAATTTCACAGGAATGTTCCTTTGGTGGTCCTCTTTCAAATTCCTTCAAATAATTGTGTTCCATGAAGAATTCTGGTTGCCATGGCAACCAAAGTAAAAAACCTTTAAAAATCTTCTCCTCCCAAGCCGCTATTTGGATAGCATTATTATTTTGCAGGAATGTTCCTTAGACACAGGTTTACAGAATTCCTTAAAAAAAAAAAAAGATCTGTCAAAAAACATGGCTTTTATGGGAGACTCATTTTCCTTTTATGGTATAAAGTAAAATCTTTGAAAAATTTCTTCTCTAAAACTATTCATTGGATTTCATTGTTGTTTTGCAGGTAAGTTCCTATGGTGGTTGTCTACCAAATTGTTTCTTCAGTGAGCTAAAATGCAGGATTGAATGATAATTGTTAAAAACTTCCTTTCGCCATTATAGAAATATCAGGCCTGTGGAGCGATACAGGCGCTCAAGCGCCACTAGTTGTTAAACACCATGCAGACAAACAAGAAAATATCTGCCTAAATTTGTCAGTGGGAACGTAAAGGGATTGACCAAACTAACCTAATGGAACCACAGTGGCCACAAACAAGTCTGTAGAGGTACAATATTTACTCTACCCTCTCAGTGTTTCTTTCAAAATGAGGAGAATAATATGCATAAATAAACTTATGAACTGTAAATATACTTTTCTTAGATTCTGGTTGAAGTTTGGTTATACATCTTCTGTAAAACCTGTTGCAATGGTCACCTCTATTAACTCTTTACCACACAATCCCGACTTTTAACGACCCTGAGAAAGAAGCCTTTTGAAAACATTGTGGGAAAAGGAGAAAATGCTGGTAACCAGCATTTTCTCCTTTTCCCACAATGTTTTATACCCTTCCCAAACCAAATTTCATTTTTTCAGTCACATTTATTTTGTCGTCTGCAAATGCTTTCAGTTTGGACCAGTCTATAATTTTGTCGTTTGGTAAAGAGTTAAGCAACCAATCTATATTGAGCAAGCATAGGTTCCCAAAAGAAGGCAAATGCGCTGAATTTACATACATTAACTCTTTACCCAATGAAAAATTTTAGACTGGTCCAGAAGGTATTTTGCAGAAAATAAATTCTTAAATGACAGAATGGGTCTCAAAAAGGGTAGTAAACATTGTGGGAAAAGGAGAAAATGCTGTTACCAGCATTTTCTCCTTTTCCAGCTATGTTTTCGACAGTATTCTTCTGCTGAGTCGTTTAAACTTGGGGTTGTGTGGTAAAGGGTTAAGCAAGCACCTGAAACCCTTTACTGTAAACACTCTGGAGTTTATATGTCCCTAGGAAGAACCGAAGGCCTTTGAGAACATGTGGGAAAGGAAGAAAATGCTGGTAACCATCATTTTTTTCTTTTCCCACAATGTTTTCTACCTTTTTAAGGACAAAAGCGTTTACGCGAGCCAGATTAAATTTGTCGTCTGTATGAGTCTAAAATTTTGTCATTCCTAAGGAGTTCAGAGAGGAGAGAAAAAGTACAAGTACTCAAATACAATTTCCTGAAGTTGAATATTTTATGCTAGTCAAGTTTTACAAAGAGAATATTAAAATAAAGAAACCTCTGTAAGTTAGAGAGATAAGGGAATTTACATTTTACCTTTTACCAAACAATTCCAATGTTTTACCCTCTACCACACAGAAAAATTTTGGACGCCTCGGTATTGAAGGAATTTTACATGACAGGTTGAATGTTTTTCAGATGATAGTATTTGTCCTTGAATAAGTAGAAAACATTGTGGGAAAAGGAGAAAATGCTGGTTACCAGCATTTTCTCCTTTTCCCACAATCTTTTCAAAAGCCTTAGTTCTCAGGGTCGATAAAACTAGAGATCATGTGATAAAGGGTTAACAACCCTGAGAAAAAGTCTTTTGAAGATTTATGAAAGCATTCTGGAAAAAGAAGAAAATACTGGTAATGCCAGTAGCCAGCTTTTTTACCTTTTGAACCAATGTTTTCTTCCTCTCTTACGACTGAATGTTGGCATCTGCATGCAGTGCTCCTTTTTTTCTCTACCTTTAAAGATACATCCTTACTGCCAGAGAGAAATATTAATGCTGTAAATATTTGATAGACTGTAGAATGGTTCAGAATTTAGTTATGTGTGTACACATAGATAAATTACCAATATATATGGTGTAAGGGATAATTACATATGTGGGAAATCTTTAATCTAAAGCCGGAAAGTCACAACAGTGATTTTTTTTAATGGCCTCCAGAAAATGAAACACATTTTCTATTGGTCTTAATCTATACAACCTTGCAACCATCAGAGGCAGTTATAATTTGCATGAAGATTAAAAAATGAATATAGTCCGATTAAATAAAGATAAAATCAGTTAAACACTGGCTGAATTTAATGAGTATAGATGCATCTTTAAAACTATTGAACATTTTCTGAAATGAAAAAATATAAAACTAAACAAGAGAAAGTGGTTCTCTCAAGGTTAAATCTTTTGTAGGTAGATAAGATTTGAGTGTTTTTAATGGAAGAGGCTTGTTTGTTGTAAAGTTTATGTATCACTGACATGAAAAGGGCTTATCAGTTTATCTGATTTTGGTAACCACATAAATTTGTAATTATTCTCATTAAGTCTTATCTAAACAACAAAATGTTAGACTTGTGCCAATAACAAAGAATTTCTAGATGACAAATTGATGGTAGAAAACACTATGGTAATAGGAGAAAATGCTGGTTACCATCATTTTCTCCTTTTTCCACAATGTTTTCAAATGCCGCACAACCCAGGGTTGTAATAAAAACTCCATAGTGGATGGTAAAGGGATGAAATTGATCAGATAAGGCGCAAACTATTGCATTGTGTGCATACATTAATTTTCTTTAAGGTGAACACAGAAAATTTCAGTAGTTGATTTATTGTATGATGTTTTATGTCGTTTTCAACATTATTTCAGTCATATTGTGATGGCCCGTGCACCTATCTTTGCTGGAGTTTCTATTACTACTATTACTAGTACTTTGCAAAGTATTCTTCCTAAAGCATGAGCTGCTTTTCCACATTACAATTGTCAAAATAGTGATCAGTGGTGAGTGAGGAATGAATCCTGTCACAATGACTATCATCATCAATCCTTGGCTGAGTTGGGGATTTGAACCATTTGACATATTACCACCTGTGGCTTTGACATTTTCTTTTCTCCTTGTAACAGAACACTTTTAAAAACACTGTGACAAAGGGGGAAAGTGTCCTGAATGAGACATCAGTCCAAAACCATGCCAACCATTACACCCCTGAAGACATAAAGTAGATTCCCAGATATTGCAGATCGAGTACTGTGTACAGTTTTATATTAGCCACACTCTGTAAAAAGGGGTTTAATGCATTTGCAAAAAGTTTGACACTGGACAGCCTTTTTGTAAATTTACAACTTTTTGTAAATGTGACCCATCACGCAAAAAGGGACCTTCTTGGAACTGGGAAAAGTGTCAACCCTGGTCAGACTGCACGGATTGCACAGGCTGATCAAGGTCGACACTTTTCGCTTTTATGATATTTTCTGTATGAAAAGTGGTCATTCTACCTTGTTATACAATCATTTTTGAACTATCACCTTAAATTGACCTGCACTATCGTTGATCTGTTTTCATCTAATTGATGTACGGAATTCCTAGATTGTCCCTTTTTGTGTGACGGGTCACAAATGGTCAATTTTTGCATGCCAAAGTACCATTGTGACTCATGATCGTTAAATCTGCAGAGTGTTTGGTAAAGGTTAAATTCAAAAAGAAATACCAAGAAAATAAGTGAAAAAAACTTATATACTAAAATTACCAGTTGCTTATGTCTAACGCCATACTCAACAATCCAAACTTTTATCAACACTGAAAAACAATGTTTTTGAAAAAATTGTGTGAAAAAGAAAAATGCTGGTAACTAGCATTTCTGCTTTTTCCTCAATGTTTTCTATCCTTTCAAAGACAGCTTTCATTATATTAATACATTTTGATTCACTGTGAGCAAATGCTTTTACAAGTCTAAAAATTTGTTGTGTGGTAAAGAGTTGGAGAAAATTTTTTTTATTTTTCCAACACAGTATTTTCTATCCTATCGGAAGGAGAAAGTTTTTTTTATTTTTCCAACACAATATTTTTTATCCTATCAGAGAATTTAAGACTGTTTGCACCAGTTTTGAATTTGTAGTCTACAGATGTTTTGAATTTAGAAGAATCTAAAATTTCTTGTGTGGGAAAGGATTAAATGTCTATTTCAAACTTTACAAAGAACAAGGCTGGAGAATTTATTTACAACACATGGAACATTATTCTTCAACCCGAGTATTAATGAACCTACCAAATATTTACCATGTTAGAAATAGCTATTTATCAACATGACGTACAAAGGGCTGGGTTTTAAAGTGCTAAAATGCTTTCAAAGTATTTTCTCAGAGGTAAACAAACACAGATATGTGATTTATTATGTATATTGTGATTTATTGTAATTCTCCTTTTAGATTCTTAATCTTATGTCAGTGTCCTACGTAAGCTGTGGGAAAAAACTTATCATTACAAGTAAGGTGCATTAGGTGTAGAAGAAAAATATATTTCTTGCAACCCTTTACCACACAATCCCAAGTTTTAAAAATTATCCCAAAGAGAAAGGCTTTTGAAAACACAGTGGGAAAAGGAGAAAATGCTGGTAACCAGCATTTTCTTCTTTTCCCATAGTGTTTTCTTCCCTTTGAAAGATAATTCTTACTATTTGAGCCATGTTTTATTTGTCGTCTGCAACTGCTTTCAATTAAGACATGTCTGAAATTTTGTTGTTTGGAATAGCGTTAAAGGGACATGTTTAGTTTTTAATCAAGATTTCTTGTGAAACACCAGTAAATACACTAGATGCATTTTTTTTTTCAATCATATAAATTAAATGGTTGCATTCGGTAAAATTTTGTGCAAATTTTGGCATCAAATTTTGGGATGGTCGTTTGGTAATCAGTTACTCTGTCCTATTTTTATTACTGGTACATCAGATAATTTCTATAACATGCAAAAATATTTCTCCTTTGCGTTATTTGCTTTCATAAGTTACTTGAATGTCAAAAATTGTTCAACTCATAATAATAAAGACATGCAGATGAAACATATAAATTTTATGTTTCGGTTATAGTAAATGTGAGAAAAGGCTTGTAACAAGCAATATTTCTTGCTTTTACCACAATGTTTTCAAAAGCATTATAACCAGATTTAATGTTGATGATTTATACGTTTACAAGGATTTTTATTTCAAAGTCATATAGTTGTCCTGCATGGCTCAGTGGCAACATGTAGGATTCACAACCTGGAGGCCTCGCTTGAAGTACTGGTTTTTTTATGGGAGTGTCCTTCCTCAAAACACTTCAGAGTGCTTGCCTAGTGCTAGTAAAAGTCAGGACAAACATGAATATGTGAGCTGTTTGAAATGATGTACCAATCAATCAATCAATCAGTCAAAGTCACATGTTGCAGATTTGATTGGTTATTTCTATACTTTACCAAAAGAATCAATTCTAAGCCATACAACAGCTTGCAGTCAGGCTGATCTCTTTACTATGTTTGAAAATCTGGAAAACAAAGCAGTTTTTGGAAACTTAACTCTTTACCACAAGACAAGATTTTAGACTTGTCTAAATAAAAAGCATTTGCATACGAAAAAGTGAATGCGGATCAAATGATTGGATTTGTCTCTGAAAGAGTAAAAAAAATATGGGAAATGGAGAAAATGCTGGTTATCAACATTTTATTTTTTTCCCACAATGTTTTCAAAAGACATGCTTTTCAAGATCTTCATAATTTTAGGATTATGTGGCGAAGGGTTTAATGTCATTCATTTATTCAGGGAATCAAGAATAAAGAGGACTAGTGAAATTAAATCAGATTTAAGACTCATAAAGGATTTGTTAAACCACTGCTGTTGTAATCCTTTCTAGCTGTTTTCAAAACAGAATATATTACATGCTTTACTGTTTTTACATTACAGCAAATCAAGCAACTGTTTTTACATTACAGCAAATCAAGCATCTTTTCTTACATTACAGCACATCAAGCATCTGTTCATACATTACAGAAAATCAAGCAAGCCTTCTTACAGTACAGAAAATCAAGCAAGTCTTCTTACATTAGAGCAAATCAAGCATCTTTTCTTACATTACAGAAAATCAAGCAAGTCTTCCTACATAACAGAAAATCAAGCAACTGTTTTTACAATACAGAAAATCAAGTAACTGTTTTTTACAATACAGAAAATCAAGCAGCTGTTCTTACAGTACAGAAAGTCAAGCAAGTCTTCTTACAGTACAGATGATCAAGCAACTTTTTTTACATCACAGAAAGTCAAGCATCTGTTCTTACATTACAGAAAATCAAGCATAATTGTTTTTACATTACAGAAAATCAAGCAACTGTTCTTGCATCACAGCAAATCAAGCATCTTTTCTTGCATTACAGAAAATCAAGCAACTGTTCTTACATTACAGAAAATCAAGCTACTGTACTTACATTACAGAAAATCAAGCATATGTTCTTACATTACAGAAAATCAAGCTACTGTACTTACATTACAGAAGATCAAGCATAATGTTCTTACATTACAGAAAATCAAGCATATGTTCCCACATTACAGAAAATCAAACATATGTTCTCACATTACAGAAAATCAAGCATATGTTCTCACATTACAGAAAATCAAGCATATGTTCTTACAGTACAGAAATTCAAGCCTTTACCAAATGATCTGACACATCCTTTACTGTCCTTAGAGCCTAGTCCAATTAGTGCAGTCAGTATACTACTCTACAGAACCTTAGAACAGGAGGTTGCTTGTTCGAATCCCCAGCTCAACCAATTTATTCCTCTCTCACTGCTGATCATTTTTTTCAATGGTGGCTATGAAAGCAGGCAGTGGCTTTTGAAGCATATTGTGGGAAGATTATTGTGGGAAGACATTGTGGGAAAAGAAGAAAATCCTGAATATATGCTTGACCTGGTGCTTGCTGGCTCAATGCTATAAATTGTGGGTCCTACTAAATACCACAAAGACACCCTAAATACCACAAAGACACACAAAGACGCACAAAGACACACAAAGACACCACAAAAACGCACAAAGACGTAAGAAGATGTAAAAAAAAAGAAAAAAAAATATATTAGTTTTTTGAGTTGTTTGCATTATGCTAGGTTTAAAAAAAATGACAAAATCGCGCAGACACACATGTAGGTCCGAGCATCTGCCGGATCATTTCCTGCAACTAAAATTCCTTTTAATCATTTAATCTCTAGTAATTTAAAAGCCTTGTCCTCTTTTGATGCCCTTTATCAAGTCAGCACCGTAAAAATTTTGTTTATTAGTAAATCGTAGTTTGTTCATGGTTTGTTCTTTGACCATAATTAACTGGACAATCTCATTTCGTATGGCTAACAGTTTGACAACTTATTGTAATATATTGACTGATTTGTAAAGTTCAAGATGAAAGAGAATAATGCGAAATTAAATGAGATTCATTGAGTCTTAATGAAAGAGAGGCATGTCGGTATATAATGGAACGTTTAGCTGGAATCTGTAAAAAGTAAAATTTGGCGATGAGTGATATGTTTAATTCTTGTTTTGGATTATTTATTTACTCGTGATACCCAATTCTGATTAAAGAATACTGATTACATTCTATAAACAAACTTTTCATATACAGACTTAGACCTCCTTATCGAGTAACCAATACTCAGTGCACATTTTTCACCAGTAACTGACAACTGCCTTCATTATTTTCATAGATTTATTCTTTATTACTCCCGTTTACAAATAACACGAAATGGAGAAATGTTCAAGAACAATACAGTAACCAAAGGAACGTTCGTTACTTTTAACCCTTTACCACACAATTCAGAGTTTTAACGATCCTAAGACAAAGACAGCCTTTGAAAACAATGTGGAAAAAATAGAAAATGCTGGTTACCAGCATTTTCTCCTATCTTCACAATGTTCTCTACCATTCAGATACTAATTTCATGATTTGAGCAACACTTGATCTGTCGTCACCGAATTTGAGTCTGGAGGAGTCTGATATTTTTGTCATTTTGTAAATAGCTTACAAGCTTTGCAGTGCAGAATAAGATAAAAAGAAAACGGTAAATGATAAATTGTCAACTTTGCCTTTAAATATGATTAAAAATGAGTGGTATTTTACTACTTTAACTAAGCCACTTATTTTTTTTTTCCTTCTTAGAATTATCATTTATAAATCTAAAACCAATATATTTTCATTTCAAAGGGAGATAATAATTACCTCCCTTTTCAGGAAACTAACAAAAGGATCAACAAATAATTTCAAGATAGACATCAAAGGAATTTATGGTTGGTTAAAAATGTGCAAAAGTATGAGGAATTAGGCTTCAGAAAACATTGTTTTAAAAAGCCCAAAAAAGGCTTGTAACCTTAGTATTCCCTCCTTTTCTATTTTTTCAGAGATCAATCTTACTGTTTGTGTCTCACAATATTATTCAGGGTCCTCTTAAAATGTTTCAGTTAGGACCAAAGATTTTGTTCTCTTGTAAAGGGTTGGAGAGCCCATTAGAGATTATGTCATCTTCGAAAGAATGCAATTTAATTCACATTTTGAAAGTTTAATGGTTTTGGGGATAACCTACTTGGTTTTGTATTTTGTTATGCATTATGAATTCCTTATGTGTTTTCCGAAGAATGATTAAAGCTCAGACCTGATTTAACCCTGTACCACACAATACACAATTTTATTGACCCTGAAATAAATGTCTATAGAAAACATTGTGGGAAAAGGTGGTGACCAGCATTTTCTCCTTTTCCCACAATGTTTTCTATCCTATAAAAGACCATCTTTTGAGGCATGTTTAAATTGTTGTCTACAAATGTGCTCAATTTTGACATTAGCCTACATTTTTTTCATTCCGTAAAGAATTAAGATAGACTTTTGGACTGAGAGAAAAATTAAGGTTACAATTTTGATTCACATATTTCAAGGATCTTTTGTCTGCTTGTGCCACACATTTTTATTTTTGTCACTTTTTGTGCAATCCGATCTTAATCTACACTGTTTTCAGGAACACCTAAAGGTGTTACCATTACCAGAGAATGATTTTTGCTTGTTTTAACATCAATGGAATGGGCCACTGAAAATGTTGTGGGTAAAGGAGAAAATTCTGGTCAACAGCGTGTTCTTCATTTCTCACAATGTTTTCTACACTTTTAAAGACAAATATGGTTGTGTGAGAAACAGTTAATTTGTCATGTGTTAAAGCTTTGATTATGAAAATGTCTCATATTTTTTCTCTGGTAAAGAGTTGACAATATTAAATCCTAATTCAAATTTCATTGCCTGCAGCTTCAAGCTGATTGGCTGATTTACTGTATCCAAATGTTGGAATGCAGGATCTGACAGTTAATGGCTTTGAATACAGAGTGATTATGAGCATGCTTATACACAATATTTCAGGATAATACAAAGTATTGTCGCCAATTCTGGATATCATAACTTGCCAATCCAATCCAGGATGAGTTTTGTGTCAAGTTATTAAAATCACAATAGTGGCTAAAAGCAAACAATCTGAGTGTACAAACGTATTTGATTTTAATTTATACCTTTTAGAAGTATGGAAATTGTTGTAAAGATGACAATCTGTTACTTTTCAGTAGGTCCAAATGTTAGTCACTGGCAGAAAAATGAATTTCAAAATCAGCTAAAAAGTACAGAAAAGAGCAACCTACTTATGAAATTAATTTTTCTGCCAGCTACTAACACTTGGACCAACTATACAATAACAGATTGACTTCTTTACAATAATTTCCATACTTTTGAATGGTTTGATTTAAATATTAACTGCATTTTATCACCCACATTGTTTACTTTTGGCCACCACTGGGTCTTTAAGTTACTGTGAAATGCATGTAGATGGATTATTACTTTCATACAGGAATATTGTTTACATTAATGTTTTCAAAGTTCATTCAGGCTGTAAATCTGTGGTCAGAGTTAATGTTAAATGTCGAGGTTTAGACTCGACCAAATTGATAGAGTTTGCAGACGACAAATTAAATGTAGCTCAAATGATGATTTCTGTCTTTGATAGAATAAAAAACATTGTGGGAAAAGGAGAAAATGCTGGTTACCAGCATTTTTTCCTTTAACCACAATGTTTTCAAAACTCTTCTTCTTTAGGGTCGTTAAAACTCGGGATTGTGTGGTAAAGGGTTAAGCCAAAGTGACAAAGGAAATTAAAGGAAACGTAGAAGAAAACTACAATGGACAAAAAATCTCAGGAAAGAACTAGCAAATCTAAGATTAGTCCACATGTTATGCCAGTATATAAAGCTCTGCATCAGAAGCATGCAGCTCTGACAGAAGTGAGAAAACTTCATGTCAGGAAGCAAGATGGACGGCAACATTTGTGGTGGAGGAATAGTGAGTTTATATACTTTATCACTTTATATATTAGCCTCCAGCAGTGTATTAAACCCATGACTTGTAGTGTATTAAACCCATGACTTATTTTTCGATAGTACTGGTACAATAGTGTATTATCTTTTTTGGGTCCCGGTTCTGGTTACTTTGTATTTTTTAGCATGTGATACCGGCAAAACCAGCTGCAGCATGTGCAGGAATTTGTACTACTGCGCCATTTCACGGAAAAATAACGGCATTGTTTGCAAGACATATAGGTGCGGAAGAATACTATGATGTTCATGTTCAATAAAACAAGGACTGCAGGGTCAAAGTCATTTAAATTCAAGAAAATTGAGGAAATAGTTTGATTTATCCCCTAATTAAAACTGTTTCATTCCACTTTTGTTGATCCTGCACCTACAGAAAATTTACAAATAGCGAAAAAGTTTTGACCCATGTTAGACTTTTGCAGATGTATTAAGCCTTCTTCTCACAGAGCAAAGCTGATGTAGATTTTATCGAAATAGGTGCTTGGTTCATGGTATTGCCTGTAACAACCGAGAAATGAGTAGATCTAGAATGATGAAGGATTGACAAAGCATTGAATGAATTCAGCTTTCTTTATTTTCCTGTCTTTTCAGATTACAGATTTAGAAAAGATGAAATTTTTAAACGGATGAAAGTTACCACATTTGTTCAACTTGTAAGTACATGTATAGGTTTTGTAGGCCGGTCAGACTATGCCATAGTGAAAGCATTTGCAGAAGACATGGCTTTAAATTGTCAATGGTGCAATGCAAAAATACCAGAGGTTTAAAAAGCAATAGGTCAAAAGCCAGACCCAGCTAGACAGTAATTTTTAGCTAGAGGTTACAAATTTTAGCCAGAGTAAATCAGGTAACAAAGTCATGGGTAAAAATAAACCCAGAGGTGTTATACTGTATAATTGAGCTATGTTATGTTTAATGCATCTCAAGTCATACCAAACAAGTCATCACATTATCATGGATCCACAAAATCCACATTATCTGACAAACAATTGAATCCTGAAATAGAATCGTTCTTTGACACGCAAAAAATTGACCGATGGCAAATATTTTTTACCCAGGTCAACCTGCATGGACTGTGCAAGCTTACCTGGGTTGATACTTTTTGCAGATGCATTAGACCCCCTTTTCATAGAGCATGGCTTAGATATCTATAAGATAAAAGATTTAACATTTGAGCCATGCTCTGATATAAGGGGGCTTGATGCATATTTGTGATCCATCGTACCAAGCAAGCCATCACATACTTATGGATCCATAATATCCACTTTTTTTAACAAACAACTTAATCGTGAGAAAGACTTGGTCCTTGGGCATGCATACAGAAAATTGACCAATACGAAAAGTTTCGGCCCAGGTCAGCCTGCGTGGTTTGCGCAGGCTGACCTGGGTCGATACTTTTCACAGATGCATTAAGCCCCTTTATCACAGAGCATGGCTCATATAACATTTGAGGCATGCTGTGATAAAAGGGGGTCAATGCATCTTTGTGATGCAATATACCAAGCAAGTTATCATATAATTATGGATCTATAAAATCCATTATGTCTAACAACAGGCAGAATCCTGAGGGAGAATGATCCTTAAACATGCAGAAAATTTACCAAAAGCAAAAAGTTTCCACACAGGTCAGCCTGCATTGACTGCGCAGGCAGACCTGGGTAGATACTTTTTGCAGATGAATTTAACTCCTTTTTCATTTGCTGAGGAAAAAGTTAGTTTGGCACAGATGATGTGATTTGTTTCTGAAAGGGTAGAAAACATTGCAGCTTAGTGGATGATGACCTATGGTCAGGTCAGCCGGCTGATGCCATTACAAAAGAAATGATTGCATCTGTAGAAACCTTCATAATGAATTATTACCAAATCTAGATTGATGACATAAACATTATTATATAACTTTTGTGCAGAACATAATTATATACCTTGTGTTATGACCTGTTTGACCTCCCCTTTTATGTATTCATTATGTATTCATTATTCTTTTGCAGATTGTGCAAGTTGCAGAATTTAATCATGCTCAAACACCCCATGGTAAGTTTTGATAAGTTTCTCGCATTTCTTTTCACAAATGAATTTTTAAGCTAAAGTACAAATTGTTTCTATGACATTATGATGTAAATGGAATTTTGCAACAGTCTGTATTTTGGTGTGTGATTGGATCAGATTGATTTGCATGTAAAGAGAGGTGTGTATTGGATCAGGCCCAAAGGTTGAATCCAGTGTGAATCTCTTTTACACCCAACCAGACCTGGGTTGGTATTCACCAACCATTCTTAAGAACATTCTCAGTCATATTCTCCAGAATTTTCCAAATTTGAAAGTAACACAACTTCTTATTGGCTAAACCATTTGGTTTAGCCAATCAGAAGTCATGTTACTTTGGTGAATACAGACCCTGATCCAAGCACATAAAATTGCTGACTGTATTACTGTTCCATTTATTATATACATTCCCTATACACCAGAAAGAAAAGGTCACGAAATAAACAGCGAACATCACAAAATGCGTTGAACATCCAAAAAAAAAATCACAGAGATTAAAAGCAAAATTATTTTCATGATTTGACCTTGAGATCACACGTAAAGAAAATTAGAAAATCTTAAACTAAACTCTTTTTTAGATACCAATGGTTCATACAGACCAGACACAGCTGATGAAGAAGTACTCAGAATACAGAAGGGGCAAGGGGACAGGTCCCCAGCCCCATCTCTAGTCGTCACTGAGGGAGATTACGGGGCACCACCAGTCAGCACTGATAGATCTACACTGCAGAGGTATGTATTTTGGTGGAACTTTTTATTGGTGGTCAAAATATACCTTATATTTTACCAACCTGACAAAATGGCTTTTGAAAATATGACAATAGGAGAAATTTAACTCACTGGTATTTTCTCCTTTTCCCCCACAATGTTTTCTACCCATCTCATGTCAATATAATGTACAAAAAAAAAGTGATTTGATCAATATTTAGTTTCTCATCAGCAAAGGTTTTCAATGGGGACAAGCTTAAATTTTTTTTTTGTGGAATACAAAACAAACCAAACACTGTACAAATACAACTTTTTACATGAATACAGTTGACATCTTTTGAAAAAAATAATGAGGAAATAAGAGCAGTTTCTGAAAATGAGAAAGTACTCTTTAGATAGTAACCAGCTTTTCTCCTTTACCCACAGTTTTTTCTGACTTGGCTTAAACAATACTTAGCATGTAAGCCATCCTTAAGTTATTACCTGCAAATGCTTTTACCCTTTACCAGGCTTGCAACACGCGAGAAGGGGCATTCGGACATTTGCGTAAAGTGTCGTCTTGGATCAGCCTGCACAGTCCGCTAAGGCTAAACCGAAACAACACTTTCCGTTTCTATGTAACTTTCCATTTTTGCGCAAGTCTACTGAAGAAAAAAATCTATTGTAGTCGTAAAGTGCCATCTCGGATTAGCCTGCGCCAACTGCTCAGGCTGATCCAAGACGACACTTTATGCAAATGTCCAAATGCCCCTTTTCGTGTGTTGCAAGCCATCACATAATCCCAACTTTTAACTACCTTAACTACCCATTTAAAGGAAGCTGTTGATAACATATTGGACACGGAGAAACTGCTGGTTACCTTTTCCAACAATGTTTTGTAACCTTCTAAATCCAAATCAAATCATCAGAATAAAATTAAATTTGTTGTCTGCAAGTGCTTTCAGTCTGCAAGTGCTTTCAATTTGGAGATGTCTAAAATTTTGTTGTGTGGTAAAGAGTTGAATTTTGATAAGTTTCAAAGTTCATTACCTTGTAATGCCTTGGATCAAAGATCAGACTGAATGGTCTGTGCTGCCTTGATCTTGATCTAACTGTAGACAAAGGTAATTCTATCCAAGGTAATTGCTTCAAGAGTTAAAATGTTTTATTTCAGGGTTATTCGAGGGCAAGGAGAACTTGATGCAAACACAACAGTGAATTCGGAGTTAGAGAAAAAGATATTAGATGGTTGTCCGTACTTACTGCTGGATATTCGGGATAAGGATTCTTATGATCAGTGTCACATCACGACAGGTGGATAATTTTTGAAAAGTAGTAGCTTTAAACTCTTTACCAAACAGCAAAATTTTAGACTGGTCCAATTGACAGATTATAATATATGTAGATGAAAAATTTAATTTTACTCAAATGAAAAATTTTTATTTGTGAAAGGTAGAAAACATTGTAGAAAAAGGAGATAATGCTGGTAACCAGTATTTTCTCCTTTTTTCACAAGCCTTTTCCATTAGGGACGTTACCAGACTATTTGATCATTGACTTGTGATTTTTTATGTATTTCGAGACAACAAATGAAATGTTGCTCAATCTTTTGAATAGTAGAAAAAACAAAGGAGAAATGATTATAACCATCATAAAGCCCCTGTAAAGGCCCAGTAAAGGCCAAAATGTCAAAGCAGGTGTCATAATATATTTGGGCCATGCTCTGGCAAAAGGGGGCTTAATGCATTTCATTAGTTCATTTTACTGAGCAAGATATCTCATAATTAGGGATCCATAAAATCCACTTTGTCTAACAACTGACTGAATCATGAGGTAGACTGGTCCTTTGGCATACTGAAAATTAACCTTTAGCATAACGATTCCGCCCAGGTCGGCCTGCGTGGACTGCACAGGCTGACCTAAGTCGATACTTTTTGCAGATGCATTAAGCCCCCTTTTCACAGAGCATGGCTCATTTAAATTTAAGTCATACCATTTAAAAGTATGGCAAATATTGTGGAAAGGACAGTTTTTTATCGTGTGGTTGGGCCATATGTTAGTCACTGGCAGAAAAAAGGAATTTTAAAATCAGGCAAAAAGTAAACAAAAGACACAGCACCCTGGAAGGTTTTAACCTAGTTTTGAAATTGATTTCTCTGTCAGCAACTTAACACTTGGACTGACCATACAATGACAGATTGTCATCTTCACAGTAATTTCCATACTTTTAAATGGCATGATATAAATTCAAATGCATTTAAACACCTGCTTTGTTTACATTTGGCCTATACTGTTACTTTAACAGAGCATGGCTCATTAACTCTGTACTAAATGACAAAATTTTTTTTCTTGTCCAAATTGTAAGCGTTTGCAGATGACAAATCAAAGGTGGCTCAAATGATGAAATTTCTCTTTGATAAGGTAGAAAACATTGTGGGAAAAGGAAAAAATGCTGGTTACCAGCATTTTCTCCTTTTCCCACAAAGTTTTCAAAATTTCTTTTCTTCAAGGTCATTCAAAGTCGGGATTGTGTGGTAAAGAGTTATATATATTCTCTTTTCTTATTGCAGCCAAGAGTTATCCATCTGCCATGTTATCCAGAGCAACTAATTATGAGACAAAAGACATGTTAGCTTTTGTATCCTTTTTTGAAGATATTTTTTCTGAATTGAGTAGATCTTAGAATCAGTCAGTTGCAATAAAAAGCAAATGAAACAAACCGTAGCTGGAGTACCTATAGCCTGGGTTCTGGCGGTAATAATTTCTTAATTACTCTCTGTATCACGCTCTCTTAGTAGCTATCTTTGGCAGAGCAACTGTTTACCGCTTCTGTGATTATTACCACCAGGGGACATTCTAGGGTCTCCCCATGCATTGCACAGATAGTCTAATTATAGATTAGTTTATCGTGTGACGTCACAATGTTGAAAACGATGGATTTGGTCATTTTTGGACCAATTCAGAAATAACGGGGGTGATTTCATATACAAGTGACTTTCCCGATCCGATCTGTGCAATCAAAAATACACCATGATCTTCAACAACCCTTATTATTGTTAAAGTATCCTGCAAAGTCATTGATAATAATGCGTTTGAAATTTTCTAGTCAATATTTTCAAATATGCCACACAAACAGGAAGTGATCAAACCGAGGTTATTGGAATTTCGGTATCTATTTTTAGTCATTTATGGTGGAAAACCAATTGCAGGGACATATACTTTACCCCACTGTTGGATGGAATAAAGTAGATGTTGCTGCGATTGGTTTTCGAATATCCCCAGGCTGTCATTTTTGAAAATGTAATGTCAGAATGATAGAAAAGGAAAAAAAATGAATGGACTGGAACCCAGGCTAGAGTACCTAGTGCAGACAACATCCAACATTTCAAGAGGAATGTCTCGGCCACATGGCTTGACATTTCATAAGCACCCAAACAATTTGCCTTGCCATTATTATTTGTATTCATTTAATTTTGTGGCAGATTTTTGTGGGAGTGTCCAAGAGGAAAAGCGCATTGCAGCAACAGAGCTCAAGTCTTGCACTGGTAAAACACATGAAATACTTAACTCTTTACCAGATGACAAAATTTTAGACTGGTTTAAATTGAAAGTATTTGCAGACAGCATATTAAAAGGTGGCCCAAATTTACAGAATTTGTCCTTGATAGTGTAGAAATCAATGTGAGAAAAGGAGCATTTTCTCCTTTTTCCACAATGTATTCAAAAGCTCTCTTTGTCAGGATTGTTTAAAGTCGTCATTGTTTGGTAAAGGGTTAAATAAACTGTTGCAGAGATATGACTGAAATACTGCCAAATGTGGTGTTAAACACTTTTCATACATTGAAATGTAGCATCAGATGGTATATTGACCAATAAAATTTCAGGAATATCATAGGTTGTTTCAGTGATTGAAATAAGTATGAAAATGACATAACACACATAACAAACGAGGAAAAATTGACATTATACAGCGAGGAAAATGACATAATAAAAGGGGGGGGGTATAACACACCAATCAAATGAGGAAAATGACAACACACCAAACAAATGAGAAAAATGACATTACATACCAAATAAATGAGGAAAATGACATTACACGCCAAACAAATGGGTAAAATGACAATACACAACAAACAAATAAAGGAAATGACATTACACACTAAACAAACAATTTATAAAAAAAAAAAAGAGAGAGAGAGAGAGAGAGAGAGAGAGAGAGAGGAAAATGACATTACACTCCAAACAAATGAGGAAAATGACATTACACAACAAACAAATAAAGGAAATGACATTACACACTAAACAAACAATAAAAATGACATTGCACGCCAAACAAAAGAGAAAAATGGCATTACACACTGATCAAATGAGGAAAATGACATTGCACACCGACAAATGAGGAAAATGACATTACACCCCGAACAAATGAGGAAAATGACATTACACCCCGAACAAATGAGGAAAATGACATTACACGCCGAACAAATGAGGAAAATGACATTACACATTAAAGAAACAATCAAAATGACATTGCACGCCAAACAAAAGAGGAAAATGGCATTACAGACTGAACAAATGAGGAAA
Source organism: Hippopus hippopus (assembly GCA_946811185.2). Classification (NCBI taxonomy): domain Eukaryota; kingdom Metazoa; phylum Mollusca; class Bivalvia; order Cardiida; family Cardiidae; genus Hippopus; species Hippopus hippopus. The sequence continues at coordinate 61,168,607 of OX328102.1, forward strand.
ATGGCATTACATACCAAACAAATGAGGAAAATGACATTACACACTGAACAAATGAGGAAAATGACATTACACACTGAATAAATGAAGAAAATGACATTACACAATGAAAAAACAATCAAAATGACATTACACACCAAAGAAACAATTACACTGTTTATTGTACTTTAAAATTTTGTCAGTGTTTTACCTTAACAATGCCTTCAGAGAAACCAGCCTGGTAAAATCATACTTGTATATGATGAGAATGAACAGTTAGCCCCAGCATGTGTCACAACATTGGTTCAGAGAGGCTATGATAACATATTTTTATTATCAGGAGGTAACACTTTGGACATCCTTACTTCTTTATTGCTTTATGGAAATATATTTTGAAGGGGGAGACATATTTTGTACATCTTAATATTGCCTAGCTTTAAGGCATTCTTGGTTATATTGGGCTTGAAACAGAAACCCTCTTATTTAAGGAATAGATAAAGAGGTACAGAGAAAAAGTGAAATGCAAATTATCTCCCTTGTTAGATAAAAACCAAGGTTACCAAATTGCATCCTTGCATTACAAAGAATGTTGCAATTATTTTAATTTGACCTGTGATGTATACGTAAGATCTTCATAATACTTGCTAAATGAATTTCACAACTTTTAGCATAGAAATGCATCATGTAGATTGAATTAGTGGTTTGATAAATTTTGAATGAGATATTTATACCTGAACATTCTTAAACAGTGCAAAGGATATCAAGGATAAAAACCAAGTAATACCTTATTCAGGACCTAGGAAGTAGTGGAGAGCTATCAAGGGAAGTAACTGTCTTTTGTCTCCTATTCAATGTCAAATGTCATTATCTACAGAGAGTCACTTGTGTTAACTCTTTAACAGACGACAAAATTTCAGACTCGTCAAAACTGAAAGCATTTGCCGACAACAAATTAAAGGTGGTCCAAATGAAAATATTGGTCCTTGATAGGCTAGAAAACATTGTGGGAAAAGGAGAAAATGCTGGTTACCAGCATTCTCTCCTGTAAACGCAATGTTTTCAAAAGCTCTCTTTGTCAGGGTCGTTAAAAGTCGTCATTGTGTGGTAAAGAGTTAAGCATATCTAAATAAGTTAACTTTGACAGATCGTATAATTTTTAATCATTTACCAGGTATGAAGGTGGGATACAAGATATTCCCAGAGGGATTTTTAACAGGATCTCCTCCCCCAGGTGTCACAGAAACGCCACGTACACCAGGAGGTCAGTTACAGAAGGCCTGTAAGGAGGAGTTTGATCAGGATGACCTGGAAAAAATCAGTATTTATTTAGACAATGCCCTGTGCGACAAGAGTAGTGGAAGTAAGTCAATTTTGTTCTCTTTAATTTCTTTTTAAAATTGGGCTTTTTAATCATATTAAACTTCAAGAATGTTTAGCCCTTATGTAAGGTCTACGGCCCCCAACTCTCATATGAAAAGACGGAAACTGCCGAGATTGGCCAAATAGCCTTTAGGAAAAAGTCCATGTTACACGATATTTACCAATGAGTTAGTGAGTCTACAGTCCCTAACTATCATATTAAAAGACGGAAGCTGCCAAGTTGGCCCTATAGCCTTTACGAAAACGTGTTACACAATATTTACCGATGAATTGGGGTTTGTAGACCTTAAAAAGCCTAGTCTGTAAAACTTCACTTAATAAGAAAAAGAGGTTAAAGGAAAAAATCTGTTGATTGTTTTCCTTGAAGTGATATATGGCTCTTAACTCTTTAACACATGACAAAATTTTAGACTGGTCCACGTTGAAAGCATTTGTAGATAACAAATATGGCTAAATGATTGGATCTTACTTTAGAAGAGTAGAAAACATTGTGGGAAAAGGAGAAAATGCTGGTTTCCAGCATTTTCTCCTTTTCCCACAATGTTTTCAAAAGCCTTTTTCTTCAACATCTTTAAAAAATATGGGATTGAACTGAAGATGCCTAAGGCTTTTGATGAAGACTGTTTGGTTAACCCTTTCCCAAATGACAAAATTTGACACTTTCATATTCAAAACATCTTGTGGACAACAATTTCAAAATTGGTACAAATGAGTTTTAGCTCTCTGAAAGGGTGGAAAACATTGTTTGAAAAGTTTGTATACCAGCATTTTCTTCTTTCTCCCGCAAGGCTTTCGAAAGCCAATTTCTTCAGGTTTTTTTTTTTTTTTTTTTTTTTTTTTTAAGATGGGATTATTTCATAAAGGGCTATGGCTTTTGAGGAAAATCTTTGATTAATTTAATGTTTACTTTGTCACAGGTCGTTTATCCAAAGCCAGCACTGTGTCCAGTAGAATGAGCAATTATACATCGAGAAGTAAAGGGGGCTCCAGTGCTGCTGATGGTAGAGTGTCACATCAGGCCCCTTTCAAATAGATCATCTGTTTATTACATTGTAAGTTATAGAGGATATTAGTTTTTTTCGGTGAAATCGAAATTTATTCATCAAGTCAACATCATCTGTAATATTTTTACGAGTGGCACAGCCATGAATAAAAATATATTACCAGACAGGTTCACTTGATAAAATAAATTTCAATCTTTCACCAAAAAAACCCCAAATATTCTATTTATTTTATGCTTCTAACCCTTTTTTTATTGGGACTTTCATCAAAATCCAGTACAGTTGTTTTCAATAATTCCCTGCTGTGGTGTAACCCCCCCCCTCCACCCACATATGAACACGTCACAATATTACGTAAAGCATGAGAAATGTAGGGTAAATGTATGTAAATTATGTCACAGTTCGATCTGGTTGAATGGCATGCGCTATTTTACCCAGGTAACTAGTGCTCTGGAACTACTGTTTCTGTGTTGAAAGGTTACGGAAACATGTACAGTAAATTTTGCATCGTAACCATGAATTATCAAATCTTATAATCCACCATTATTTTCTGATAAATTACTGAAAAGCATGAAATAAAGTACTTTATTGCATGCAACATGTCTCCTTTTAAACTTTCACCACACAATTCTTTTATTTCCAGAATACAGAATTACAGTTTCCATGAAACACAACTGATGTTGAATTGATCAAGGCTGTCTGAAGTTATCTCCCCTGTTAATTGCTCTCTCCATAATGTCAAAAGACTTAACAGAAATTCTACAGCTATGTTGTATCAGTCTTGCTCTCTAGATATAAATATTTTACCAATGCACATGAAATCATATTAATTCATGTTGTAGAAATATCATATAAGCATGTTTCAATATAAAGATTATATGGCTTGCAACACGCGAAAAGGGGCTTTCGGACATTTGCGTAAAGTGTCGTCTCGGATCAGCCTGCGCAGTCCGTGCAGCTGATCCGAGACGGCACTTTACGACTACAATAGATTCTGTGCTACAGTAGACTTGCACAAAACAGAAAATTACATAAAAACGGAATGTGTCCGCGCAGGCTGATCCAAGACGACACTTTACACAATTGTTTGAATGCCCCTTTTCGCGTGTTGCAGGCCATTTGAAAAATGTTACAATTATCTCAAGACTGTATAATCCTTTACCACACAATTCGGAGTTAGAAAGCTTTTGAAAACTTTGTAGGAAAAGGAGAAAATGCTGGTTTCCAGGATTTTCTCCTTTTCCCACAATGTTTTCGCCATTATTGAAAGCAATCACACCATTTGTAGCACATTTCTTTGTCATTTGCAAAATACTTTGGATTTAGAAAAGTCTAGAATTTTGTTGTTTGGTAAAGAGTTAAGTCAAATGACAAAGATAGCAATAGTATCATTAACTACAGTTCATCTTTTCATCCTTTCCACAATAATGTGCTGTTTTAACAATGTGGGAGATGATTTTTTTTTTTTTCTTCTTTTATAGAACATAGCAGGAAAGGTAGACAATGATGATAAGCAGCATATATTCTCCTTTTCCAATGATGTTTTACTCCCTTTTGAAGTAAAATTCCGTTGTTCGAGTCACAATCTATATGTTGTCTGAGAAAGCTTTAAAGTTAGAGTAAGCTTAAAATTTCGAAACTATGTAGCTCATCTGTTAAAATTATTGTGAGAAAAGGAGCATTAAAGATTGTTTCATAAATATATTCTTACAGAACTGCCAAACTGTGTACTCACAATTGATGGTAGTGGGTTGTTTGAATTGGCATTAGTTTTTCTCAACATGTAAATATTTATTATTATTTTTTTTTTTTCTTTTGGAAGAAAATGACAAGCACAAATTAAATCTACATGTATATCATGATTTCATGTTATTGCACTGGTTCAGTCAGCACTTTGCCTCCATAATTGTTGTGTTCCTCTTTTTTTAAATTTTCTCACATTGTTTAACCCGATACCACACAATCCTGACTTTCAACAATCTTGAGAAAGACAACTTTTGAAAACACAGTGGGAAAAGAAGAAAATGCTGGAAACCAGCATTTTCTCCTTTTCCCACAATGTTTTCTATTCTTTTCTCACTGCTAAATTGCATAATTCTTGCAAGAATTTAATTGTCGTCTACAAATGCTTTTAACTTTGGAGTCTAAAATTTTGTCGTTAAGTACAGGGTTAAACGTTAACACTGCAGGTTTTTTAAGATTCAACATAAACCATTATAATGCACAAAAAAGACAAATATTTGAAGGAAAAAAAGTTGTTTTTCTACAGTATGGAAAACATTGTGGAAAAAGAGCAACTGATTTTCTCAAGCAACTGGTCATTTTCTTACCGCCATACACTGGCGAAAGGGGGCTTAATGCATCTCCATGATGCATGATACCAATCAGGTTGTCACAGTATTATACATCCCTAAAATCAGTTTTTTATAACAACCTTCTGAATTACATGTATGTTGTACAGTGGTCCTTTGACATACAGAAAATTGACCAAAAGCAAAATGTTTTGGTCCAGGTCAGCCTGAATGGACTGCGCAGGCTGACCTGGGTTGATACTTATTGTGAATGCATTATTTAGACCCCCCCCCCCCCCTTTTCACAGAGCACGGACAGCTCTTTTCAAAGGTGTCATTATCAGGTGCTTTGAAAGTCCCATTTGTATAGTAAATAGATTAAAACAAAATGTTTTGTAATGTAAAGTATGGTCTTTATTCACCAAACAGTCTTTAGCACATTCTTAGTCTTATTCTCTAAGATTTTCTAGATGTGAAAGGAACACAACTTCTGATTAGCTAAACCAAATGGTCTTATTATCCAAGATTTTCAAGATGTGAAAGTAACACAACTTCCGATTGGCTAAACCATTTGGTTACTTTCACTTCTAGAAAATTTTGGAGTACAAGACTAAGAACGTTTATAAGAATGGTTGCTGAATACAGACCCACTGCTGCCAAACCTGGATGCTCCTTTTTTCTACAGAGTGTGTTTATAAATAGGTGTGTGTTTGCAAATGGGTGTGGTAGATGACCGTTCTATGTGTCTAGTGTATTTGTATACTTACATTTCTAGGATAAGATCTCGTTAGTTGCTGACACAGTTTATGCCTGTCCATGCATTGATACCATTTTGTTTTTCAGAAAAGTTTTTTGAACATACATTGTGTATATGAGCAGATGCTGCTGTTTTTCTCACTGGGTTAAGCTGTGACTGTTCTTGTGACATACATGTAGCTTAACGTTTTCTCCTTTCCCAACATTGTTTTCAAAAGCTTTATTCTAGATTTGTCAAATCACTGGATTGTTTGGTAGGGGGTAAACTCTGTACCAAACGACAAAATTTTAGACCAGTCCAAATTTGAAGCTTTTGCAGAAAAAATGTGGTATCTGTCTGTGGAACTGTTGAAAACATTGTGGGAAAAGAAGAAAGTGATGGTCACCAACATATTCTTCATTTGCAACAATCTTTTCAAGAAGGTTTATTCTTTACAGTTGTCAAACTGACCGATCTAATCAAGAATATGCAATTTCAATGGTGTCTGAATTGATGGAAGCAAAATTGATTTCCTACAACTAAAATGGAATGAAATATTTTCTATAAATCATGTGTTCTGTCTGGAGTATGGGATACTGTAGAAAGTTTTAGATTTGTCATGCTCTGTGCAAAGGGGGCTTAATGCATCTCCGTTATGCAAGATACTAAGCAAATCATCAAAGTATTATAGATCCATAAAATCTGTTTTGTATAACAACCGACTGAATCATGAGTTAAAATTGGTCCTTTGATATGCAGAAAATTTACCAAAAGCAAAAAAGTTTTGGCCCAGGTCAGCCTGGGTTGATTGCGCAGAATGACCTTGGTCGATGCTCTCTACAAATGCATTAACCCCTCTTTTCAAAGAACATTCCTTAGATATTTGAGATTGACTTTATTGAGTGTTTGGTAATCAACTACATTTGTTAAATTTCTTGAAATTTGTGCACAATTGTGTAGATATACAACCGGTTAATCGGGTCATTACATTGTGTTAAATGACATTTCATTGAAACAACAGTTAAAGACATGTTGTTGATTTAATTTAAGGGAAAAAATTTGAGAATAAACAAAAGTTAACTGAAACCTGAAATATGGTAGCTGTCACTCAAGTTTGTAATGAAAAAAGCAAATTTTGCAACCATTTTAACTATTTCGACAGCAAACATTATCTTTTACAACAAAGTGCTGTGGTTTTGATAAAAAGTTATGACAAATTTATGTAGGTTTAAAGTTAAAGATACATCCTTACAGCCAGAGAGAAAAAATGCTGTTAAAATTTGATAGACTGTAGAATGGCTCAGAACTTAGTCAGCTGTGTAAACATGCATTAATTACAGATATATATATTGTGTAAGGGATAAAAGATATATCGAAAATCTTCATTTTAAGACCAGAAACGTCACAACTGTGATTTTTTTGATGGCCTCGAGAAAATAAAATGCATTCTATATGGGTTGTAATCTGTGCAACCCTGCAACCGTCAGGGGCAACATTTGGCCATTTGGCATAAAGATACAAGAATGATTATAGTTTGTTAAAATAAAGATGAAAATGGTTTAAAAACTAGCTGAAAATGAGTATAGGTGTATCTTTAATTTACCCAACAAAATAATCATATTTGAAATAATTTCAATCAACAAAAAGTCTGCATATTGAAGTATCTTTTCAATGAAATGTCATGCATGCATTTTGTTGTTATGACCTCTCTCAACTTGTATATTGATGACAATTTTCATTTTTGTTGGTGTAATGAAACTGTCTTTGTGAAATAAATTTTCTCTTCTTGTTTGTTCTTTTTCCACTCACAGGTGAGGTTTGAACTGTATCCCTTTTGCAAACAATCTGGAGTTTTTACAGCTCTGATAGAGCTAGAGGTAGTGTTAACTTTGTGGATAAAGGAGAAAATGCTAGTTACCAGCATTTTCTCCTTTTCCCACAATGTTTTCTACCCATCCAATGACAAATTTAAGCATTTTAGTAACAATTATTCAAATTTGTAGTCTGCAAAAGATTTCAATGAATGGTCAAACGTTTTGCCCTTGGTAAAGAGACATTTTGTATTATCATTCCTTTGGCCCAATATCCATATTTTTACCTTGTCATTCAGCCTGCCCAGGTAGCTCACTGGTTTTTGCATCTGACTCGCAACCTGTTGGTTGCTGGTTAGATAGCAGGTTGAGGCAAACTTTCTTTCCAGCGATTTTTTACCTCTCACCTCTTATGCATGTGAGAAAAGTAATCAGTTACTTGAAAAGAAAGTTGTGTCATAACTGGTGTAAAAAAGCCAGGGAACACATGCGTGAATGCTCTGACTGTCATGATATGACCTAAACTGTTAAATCGGCGTTAAACTCAAACAAATAAATCACCTGGTCATTCAAAAGTGCTCAGAAAATATTTTGACTTCTGAAAATCTCCAGGTTTTCCTAGTTTGCAACTTCACTGTTCAAAGACTTGCTTGCTAATGTCATTGCCCTTATGTCTGTCTAGTGGCCTTGAATTTTTTATCAAAAATGTTTGTTGTAACTAGGTAAATGAATTAAACCCAACATCACAGAAATCATCCTGTTGTGTGTGGGGTTTTATTATTAGAGTTTATTTCATGCTTTCCGGTAGGATATCGAGAAATAGCGGTGAAAATATTTTTCGATATTCCACGGGTATGACCAGTGAAAATACCGATTTTTATATTCTAGTTACCTAGGTAAAATGCGCGTGACTCACAACCAGATGGAAATATGACGTCATTTACCTTACATTTCTTGCGCTTGACGTAATATTGTAATGCGTTGCTATGCGGAGGGGATACGCCACGGGGAATAACTGAAAAGACTGTACTGGATTTTGATAAAGATCCTCCCAGAAAGGGTTAAAAGCATGAAATAAATAGAATATTTTTTTTCAGCGAAAGATCGAAATTTATTTCATCTTGTGAACAGCATCGGTAATATTTTCATTCGTAGCGCGCCACGAGTGAAAATATTACCATTTTCAGTGAAAGATCGAAATTTTTTTCATCTCGTGAACACCATCGGTAATATTTTCACTCGTGGCGTGCCACGAGTGAAAATATTACCGATGGTGTTCACGAGATGAAAAATGAATTTCGATCTTTCACCGAAAAAAACAAATATCCTCTATTTCTTCAATGAAATCGAGAAACCTGTTGGCTTAGGCCTATGAGATAAAAGTTTTTCTGAGTTTTCATTGATTGTAATTTCAGCCATCAAGAGACATCGAGTTTATGACCCATGCTCTGGCAAAAGGGGGTTTAATGCATCTCCATGGTCCATTAGTCCAAGCAAGTTATCATATAATTATGGATCCATATATTCCATTTCGTCTAACAACTTAGTGTATCATGAGGTAGAATGGTCCTTGGACATGCAGAAAATTGACTGAAAGCAAAAGGATTTGACCCACGTCAGCCTGCATGGACTGCGCAGACAGACATTGGTCGATATGTTTTGAGATGCATCTAAACCTTTTTTTTCACAAAACGTGGCCCATGGATATCTAGCGCTGAAAGAATTTAAAACGAGTACAAAAAAAATAAGACTAGAAGGGAAATAACTCACGGTTTTCACGACTCACATTTGTAACCAGTTATCTCGCTTGATTATCATTATAGCACTGACATTAGTTTAAGCAGAATACTTAAACCCATAGGTTGCCAAGCGCGACTTACTGACCTTTTGCGGACAGTTTAGATCAAGATCAGACTGCACAGAAAGTGCAATCTGATCTTGGATCTACACTGTCCGATAAGGAGATACTTTTCTCCAAAAAAAGTAAGTTTGAAATAGCATTATTCGGGTTTTCACTATCGGCTTAAAAGTTTCTTTTAACTAATTTAGCAGGACAGAAGTTAAAGGCCCCATGTGTAAAGTTTTGAGCCATACTGTTTACTCTGCTTTATTTAGTTATGTTTTTTTTTTTTTCAGTGTTAAAGGTTATACATGGATGTTCTAACACTGAAATATTCTTTTTTCTAGCTTTGAAAATTCACCATTCATATCGCAGAAAAAAAAAAAAGTTCAAAATATTCGAAAATCTTTTCAAAAACCATATTTAATTTGATGATATGTTTTGGCATGTGTGACCTATGATTTGAACCCCTTCATATTTATTGACGTCATCATGAAGTTCGAAAAGAGAAACTGAAAACAATTTTTTTTTTTTTGCTACCTCAGGTGTTCTCAGGGATTCTATTATACATAACAAATGACCCATACATTGTGAAAAGGGGGTTTGATACATCTGCAAAAAGTATCGACCCATGTCAGCCTGCGCAGTCCGCGCAGGCTGACATGGGTTGAAACTTTTTGCTATGTGTAAATTTTCGACATGCCAAAGGATCATTCTACCAAATGATTCAGTCGGTTGGTTGACTAAACAGATTTTATGGATCCATAGTCATGTGAAGACTTGCTTGGTATAATGCATAACGAGGATGCATTCAATCTGCCACTCAGGTTTATATACGATCCCTGTGTCATTTTGAGAAACTTTCGGTATATGGTTTAAACATTTGAGCCACTCTCCGGCAAAAGGGGGTTTAATGCATTTCAATGATGCATTATATATGAAGCAAGTCATTATATTATCTAGAATAGTCCTTTGACATGCAGAAAATTTACAAAAAGTTTCGACCTAGGTCAGCACGAATTGCGCAGGCTGACCTGAGTCGATACTTTTTTCAAATGCATTAAACCCCTTTTTCACAGATCATTGGTCGTTTTTATACTTGTTTCGTAATAAACAATTATGAACATGTAGTCCACGTCCTGTATTTCTATGGATACACTGTCATGCTTCTAGTCTGAACGTCCCTTTGTTGCATAATTAAAATGATTACGTGTTTATGAGAAACTGTATGTTTATTTTCTGAAATTAGATCTGTACTCTGTTCTATTTTATTTTAGTTTAAACATATTTCATTCAACAGTATGTGATACAAGTTGACAAAAAAGCAGTACAGTCATATGACAAATATATTGTTCTATTTTTCCGAGCTTGTTAACATTACAGAGACATGGAGAAAACACTTGAAGGCTTGTGATAAGCAAATGTTCCTTTTTTTCCAATGTTTCTATACTCAGTTCCATAAATAAGTGTGCACTTAATTTTCTTTTATTTCTCATCGCATGTTTTACTGAAGACCAACAAATTTGGTATCATACTTTAGTTCAGAGTCTGTAGAAAATGCCAGGCTAATCAGATTTTGACTAACAGAAAGTTTAAGTTAGGTTTTTGCAGTTTAAATGAAGGTGGTACTAAAATCAAAGTTACAAAAGTACTCAAAGACTAAGGTAACATTAAAGTTAGGTTTTGGCCACCGCTGTCGTTCAGGAATGGAATAACATTCCTGATGCAATGATTTTACGTTATGTAAGGTCTATGCGACGTCGAATTACTGCCTGTATCGACAGCAGAGGTGGCCATACAAGATATTGATTGAAAAATTACAAGAACTTTAAGAAAAACCTAACTTTAATATTACCTTAGTCTTTGAGTACTTTTGCAACTTTGGTTTTAGTACCACCTTCATTTAAACTGCAAAAACCTAACTTAAACTTTCTGTTAGTCAAAATCTGATTAGCCTGGCATTTTCTACAGACTCGGAACTAATGATACCAAATTTGTTAGTCTTCAGTTATACATTCGACGAGAAATAAAAGAAAATTAAGTGCACACTTATTTATGGAACTGAGTATATTATTGCTGGCTACTGTTACAAAAACACATACACACATTCACCTATGTCTCAAGATTTATTTCCTTCGGTTAAATTGGTACAGATTATGATTTTGTTAGATCTAAAAAAAAAAAGGTGCATCTACAGTTAGAGGGTCTCGTGTCATACTTTTTTAGCGCTCAAAGCTTTATCTCTTTACTAAACAACGCGTTTTAACCATATGGACCTTAAGGAAGAAGACTTTTGAAAACATTGTGAGAAAAGGAGAAAAATTCAAGTAACTAACATTTTCCTCCTTTTCCCACCACGTTTTCCACTGTTCAGGAAGCGAAATCCATCAGTGGAGCTATATTTGATTTATCGTTCCCAAAATGCTTTCAAAATGAACAAGTCTAAAATTGTGTCGTTTACTAAAGGCGTAACTCTATACCACACGTCAAAATTTTAGATTTGTCCAGTTTGAAAGTATTTGCAGACGATAAACTAAATGTGACTCAAAAACTAAAATTTGCTGTTTGTAGGGTGGAAAACATTGTGGGAAAAGGAGACAATGCTGGCAGCATTTTCTCCTTTCCCCACAATAATTTCAAAAACCTTTTGTCATCAAACTCCTGGATTGTGTGGGAAAAGGGAAAAAGATTAACCTCTCTGAATCTTTAGTTGCAAACAAACTGTGAATATGGTAACATTCGTTAATCCGGTCAGAAATTTCGCGTAAATCTTGGGTTTTTTTTTCCTTTTTCAAATACGAGCCATATGTTACCAGTGATTTACTTGTCCTATAGAAATAACACGCTCTTAACAACGAAATATGATTATGTGCCGCGCTCTGACAAAAAAGGGGTATTAATGCATTTCTATAATGCATCATGTACCAAGCAAGTCATCACATAATTATGAATCCATAAAATCTATTTTATCTAACAGATGACTGAATTACAAGGTAAACTGGTCCTTTTACATGCAGAAAATTGACTAATATTAAAAAAGTTTCGATTCATGTCAGCCTGCGCGGACTGCGCAGGCTGACATGAATCGATACTTTTTTCAGATGCATTTAAGCCCCTTTTTCAAAGAGTATGATTCAATTATATTTTTGTACCCGCGATTTGCATATGGGCCTATCAAAGGATGAAAAACACGTAGAAACATATGCGAGAAGATCTTATTGGACTTTGTATTTGCATTAATCCTTCTGATCGTTAATCCCAAATTCTGAGTTGAATATCTGTGGACCATGCTTGTAGATCAAGATCAGACTCTCTGTTACGTGCAGTCTGATCTTCGATGCCCAGATTTTGTTGGGTGTTGTATACATAGTAGGTTTGCATTTGCATATTCCTTCTCTTACTGAATTAAAGTAACCATTATGGTCGATTTGGCTCGCAAAGTTAACCCTTTACCAAACAATTTCGTGTTTCGACCACCCAGAGAAAGAAGAACTTTGAAAGCATAACGAGAAAAGGAGAAAATGCTGGCGACCAGTATTTTCTCTTTTTTCCACATTTTTTTTTTTTTTCCTCTTTCTAAGAAAAATCCCGTTATGTGAACTGAATTTTAATTTGTCGTCTGCACATGTTCTCAAGCTGGACGAGTTTAAAATTTTGTCCTTTTGTAGTAATCCATTCCTCTAGATGTATTTTCTTATCGAAAAATAAACTTTTTGTATGATGAAATATATACAGACAGACGGACGGAAGGGCGGGCGGAATCCCGGGCGGACGGACAGACAAACAGACAGTCAGTCAGGCAGGCAGGCAGGCAGACAGACACACAAAGACACACAGACACACACATAGACACACAGGCTGACAGAATGACAGACTGACAGAAACCGGGGTGGATGGTTTAAAGTCCTTCCTTCATTGTCCTACTTGTTAATTAGACACGAATGAAAGAAAAACCACTTCATGAAGAAGGGTCAGTGCATTATAACTTAATAATCTTTGACCGCCCACTAAAAAAAAAAATCGACTTCTTCACGGCTGAAAATACATTTAATCTAAACTCTGAAAAAAGGTAAGACTTGTATCTTACAGTGAACTATAATTTCCCTACACGGAAAAATAGATCAGTCCATAAAACAACAAGAAAGCTAGATAAAGTTGAGGGTCGGATCGAAGCGATCTGGAAAGCTGTTACTGACGCCCTTTAGAAAATTCTTGTCGACATCTTGCGGGTTGGCATACAGTTTTTTTCATATACTGAAATAATAGTACGTTAATTACTGAGAACGTTAGATGTTGACTGCATAGAGAGAATAAATTGTGTCCGCTCAAGGCGTAGAGTTCATATCAGTATTTTTTCACTTATATATGAGCCATGCTCTGTGAAAAGGGGGCTTAATGCATCTGCAAAAAGCATCAATTCAGGTCAGCCTGCGCAGTCCGCGCAGGCTGACCTGGACAGAAACTTTTTGCTTTGGTTAAATTTTCTGCATGTCATAGGACATGTCAACCTTATGATTCAGTCGGTTGTTAGACAATATTGATTTTATGAATCCATGATTATGTAATGACGTGCTTGGTGTTATGCATGACAGAGACGCATTAAACCGCCTTTTCCCAGAAAGTAGCTCATGTTAAAAGTACAAGATCCAAAGGTATCGCTGTAGCTCTATCTAAGCCTTTACTAAGAATCAAGTTTGCAATATCACTGGAGAAAACGCTACATAAAAACTATTGTAGGAAAAGGAGAGAACGCTGGTAATGGGCGGGCGTTTTCTTCTTTTCACACATTATTTTCTCCCAGCATTGGAACAAAACACAAACAAAACACACCGTTTAAGCCACTGGTTCAATGGGAACCAGTCTAAGATTTTCAGAAATGTTCTCCAAAACAATAGAGATGGAGTTATTTCCCTTTGTAAATTCAACAACCAGTTATACATTAAGAATACGAATAGTTGTATAAACCTCAGAAATCCTTATTAACCCTATTCCAAACAATCCAGTGTTTAGACGACCCTGAGGATAAAATCTGTTAAAAACATTGTGGGACATGCAGAAAGTGCTGGTGACCAGCATTTTCTCCGTTTCCCACGGTGTTTTCTACCCTTCCAGAGAGCTTAAGCTAATATAATACCAGTTATTAGCTAATATAATACCAATCATCAAATTCGTCGTCTGCAGACGTTTTGAAATAAGAAGAAGCTAAAATTTTTCTTTTGGGAAAGGGTCAACCCGTAGGCCGCTAAGCTCGACTCAAGGACCTTTTGGAGACAGTGTAGATTAAGATCAAACTGCACAGAACATGATCTCTGATCTTGGATCTACGCTGTCCGATAAGGAGATGTACCCCCCCCCTCCCAAAAAAAAAAAAAAAAAATTGAAATAGCAAAAATTTGGTCTTTACTATCGGCAAGGCAATTTTGCGGACAATGTAGATTAAGATCAGACGGGACAGAACGTGCAGTCTGATCTTGGATCTATACTGTCAAAGAAATCTCCCTTCCAAGAAAAAAAACACACATAGTGAAAAATGAAACAGAAAAATATGGGTTTTTACTATGGGCTCAAAAGTTTCATTTCACTTACGTAGCAGGTTGAGGGCTAAATGGCCTGCAACACGTGAAAAGGGGCATTTGGACATTTGCGTAAAGTGTCGTCTCGGATCAGCCTGCGCAGTCCGCGCAGGCTAATCCGAGACGGCACTTTATGACTACATTAGATTTTGTGCTACAGTAGACTCGCGCAAAACAGAAAATTACATAAAAACGTAAAGTGTCGTTTCGGATCAGCCTGCGCGGACTGCGCAGGCTGATCCGAGACGACACTTTACGCAGATGTCCGAATGCCCTTTTTCGCGTGTTGCAAGCCAAATTATACCAGCATTTCTTGCCCATAATAAGAACCTCGATCACTGCGGTTTCAAATATTCTTTCGCAGAAGATCTTGAAAAAATAGATCCTTTGAGCTCTTTACCAAACGACAAAAATTTAGAACAATCCAATTTGAAAGCATTTGCAGACGACATGTTAAAACTCAAGGTTGTTTGGTAGCGGGTTAAAATATAATTATAAAAAAGAAGTTGAATTTAAGTAGCGAGGTGAGCTTTTGAACAAAAAAGTGTGGCGAAGGGCGAAATTAAGTCAATAAAAGAACCTGTTCTAGTCTTTGAAAATAGTATGCTTTTGCAATTCTTTTTTTCAGAACAGGTCTGCTTAAAGACAAGAAAAGTTATCTGCCGGTGCATTTATGCTAAAAATTGTTAATGTATCCGCCATATACTAATACCTCGCCCAAAAAAGCTATCGAAAGTAAGAAAATTTTTCAACTGGGCTACAAAATATCATAGGAGAAATCCAACTTATACTGTATAAATAGAAAGTTGTGCTATTCACTAATTTCTTGTCCCTACGTTACGAAAAGTGAATAAATCTATTTTTACATTCTAAAGGTGTCATTGATCGGCCCTCGAGTGGAACAGCTTGTATGGCTAAAGGGTATTATCCGAGAAAATCCGAATGCTTTTATGAAATATTAAGTGAATTCTGATTGGATTAGATATGCGCCATATGCAATATCAAAGGCGAATCGTGGCAGCTGAAAATGTCACAGAGATCATGTTTTAATGTAAAATTCTATACATACACTAGTTTTTCAGTCCTTGAATGAGAAAGATGTTTTAAAAATTGATAGAAAATAAGCAGTTTTCAAAATGAATGCCATGCTAAATGCATAAAACATGCAGCCTGATCTTGGATCTACAATGTCGGATATGTCGTCGTATTTTGTGGCAAAAATAGCTTGAAACTGCAACATTATGTCTTTTTCGTTGAACAGTTACTTAAATGACCATTTATATATTTAACACGCCAAACTGAGATTAACTTTCTTGTTTGTTCGTTTGTTCGTTCATTTGTTTGTTTGTTTTCTTGCTTGCTTGATTAAGATTTTAACGCCACTTTTAATAGTTACTCTGGAATATAGCGGCGATTGCTCTATTGCACATAGTTCCTAAAATATGACAAAAGAGAGCATACTTTATGTTGCCTGCGGAGCAAGTCAAAGACAGCTGTAGTATAAACAATTTATATTTCAAACGGCTACCAACGAAATCTGTTCGTTTTTGTAGTATTTAACGTCGTTTTCAATTTGACTTAAGTCATACCACGGGGACCAGGGCACCTATCCGTGTATTGCTGGAGTTTATTTCATGCTTTCCGGTAGGTTATCGAGAAATATCGGTGAAATATTTTTCGTTATTTCATGGTTACGACCAGTGAAAATACCGATTTTTATATTCTAACTCTTCAATTGAAGGCGGAAACAGTTGTTCCAGCGCACTAGTTACCTAGGTAAAATACGCGTGCCTCACAATCAGATGGAAATATGACGTAATTTACTTTACATTTCTCGTGTTTGACGTAACATTGTAATGCGTTGCTATGCGGAGGGGGTACGCCACGGGGAATAACCGAAAAGAATTGTACTGGATTTTGATTAAGTTCCCCCCAGAAAGGGTAAAAATCCAGGCATGAAATAAATAGAATATGTTTTTTTCGGTGAACGATCGAAATTTATTTCATCTCGTGAACATCATCGGTAATATTACCGATGGTGTTCACTCGATGAAATAAATTTTGATCTTTCACCGTAAAGGACAAATATCCTCTATCTCTTTAAAATACTTGTACCTCGTGCAACACTCTCTCCAAGCCGATGGTTGCATTGTCGACTGGTGAGATCAAGAAAATAAAAAAGATGGGCAAACTTCTTGCAAAAAGGGGTTTAATGTATCTCTGTGTCATTTTATACATCGACTGAACATCATCGATAATATTTTCAGTCATGGCAGCGCCGCTAAAGAAAATATTATCGATGATGTTCACTCGATGAAATAAATTTCGATCTTTCACCGGAAAAAAAAATATTGATATCATGCTTCTTACCATTTTTTATTGGGCCTTTCGTCAAAATTCAGTACAGTTGTTTTCGGTCATTCCCCGTGGCATACCCCCTCCACATAAGAACGCAAATTACAATTTTATGTAAAGAGCAAGAAATGTAGGGTAAATTACGTCATATTCCCCTCTGGTTGAATGGCACGCGCTGTTTACCGAGATAACCGGTGCGTGGGAACTACCGTTTCCGCCTTCAATTAAAGATTTAGAAAATATGAAATCGATATTTTTCACTGGTCGTAACCATGAACTATCAACCCATAACCCACTCTTATTTCTCGATAAAAGAACGAAAAGCATGAAATAAGAAATTGTATTTTTTTTTTTAATTAGGTCTCAATCTTCCCGGGTTACTCTGTCCACGCTCTGTCGATTCATGGCGGACGAAAACGAACGAATATTGAAAACATACCTATTTTATTATCGCGAAATACCATTTCAATAAAACGAATTAGCATTTTTTTTCCTCCAAATAAGATTCAACAAGCTATTCGTTGTTATCGAATTGGTATTTCCTTAAAACAAAATTAAAAAAAAAATGTTACACATGGCACCTTTGGGGCTCCGTAATTTTGGATTTCTTACTCATTTTCTTTTTTTATTGCGCATATGTCACTTTTTAATTCTACATGTTAATGTCGATGTTCTTACAACAGCTTTGCTAATATCTTTTCCAAAACTCTTTCATCTTTGAACTTTCCCAGGCGACAAAACTTTAGACTAATCAGGGCCAAATTGAAAACATTTGCAGACGACAAATTAATTGTTACTCAAAAACTGAAAAAAATCTCTTGAGAAGGTAAGAAAACTTTATGAGAAAAGGAAAAAAATGCTGGTTACCAGCATCTTCTCCTTTTCCCACCTCTTCGTCAGAGGTCGTTAAAACTCGCGAATTGTGTGGCAAAGGGCTAACCGTTTATAAAACAATCCAGAGTTTTTATGCACCCTAGGATGACGGCTTTTGAAAACATTGAGGGGAATAAAGGAGAGAATGCTTGTAACCAGCATTTTCTCCTTTTCTCGCAATATTTTCTACCCTTCCAAAGGCAAATTTCAGTTTTTGAGTAACGTTTCAATTGTTGTTTGCTTATGCTTTCAATTCGGACAAGTCAAAGATTTCATTGTGTCGTAAAGAGTTCATTTTGTTACGACACGAAATTAGACTTCGATATGGCCTGCAACATGCGAAAAGGGGCATTCGGACATTTGCGTAATGTGTCGTCCCGGATCAGCCTGCGCAGTCCGCGCAGGCTAATCCGAGACGGCACTTTACGACTACATTAGATTTTATCCTACAGTAGACTTGCGTGAAACAGAAAATTACATAAAAACGGAAAGTGTCGTTTCGGATTAGCCTGCGCGCACTGCGCAGGCTGATCCGAAACGACACTTTACGCAAATGTCCGAATGCCCCTTTTCACGTGTTGCAGGCCATATGTTCTCGGTGAAAAGAACTTCTGGCTTTTTTTAACAGCTTGACCTGAAGTAAAGTTGAAAAGTATCTCTGAAGAAAGAAAGTATGTATATAAAAAAAATCCAGGTTGTGATTCGAACCCGGGACTTTCAAATTGGTAAGTTAAGTGCTTTAACTCAATAGCTACTGCTTCAAATAATAATAAAAAAAAAATAGTATCGACCTAACAGCCCCCAGTGAGGATCGAACTCACGACCCCTGGTTTACAAGACCAGTGCTCTAACCACTGAGCTATGGAGGCGGCTAGTTCGTATGATTAAAACTAAAAGTACTGACGGTAATGGGCCTCGTCCTCTTTTTTTTTTTTTATAACGGCTTTACTGAATTTTGATTGATTGATTGATTGATTGATTGTTCGATCGATCGATTGATCGATTGATTGATTGATTGATTGATTGATTGTATGGTATTTAACGCCATTTTCAACATTATTTCAATTCGATCACGGCGCTAAATACATCCATCCATGCTTTCTTGGAGTTTTTTTTTACCAGTACTCTGCACAATATTCTTTCCGAGCCACAGGCTGCTTTCCCTCATTATCATCGTCGAAACAATGGTCAGCGATGAGAGAGGAATGGCTCCTGTCGCAATGACTATCATCAATCCTCGGAAAGAAATTTTTGCCGAGCCGCGGATCGAATCAGGGACCTTATGTTCTCAAGTCCTGCACGCTACCGACTGAGCTACCCGGGCTTGGCTACCAAATATAGCAGAAGTCACCGGAATTTAAAATCACAACCTAAATAACATGCAAAAAATATACCAATAGCAAAAAAAAATCGATTCAGGTCAACATACGCGGACTGCGCGGGCTGACCTGAGTCGATGCTTTCTGCAGCTTTAAACCCCCCTTTTTACAGAGCATGATTCAAATTTTACCTAAGCATTTAACCTATTGCTTAAAAGGTCTCAATCCCTGACCCAGATTTATTAAAAATCTCATAACAATATAAAAATGACATTTGATCCTCCAAAATGTTGATTTCGTGGATATTGTAGTAAAGCTACGTAGTTTAAACCCTATACTAAACAGTCCTTACCCTAAGCCTTTGAAAGCATTGTGGGAAAAGGAGAAAATGCTGGCTACCAGCATTTTCTCCTTTTCCCACAATGTTTTCCTCCCTGTCACAGACAAATTTCACCATTTTAGCCACATTTGATTTTTTCATTATGTATATGCCCTCAATTTGGATGAGTCCAAAATTTCTTTTTGTGGTTGAGGGTTAAAACAGTTTTAACTACTCTCAGCTGGACACTCTAGCATCGTATTTAGATCCTCAACGGGAGGGTAATCGACTTTGTAAATGTCAATCTTAATTTTCATCCTATCTTTGAAGGGAGATATAGATATATGTATATATACATGAAGTTACATAGATGATTTTGTAAAAAGAATATGAGCCACGTGTTGGGTAAAAAAGGGGTCTTAATGCAACCATGTGAGACATTATGCCAAGCAAGTCATCACATAATAATGGATCCATAAATCCATTTTGTCTAGCATCTGGCTGAATCCTAAAGTGGAATGGTACCTGGAGAAACAGTCCGTGCAGGCTCAACTGGTCAATTTTCTGCATGTCCAAGGGCCATTCTACCCCTATGATTCAGTCGATTGTTGAAGAAAAGGAATTTTATGGATCCATAATTATGTAAAGTCCTTGTTGGTATAATGCATTACGTAAATACAATAAACCCCCGTTTTGCCAGAGTGTGTCTCATTTCCATTTGGCTCAGTGCACATATTTTGAATGTTCTGCATATCAAACGACCAGTCTACCTTATGATTCTTTCGGTTTTTAAACAAAATGGATTTTATGGGTTCATAATTATGTAATGACTTGCTTGGTATAATACATCACGGAGATACTTTAAATCCCCTTTTTTCCAGAACTTGGTTCGTTTCATCTTGGCCCACAGCACATATTGTCAAATATTACTTTTGCCGTTGCGGCAGTTGCAGATCAAGATAGAAATACTTGTAGCAAGTCTTTTCTCCTTTTCTTGCAATGTTTTCAAGAGTCACATCCCCAGGCTCGTAAAATACATGATCGTTTGTTAAGGGTTGATTGCATCGTAACCACACGTTCTGTTATATACATGTACCTTGTACTAGGGTTTCATAAAGTACCATGGGAGGAAAGATTTTGAAAACATTGTGGGAAAAGGAGAAAATGCTGGTGACCAGTATTTTCTCCTTTTACCACAATATTTTCTACTTTTCCAAAGAGAAAGTTCAGCCTTTTAGTGGCATTTAATTTGACGTCTGCGTGTGTTTTCAATTTGAACAGCTCTGAATTTTTGTCGTTTGGTAAAGAATTACAATTACAGTTACCTATGCGGCCTTTGTGGTTCAAGATCAGAACTGTACAAGATGTGCAGTCTGATCTCTGATCGACACTGTCCGCTTATCTAAAACACTTTAGAAAAAAGCACTGATAAAATTGGAATTATTTGGGTCTCATTTTTAGACAAAAAATGTAAAAATTCTGTGAATTAAATTCCTCAGTAGTCTCTAATAAATGACAAAGATGTATATGAGCAATGCTCTGGCAAAAGGGAGCTTAATACATCTCCGTAATTCATCATACCAAGCACGTCATCACATAATAATGGATCCATCAAATCCATTTTTTTCTAACAGTCGACTGGATCTGGAGGTAGAATGGGTCCTTTTGACACGCAGAACATTGACCAATGGAGAAAAGTTTCGACCCAGGTCAGTCTGCGCAGTCCGCGCAGGCTGATCTGGGTTGAAACATTTTGCTATTGGTCAATTTTCTGTATGTCAAAGGACCAGTGTATCACCTGATTGATTCGGTTGTTTGACAAAATAATTTCAATGGATTCATACTTATACTTTTCTTTTTTAATTTATTTTGTCGTCTGCAAATTCTTTGAATTTGGACCAGTCTAAAATTGTATTATATGGTAAAGAGTTAACTTTATTGTCAAAAGAACTAAAATATAAGCTGTCTTCCTTGAAAAAGTTCCACTTTTTTAACTAGAAATGATTATGACGTTAGCTGTCGTTTGTAAGCCCACTGAAAATGTAACCATGTATTAATTCTTCATAAAGCCAGGGTTATATAGTGTAAGCTAGGGCGAATACAGCCATGTCCATGAGAAAAGGGGTCTCACAAATTGTACTGAATATTGCGTATACGATATAAACGTCTTTGCTATATATTTTTTTTTTCTTTTCGCATTTCACATGCTCTGCAAAAAAAAAAGGGGGGGGGGGGTTTAATGCATCTACAAACATTTTCAACTCGCATTACGCATGATCTAAGTTTAAGGGGATTTAAAACATCTGCAAAAAGTATCAACCCAGGTCAGCCTGCGCAGTCCGCGCAGACTGACCTGGTTTGGAACTTTTTGTTATTGGTCAATTTTCTGTATGTCAAAGGACCTGTCTACCTCATGATTGAGTCGGTTGTTAGACAAAATGGATTTTCTGGATTCATACTTATATTATGACTTACTTGTCATACTTCATCACAAGGGTACGTTAAACCCTTTTTTGCCAGTGGGCTGCACATTTTTGTTTCAGTAATCATAGTATCATTTTTGAGGATTTTTTTTTTACTGTTGTGTGTTTCAACGACTTCTATACAAATTATCAAGTCTTTTTTCTACTATTTGTTCTTTGCTATGTTTTCCTAAGTTTCCCAGTCGGTTTTTAGAAACACTCGTTCAACTACACCTTGTTTAACCCCTTACCACACAATCCCTAGTTTTAACGACCCTGAGAGAGAAGCCTTTTGAAAACATTGTGGGAAAAGGAGAAAATGCTGGTATCCAGCATTTTCTGCTTTTCCCACAATGTTTTCTACCCTATCAAAGACAATTTTCATCATTTAAACTACATTTAAATTGTTGTCTGCAAATGCTTTCAATTTGGACCAGTCTAAAATTTTGTCGTGTGGTAAAGGGTTAAAACACTGCTGCGTTTACTACCAATATCACTTCTACTGATAGAAATGTTAATGATATTGATAATAATCATATCATACTATAAGACCCTTATTTTCTTTTATCTCTGTAATTTCTTCATTTGCAATTTTGAAACATATTTTTCCTTCAGATTGAAAGTTTTAAGTTTTGCCATTCTGTTGTCCATTGTTATGAACTTTCAGACAAAGCAGTTATAGCAGAAGCTAGGGGACATTTTTTGCATTCGGGCTACAAAAAACCCGACACCGAACGAAAATAGTTTTGAGCTGTTAAATACATTGCGGAAAATAGAAATTTACTTGTCGAACACAAATGCTCCTTTTTGCATTTTTTGGATACATTTTTGTTACCTTGTAAAACACAGTTCAGTGTTATGAAACCAGAGTTTTTTGGTTGTTTTTTTCCTTTTTTCACAATGCTTTCATCCGTGTCAAAGACAAGGCCTGTCATTTCAGCCTTGTTTTCATTCAGCTGCTTTTCCTCGATTGTCATAGATCTATAAAAGCCCTTACGGTATTACTATTGATTAAAAAAATTCGGAGAAGTTCACTTTCAGATGGCGGCGGCCAGATATTATTTTCTTCTTTACAAACGTCAGCCTAATTAACACCATATATGGAAAGTTAAGTCGGTTTTCAATAAAATACAAGATGGCCGCCTATTGATGGGAACGGAAAATTGGCACGTACAAATCACAAGCTCATAGGAAATACACTGGAATTTGAAAAAAAAGTATTTGAAGCTAATAATTTGCCATCGATTTTCGTAAGATAATTTAGACGTTCAAAGTCATGTGAAAATTGGTCTCTAAATGGATACAAGTAACTATGAATGGTATAAGGTAGCATAGCCTGGGTCCAGACGCTATCAATTTGCACCATACTCTGACAAAAGGGGGCTTAATGCATATCCGTAATACATGCTACCAGCCGAAGCCATCACATAATTATAGATCCATAATAGCCACTTTTTTTAAATAACTGACCCAATCATAAGGTAGACTGGTCCTTTGATATTCAGAAAACTGACCAATAGCGAAAAGTTTCGGCTCAGGTCAGCCTGCGCGCACTGCGCAGGCTGACCTGAGTCGATACTTTTCGAAGATGCATTAAGCCCCCTTTTGCCAGAGCTCGACCCAGTCCTTTCAATGTGGAAAAGTCTGAAATTTGTCTTCTGATAAAGAATTAATCACTCTTCATAGCGGTCTTCTGATCACGGCCTACACATATCTGTAGAAATTATCTACTCACCTGTTTCGTTATTTTTTACAGTCATGTTTGACAATGTAACGCCAGAGTATAAAAAGGGGAAAAAAATGATCAGAATGGAACCCGGGCTGAAGGAAGTATCATGGAACTGGATTGTATCAAGGCCAGGTCGTTATGTACATGCAGAACGAAAAACTGTCGATCATGGCCGTTCCACTTATCTAGATTAGGTTTAAAAGATACGGTAATTTATTACGAAATCAAAGTTGGAAGTTAACTTTTCTTTAACCCATTGCCTTCTGAAACACACCTGCAGAAGACGACCTTGATTCTTTATCAGACGACAAAATTAATTATTAAAGAGTATCGCAACCGTAAAATAAGATGTGACACAGGCGATGCGGGTTTTCTACATTTTGGTACAATTCACTTCGGGATGGGTTGAAAATGCTGGTAACTAGCATTTTTCCTTTCTTTCTACGATTTTGTAGTGAAGGCTCAATTCCTTATGGTTTAGTTTAGAAGTATTTATTTTACATCGATTGTGAAGCATGATCTTATAAATCATATGAGATATGCTCTGTGAAAAAGGGGCTTAATGCACCTGCAAAAAGTTTCGATCCATGTCAGCCTGCGCAATACGCGCAGGCTGACATGGGTCGGAACTTTTGCAGTAGGTCAGTTTTCTGCATGTCAAAGGACCAGTGTACCTCATGATCCTATCGATTGTTAGAAAAAAATGGATTTTATGGATCGATAGTTTACATGATGACTTGCTTAGTATAATGCATCACGGAGATGCATTAAGCCCCCTTTTGCCAATGAATGAATCAACTGAATCACTCTTGATGAGCGTTTTCTGGAAACCTTAACCATTGCTCGCAGTTAGTTCTAAAACTTGACTTGCACGGGATATGAACCCAGAACCCTCGTTGTAAAAGGTCGAGGGTCTGCCCCTACATCATTCTGTTCCACTAATTCCTAATGAGATAGACCAGACCGGCTGTTACATTATTTTCCTTTTGATCACAATTTTTGTTAATATTTCTTGCATAAATATTACATCTTTGTTAACCCTTAGGCTGCTAAGCGCGACTCAATGACCTTTTGCGGACAGTATAGATCAAGATCAGACTGCACAGAACGTGCAGTCTGATCTTTGATCTACACTGTCCGAAAAGGAGATATTATTCCCCTAAACATAACTTTGAAAGAGCAATATTTGGGTTTTTACTATCGATTTGAAAATTTGATTTTAGTTATTTAGCGGGATAAAGGTTAAACCAGATATCATATATATTTGAACAATGCCATGACAAAAGAGGATTATATGCATCTCCCGGATGCATTATGCGGAGCAAGCCGTCACGTACTTATAGATCTCTAAAATCAATTTTGTTGAACAATTGACTGAATCTGGAGGTAAAATGGTCTTCTGAAATGCAGAAAATTGACCAAAAGCAAAGTTTCAATCATGTTCAGCCGTTGTTGACTGTGCAAGCTGACCTAGTCGATACTTTTTGCAAATGCATTAAGCCCCCTTTTCACATACCATTGCTCGTTTAATTCTTTACCAAACGACAAAATTTTAGACTGGTCCAAATTGAAAGAATTTGCAGACGACAAAATTAACATAACTAAAAAATTGAAATTTGTTCTGGGAGGGTAGAAAATATTGTGGGAAAAGGAGAAAATGCTGGTTACCAGCATTTTCTCCTTTTCCCACGATGTTTTCAAAAGGCTTCTTTTTCAGGGTCGTAAAAACCAGGGATTGTTTGGGAAAGGGTTAACATAAGAATTTTAACGCACTGCAACAGAGTGCTTTTGAATACACTATGGCTTATTACCAGCAATTTCTCCTGTACCAACAATGTTTTTTTCATATAGTTAAAATTAGACATAATGTTTTTTTCCTTAAAAAATCTTACATTTAAAAGTGGTTAGTTTTTTTTTTTGTGTGTGTGTGTGTTAGTCTGTCTTATGTTTAACGTCATTTTCAACATTATTTCAGTCACATCGCGACGGCCAGTATACCTATCCGTGGTTTCCTGAAGTTTCCTGTACCAACACTCCGCACAATATTCCACGCTACTGGCTGCTTTCCCACATAACTATCGTCGAAACACCGACCATCGGTGAGACAGGAATGAATCCTGTCACAATAACTATCAGCAATCCTCGGAAAAAAAATCGCTAAGCTGGGGATACAAACCAGCGACCCCCTGGTTTAAAGTAAGCCTGCAAGTTACCAGCTCAGCTACCGGGGCTCGGCTATACATGAAAGAAAAGTAACCATTTTCATTAACTTTATCCCGCTAAATAAGTGAAATGAAAAATTTAAGCCGATAGAAAAAACCCAAAATTTTGCTATTTTAAAGGTATCTTTTGGGTGAAATTATGTCCTTACCGGACAGTGTGGATCAAAGATCAGACTGCACGTTCTGTGCAGTCTGATCTTGATCTACACTGTCCGCAACAGGTCAGTGACATCCTAAAGGTCAATCCATCTAACAGGGAAAAAAGCATTAATTTATATCAAACCTTCGACAGCATATGCTATGGATTTCAATTAAATGTCCATTTTCTCGCATCGATCGAGGGTAACACAAGGTTTGCCTTGAAAAAAAAAAATCTCGGGGATTAAGCGATTTTGAATTAATAATGGAAATAAGCATTGATCTTAGAGCGGTCTTTACATACCAAACTTGGCGACACGTGCTTTTATAGGGATGGATACAGTACGGACTTTTGGAAGTTTACATATTCCCTTCAAACTTGTTGGTTTAATCAGCATTTTATCCCTTTTCCACGATGTTCTCTACCGATTCTATGAAAAGTCTAAAAAATTTAGTCATATTTAATTTGTCGTCTGCAAATGCTTTGAATTTGGACTAATTTAACTTACGAATAAAGTTTACAAATGTCCAATTTCAAGGCACTAGTGTGGTGTCAGAGCTTCGGCCTCGTAACCATAAGGTCCTGAGTTCGATACCCGGGAGCGGGTGTCAACTCTGGGATTTCTCATTGGCTCACGCATTCGGCGCGAGTACTGGTGTGGTTCCCAGGAAGCAGAATCGAGAGAGATTAGTATAAGTTGTAAAAAGTTGTTTCTCAATCGATGTAAAATAAACATTTTAAAACTAAAGGCTCTGGTAACCAGCATTTTCCATATTCCACAACATTTTCTCTCCATTCAAAGGCAAGTCCCATTTTTTTTTTTTTATCGATATTCAGCCTTCTGAAAAATGCACTCAATTTGGAAAAAGCTAAAATATTGTCCCTCGGTAAAAATGTTAACTGTACAAGACTTGGTAAGATTTTGAAACTTCCACGATGTTTTGACCTGAGCATTTAATAAAAAGAAAATAACAATATTTCTAAAGTCGGGGTGTGGGGGCTATACTCAATAAAAATTCCAAATAATATTCTTGATTAACCCTTTACCACACATCCCGAGTTTTAACGACCTCGAGTCAGGTGACTTTTAAAACCATTGTGGGGAATGGAGCTTAAGCTGGTAACCAGCATTTTTTCCCCCAGTTTTTTTACCCTTTCAGAGACAAATAAATGTTACAGTCTCATTCAGTCGTGAAAGTATGCGTTGGTGAATAGGTGAATGGCCACATCGTTCTCCTTTTTTTCCACAATGTTTTCAAAAATAGTCAATCATTACGATCATTAAAACTTGGGATAGCTTGGTAAAAGGATAACCACGCTGCTAGGAATTACCCGCTATGTAGTACAATTATCCTTTATGCTGCTAAGCGCGACTTAAAGAACTTTTGCGGACAGTGTAGATCAAAATCAGACCGCACAGAAAGTGCAGTCTGATCTTTGAACTTCACTGTCCGATCAAGAGATATTCCCAAACTCCTAAATACCTTTGAAATAGCAAAATTTGTGTTCTTACTATCGGCTTTCGGGGGACCTGTGTGGCTCAGTGGTAAAATGTAGGACTTGTGACCTGGAGGCCCCGGGTTCAAACCTCACTGGATCCACTGGGCTTTTCACAGGAGTGTTCTTGGGTAAGAAACTTCAGAGCCGCAGCCTAGTACTGGTGAAAAGTAGGAAAACATGAATATGTGAGCTGTTGCCGTGATATGACTGACATACTATTAAAAGCGGCGTAAAACAACATTCAAATAAAATAAATAAACTATCAGCTTAAAAGTTTCGTTTCACTTATTTATCAGGTTAACCCTTTACCAAACAATCCCTGGTTTTTACGACCCTGAGATAGAAGCCTTTTTAAAACATTGTGGGAAAAGGAGAAAATGCTGGTAACCAGCATTTTCTCCTTTTCCCTCAATGTTTTCTACCCTGCTGGAAACAAATTTTAATTTTTGAGTTATGTTTATTTTGTCATCTGCAATTGCTTTCAATTTGGACCAGTTTAAAATTTTGTCGTTTGGTAAAGAGTTAAAGATTAACACACGGCCGACGAATTAGAAAGAAAGAAAGGACTTCTTTATTGAATCATACAGGAAAAACAATATATATGTAGGTATAGGAGCATAGAAACTCGCACTGGTCTGTAAATGGGTTTATATCGCTGAACTAAGAGGAACTACGGAAGCTTAGTCCAACCATTGACTTTTCGACCTCTACTTAGCTGTTAACCTCAGAGGTCGAAACTAGACCTTACCGGTTTCGACTTTTCTATGTAAATCTGTGAGTTAAAAGGTTAGTATGTTTTGACAGTTGTAGTAAGACTTCCATCTTTTTTTACATTTGGTGGGAATGATGTACCTGGAAAAGTAAAACTTGAGGCGTCTGATTTCTAGTTTTGTACTTCCTCTTTGGTCGAAAAATCCATGGTAGAAACAGGCTTCCATTGAGACAGAGGGACTGGTAAATTCGTAGCCTGTAAAGCCATGGTCACCTTTACGTTCATGCACGTAGTTGTCCGTAGTTCATTTCAAACGTAGGCCGCTGTAGTGTTACTACCGTCAACTAGGTTGAAGTACGTTCAAAGTAGGTTCAAAATTGGCAACTACGTACATGACCGTAAATGTGACCATGGCTGTAACTGACTGTAGTGGGGAATGACTGTAGTTGGCCGTAGTTGAACGTACTAAACACACTACGGTTAAGTATGGTCAATTACGGTTAACTACGGTCAACTACGTTTAAACTACGGTCACAGTAGGGTCACAACATCGTCGATAACCGTAACAAATTTTAGAACATGTTAAAAAATTATGCGCTTACTACGGGCAAATCATAAGTTGAACTATGGTTATCTACGTGTAACTACATTCAACTGCATTTAATACATTCAACTACGGCTATCTAGTCATTCCCCACTACGGTCCACTACGTAAGGTGTGACCACGGCTTAAGACAGGTCCCTGCTTGCGAGTCATAACGTGAAGGACTTTTTATCCAAAGGTTCCAAGCCAGATACAAGTCTTTTTGAGAATCATTGAAAACTGTCCTAAGGAGGCCATCCAAAACGTACTTAAAATTGTGACAGGATTCATATTTTTCCAACTGCTTTGGAACTTTTTGCTTACTGAGACCTACTCGCTTTCGCTTTTGCGGACAGCTTAGACCAAGATTAGACAGCTCAAAATGTGCAGTCTGGCCTTGATTTACACTGTCCGATATGCTGAAATGCTTCGGTGGAAAAGAATTTTGAAGTCACAAAATTTGAGTATCGACTTCTGTGTGTAAATAGTGATCTGAACTGATGATTTGCTCTGGGTTTTGCTCAATCTGACCTGGGTCGAAAGTCATTGTTTTTGGTCAATTTTCTGTATGTCAAAGGACCATCCTACCTCTTGATTTAGTCGATTGTGCGACAAAATGGATTTTATTGATCCATAATTATGCGAAGACTTGCTTGGAATAAATGCATCACGGAGATACATTAAACACCCTTTTGGCAGATATCTGCCCTTTTATTTAAGCATTTTAAAGGTCACCATTTTTTTTTTTAACTTTGTTTAGTGGGAAAACAGGTTAACCTTAGGCTGTTAAGCGCGACTCACTGACCTCTTGCGGACAGCGTAGATACAAGATCAGACTGCACAGAACGTGCAGTCTGATCTTGTATCTACACTGTCCGATAAGGAGATATTTTTCCCCCAAAAAGATACCTCTGAAATAGCAATTTTTAGGTTTTTACTATCGAACTGAAATTTCCAGTTTAGTTATTTAGCAGGTTAAGGGTTAAAGAGAATATTTCACGTTTTACTGCTGAAGAAACGCAAGCAAACACGGACAGCTGCAGATACCGTACTGATATAGCTTAATAGAGGATATCTGTTTTTTTACGGTGAAAGATCGAAATTTATTTCATCTAGTGAACATCATGGGTAATATTTTCGAAAATATGACCGATGATGTTCACGAGATGAAATAAATTTTGACCTTTCACCGAAAAAAAACCCCAAATATTCTATTTATTTCATGCTTTTAACCCTTTCTGGGGGTAGCTTAATCAAAATCCAGTACAGTTCTTTTCGGTTATTCCCCGTGGTGTACCCCCTCCGCATAGCAACGCATTACGATATTACGTCAAGCGCGAGAAATGTATGGTTAATTACGTTATATTTCCATCTGGTTGTGAGGCACGCACATTTTACCTAGGTAACTAGTGCGCGGGAACAACTGCTACCGCCTTCAATCGAAGAGTTATTAATATAAAAATCGGTATTTTCACTGGTCGTAACCATGAAATATCGAAAAATATTTCACAGATATTTCTCGATAATCTACCGGAAAGCATGAAATAAAACACTATTGTAAACAGGTTTGAGCATCAATTTTACGATCTGACAACTTGACACCCTGACAACTTGCGATAATACAGCACTGTATTTCTCCCCCCACCTAAATTTTCTATAAATGGTAACACATGGTACAGTAAAAGAGTCGCCGTCGACTTCCATATTTGATTTAAATACAGCCCTGTCAAAGTCGATGTTTATTTCAAAGATGGATTTATACAATGACGGGTCACTTCCGATAAGAGGATCACTTCGCGTAAATTTTTTTCTTTGGTTCTACATTTCTCCACGAGTTTGCGCAACTTATGTACATGATGGTACATGTAACTTTACTCGATGATAATTTCACTTTTGACCGGCAATGATTATGTTTTCGGCACTACATTTCGGTACTTCCGTATTTGATTTAAATACAGCCCTGTCAAACTCAATGTTTATTTCATAGATGGATTTATATGTAATGATAGGTCACTTCCGATAACATAATCACTTCGCGATTTTTTTCCGTTCTACATTTGTCACAGATTTGCGCAATTTTATTGATGTACATGATGGTACATGTAACTTTACCTAATGATAATTTCACTTTTGATCGGCAATGACTACATTTTTGGCATTATATCTTTGACTGCTGACTTCCATATTTGATTTAAATACAGCCCTTGCAAAGTCAATGTTTATTTCAAAAACGGATTTATACGATGACGGGTCACTACCGCTAACAAGAGCACTTCGCGGTTTTTTTTTTCGGTTTTATATTTCTCACGGCTTTGCACAATTTTTATGGACATAGAGTTACATTAACTCCAGGCTACTCGATGATAAACTTTCACTTTTGACCAGTAATAACTATATTTTCGGTAATGTATTTTTATGTGGTGAACTAGGCGACATGAAATGAGGAATTACTTAGTCTCCTCTAACGAGTCATTTACATGAGCCATGCTCTGGCAAGAGGGGGTTTCTTCCTGATGAATTATACCAAGCAATTCATCACATAATAATTGATCTATAAAACCCATTTTGCTTAAAAACCGGTTGAATCATGAGGTAGATTGGTCCTTTGCCTTGCAGAAAAGTTACAAATAGCGAAAACGTGCGACTCATGTCAGTCTGCGCAGACTGCGCAGACTGACATTGGTCGATACGTTTTGCAGATGGGTTAAGCCTTATATTCACAGAGCATGGATATTTTTTGTATCCAAACGGTTGATAATCCATTGGAGAAACAGACAGAAAATTATTTCGGGAAAAGGACGACGACTATTCAAATATTACAAACAACTGGTCGCTTTTCCCAACAAGGATTGCGAAAGGTGTCCGCTTCAGGAGCGAAAAAAACTCATATGAATACCGCGACGGGTGAGTTTTGACGATGAACATTGTGCTTGGATGTCCAAGTCTATACACAGTTTTAGAAGGATAGAAGGCAAGGGTATGCCGAATGTGGTCGAAAGATGTCACGTGACGCACTAACGATTACTGAAGATGGTATGCCAAGGGTGTTGTCGATAGATAACACGTGACTATGATTACAGAAGATGGGTACTTAAAGCAATACTCAACGATAACGGAAGGTCAGATAAGGTAAATTATATAGGCTATGCTATGTGAAAAGGGGGTTTAATGCGCATATGCAAAAAGTTTCGACTCAGGACAGCCTGCGCTGTCCGCGCAGGCTGACCTGAGTCGAAACTTTTTGCTTCTGGTAAATTTTCAGCATGTCCAAGGAACATTCTTCCTCAGGATTAAGTCGGTGCTTAGACAAAATGAATTTTGTGGATCCATAAATATGTGATGATTTGCTTCGTATAATGAATCACGGAAGTGCGTTAAACTCCCTTTTGCCAGAGAGCGGTTCATAAACATGTACATATCGATATATGGCCGGCTATTCCAGTGTTTAGTTCTTCTCGCTCGGGAAAACATAAAGCACGGGGATAGATAAGGTATTTGATTTATACATATTGATAAATTGATAAATTATTTTCATATTTGACCACATAACTACACTGATTTTTTGCGTAATAATACCCATTACGGTTTTTCTTTTATTTCATGCTTTTCGGTAGGTAATCGAGAAATATCGGTGAAATATTTTTCGATATTTCATGGTAACGACCAGTGAAAATACTGATTTTTATATTCTAACTCTTCAATTGAAGGCGAAAACAGTTGTTCCCGCGCACTATTTACCTAGGTAAAATGCGCGTGCCTCACAACCAGATGGAAATATGACGTAATTTACCTTACATTTCTCGCGCTTGACGTAATATTGTAATGCGTTGCTATGCGGAGGGGGTACGCCACGGGGAATAACAGAAAAGAACTGTACTGGATTTTGATTAAATGCCCCCCCCCCCTCCAGAAAGGGTTAAAAGCATGAAATAAATAGAATATTTGTTTTTTTCGTTGAAAGATCGAAATTTATTTCATCTCGTGAACATCATCGCACCACTCCTGAAAATAGTACCGATGACGTTCACTCGATGAAATAAATTTCGATCTTTCACCGTAAAAAACAAATATCCTCTACATCTTACACACTATTGAGACAAGCAAACAGTGCCGTGTTTGGTCAACGCTCTGCTATCACACACCTCACTTCTGAAACATTGGTCATTCATATTTCTCTTTAAAATTATTGGTCAAAATTGATGATCATGAAAAATCTGCAAATTTTATCATCTTAGATTCAACATGATTTATCACTAAATTAGGTATTGAAATAGTTGATATACCGACACTAGCTGCCAAAAGGAAACAATTTACTGGTCGAATGGCAGACAAATCTTATTCGCACCATTTAAAAGTATAGATATTAGCCCTAAGGATGCTAAGCGCGACTCAAGAACATTTTGCGGACAGTGTAGATCAAGATCAGACTGCACAGAACGTGCAGTCTGATCTTGGATCTACGCTGTCCGTTAAGGACATATTTTCCGAAAAAAATAAGTTTGAAATAGCAAAATTTGGCTATTTAATTTCGGTTTAGACATATTTCCCCCCCCCCCGAAAAATTATGACTGAAATAGCAAAATTTTGCTCTTTACTTTCGGCATAATAAATTCATATATTTAGCTGGAATGGATTAGGAAGAGCCTGATAATGTGTTACAGTAGAACTCTGTCAAAGTTCCAATTGCTGACAGAAAAAATTATCGTGAAACTACAACAAAAGTGTCCAGCTTTTTTCTCTCAAGTTTTACATTTCTCTCGTATATATTTTTATGCTTTGGACTGTAACTTTGACAAATTGCACAGTAACACATTATCAGACTTATAACAATATCCATACTTTTAAATGGCATGAAGTACTAGTACATTTATCTGCATTTTGACTTACAAACTGATTACTTTTGGCAGCTAGTAAGCCTTTAACAAAGGTCTTTAATTTGGAGCAAAAAAGCTAAAAAAGTCAATATACTTTGTTGTTGCTGACTTAATAAACGCCACTTTTTTACAAATTCTAGAGATAAATTTCGACCGCAGTTCAATATGCCCAAGGTCATATTTCAGTATCGGGTAGTGAACAGTGTAAAGTTAAGATCAGACAGCAAGTTCTGTCCAGCCTGATCTTGTTCTACACCGTCATCAAAAGTTATTTATCTCTTTACCAAACGATAAAGACTTATACTGGTCCAAATCCAAAGCATATGCAGACGACAAATAAAATGATGCTCAAATGATAGGGTTTGTATCAGAGAGGCTAGGAGACCTTGTGGGGAAAGAATCCTGGTTACCACAGTTTTCTCCTATTCACGCAATGTTTTCCAAATCTTCTTCTACCTCAAGTGCGTTAAATTTGGGATTGTGTGGTAAAGAGATAAATTGTCATTAGAATGAATCTGTACCACGTGACCACATTTTCGGTATTTTTTCTTCATACCCGCCCACATCTATGCATTGCATCATCCATTATTAAACATGTTTACTACATCGATTTCTTTTTGTTGGACATACAACGAAGATTTTATTCCCTCTCCCTTTTTACGTCATTTCCATCCCTAAAACTAATGTCATTGAATAATTAAACGCGTTACCAAACAGGCCCGAGTCTTAACCATCATAAACAAGAAGGCTTTTGAAAACCTTGTGGGAAAATGAGAAAATGCTGGTAACCAGCATTTTCTCCTTTTCCCATAAGGTTTTTCTCTCCTTTTATTTCCCATAAGGTTATTCTATCCTTTCATTTGAGCTACATTTTATTTGCTTTCAAATCGTACGCCTAAAAATTATTATTATTTTTATCATTAGTATTGTTGTTGTTTTTGTTGTTGTTCTAGATGTTGCTGTTGTTGTTATTCTAAGATTATCATCATCATCATCATCATCATCATCATCATCATCATCATTATCATTTCTTTGCATGAAAGATAAAAGATTCGACTCTAAAAACTTTCAATACTTTGATTTATTGCGGGCCTCAGGGAGGATATTTAATTATTGCATATCGGTCGAATGTTGACAAACACATGAGAGAAAAAATATCCGGTCGTCTATTATACAAATACGAGGTTTCCTACAAATGACCAGGTTAGGGGAGGGAGAGTTTTGTGTATCCATGTACCTTGTTCACGGATCGTATATTTATGTTATATACGATGCCTGCCTTGTAGAATTCCACTCTAATTCTAATTTTCAAGATTACAAATTTCGGATTTGGAAAGACGTTTCCCCACACCACATACATAGGATCTGACATGAATTGGCATTTGAGATAAAATTTTATTAAACGAGCCTAGGGAAAAAAAGGGAGTTATTTTGCGGGCGTTCGGCGAGCTTAATAACATTTTTCTGTAATCTA
Organism: Hippopus hippopus; assembly: GCA_946811185.2. Lineage (NCBI taxonomy): Eukaryota > Metazoa > Mollusca > Bivalvia > Cardiida > Cardiidae > Hippopus > Hippopus hippopus. Next base: position 61,203,776 of record OX328102.1, read on the forward strand.
GTGTAATTAAATTTTGCCTCAATAGCCAATGAATGTCAGATTCTTTTTATTACATGACTGTACATGTATATCAAAAATTTTTAGTTCATGATGTGTTGATACATAGGCTTTCATGTACATGTGTATGGAAATTCACATGAAGCCTATTCGCTTTTTATACAGGCACATTACGAATGAAAACTAATTCCAATGAAACTTGCATGTGATGATTTTGATTTGAATCTGAATAAGATAAAATTCAAAGCTTTGTCACAATCATCAGTTTTTTCCGTCATTTTGAAAAGAAATTTGGGTCAGCAGTGTCTTAGAAATGAGGCATATAATAATAGACTGTTGGCCAAAAACGGCACTATTTGGTTGTCGCAAACGTGTGTAAGATAAGAAAATTTGTAATGACTATATTACACTGGAAACGAGGGTAGTCATGTAATAAATAAATTTTCTCAGTAAATTATTCCAAAGATTATCAAGACTAAAAGTTAAATAGGAAAAACAAATTTTATGTTTGAATAGCTGTAAGTTATTCAAAATTTTCATAATCTATATACGCTCATTTCAAAAGGCCGCCTCTCATTTCAAAAGCATTTCAATACTAATAACGTTATGCCAAAATGCTCCCAGTTTAGACCGGCTTTACATATGTTAATGGGATTAGAAAGGCAAGAAGAATAGAAAAAACCGAATTCGGTAAGGCAGGTAGAATGAAAGTGAATTTGGTTTATATTGAGTTTAACCCTTTACCACACAAAGAAAATGTAGATTTGTCCAAACTGAATGCAGTTGTAGATGACGATTTAAATGTGACCCAAATGAGGAAATTTGTCTTCAATAAGGTAGAAAATATTGTGGGAAAAGGAGGAAATGCTGGTTACCAGATACTGGTACTCTGTAACATATCTTTTTTTAACCAGACAACAAAATTAATCCTAATCCTGCTAAAAAAAGTTAAATGAAACTTTCAAGCCGATAGAAAAATATCTCCTTATCGGACAGTGTAGATCCAAGATCAGACTGCACGTTCTGTGCAGTCTGATCTTGATCTACACTTTTCTGAAAAGGTCAGTGATTTGCGCTTGGCAGCCTCAGGGTTAAGGACATTTCAAATTGCAAGCTTGTTCAGCCGACAGATTAAAAATCGCTTATTATTTCATGCTTTTCGGTAGTTTATCGAGAAATAATGGTAAAATATTGAATATTGCTGCGTATTTCATGGTTACGACCGGTGAAAAATACCGATTTAACCTTCTAACTCTTCAATTGAAGGCGGAAACAGTACTTCCCGCGCACTAGTTGCCTAGGTAAACAGCGCGTGCCATTCAACCAGATGGAAATATGACGTAATTTACCCTACATTTCTTGTGCTTTACGTAATATTGTAATCCATTCTTATGCGGAGGGGGTACACCACGGGAAATTACCGAAAGTAACTGTACTGGATTTTGATAAAAGTCCCCCCAATGAAGGGGTAAGAAGCATGAAATAAATAGAATATTTGATTTTTTTCGGTAAAAAGATCGAAATTTATTTCATCTCAGGAACATCATCATGGTCACTCGATGAAATAGATTTCGATCTTTCACTTTAAAAAAAGCACATATCCTCTATTCAGATCCAGAAATAGTCATATTCGTCAATGAGTTCGACTCATTGCTCTTGCATTAGCGGACATTCGGAAATACAATAGTTCCAGAGAAGCTGACACAATAACATTTTTTTATATCTGAAAATGACACAAACCTGGGCTTTGCCACATTAATCAGTTTCACAATTGAATTTAGCAGGAAATTCGTGACGGGTGGTGTTTTAGAAAACAACAGGTATAAAAAAAATGCAATGCTTTAAGAAATGACGTCACTTAATGCTCAGATGATGTCACAAAATTTCATTTGAAACGTGTGTAAGAAAAAAAAATCGTAATAGAAAACAAGGAATGCTTTATGATAAAATAATCTTGTGAAAAGAGGACAACATACATTTTTCTAAAACTCAAGAGCAAAATTTATGCTATTTAAGATATGTATTGTCACATTTCAATAAAAGGTCAAAAGCGTTCGTTTTATAACACCTCAGGACGTTTTTTTTTTTTTTAAATTACATTAGACCATTTTCTAGAATCATGGTCAGATATATCATAACGAGCAATTTATCCTGTTGTCTCAATGTTTTTAGAAGTATTCTTGTATTCAAATTTTAATATCAATTTCATTTACATAGATGCATTCAACCTTTGCTGTTGGAAGTGTCATTTTGATGGTGATCCGTTCATGAATTGTTCAGGTAATGATGATGATGATGATGATGATGATGATGATGATGAAAAAAGCAGTGAGTAATAAAGCTTCACAAGTTGAGCGGGTACCCTGCCTTTTACCGATAGTTACATCCATCTTCGAGCCACAACGAGACCAATTATTAATCATTCGGGTCTAAATTTCCGGCTGAAGATTAGTATGGGCACTTTTTCTCTCCTAACGGAAGTTTTCGGATAAAATATGCAGACTGCACCCAGGTGTGACTACCGTATGTATTTCCGTGCACCCAAGTGTAAAATATCCAATATTGAAAGAGACCCGTCTACGTGGCGGGTCATCAGACCACGTGATACCACATTGAAATCGATATGAAAATGATATCGTCAACTCATTTTATTCAGATTCATACAGCCGAGCTATTTCTATCCATTCACCCTTACGGCGTCAAAGGCAGATTAAATTTGCTTTTTTTGTTTGCGGACAGTGTTGATCCAAGATCAGACTGCACGTTGTGCAGTCTGATTTTGGATCTACATTGTCCGATTAATTTTACCAACAAAGAATTGAAATATTACAAAATATCTGTGAGTTCTTATTAATTTAATCGAATGTCTCTATTTCATTTATTCGACGCTCAAAGCGTTGGAAAGATTGAATATATAAAAAGAAACCGTATTTGGATATTTCAAGTATCTACAAGTCTTTTTGCAAGGATATGAATTGAGAATTAATGGAAGACTGGATTGAAGCGGACCTTTTTACGAGAAAGATTCTCCACTTCCAATATGGACGTTTATGAGAAGGTACAGACGAGACGGTGAAAGTAACAGATGGAATGTATTGTGAAGATACGGATGAGATTGGGCGTTATCTGGAATGTATGTGATAACAGAAAGACGTAAAGGTAAATTTTACATACAATGAATCATTCTTATTTACATATATAATACAGATACTTGTAAGTATAATTTAAGGATGATATCACGTCACTAGGTTAAGGTAAAAAAAAATGGGGTTTCAGTAGAAATTTATAGGATAGAACATTTTATATACAAATAGTCATTCTTATTTACAAATATAATGCAGATATTTATTAGTATAGTATAGGGACGATATCACGTCACTAGGGTAAGGTAAAAAAATTGTTTTTTTCAGTAGAAATTCATAGAATAAAACTAAAATAAATCTTATAAACCATTAACTAGATTCCTAGCTGTATATATGAGCCTTGTTCTGTTAAAAGGGAGCTTAATGCATCTGAAAAAAAGTATCGATCCAGGTCAGCCTGCACAGTCCGCGCAGGCTGGCCTGGGCCGAAACATTTTGCCAATGGTCAATTTGCCAATTCTTCTCATGATTTAGTCGGTTGTTGGAGAAAATGGATTTTATGTATCCATAATTATGTGATGTGTGATGCATTGTAAAATGCATCACGGAGATACATTAAGCCCCCGTTTGCCAAAGCATGGCTAAATGATATAGAAGATATTTGTTTTTTACGGTGAAAGATCGAAATTTATTTCATCTCGTGAACATCATCGGTAATATTTTCACGAGTGGCGAAATTTATTTCATCGAGTGAACATCATCTGTAATATTTTCACGAGTGGCGCAAGCACTCGTGAAAATATTACCGATGATGTTCACCAGATGAAATAAATTTCGATCTTTCAACGAAAAAAACAAATCTTCTATTTATTTCATGCTTTTAACCCTTTCTGGGGGGGGGGGGACTGAATCAAAATCCAGCACAGTTCTTTCGGTTATTCCCCGTGGCGTACCCCCTCCGCACAGCAACGCATTACAATATTACGTCAAGCGCGAGAAATGCAAGGTAAATGACGTCATATTTCCATCTGGTTGTGAGGCACACGCATTTTACCTAGGTAACTAGTGCACGGAAACAACTGTTTCCGCCTTCAATTGAAGAGTTAGAGTTTAAAAATCGGTATTTTCACTGGTCGTAACCATGAAATATCGAAAAATATTTCACCGATATTTCTCGATAACCTACCGGAAAGCATGAAATAAATAATAATTCATAATATCCATATTGTGTTGCTGTGTTTTGGATTTTATGTGTATAAACAACTGACGCAATATCGATGTTTACGTATAAGTAGTGCATATTTGTTTCTGTCCTTGGAAGGTTTATCATAAGTAAGGTTGTTTATGCGAAAATCTAAGATGACAATCAGAGTGCACAATATTTACAGTCTGATCGATGATCTATATTACTTAAAGCCTGTTTTAAGTTAGAAAACCTGACAACGAAATGAACAGATGATATAGGACATTTATAAACTAGAACTCTTATATGTACATAATGTAAGCATAAGTAGGGTTTTTTTGTAATCTCTGGAATACATTTCAAAACTCTAGCTGCTTTCCAGGAAATTGTAGATTCAGATTAAACTACCGAAACGCCAAGTCTGATCTTTAGTTTTTATACCCTTGTATACTTTCTAGCTAGAAATTCTGGATCTATTCTGTCCATTTCTGTATTATGTATTCTGTCAAAACAGGCACTGCAACTCTTATTTTCTCAGAAATTTCTTTTTATCTGAATGAATTTAAAACTGCAACAGAATGAATCCGGAATAAGTGGGCTTAAAATATTCTTTTTTTTTTTGCTGGCAAAACAGGCAGGATTTTTTAAAATTATTATTATTATTATTATTATTGCTTTTATTATTGTTATTTATTATTATTATTATTACTGATTTGGATTCAAACTAATATAAATCCATTTCACTAGAAGGACACTTAAACGAAAAATCATCGGTTTTCGTGCATCCAAGATGTTGCTTCAGCATTTATTGAACAGCTGTACAAAACAAAAACGAGTTTTAAGAAAAACTGAAGACAGCTTTTTGAAAACGTTGTGGGAAATGGAGAAAATGCTAGTAACCAGCATTTTCTTCTTTTTCCTACAATTTTTTTTTCCTTCCAATTTAAGACATTCCATCATTTAAGCCAGATTAAATTTATCGTCATCAAATAATTTCAATTTGGACAAGCCAAAAATTTTGTCGTTATGTGAAGGGTAAGGTATGGGAAATATGCTGTTTTTCTTTTGTCGACTCTTTACAAGAAGAAAAAATATTACAGTTGTCCAAAATGAAAGCATTTGCAGACGAGAAATTAACTATTTACAAAACGACAAGGTTTTAGACCAGTCCAAATTGAAAGCATTTATGGAAGACAAAACAAAGGTGACTTAAAATTTCAAATTTATTTTGGGAAAGGTATAAATTTTCGTGGGAAAAAGAGAAAATGCGGGCTACCACTCTTCGATTAAAAACCGTAAACGTCACAAGGGTGATTTCTTTGATGGCAACAAGAAAAGAAAATGAAATGCATTTTCTATTATTATTATCTATGCAAGATTACAACTGTCAGGGGCAACTTTTGGCATGAAGATACATGAATGATTATAGTTTGATAAAATAAAGATGAAATGGGTTTAAAAACTGACTGAAAACGCCTAAAGATACGAGTACATCTTTGATACTAAAATATTTGATTTCGCAGGATTAAAAAATGATTGGCATAGTACAGGAAATTAAGTTGAAGGAAGAAAAAAATGGTGTAAGTAAACATTGCGAGGAAAACTATTTTATTAATGGAGTTTCTTATGACAAAGAACAAAGAAAAAGGAAGAAAATATCTATAACTTTGTATCTCACCCAAATCTTAAATAAATTCATTTTTTTTTAGGGGTTTTGGGTTTCGGAAGGCGGTAAAGGGAGTAGATTTCAGTTCCATTTAAAGGTAATATAGCACCAGATAGTACTAAATGTACTAAATGTACATCATAAATTAGACTGCGCATTCTGTGCAGTTCGATCTAGATCTACGCCGTCAGTAAAAGCTATCTAAGTCGCCGTTAGCAATGAAGAAAAAGTTTACTTAAATTCAATGATAGAACCCCCCCCCCCCCCCTCCCCTTTTAAAGTGTATACCAGCGTTTGTATCGACCAACCATTCTTACTTATATTCTTAGTCTTATTCTCCATGATTTTCTGAAATTGAAAGAAACACAACTTCTGATTGGCTAAACCAAATGGTTTAGCCAATCAGAAGTTGTGTTACTTTCAAATTAAGAAAATCAAAATCATCATTGATATTGCAGCTGAAGTAGAGACATTTTGCCTTCAAAAATCAAATTGACTCAGTTGGTATAGCAGTACACTTAAACCTCTTATCTGTGTTTGAAAGCATACACCTTTTGAATTGAGCTAAGCTTAACCAAAAAAAAAACATACTCGTAAATCAATCCAGATTTTTCTATCTCGAAAAAGGAGTCTCTTTCATAAATAAACCTAGTTAAGTGACTTACAAAAAATTTATATTGTTTATTTTGTATGAATGAAAGAGACATTGAATCGCGAGTCAGTTGTTTTTTGTCTATTTATATACAAGATCTAACTGAAAAGTAGGCATTTTGTAAACATAAAAGATAAGCGTCACACGTAATTCTAAATCGAATGCAAATAAGCTATGAGTATTCTCTGGCAAAAGGGGGTATAATGCATCTCCGTGATGCACGATACCAAGCAAGTCATACCATAATTATGGATCAATAGTATCCATCTTGTTTAACAACCGGCTGAATCATGAGGTAGAATAGTACTTGGACATGCAGAAAATTGACTAGAAGCAAAAAGTTTCAACCCAGGTCAGCCTGCGCGGATTGCGCAGGCTGACCTGGGTATATACTTTTTGCAGATACATAAAACCCCCTTTTCACAGAGTATGACTAAAATATTATGTGCATATATATTATTTTCAAATACATTAACTTAGTATGTATAACGTTAAACGCTTTACAACAGAACAAAATTCTATACTCGTGAAATTTGAAAAGAAATTGCAAAAGACATTTTCATGTGGCTCAAACGATAGCGTTTGTCACAGAAAGGGTTGAAAAGATTGTGGTTACCAGCAGTTTCTCCTTTTCCCCCCACAGCGTTTTCATTTTTTTTTTTTTTTTTTGGGGGGGGGGTCATTAAAACGCGGGATTTGTTTATTTAAACGGTGTACGGGACTGATCATTTTTTGTTCAAAGGATTCACATTCACTATTAAATATATGTAAAAATCAAATTATTCACAATGGAATTATTTGGGAAGGAAAACATTATTTAGTGTGATATTTTTGTCTGTTTTAAAGGTGTATATGAAGGAAAGCAGCCATTTGCTTGGATTGATTTATATTTACGGTACTTGCTTGTTTGTATGGTACTTACCGCCATTTTCATCAAAATTTCAGTTATATCGCGCTGGTCAGTCACCTATCTATGCTTTCCTAGAGGTTATATTACCGTATATGGCTCTAAGTCCCGTAATATTGATATGAAAAAAATCATTGTATAGAAAGCCACAGCTACTAAGCCCACTGGCTTGTTCAACTTCAATCATGCAAATTAGTAGATTTTATTTTATTTTTTAGACCAGGTAAATAAATAAATTTGTAAATCACATCAGTGCTCAGACTTTGATTTTGAGTCAAACTTTGTCGGACAATGTTGATTAAGATCCGGTTGGATAGGACGTACAACCTGATCTTGATCTACATTGTTAGAAAAAGGCCGCTAATGCAAGGTTGTATTTGCTAAGGATTGATATTGTTGTCAACAGTCTTACAAACACAAACAAATAAACATAGATCTACTCTTTAGAGTCGTGTTATCATATAAACTATATTTCAACGGCTATAATACGTCCCATGCATAATATACATAAAACTTCAACACAATAACACAGAAAGGGTATTTCATAGTATAACGGCGACAGTGTGTCACATGCTAAAGATCACACCAAATAGTTTTTGTGTCTGCGTATGCAAAGAATACACTTAAATAAATTTGTAAATATCTAAACTTAAATAAATCTTATAAGCGATAAAATACATTCTTAAATTAACATATTTAACAAATGAATAAATTCAAAATTCATAATACCTATCCTGTGTATAATTTTCATCATCATCATCATATTTTTTTTTTTTTTTTTGCAAAGAATACACTTTAATAAATAAATTTATAAATGTTTAAACTTATATAGATCTTATAAGCGATAAAATACGTTCTTAATAAAAAATATGCAATAAATTCAAAATTCATGTTTACAATTATTATGATTATTATCTATTTATCTATTTATTTAATTATTCATTTATTTAATCATTTATCTATTTACTTACTTACTTATATATTTATTTGTTTATTATTGATTGATTGATTGATTGATTTATCTTTTGTCCGTGTGTATACCACTTGATACCAGTGATACTATCTCGATGTTCAATTACAGAAATAGGAATAAACAATTATGTAAATTTCGGGCTGTTATGGATTGTTCACAACATTCATTAAACTCTTTAACAAATGATAAAATTTAGGATTGGTGCAAATGGATGGGATTTACGAACGACATATTCAATTTAGTTGAAATCATGGTTATTGTCTGTGAAAGTGTGGTAAGTCTTGTGGGAAAAGGAGGAAATGCTGGTTACAAGCATGTTCTCCTTGTCTCACAAGGTTTTCAAAAGACTTTTTGTTCAGAGTCTTTAAAATTCGGGACTGTGTAGTTGAGTTCAGTGTTGTTTTATACACTCTCTTCCAAAAACCAAAAATTGTTAAATCCTTGCAACGTGACACAATATCGTCCGTAAACTATACGTACGTATTAAATTTTGACACGCTAATACCTGAAACGAATTATCGTGTGCATTGTATATATTAAAATCGAAACAAATTATGAAGTACACAAATTTTGTTATTTAAAATTAAGATAACAATTGTTAAAAACGGTACCATATTGTAGAACAATTAAAAATATTCTAGTCCATGTATTTTAAAAATGCGTTTCTATCAATATCTTTTATCAAGATAAACAGCCTATTCTATCATACAAAAGTGACAAACAATATACAAACGGTATTTTTGAGCAATACATCTTTTTATCTTTTTTTTTTTTAATTAAAACTTAATTTATATATTTTTTACAAGTTGTATTATTTTGAAATAGACGGAAATCTAACATTGTTATCATTTGCTTCTATTTCTCTGTACTGTAGGTGAGTCGTACAATTTAAACAGTCGGGAAAGATGTGAGTAAACTTACTACCACTACATCCACATCATCCCATCATTATCATAATCATCATCATCACCATCAGGTCCCGTGCGACGGTACTTTATACCGAGCACGATAAAGAACTAGGCGTAACTAAGGATGGATTACGTTTTGTGTCGTGTACGATCCCCGTAACATAAGAACTTTCAGTCTGCTGGGCGTCGCCCCATATGGGTAAACGGTGTCGACGATAAATAAACGTACATCAGTCATTCAGTCAATATATCGTTCTGCTTGTTTTCTCATGCTGTTTTCAGTAAAGATGCTGTAGGCAAAATAACATAATTCTGTGTATGCAGGACCAATCACATTCAGACCGTACAACGTTCAAGACACAGCTCGGCAAAATAATGGATATAAGTCTGTAACAGACTAAAAGTCCGTTTATATTGTTGAGTAGAGCCTGAAACGTTGTATAAATTAAGTACTTGAGAACTGCATTAAAGTCTGTTAATGTTACTGCAATGCGTGTCAAGATGCGAACCAAAGTTAAGTCAGAAATTGAGTCAGTTAGCTAATTTGACTAAAATATGAGATAAAGAAGTTTTTTTTCTTTAAACCAGGTCTTAGATCAACACTGTCCCATATCATCTGGCAGAAAAAGAATCCCCTTCATTTCAACGACATAAACAGGGTATTTTCAACTTAAGGAAAAACTCCATGCGGTTTATTCAGCAGTTAGATCGACGTTTAATTTTATGCAAAATACATAAAGCACTTAAATAGTTCAAATATATGAACTTTTATGGTTTAACTCGTTACCAAACAATCCCTGGTTTTTACGACCCAGAGGAAGGAGACTTCTGAAAACATTGTGGGAAAAGGAGAAAATGCTGGTAACTAGCATTTTCTACTTTTCCCACAATGTTTTCTACTCTTCTAAAGTCAAGTTTCAATTTTTGAGTCACATCAAATTTGTCATCTACAATTGCTTTCAATTTGGTTCAAATTGAAGGCGTTTGCAGACGAGAAATTAAAGATGGTCCAAATGACGAAATTTGTCCTTGATAGGGTGGAAAATATTGTGGGGAAAAGAAGAAAAGGAGGAAATGCTGGTTACCAGCATTTTCTTCTTCTCCCACAATGTTTTCAAATGTCCTCTTTATCAGGGTGGTTAAACGTCGCTATTGTGTGGTAAAGGGTTAATTGTTTGCAAAACGATAAAATGAGTCTTGTCCAAATTGAAAGCATTTGCTGATGAGAAATTAAAAGTGGCCCAAATGACGAAATTTGTGCTTGATAGGGTAGAAAACATTATGAAAAAAGGAGAAAATGCTGGTTACCAGCATTTTCTCCTTTTCCTATAATGTTTTCGAAAGGTTGTTCTTCCGCATTGTCGTTTAAACTCGTTATTTTTTGTTGAAGGGTCAACTACTTGGCTTTGATATACATGTAGATAAACTGGAAAATTAACTCGACAGCTAGAACGACACCTTTGCTGGGAAGGTATTCATGTGACTTCTTTAGTCTGTGTAAAATGAAGACAATCTAGATCAAAATCGGACTGCCAGCTCTGCGCAGGCTGATCTGGATCCCTGCCGTCCCTAAATAGCTTCAGGATTTTGTCGTAAATAATGCTGATGATGATTTCTGAAACCTGCCTGAACATTTCTACAAACGTTATAAAATTTTTGTATCAATTTAAAAGTAGCGCTACTACTTTTACTACAACTGCTACTACTACTTCTACTACTACTACTACTTCTACTACTACTACTAAATAATTGAATAATAGATAAATGAACAAATAAAATAATAATAATAATAATGAAATAGTAGAATAAAAATGATTGTTATAGTAGCGATTACAACAACGATGATGATGATGATGATGATGATGATTTTCATGCAACCCAGGATACACTTAGGTCTTTGATTCAACTCAGAACATTTTATTTATAGAAGTTAAAGATAAGATGTGAATGAAAGAAGAAAATAACGATATGAAATCCCTCAAGAGCAATTTATAATATTCTGTGGACTTAAATTCAACACAAAAAACATTTCATTCATACAAAAAAAAAGATAAGATATAAACGAATAGAGGAAAAAAAACTCTCTCACAAATTTATAGTCGCAACATTAAAAGAAAATTGAAAACGAGACCAGCCATGATAAGGCAAATGTATTTTTAAAACCAATCATCCTTTCAAAATTATTCAAATTTCGCCGCTTGAGAAAATTTTCCCGCTCCCCCGCTATGAACGCCGGTCCTTCAACGTCAGGCATGAACGGTTATGTGAAAACGTGTGTAAACTTTTATCATTCTTAAGGGGTGATATAACGTGCTTTTCTTTGAGGACAGTGTAGATCAAGATCACACTGCACAAAACGTGCAGTCTGATCTTGGATCTACACTGTCCGATACGGCAAGACTTTTACGATCAAAAGACCCTAAAAATCGCAATGACTTTTTTTTTTTTCTCCTCGTTTTTATCTCTTTACCAAACGACAAAACTTTGGACTTGTCAAAATTTTAAGCATTTGCAGAAATTAAAATACATGTGGATTAAATGATTCGACCTGTCCAATATTATAAGGGAAGAAAACATCGTTAGAAAATGAGAAAAGGCTGATTACCAGCATTTTCTCCTTTCCCATGTTTTCAAAAGCATTCGTTTTCAGGGTAACAAAAACTCGAGGTTGCTTGGTAAAAGGGTTAATTGTTCATTAATTTAGTAGTTTCCGGCTTAAGGTCAATGTCACGTGCACAAGTGGGCAGTGTATATCAAGATCAGACTGCAGAAATAGCGCAGCCTGGTCGTTGATCTTCACTAACCGGTATGTGAGAGAGATACTAGTCAAAACAGTTTTAGACTGCCACAAGTCCATTCAGACTATCGGTTAAAATATCACAATGGTTCATTTACTATAGTGTCAAAGCTAAGCTTAAAGTTAATTGGAAAAAAGATAGGTGGTCGAAATGAGATAAGAAAAAAAAAAACTCTTGTTAAATCATCTGACCACTCGATCATCATGATCATCATCTTGATAGTCACCATCATTTTAAAATAGAGCTACATGGCAACTTTTACCCGTAGTTAAATTCACTAGTATCCAAAGGCAAAAAAGGTGGGATCATGCTGTGAATAGGGGGTTTGATATATTTGCAAAAATATCGACCTAGGTCAGCCTACGCAGACCGCGCAGACTGACCTAAGTGGCAAATAGTTGATATTTTTCAATTGCATGTCCTCAGGATTTAGATGGTTGTTAGACAAAATGGATTTTATGTAGCCATAATTAAGCAAATGTTTTTTTGGAATTGTGCATCGCGGAGATGCATTAAGCCCACTTTTGCCAGAGCGTGGTTCAGCTATATATTTCAGCGTTGAAAAATAGATCCCTAACACGATTTTTCATGGACGTCCTTTTCCATGCACTCCCTTTTTCATGTAGACTCTCTTTTATGCACGCCATTTTACATGTACGCTATATTTATGTACACGATTTTTCATGTACACCACTTTTCATGCACACCACTTTTCATGCACACCACTTTTCATGCACACCATTTTTCATGTACGCATTTTTCCCAACACTCTATTTTTCACTCAAGCCATTTTTCGTGCACTCCATTTTTCATGCACACCATTTTTTTTGTGTGTGTACGCAATTTCTCTTTACGCCATTTTCATGCACGCCATTTTTCGTGTACAACATATTTCATGCACATCATTTTTCATGTACGCCATTTTTCATATGCGCCATTTTCATGCACGCCATTTTTCATGTAAACAATTTTTTATCTGCACCAATTTATTGCTCGCCATTTTCACCCACGCCATTTTTCATGTACTCTATTTCTCATGCACACCATTTTCATATACGTAATTTCTCTTGTACGCCATTTTTCGTGTACGCCATTTTTTGTGTACACTATTTTTCATATAGGTCTAAACCATTTTCCCTGTACACCATTTTTCATGTATGTCATTTTTCATGATGATGATGATCATTATCATGATCATGATCATGCAAGAGTAGTCACATTATTAAACAAGATATTTTTATTCATATGTTTTTCTAGCATTTACTTGTTTGTAAAATCGTCTTTGCTGGCGAATGAACTATTTCATTTTTGTACAGAATTTTCTTTCAAAATCTTACGAAGCGAAACACGGTTGTATGCCGCTTTAAAATGAAATGAAGAAATTTATACAATTTTCTTTCAAACGCGTGACGTAACATACTTGTAAACTCAAGCAAACTAAGATAAATATCTATTGATTTATATTGTAAATAGAGACCAACAAACATTTTTCACATATTTAAAGATACATCCCTATTCCCTACAGCTAGAGAGAGAGGGAGAGAAAAAAAAAAAAAGGCTGTAAAACTTAGAAGTGTGTAGAATTCCTTAGCTGTGTAGACATAGATTAATTATCAATATATATGGTGTAAGGGATAGAAAAACACAAGTGATTTGTCCTCAAGTAAAACCGGGAACGACAACAGCGATTGCTCGGAGGGCCTCCGTAACATGAGATGCATCTTGTATCCGTCGTAATCTGTGCAATCTGGCAGCCATCAGGGGCAACAATTGGCATGGAGATATAAGAATGATTATAGTTTCATAAAATAAGGATAAAATAATTTAAAAACTAGCTGAAAACTGCCTTAAAAGGAGTATAGATGTATCCTAAAGCAGACTTCTGATACAAAACGAGCTGACACATGATGACACACCCCTTTCCATTCAAATCAGACACGAGTCTATACAATATGGTGCATATAAATGTAAATACAGCTGTGGGCACAAGATACACCTTGTGGCGTCGTATATGAAAAGGGGTGGGGGCTCTAGCGGACGGCATAGATCAAGATCAGACTGCACAGAACGTGCAGTCTGATCTTGGATCTATACCATCCGCTTTTAAAATCAAGCATATAGGATAAAATAGACTAAAATATATATTTTGAAGTTCAGCGAGTTGTATTTTCAGCCGACATCAGTTATTTACATAGCGAAAAGACTTTCGACCTGACCATATTGTAAGCATTTCATACAGCACATTATAGGTAATTCAAATGATGGTTTTTGTCTTTAAATAGTAAGTTAAAAACGCTACGAAAAGTAGAAAATCGTTGTTACAAGCATTTCGTTCGTTTCGACAATCTTTTGAAAACCCTTTTTTGCACGGATCTTTTTGGCCTATGATTAAGGTTTATGTACACATTGAATATTTTCGTTGTTGTTGTTGTTGATGTTGTAAAATATATTTTTAACCCGGATACTTAAACTGGGCTTTTATTATTTTAGTACCGGAATCTGTAATGTTGATAATGTTAACATTGTACAAAGAAAATGACGGTTAAATAAAAATAACAGTTTATATTAAGTTTGTATTTCTAAGAGAAGTATGGATCTCTTTTTAGCGAAAAGTTTAGTCATCCAACAATTATTGCTCAACTCAACATATTGCTAACATTTTGCTCTAATTTACAGCCGTTGTTCCACGAAGAACCAGTCATCAGGAGTTTCTTATCTCCTCATGTTTTAATTGTCACATGTTGCTAACATTTTGCGCTGTCTTGCAGTCATTATTCCATCAAGAACCAAACAGAATGAGTGTCTTAATTCTCCTCACGTTTTGATAGTTACATGTTGCTAACATTTTTTACCTTCTTTTGCAGCCATTGTTCCATGAAGAACCATTTAAAAGGAAGTTTTTTTTTATTTCTCCTCATGTTTTGATTGTCACATGTTGCTAACATTTTGCTCTATTTTGCAGTCATTTTTCCACCAAGAACCAATTAGAAGGATTTTTTTATTTCTCCTCACATATTGATTGTAACATGTTGCTAACATTTTGCTCTATTTTGCAGCCATTATATCATCAAGAACCAGTTCGAAGGAGTTTTTTTTTTTATTTCTCGTCACGTTTTGATTGTCACATGTTGCTAACATTTTGCTCTAATTTGCAGCCATTATTCCATCAAGAACCGATCAGAGGTAGTGTCTTATTTCTCTCTCGCGTTTTGATTGTCACTTGTTGCTAACATTTTGCTCTATTTGGCAGCCATCATTCTTTGAGGAACCAATCAGAAGGAGTGTCTTATTTCTCCTCACGTTTTGATTGTTGCTCAGAAAGCCGTAAAATTTAGACTTGGCGATCGGGCTGCAATCAAAGAATGACGGAGAGTTATAGTCATCTTGAAGAATCAAGCCGGACTCTGAAAGAAATTAGCCATGCTTCTGCAAAAGAGGATTTAATGCACCTCCGTGCCATTGCCATTTTGACCAAAGCTGTAGAATTTTATGACTTCCTACAGGAGAATGATTTATCTACTACTTTTGGTAAAATGAAAGTAACCGCCGAAATTCTGAATAGCCGCACTGCAATTTAGGAATAGTTGGGGCATTTTATGGTCATTGCAGTCTGTATAACATCTGTTGGAACTTGAGGGAAAATACTCATTTAAAATTCTTGTCAAGGATATGCTTGCATTACGACATTTTTTTAGCTATTCTTCCAGCTATCAGAAAGAGCTGAAGCCGTCTCTACTTTTCAACTAATATGAAACGGTATATATTTCAAACGATTAACAACGGTGTATCAGCCCATTTTGCTGGACCAATAAAGGTTGCCAACCACCGTCATTTCACTGCAGAACACCCGCAGTCTACTGGATGGTTGCTGTACTATTTTTTTCTTTATGTGAGCTAACTTCAATGCCGTTTTAAATTATGATCTAAACTTTATGAAACAATAAACTTTCTGGCATGTCAACCATTCGAACAATAAAAGAAAAAAAAAAAAAAAAAAAACTTGATACCAACGATTATCCCTTAATCAAGATTTTCAAACAAATTAAGAATTAACATGATTGAGATTAAATTTAATGTTTCGGTTTATGCATACATGTTATTACTTTGCATGATCCGTGCTCATTTTTTTTATAACATTATCAGCAAAGACTTCAAATTTCGTTTTTGTTCACGCTTAACATTGAGAAAATCCGGCAAACATGTCTTTCACATGGATTGTATGTTAACTCAACATTTATTTGAAATTATAGTTTTTTTTTTACTTTTGATTGTTGAATCTTTTTACGACATATCAGCTTTATGCAGCATAAGCAAACACCCAAGTATCTAAACATGATCCATGCTGTGTAAGAAAGGGGTTCTTCTTCACATCTTCACAAATTATCTACCCAGGTTAAACAGCATTTTCTCCTTTTTCCACAGTGTTTTCTACCCTTTGAAAGACAAATTTCATATTTTGAGTGACCTTTATGTCGTCTGCAAATGCTTTCAACTTCATATTGAAATAAAGATTTTCTGCATTTTAGAAATAAGATAATGTAAATAGCTTTTTTATAGAAAAAGAATTATTAAATACATTTTCATCATTTCATGCACCAGTTTTCATTATCAATTTAGTCTTCAACGGCAATAACAGTTTTCACTATGTTTATATTTCTCGTATAAAGCAAAGCTTTTTTCAGGAGAATTATTGTTTTAGTTTAGGATACATTACATTCGTCCAATTTTTACGTTTCGAAAATTTTGAGACTTTTACCGTCTTGGTTACAGTTGAAATAACTATTCTTATTTGTATACAAAAAGTCCTTATTCATAGTAAAATAAAGATGTTTGAATAATAAATCAAGTCGTCAGAAAACGAATTCCTGAATACCTATTTTTATTTCATGTTTGCAGTAGTTTATCGAGATATAGTAGTGGATTATGTTTTGATATTTGATGGTTACGACCAGTGAAAAATACCGATTTCATATTTTCTAATTCTTCAATTGAAGGCGGACTTGGAAACTTGTTCACGGCTGTGGTGATTCATGTCGCCACGAGCCGAAGGTGAGGTGACGACATGGTTTGCCACAGCCTGCCACCTGATCGTACAACGAATTTATTATACTGCAAAGTTTTACAATTCCAACGCGTATTCAGTGAAATTTCCCTGATTTATGGTCTCACGAAATGAGTTCGCTAACGAAATAGAATTTTCCGTCTGAGTGCCCAAATTCAACGAAAACTGACGTCACTGAAACCTTTGTAAAGCGTGCAGTTTGGTGCATAAACTTGATGATGTCAAATGCTGCGATAGACGTTTGACGTATTTTTATTTAAAAAAAGAATTTTAACAACTTCAAGGTAAGTATTTATGTATTTTAATGATTTGTTGGCAAAAGTAAACGACCATTGGTTTCATCAAACGATCTTAACGTTACAATGTATGAGTTTCGACACTTCACAATTTGCTTACCTGACGAAGAGATTGCTCGTTTTAACCATGTGTATTTGTTTTAGAATGACAACAAACGATTGCATATGTAAATATATTAATTTATTTTTCAAAAATAATCCATTCTTTTCGCTTTAATGGCAACCATCAAGGGAAACTAGTCATAACATGGTGCAGGCTACGCAGTATGTTTGTCTTGTGGGCGGCTCGTACTGATCGACGCCGCCATTTTGGATGTTGTGTTAAAAGTGTAGTCATGTATACGGGGCTCACGAAAGGAAAACTGCTTTTACGTGGATTTTGCCAGTGTACAGGAATATGTGTTGAGGCATATTATCAAATCAGATTGCAAGAAATTTCTTTGCAGTATAATAATAGTTCCCGCGAACTAGTTACCTAGGTTAACAGCGAGTGCCATTCAACCAAAGGGAAATATGACGTAATTTAGCCGCATTTACCCTACATTTCTCACGCTTTACGTAATATTGTAATGCGTTCTTATGTGAAGGGGGTACGCCAAGGGGAATTACCGAAAAAAACGATGAAAATAATGAAATTTTCGAATCTTTCCATGAAGTCATTCATGTTAGCAGATGAGAAATAAGATGTTGTTTTTCTTTGAACGTAGTTATGTCGGAAATTATTTGTGTATGATGATAGCTAATTATTGACTCATGACAGCCCAGACTTTGTTGATAATGAACGATGGTGTAGAAAATTTAAATAGAAAAAACAACTTTGCAAAAGATTTTTATGAAAAGCTACAACCCTAACTACAACTAAGAGTTAAAAAAGACTTGAATTATACATTTTAATCGTACCACTTTGACCTTAAGTTATAATGGATCGTCATGTCCCGCAGGGCTTTTTATTAAGTTTTCATTGAAATGCACGCGTGGCTTTGTGACGTTTGCGCCGTTCAGGATTACCCGGTTAAGTTGTAGTTCTGGATAATTGCCAGTGTTGTTCACAGAGGACGGTATTGTGTCTGCAGCATGGAATTATTAGGACCACACACATACACATGAGACATGCTGTGGCAAAAAGGAGTTTCGTGCATCTGTGTAATGCATTGAAATCCATGTTGTGTAACAACCGACTAAATCATGATGTAGAATGGTCTTTTGACATGCAGAAAATTTACAAATAGCATTTAAAGAAATAATTTCAGTTATACTTTATAGAATTTATATGACACTAGATAATAAAACATACATGTCCCTTACGACAATTGACCTACAAGATTCAACTCCAAATTACGTGATTTAAACAACCTACGATGACAAAATGAAAAGTCTAAAAGGTCGTTGTAAGAAAACATGACATTGTTCGAATGTATTAGAGTCGCGCACTTGCAAGAGGAGGGTTTAATGCATTGTACCAGGCAAGCCATAATACAAATATGGATCCATAAAAATAATTTGGTCCAACATCCAACTGAAACATGAGGTACACTGGTCTATTGACATGCAGAAAATTTACCGATAACAAAAAGTTTCGATCCAGGTCAGCCTGCGCGGACTGCGCAGGCTGACCTGGGTCGATACTTTTTGCAATTGCATTTAACCCCCCTTTTCACATAGCATCGCTTAATTATTGAATACTACGGCTGATTGATTTGATACCACGCCATCAGTGCACACAGGGCATCCGCGGTAGTAACAGGAAAGTTCAATTAACTCTTTACCAAACAATTAAATTTTCGACTTGTCCAAATTCAAGGCATTCGCAGACCAAAAATTAGGTGTTTCTGAAATAGTGATATTTGTCTTTGGAGGGTAGAAAACACTGTGAGAAAAGCAAACAAATTTCTCCTTTTCCACACATTGTTTTCAAAAGACTTGTTCCGCAGAAGAATATGTAATTGTTTGGTAAAAGGTTAACTCTTTACGAGTTAACAACATTCTGGACCGGTCCATATTGAAAACATTTGCAAGACGACACATTAAATGTGGTTTAACCGAAGATAATTGAATTTAAAACGATTAAAATACTTTAGGAAAAGGAGAAATGCTGGTTACAAGCATTTTCTTCTCTTCCCACATTTTTTTTTTTTTAAATCACATAACTACCATTGTTTTCAGTGAAGTATGGCCATTACGAGTTTTCTTATCTTAGACACGTTTGATAAAAGCATTATGCGACGTCATATGTGACGTCATTCCATACTACTTTCAGAGAAAAGAAGTGGCAGATTTTACTATAGCCCTTTTAAACTCCAGAGGTCTATCACGGGACTCTAAAGTTTCAGTTGTCGATCACCGAACGCTGTTACTAAAATTAGCACATTGGTGCATCGGCTACTGCAACCAAGCATTGGTGCGGATCACATGAATTTTCAAATGGTTTCCACATCTTCCGGATCGCCATGCGGTGACATCACTTGAATTGTCATCCCGCGGCAAATTCTAATTTTTCTTTTTTTTTTTTTCTTCTTTTTTTTTTAACAACAATTCAAAATTTTCTTGTTGATGTATTGATGAAATAGAATAATATGTCGTCTGTTATATATTATTTTTTCATTGAATCAGATATCATTCGTCTTCCATTTCGCATCTCATAGTTGCGTATTTGTCGTTTATTGGTGAAACATTTTGGCACACCTTCTGGGGTTAAATTCTGGTAAATTGGCTGCGGAGTGATGACTTGTATTATTTCAGCGCATGGCGATCTCGAAAATATACAGAAGCCTTCCTTTTCTTTTAAAGAAAGATATGAGATCAGCACCAATGCATGGTTGCAAGAGTCGTTTGAAACTTTCGAATTTCTGGAAAAAAATGTAGATCATTTCTGAATCCATTTACACCGGTGAAGAGGTCTCTTTTTTTTCCCAATTTTCGAGTGTATATACTTTTTCAGAAAAAGACAGGTGCTTTTTTTCCCCGATTTCGTTGCACAGCTTTTGTTACTATATACGATATAGAGGCGATGCGCCTATGTGGTATTTTCAGTAAGGGTGTTCGATGATCAACCAATGAACATTTCTGTATTCCGTGATAGACCAATGAAGCTTCAAAGGCCTGTGGCTTAACTCATGCATTTATAGTTTTTCATATTCTGTCACATCATTCGAAAGATATCGTTACATGATAAAGAAAGAAAAAAATTGACACACGATGTTTTTTTTTTTAGATACAATTTTATTGAGCGTGTCTACAAAGAGAGGATTCGTTTCTCACAGCTGGTCATTGTTTCGACGATGGTTACCTTAGAAAGCAGCCAGTGGCTTGAGGCGAGCATTGCGCAAAGTACTGGTAAAAGAAATTCCATGAAAGCATGGAAAGGTGCACTACCTGCGGCAACATATCTGAAATAATATTGAAAATAGCGTTGAACTCCATACCCACAAACTAACAAAACCATGATCCACTGAGAGGTAACAAGAAAAAGGGGATTTTTTTTTCGGTGAAAGATCTAAGTTTATTTCGTCTCGTGAACATCATTGGTAATATTTTCACCCGTGGCTGCGCTACGAGATAAATTGAATTTCGATCATTCACCAAATAAGACAAATATTCTATTTATTTCATGCTTCTAACCCCTTTTTTGTTGAGACTATCATCAAAATCCACTAAAGTTGTATTCGGTAATTCCCCGTGGCGTACCTTCCCCCACATAAGCACAAATTACAATATTACGTAGGGTAAATGTGCGTAAATTACGTAACATTTCCATCTGGTTGAATGGCACGCACTGTTTACCTAGGTAACTAGTGCTCGGGAACTACTGTTTCCGCCTTCAAATGAAGAGTATTTACGGTAAATTTCACTGGTCGTAACCATGAATTATCAAACTTTATAATTCACCATTATTTCCAGATACACTACCGAAAAGCATGAAATAAAATTATTTTAACCTTTAGATCATTTCTCCCAGCCAAGACTTCTTTTACCGGCAGTGTATATCAATATCAAACAGCACAGAACACACGGTCTGAACTAGGATCTACACTGTCCGATATTCTGCAACATGTTTTGGTATTATCTGTTGTAAAAGTTTTCAGTGTATAGGTTTTTTTTTCCCCGACTGAATTTGCCCATTCATGACAATATTGCTTCAACTCTTTACCAAACAATCTCGAATTTTTACGCCCCCGAGAAAAAAAAAAACGTTTGAAAACATGTAGGGAAAGGGAAAAAATACTTAAAACATGTTCTCCGTTTCCCAAAATTCTATCAACTCTTTCAAAAGACAAGTTTTATCTCAACATTAGAACATAGTTGAATTGACGAAAACTTTACAAATTCAACATATCATATAACATACTTTATTTCATGCTTTCCAGTAGTTTATCGAGAAAAAGCGGTGGAATATTTTTCGATATATCATGGTTACGACAAGTGAAAAATACCGATTTTATTTTCTAACTCTTCAATTGAAGGCGGAAACAGTAGTTCCCGTGCACTAGTTACCTGGGTGAAATGCGCGTGCCACTCAATCAGATGGAAATATGACGTAATTTATCCTACATTTCTCGCGCTTTACGTAATATTGTAAAGTGTGTTATGCGGATGGGGTATGCCACGGGGAATTACCGAAGAGAATTGTACTGAATTTTGATGTAAGTCCCCCCAAAAAAGGATTGCAAGCATGAAATAAATAGAATATATTTTCGGTAAAAGATCAAAATTTATCTCATCTCGCGAACATCATCGGAAATATTTCAACGCGTGGCTGCGCCACTTGTGAAAAGATTACCGGTGTTGTTCACTCGATGAAATTAATTTCGATCTTGCACCGAAAAAAACAAATATCCTCTATATACAGTATGTACATTCTAACGTGTTTATTAATTAAACAAACTGTTACAGTATACTAAAACCAAGAACAGATCTGAAATTTCAAGAACAGGACAGAACAGAACATTTATTGCTGGACTTGTACAAAGTATGTCGTCATTGCTATACATATATACATAGGTATTACATACAACAGGAATTACTACATACACTAAATGCTAAATAAGTAAAATAAAATTTAAAAAAAACTATAAATCATTTACACGGGGATGAATTTACGTTAGCAAGTTGTGCATTATTCATCATTTCAGATTGCAGATTGTCATCTGCAAATCCTTTCAAATTCGACAAGTCTAAAAATTCAGTTGTAGCCTGTTAGGGACTTAAGATTCAACCCAAACTCCCCGTCTAATTAAACAGCCTATACTTTAGCACATTCAATCGACTAATGGAAAATATTCACCCGAATGAATCTTTTCAAGGATTAACCCCTAACCTTCTAAATAAGTGACATGAAACTTTCAAGCCAGTAACAAAAACCCGAATAATGCAATATCAAACATTTTTTCTTTATATAAAATATCTCCTTATCGGACAGTGTAGATCAAGATCAGACTGCACCTTCTGTGCAGTCTGATCTTGATTTACACTGTCCGCAAAATGTCCTTGAGTCGCTCTTATCAGCCTAAGGGTCTAATGATGTTTCTAGGGTGCCTGCGTATTCATCAATACATTATAAGTTATAGTTGGTGAGTCGGTGCATTGAATATCAAAAACACCATGCTTTCTGGTTCATAACTTTGATAAATAGGCCAGTAAGTCGATATTATTCAGTGAAGGAAGGCCCATACCTGTCTTGGCAAAAGTTTTCGCCTCAGCGTTTACACCTCAGTCTGCCAGATAAATAATCTCTACTCCTATCGTTGACGACTTTTGATGTACATAATTTGCGGAGAGTGTAAAGTCAGATCAGCCTGTACATAAGTGCAGTCTGACTGAATCATTAGGTAGAATGGTCCTTTGACATACAGGAAATTGACTAAGAGAAAAACTGATTGACATAGCTGACTGCCCAGGCTGACATGGGTCGATAATTTTAGCAGATGCCGTTTTCACCGTGTGTGGCTTATTTTTGTAACAGATTTTCTTAACGACAGAATAAAGGTTATTTGAACATTTTTAGCCGACGGTATAAATATGGAATATTACCACAGTCTGCATTTCTGCGTGGTCGGATCATGTCGAGTTGCGTGTGTAAAGAAGTGCATATCGGATGAGACCGAAGACAACGAGACATGATCCGACCACGTAGAAATGCACACTGTTGTAATATTCCTTTTATTATATACCTAACCACAATAACTATAAATAAACATCACAAAATCAATACAAATAACCAAAAATTTAGAGAACTACATTTCACTGTACATATATGCACAATATTTATGAATGGCGGATGAATATACATAGATAACGGTAAGTCTGCATAGATCAGTGTGCATTGAAAAAAGGCGATTGCTACCCGAGCCGCTACAAGAAAAAAAGACAACAATTATGGCTTAAAAATTATTTCTTAAACACTGAAAAGGTATTCAGTGGTCGTTATTCACTATCACTGTCAAAAACAGTGCATTTCTTTTCGTTTTAACGGAGGAGGCAAGTCAAACTTACGATTATGAATCGCGATTTTTAAGTTCACGGGTGTATCGTACAGTAGCATATAGAAATACCCTTTCGAAACAACACATGTTTATGTAATGGGCATTGATATCGGACGAAATCAAAATCTGCATAGAAACAATTTTTGAAAAAAAATAGATGACAAATAATAGATGAAATCGCTATAAATACTCTAATATGTGTTTTTCGTGCTTCGTCATGCAGGCCGGACGTGTTAGGAATTTGGCGAAAAGACCCGAACATCAATACACAGACGTTACGTAGTCCGTGTACACGACTATGCTCTACACACGGTACTAGGGTGATACGGAAAATTTTTCTGTCGAGTTGAATTGGCGAGTTAGATAACGTCCGTATTTTACTTAGATCAACGTTCCAAGGTATAATAAAATGCAACAAAACATTTCAGGCAATTCCGAAACACAAGAGTTCAATAGAAACAGGAAATACCTTTTAAAAAAAAAAGATAAATGGCGTAAATTTGTCAGCAAATAGGCAGGGGCCGTAGAATAAACGTGTCTACATTTTTGACCAATCACAAATTTCTATTTATTCATTTGTTATCAGTACCAAAAGAGGAGGTCAAAAGCCGGCACATTCAGCTACGTCGAATACCTCCAATAAGTGAAATAACTGTATTTTATGTATGCATCGGCGGTCAACACACTTACCCATGCATTCCGCATTACCATGGAAACGCTCAATATTCTTTCAAAACCGCAGTTTCTTTCCCACCTAAATAAAGGTAATACAGTTATGGGGTGTAGGACAATAGCCCCATAGGACAAAATACCCATACGATAGTTGTCCCATCGATAATAACCCTGTAGGACAAAAACTCCGTGGGGACAATTGCCCCATACGACGAAAGCACGATCATTTTCAATATACGGACTGGTCTAGAGCAGTGACTTCATTTACTCAGTCTCGCAAACTTAACCGGGTTTTAATTCTATCCCAAATTACCCTATGTTTTACAGCATCCAGAATATTTTTTGTTATTATTGTAAATGGGAATCTGTGCTTCTTTCCACAAAATTTTCCACAAAAATACAAATCCCATATTTTTGGCAACAGTTTGTCGCCTGCACATGCTTTCAGAGTGAAAAGATTGAAATGTCGCCTGGTAATAAATCTAAAAAGAGTAAAATCTATTTTCTGGCACTCGAAGAACTATTTTGTTATGTCAATTGATGCATATACTCGTACATGCATAAGATCTGACTTGAGTTGGCAGCATTTGAGGTAGAATTTTAATAAACGTGTCTTGAAAAAACTTTTTGACTAGCTTTATAATTTTTTTTTTTTTTTTTTTTTGTGGACGCATTTACTTAAATTTTACTTCAAAAACTGACGATTTTTATCACATAACTGTATCTCAAGAATTCTAGTTTATGACGTGTTTAGCTAGGCTTCGATGTACATGTGTATTTAGATTTACAAGAATCCTGCATTCTTCTTTGACAGTTGTGTACATTAATGAGGAGTTGTTTCGAAGAAACTTGCATATAAAGATTTTATTTAAAGATTTGTGTTTAAAGATGATAAAGTTCTCAGTTTTCTCACGATTATTAATTTTGACAGTTAATTTCAAAGAGAAATCTCGGTCAGCAATGTTTGAGGAATAAGGTGTATTATTACTATGCTTTAACCAAATACAGAACTATTTGCATCTCTTAAACGTGTGTAAGATAAAAAAAATCGCAATCGCTATATAACATTGAAAATAAGGGTAGTTACGTGATAAATACACTTCCTGTACAAACATATGTAAGATTTAAAAAAAAAATCGCAATTGCTGTATAACATTGAAAATAAGCGTAGTTGTGTGATAAATGTAATTCCTGTACAATACTTAGGTTTCAAACGACCTGGACAATAATTGAGACTAGTTGGAAATATGTTAAACAAAGGGTGGCAAGGGAAAATTCACACTGATTTGTGAAATGATTTGTTTTCCACATGTAAGACAAAGAAATGGGTTTAACATTAGATAACACCTATGTTTTTGACTATCATTATTTGTCACAATTTTTGCAGGAAGACAAACATAACATAGTACTGCTATGACTGGGCTTTTGTTTTGGAAAGAGGCAGACGCAGACAAACACAGACAAAAGGGCAGTGTCCATACATCGACGTCTTCTGATAGAGAACAGCCGATGCTTATGATAAATAAATAAAAAAATAAACAAGTAAGTAAAATTAGATAGGTAAATAGACAAATAAATAACAACAGACTATTTTGAGAAAGTTGAACTATTCTCTGGTCTATTACATACGGTTATTCTCCGATTAAATTTTGATCTTTCAAGAGTACATTTTCATTTCTTTTTCTTCAGCATTTGATAAATTGTTGTTGTTGTTGTTGTTGTTGTTGTCGTCGTCGTTGAAATGCTCTGATACTAATTTTGTTGAAATCGTGAGTGGAATATTGACATATTTTAATATTTTCTTTCCATTTCTTTCAAATTATATTTGCGTTCTACGAAAATATATATATGAAAAAAAATTGCGCATACCAACAGTAAATTTGCCATTTCTTTTGCTAGTTCATGTGTATTACGTGTGTATTAGTAAACTATCTTTTCTGTACTGCTTCAAGGTGAAATTTTAAGTTTAGTCTATAAGTTACCCATAAGTTATCCTAACTAATGTGAGAGAGACACAGAGGGACAAAGAGAGAACTTTTCACGTTTAGGTTGAAAAAGATATGATTTGATCAAAGACTTGAATATATAACCTGTGTTCATGCTTCTCTTATAATGTAACGTGACCCCTTGTCTTCCTCAGTAGTAAGTAAAAAAAAAAATAAATATATGTATATAAATACAAAAATATATCATCCAAGTTCTAAAAGATCTTATCAGAGTGCAGTTTTTGATGTGAAATAACTTTTTTTTATTTGTTGACATTTTTTTAAAAAATATGCAATTATCACTGCAATTCTCATTATGTGTTCGGAATGTTTTTGTTTGATAATTAATTAATATTGTCACATGTGTTTTAATAAAGATAAATGATATATTTTCACTCCTGTCTTAGCTGTATCTTTGTAACATCTTAGCAAAATCTAATATTCTTTTTATAGTGATACAGACGTGTAAATACACATGCACGTTTGTAAATTTGCCAACGTGTTTGTATAACTAAATATGAAAACGCTTGAAAAGCAGCTTTTTACAAGAACTACGCAACTGTGATTTTCTCGCATCGAATAAAATCAAGAAATGAAAACTATTCATTGACATGTAAACTCCGTCTTACTGTAAATATCGAGTGTATCTATGACGACGAAAACGTAATTGACATAATTCCATGCAGCTTTCCAATCCAGCGAATAATAAAGTTAATCGATCAACCTCGCGGCGCAGCCGACCGCCTTACATCAGCCAATCAGATAGTAGCGCTTCTAAACAGAAATTAGTTCTGCGATACAGGGCGGTGTTATGTATACATACGCCATCATTAGCTATTCAAGTCACATTGCACATCTATTTCCAATGTCTAAATATGCATGGATTATGTTAATTCGATATTGATAATCATTTACCAACAAAATAGTGCACTCTTTCCACTTTCCAATTTCATTGCGAAGAAAGAGTGTGATCGACCTATATTCATTCCTTTTGACAAATATACAAAACTTGTCACAGAGTTTATAAAGAGTCTATCACTCCAGCATGATATTTTAAATACATGTATAATAATGGCCTGCAACACGCGAAAAGGGGCATTAGGACGTTTGCGTAAAGTGTCGTCTGTGATCAGCCAGAGCGCTAATCCGAAACGACACTTTCCGTTTTTATGTAATATTCTGTTTCACGCAAGTCTACTGTAGGACAAAATCTAATGTAGTCGTAAAGTGCCGTCTCGGATTAGCCTGCGCGGACTGCGCAGGCTGATCCGAGACGACACTTTACAAAAATGTACGAATGCCCCTTCTCACGTGTTGCAAGCCATGCATAAGCGGTACTCCTGCAATGGGGGTTTCATGCATCCTCTTTATGTATTATACTTGTAAACATTTATGTATTATTATCACATAATTATGGATCCATAAAATCTATTTTCTACGACACACGAGGGAATCATGAGGTAGAAGGGTCCAGAAAATTTTCAGATAGCAAAAAGTACTAATTCGGATCAGCCTGAGTAATGTCTTTTATCAAAATTATCCGGATGTGCTTATTTAACCTGCTATGACTGTAATATTTCCTAAATATTTCCTAATTATCTCCCTTGTTAGATAAAAACCAAGGTAAACAAATTGCAACTGGGTCCTTTTATTTGATTTCCTTTGTTTTTTATCCTTATTTTACTAGAAGATGTTGAAATTATTATATTTTGACTTATGATGTATATGTAAGGGCGTCATAATACATATATTTGCAAATAGAATTTCACACACTATTACCATTGAAATGTATCTCGAGAATTGAGTACGCAGACGAAATAGAATTTTCTTTCTGAGTGCCCCAATTCAATGAAAATTGACGTCACTGGGAACTGACGTCACTGAAACCTTGGTAAAACGTGCTTAAGTTGATGATGTACTTGCGATAGACATTCAATGTATTTAAACATGGATTAAAACAACTTCAAGGTAAGTAGCTATGCATTTTAATCATTTGGTGGCAACATTAAACGACCATTAGTTGCCTCAAATGGCAGCGTTTAACGTTACAATGTGTGAGTTCACAATTTGCTTACTTTACGTAGGGTCGGCTTGTTTTAACCCCGTGTATTTGTTTTGGAATGGCAACAAAAGATAACAAATGTAACTACATTTATCTATTTTAAAAAATAATCCACTATTTCCGCTTTAATGACAACCATAAAGAGAAAATAGTAACAATATGGTGCAGGCTGCTTAGTATGTTTGTCTTGTAGGCGGCTCGTATCGATCGACGCCGCCACTTTGGATGTTGTGTTGAAAGTGTAGTTATGTATGATTACGGGGCCTCCGAAAGGGAAACTGCTTTTACGTGGGTTTTGCAAGTGTACAGGAATATATATTCGGGGCATAATATTCCATCAGATAACGAGAAATTTCTTTGCGGTATAATAAGAAATTATGTTATGTTGTGTTTTTGTAATGGTGTGTTTTGTTGTACATATATTATGTTATGTTGTGCTGTACAGTACCGTGTTGTGTTGTGCTATGTTATGAAAATCACAGTCATAGCTAATCATTATTATTTATCTATCATTTTTAATATTAATGATGATATCGATGACAACTAAAATGAATAGTTGAAAGCTGTTTGACACGGTAAAATATCGGATATAAAAATTGACTGACTGATTGATTGATTGATTGATTGGTACCTTACCAAATAATCCCGTGCTAAAACGACCCCGGAGATGGAAGCTACTGTGGACGTTGTGAGAATAGAAGACATCCGTCATTTTCTGCACTTCCGGAAAAGTTTTCTATCATTTCAAAGACAACTTACACCAGTCTTTATTTCATCGTTTGATTGATAGATTAATTTAACCATTGATAGATTGATTTATCCATCGATTGATTGATTGATCAGTCGATTGATTTATTAATTTATCCGTCCACAACGCATTCAATATGGCCTGCAACACGCGAAAAGGGGCATTCAGACATTCAGACATTTGCGTAAAGTGTCGTATCGGATCAGCCTGCGCAGTCCGCGCAGGCTAATCCGAAGCGACACTTTCCGTTTTTATATAATTTTCTGTTTTGCACAAGTCTACTGTAGCTCAAAATCTAATGTAGTCGTAAAGTACCGTCTCGGATCAGCCTACGCGGACTGCGGACACTTTATGTAAATATCCGAATGCTCCTTTTCGCGTGTTGCAAGCCAAATCTAGTATCTCCCATTTGAAAAACTCAATGGCTGGATCAGGCACAGGCAGCGTGATATTTGGGCATGGACAAGTCGTGCACCGAGATGCTCGATTACTCATATCGTCAACAAAAACAGCTGCTACAAGGCGTTTATATCTAAAGAACGGTGTTACCAATTTCTAAGCTGTTTCTTTCAAAGAACAGCTTAATCCAAAATCAATGCAAGAACTAAACTGATTAGCTGTTGTTATAGATATTTGACTCTACGCCTGTACGACGTATAATAGTAACTTTTCGAAATCATTGTGAGAAAAGCATTATATGCTTGCTATTGCTAAGGACAGTAGCTTTTTCCCCATCATTTTTTCAATATACGAGTAACTAGGGGAAAAATCATTTTCCTTGAAAGTAAATTAACTGTTTTGGTCTTTCACTTACTGCAATTGACTGTTCATTTGTCTTGTACTCAAAAGATTAAACCTTTACTGAACTTTTCCGGCTTTTTACGACATTGGAAAAGTAAGCGTTTGAAAACATTGTAGGAAAAAAACAGCATTTTCTTCTCTTCGCATACCGTTTGAAAGACACATGCGATCCTTTTAGTCCCATGGGATTTGTCGTCTGCAAATTCTTTCAATTTTGTGACATGTCGAAGAATGAACTCAATTCCACACGAATTATAAGACATCTGAAGGCCCCTGCAGCTAGCAGCTTTTGAAAACATTATGGAAAAGGACATTTACTTTTTCTTATTCTACTTTTAGCCCCCCCTCCCGCAAAAAAAAAAATCTTTTCACCAACGTTTTCCCTATATTGTGTAATATATACTACTCAAAATTTGCTAGGGATCACCATTTTGGATTCAGCATATATCTATGTGTGGCATATTAGGTATGTTTTTTTTTCAAACTGTTATATTGCCACATTGACATAATTAGCCACCAGTTGAAATGGATGTATTAAATGCAAAGCTGCATTGTTGTAATATATACCTGTATTGAAATGTCTGTATGGTCCTTATCAAAGTTTGAGTAGTATATATAATAGTATTGGACAGGTCTAAAATTATTATTATACTGCAAAGAAATTTCTCGTGATCTGATTAGATAATATGCCCCGAATATATATATCATGTACACTGGCAAAACCCACATAAAAGCAGTTTCCCTTTCGGGAGCCCCGTAGACATGACTACACTTTCAACACAACATCCGAATTGGCGGGGTCGATAGGTAGGCAAATTGTGAAGTGTCGAAACTCATACAGTGTGCATAACGTTAAAAGGATAACCTAATGGTCGTTTGAGGAAACTAATTGTCGTTTATTTTTGCCAACAATTGATTAAAATGTATAGTTTCTTACCTTGAAGTTGTTTAAATCCATGTTTAAATAGTAATACGACGAATGTATATCGCAGTGAAATCATCAAGATTATGCACCAAACTGCACGTTTTACCAAGCTTTCAGTGACGTCAGTTCCAAGTGACGTCAGTGTTCATTGAATTTGGGCACTCAGAAGGGAAATTCTCTTTCGTCAGCGCACTCAATTTTTAAGACCATAAAACAGGAAAATTTAGCTTAACACACGTTGGAATGGTAAAACTTTGCAGTATAATAAATTCGTTGTACGGTCAGGTGGCAGGGGACTTGGAAACTTGTTCACGGCTGTGGTGAATAATGTCGCCACCTCACCTTCGGCTAGGGGCGACATGATTCACCACAGCCGTGAACAAGTTTCCAAGTCCCCTGCTACCTGACCGTACAACTAATACTCTACACTGTTAGGGGTCAGAGTCTGCATCAAACAACAGGTTGCAATTGCCTTTATTGAAAGAATTAGCAGACGGCAATTTATGCACGACTCAAATGATGGGCGTTGTCTGTAAAGGTACTGAAAACATCGTGGAAAAAGGAGAAAATGCTGGTCACCAACATTTTCTCCTTTTCCCACAATGTTTTCAAAAGTCTTCTTCTTCGTGGTCGTTAATAACACGGGGTTGTTTGGTAAAGGGTAAAAACACGAAAAGAATGCAACCAAATAAGCGGTCCCATATTCATCCTTATCCTCCGAAATAACTGAAATGAAACTTTCAAAACCGACAGTAAAACCCCAAATTTTTCAATTTCAAAGGTATTTTTGGGGAAATAATATCTCGTTATCGGACAGTGTAGATCCAAGATCAGACTGCACGTTCTGTGCAGTCTGATCTTGATCTACATTGTCCACAAATGGTCGTTGAGTCACGCTTAGCAGCCGTTGGGATTATTAATCTATATTTAGAAGTAACTGGAACAATATGGCGCACCAGCAATGGTGAATCATGGGTCTTGAGGCGTCATAAAGGGCTTATTCGTTTAGTGCAAAAGTCAGTTTGACTCATAAAAGGTAATGTTTTGAATGATTAAATCTGTGAAGTCGGCATTAAAGGCACAGTAGCAACCGAAAGTAAATAGATGCAGATGTCAAAGTACATTGGAGCCATGATCTGGTAAAATGGGGTTTAATGCATCTCTGTGATGCATGATACCAAACAAGACATCAGATACGTATGGATCTATAGTCTAGAAACCATTTTGTCTAACAACAGACTGAATCATGAGATACACCGATCCTTTGACAACCAGAAAGTTTACGAAAAGCAAAAATTTTCGACCCAGGTCTGCCTGCGCCCTGGGTCCGGATACTTTTTGTAAATGCATTAAGTCTCCTTTTCACAGAGCATGGCGCAGTTGAACTCATACCATATAAAAGTATGAAATTAATTTTGTAGATGACAGTCTGCAACTGTGCAGTCGGTTATAGTGTTAGTCGATGGCAGAAAAATGAATTTTAAAACTAGGTTAAAAGTTGCCATGTCGCTATACCTTTAGTTTGAATTATACTTGATTTTAAAATCTGCCCTGGATTTAAACTTACACCGACCGTACAATAACAGATTGTCATATTCACAAGCATTTCCATACTATAAAAAGATATGAGTGAAATTTAAATCCATTTTAATACCCGTATTGTTTACATTTGGCCGCTACTTGGTCTTTAATCTACAAACAGAAATAACTAAAACAAGATGGTGCACGCAGAAATTATGAATCACGGTCGTAAGGCTCCATAACAGGGCTTATCGGTTTAGTGCAAAAATCAAAACGATACATAAAAGGTAATCTATCAAATAATGAAATCGGATAAGTCTATGTTAAGCCGCATTCCCTAGAAGATCGTCAGTGCAATTCAACAGATTTGGTTATAACAATGTTGGTCTGCGCCGAGCACGGTTTTGTCTGTTTGTGTTTATTGTGTTCAACGCCGTTTTCAACGTCGCTTCAGTTACATCACTGGGGCCAGTCCTTTCCTAAAGTTTCTTATACGAGTAATCCGCATAATTTTCTTTTCAAGCCACTTGCTGGCTTCCCACCTAACCGTCATCGGAACAATGATCAGCTAGGCGAGCGGATATAAATCGTGAGAAAAAAAAAAAAATGCCGAGCTGGAGATTCAAACCAGACACCAGAACCCCTGGTTTTCATGCCCTATAAATTACTGACTGATCTACTGGACTCGGCCCTAACCCGGTGACTCCACTGATAACGTAGTTTGCCGTCTGAATCCCAACTGGGCCAAACTGTGTTTTTCTATTGTAACGGTCATCACGATATGATGTATTGCTCTGAACCCCTGAACATTTTCTTGGTGTTTACATGTGGAAACAGCTAGTTGCTTGGATAGAATATTGTGAAAAGAACTGGTAAAAGAAACCTATAGAATGCATGGATTGGTCATGATTTCATCACCATGATGTTGAAAATGTTAGTAAATGCCATACATATAAAGACAGTTATAAGTCTGTCAACATTATATGACGAAGAAATTTAAGATATTGCCGTTTTTGTTTCATCCAAGGTAACTTTGTTAGGAAAGTTGAATTGATCGACTGGCCGGTTGATCATAGATGTTCTCTTGCCAAAACTGTCCTAAATGTTTAAACCAGGCACCGGGTTCTTTCTTAATATTTAAATTGTTAAAATGAATATTTTCAGGCGAAGGTTAAAAAAAATACAAATACGTATGTCTTGCAGTTTCAAAATACTTCCTGCCAGTAAAAAATTCACCACATTAAGCGATGTAAATTCAAGATCAAACTGCACGTTCTATGCAGTCTGATCTAGCTGTCACTGTCTGTAAAGGCGCATTGAAGGTGCCTTTCTGCAGAGTCAAGCTTGTTTCCAATGCTAATAAAGCCTGAAAACAAGGCAACTGTATAAGCTGGATTCAAATTAATGCCCAATGAATAAGAAAAAAAATAAAAAAAAAAAACCCAAAAATGACAAACTTTTATAATATATACAGGAATATATATTTCATAACAAAATTTATCACAAGACCAGTTCAACATTTTTTTTCTGTTAAAACTATTAAGTTGAACGAACTGGTAGATGTACATAAATGATCATCCAAGTACAAGGAGCATCATCAGGACCCGTATACAACAACTATTCTAGAGGATATTCTTTGTCTTATTCTAGATTTAGAAAGTAACACAGCTTCTGATTGGCTAAACCAAATGGTTTAGCCAATCAGAACATGTGTTACTTTCAAATTTAGAAAATTCTTGAGAATAAGACTGAGAATGTTCTTAAGAATGGTTGGTGAAGACGGACTCTGGTCCTTACCAACCACTCAAAATTTCTAATCTCATACTTAAATCAAAGACCAGCTATCTGATTGGATGAGACGGAACTACCCCAGCCAATAAGATGGTTAGTCTTTTGCATTTAGAATTAAAACACTGTGCTGTTCCAGCCAATCAGATGATAGACTCAAAAGTTCAATCCGGCTTGAAGAAATTCAGATTCTGAAGTTGACCCGGACAATGCTCAGTCAACTATTTCACTGACAAGGGCAAATAAAAAAGCTTTGTGGAAAGCGTAGATCAAGACCACTGCACAGAACATGCAGATCCATACCCGTTTCATGTTACAAAGTAAAACAGTTCAAGATGCTTGGCTTCAAACACAATGCCTTCCATATGTCTGCGCATGCGTACATATATTCCATATTCGAGGACAGCAAAGGATTTCGGTAAAAACCGTTTTATTTCACGCTTCTCGAAGCTTTGCTCGTAATTTTTCAATTTTATCAACCCTGTCCAAAACCCACTAACGCACCCGTATTGTGCTTAGAATTAAAATAGTTCCTGAGGTTTGGCTTCAAACACCGTGTCCCTCATATGTCTGCGCATGCGTATATCTTCCATTGTAGAGGAGAGCAGGCGTTTCCGGTAATCGTTCCAGTCTACACTGGTCTGTAGGTTTTCTTGTAGTCTGTCGTCGGACGGGTACGGGCATAACTGTACGGGGAAAAAAGAGAACTGCAAGTGAGATAACTGTACGGGGAAACAAGAGAACTGCAAAGTGAGATAACTGTACGGGGAAAAAAGAGAACAGCAAGTGAGTGCCAACGCTCGGCTGCTGTTGCTTGATTTTCAGTGAAAATTCTTACTCGATAAAGGGGTATAACTGTGTCAAAAACATTTTGATGGTTACCTACCCCTGTTGTATGGTTTCCCTTTTTGATAATCCTTCTCAACTACTCCGATTTTGAAGTAAATATTTTCAGTAATGACAGAGATATATTAAGATGTCAAAGTTTTTGCAGGACTACGACGGAAGGGCCATGAAAATACTTTGGTATTTTCTTCGAAAACCACTGAGCTAAAAGCTAAAATTGAGGTAGTGTATCATAAAATGCTCTCTCTCTCTCTCTCTCTCTCTCTCTCTCTCTCTCTCTCTCTCTCTCTCTCTCTCTCTCTCTCTCTCTCTCTCTCTCTCTCTGCTAACCAGCAATTTCTCGTGTTCCAACAATGTTTTATGCCTTTCCGAAAACAAATAATAGTTTTCGAGTCACATATAGTTTGTCGCCTGCAAGTGCTTTCAGTATGGACGTATAGATCTAAAGTCTTGTAGTTTGGTAAAAGGTTAGCTCTACAATAAGACATAATCTTAGGCTCATCGATTTCCAAAGCTGTTGCAGACGTCAAAATAAATGCGACTCAACTGATGAAAGTTGTGCCTGAAAAGGTAAAAAAGAAAAAAACATTGTGGGAAAAGGAGAAAATGCTGGTTAACAGCATTTTCTCCTTTTCCTACGATGTTTTCAAAAGGGTTCTTTCTCAGGACCGTTAAAACACTGGATTGTTTTCTAAAGGGGTAAATGAAGAGTTCCTCTATACTTACATCTTGCTCCAAACGTCGTCCCAGTTTTTCCGAGCAATGGTGTTTGTAGAAGGCCTTGTTTAGAAGGACACAGTCGGCACCGTTACTCACCACCATAAAACTGGGCTGTTCTTGAAGAATTAAATCTGCCAGACCCTGTAAACGATTGAATCATGCTCTGTGAAAAGGGGGTTTAATGCATCTGCAAAAAGTTTCGACCCAGGTCAGCCTGCGCAATCCGCACAGGCTGACATGAGTCGAAACTTTTTGCTATCGGTCAGTTTTCTACATGTCTAAGGACCAGTGTACCTCATGATTCAGTCAGATGTTAAGCAAAGTGTATTTTATGGATCCATAATTATGTGATGACTTGCTTGGTAGGAATGCATCACCAGAGATGCATTAAACCCCCTTTTAACAAAGTAGGACTTTATTGTATTTGTGATAACAATAACAATGCACCAACTTTAGTCCCAGTACCGTGTTGGCGGATTTGAAATCATAGACTCTGGTTTGATCCTCCGCATACCAAAGCTTGTCGTGAAAGATTGGCGCCGAATGCAAAACTAAAAATATAAACGCTTAGGATTATGAAGGTTAAAGGGAGCTATTCAGATTTTTATACTTTCACCAACCTTCAAAAATAATTCTTCACTAATTCAAGAAAAGCGAAAGCTAGCAAACAGTCTCTAAACATAAATAAATAAATAAAACATAAGGGAAAATATTTTTCATTAGTAGGCCCTATTTCATTTATTGGCTAGATAAACTCTCGAGATATGTTTAGATTTCGTGCCAGAATTTTACTAAAGGTTTGTGAATATTTAAACTAACTAAAACCATTTCTTCATCGAAAACATTTGTGACTAGAGCATGCATTATACATAAAGGATTTCGTGACAATGTAAGAAAAAAAAGCCTTATAGTTTAGAGTTTGAAAAGCAATTTACGAATTTTACAATAATCTATTTACTGAATTCGAGGTGTAAAAAACGAAACTGTCATGGCACGTCCGCTCGTCCGCTTTCCATATGCTGAATAGACCTTGGGTCCGTATTCATCAACTCAAAACTGAGAATGTAACGCAATTTCTGATTTTTTTTTATGCCGCTTAGATTAGCCAATCAGAAACTGTGGTAATTTCAAATTTAGAAAAATATTGAGAAAAAGAATGAGAATGTTATTAACATATTATTGAGACTGGTTGGTGAATACCGGCAGAGGATATTGTAAAGTAGAATCCTATTTGCACACGTAAAGAAATTGCTGTTAAACAGAACTGTCACATATTTGATAATTATGTTTTTGAAACAGATTATAATTCTTACCCAAACATCGCCTTTCACAAGAGTTTGAATGGTAACAAACTCTGGATTCACGTCTGTTTCTGACAGCTGAAATGATAAATAAACGTAAAGATTAAAGACTTTCCACTCAACATTAAAACAATTAAATGTATGGAGGTTTTTTTTTTCAACGAAAGGTCGAAATTTCATCATCGGCAATATTTTCACGAGTGGCGAGTGAAAATCTTACCGACGATGTTCACGAGATGAAATAAATTTCGATCTTTCACCTGAAAAAAAAATATTCTATTTATTTCATATTTCTAACCCCCTTTTTAGGGACTTACATCAAAATCCAGTACACTTGTTTTCGGTAATTCCCCGTGGCGTACCCCCTCTGCATAACAACGCATTACAATATTACGTAAAAGGCGAGAAATGTAGGGTAAATTATGTCATATTTCCATCTGGTTGAATGGTGTGACGCTGTTTACCTAGGTAACGAATGCGCGGGAAATACTGTTTCAGCCTTTAAAAGAAGAGTTAGAAAATAAAATCGGTACTTTTCACTGGTCGTAACCGTGAAATATCGAATAATATTCCGCCGCTATTTCTCGATAAAGTACTGAAAAGCATAAAATTAAGTGTTGTTATTGATACCAACTTTACTTTGTTAAACGCTATAACATACTGCAGCAAATAAGATCCATTGTATTAAAACGCTCTCACATTTTAACATATGTCATATGTCATATTTATCGTGTGCTTTGAAATTGATTGTTATCACCAGTGAGTTTGACAGAGCATGGCTTAATTTTCCTTTTCCTATTTTTTTCTGATTCTAAATTGAATAGTCTTGGAATTTATAGCTAAAACCTTAAAACTATCTTTGAATTCTTTAGTCGGTAAAAACGACTCTGTACAACACAATAAGACCAAGTAAGTATATCAAACAAAACGAAGTGAGAAACGAATGCAATACTGACGTGGTCGTGCGAACCTTTCATACTCTTCTGTTTTTCCTCATACTCACTGGTGGAAATTCTTGGCGAGGAAAACTCTGAAATAAAACCGAAAGATAGTGTATCAAAAAACTTTACCTAATAGTCGAATCTTTCGAAATCATTGGGGTGAAAAGTATTCTATTTGTTGTACCACCAACCGATATGTTGAATTGATTGATTGATTGATTGATTGATTGATTGATTGATTGATTGTATGGTGTTTGGCACTGTTTTCAACATTTTTTCAGTTATATCGCGGCAACAAGTGCACTAATTCATGTGTTTACTGGAGTTTCTTTTACCAGTACTTCTTAACAAGAACAGCATGCACAGATCGCTTTGCTACAAATAGTTGCTTCTCTTTCATTAATGTTTTTTTTTTGTTTTTAAACATTTCATAAAAAGAAAGATTACTTTCCACACTGCCAAAAGCAACGCAGTCTGCTTTTGTAGACAATACAGATCAAGATCAGACTGCAAAGAAAGTCCAGTCTGACCTTGCATGTACACTGTCCAATACGCTGTTTTCCCCGGCGATAAGAATTTTAACATTTGAATATCTGGATTTAATTATCAGCTGGAAATATTTTATTTAATTTACATTATAGTATCAACATCATGGTTATACTGTTCACACAATGAAGGTTACCTGAGCATTCTGACATAGATTCCAGCGTTAGGTCGGATGGATCGGAAGGGGCCGGAGAGTCCCCAGAGGCAGATGAAGCCAAATCCCTCGGATGAAAGGTTTTAGGTCGTCCTGCCTCGCCGGCTTTGTTTGTGCGAAGTTTTGGTTTACTGGCGCTTTTCACTTCTCTCCCCTTATTTTTGTTGGTGCTAACATGACATAATATTGCAAACATATCATAAAACAACATAGCATAGTATAGCATAGCATAGTATAGCATAGTATAACATTACATAACAAGCTTTATTTATTTGTTTGAGAATTCGGTTTACTGACGCTCTTCATCTCTCGTCCATTTATTTTTGTCCATGCAAACATAAGATAATGTAACTCCAATTATCGCTCCTTGTTTTTGTTGGTGCTAACATAACATAACATAACATCACATAACACAACATAACATAAGCTTTATTGTATGAAGTTCTTGTTTTACTGGCGCTCTTCACTTCTCGTCCCTTATTTGTTGATGATAACATAACATAACATAAGCATTGTTGCGTGGTTTCGTTTAACTGTTGCTTTTCAATTTTCGCCTCTTGCTTTTGTTGGTGCAAACATAAACATAACATAACATTATTTGAACGAAGTTTCCTTTTCCTGTCACTCTTTAATTTTCACCCCTTGTCTTTGTTGGTGCAAACATAACATTACATTACTTTGCACAGGCTCATTTGTATATCTACCAGGTTTCAGCTTACTGGCGTTCCTCATTGCTCATCTCTTGCTTATGCTGGTGCTAACATAACATGATAACATAACACAACATAACATGACGTGAAAACGACAGGGGTTTAAAAAACTCACCTGTCTGATGACATGAGGTATAAAAACTGTTTGTTAATACTGGTAAAACTTTTAGTGGTGTTTTCGTCTCCTTCTTTCTCCACACCATGTTTGATCGCCCAGTAATTGGGATAGTATATCTTCTTATCTTTGTCTCCACTCTGGTCCATTTGCACCTTGATATTGGGATGCTGAAAACGTTGAAAAAATACACAAGTCTCGTCAACATCTCTTCAAGATTTAAAAGTTTACCTTACATTAAATTATATTCCAGAATTGTTTTTGTTTTACCAGGGATACGCCTGGCACATTATATTGCCACCAGCGAACGAATCCAGCCATTTGGTACTTAAAAGACGTTGTAAAATTTGGCCTGAAATGAAGTTGTCAAGTAAATGAATTCAAACAAAACTAAATACAGGGTGTCCCAAAATATATGTTACACTTTTAAACCATTTGAAATATGCTTTATCCTTTTCACACTGCATTTAAACTTCGACACTGCTTGATCAACATGAGAAATATTTTGAACATATCAATTTTAACAGTGTAGTTACCACACCTGCTTCATAATTGATGTTTCAAATGTCCACCCTTTTTTTCCCTCAGTAGTATCATTCGACGTCGGAAATTTTCTATGACGTTTCGACATGTCTCATCAGTTATTTTCTTCATCTCTCTGCGAATGGCTGTCTTAAGATCATTTAAACACTCGGGTTTCTCATCATACACTCTGTCCTTTAGTTGTCCCCAGAGGAAAAAGTCAAGTGGGTTTAAATCTGGCGAATGTGGCGGCCATTCCACTGTTGTCTTCAGGGATATCAACCGTGTTCCAAAGGTGGTTATCAGAAAGTCTAATACTGCATTACTGGTGTGGGGTGCAGCCCCATTTTGCTGAAACCAACACTTTTTCAAGTCTATACCTTTTCTTGCTAATGCAGGTAAAAATTTTGAACGTAATAGAACAAGGTAGCGCTCAGAGGTAACGGTAACAGTTTGACTTTCTTCGTGGAAAAAGAAGGGCCCGATGATGCCTGATCTGCTTAAGGCAGCCCAAACGGTGACCTTTTCACTGTGCAACGGCTTTACATCGTAGAGGTCTGGCTTTTCAGTTCCCCAGTATCGGACATTCTGCTTATTAACATAACCATGCAAGGAAAAATGGACCTCGTCTGTAAACCATACCATGTCTAGAACAGTCTCATTAGCTAATGTCCATTCTGCAAAGGCCAAACGAGGGGTGATGTCTGTTTCTTTCAAATGTTGCATCAACTGTATTTTGTAGGGATTAAAGTTCAAATCAAATCGCAAAATTCTGTGAACACTTGACTTACTAACTTGAGTTACAATGGAAACATCCTTTAGAACCTTTCTGATGGAATTTCTTGGTGTTTCTTCGACTGCTTGTCGCACCTTTTTTACAACGTCTTCTGAGCGGGCTGCACGTGGTCGGCCTGTATTGTGGCTTCTCCTG
Organism: Hippopus hippopus; assembly: GCA_946811185.2. NCBI lineage: Eukaryota > Metazoa > Mollusca > Bivalvia > Cardiida > Cardiidae > Hippopus > Hippopus hippopus. The sequence continues at coordinate 61,245,068 of OX328102.1, forward strand.
TCTAATAAAGTCTCATATACCTGGAATTTTCTTACTAAACGTAAAATTTGTTGTCTAGATGGTATTTCCTCAGCAGGGTAATGCTTTCTCATGAATCGAATTAAAGCCGTGGCTGATTTCCCATGTTCAAAATAAAGCTGAACTATATTAGCTTGATTAGCCATTTCAAAACAAGGGCAGAATAAATGACATAATTGATGACGTCATTAGACGTTAGCTTGACGTCGCCTGACGCTTTGGCGCTGTTGAAGAAAAACTTTGAAGAGTCATCTTTTGAATGATGTAATTCATTTACAATTTCCTTGGGATTAAGTGCAGACAATTCGTGATTAAAAATGTAACATATATTTTGGGACAGACTGTACATGTACTTTAGTAAACCCTCAAGTCTTACCTGAAATGGCTTCGGTTTCCCATCCACCCTTTCTTCTATTTGTTCTATTTCATTGCCTTTCCGCAGCGGTAGTTTCAGATCAGGGAGCACGATCCGTCTCCATTGCTCTTTTTCGTGATTCCGTAATCGCTTCTCTTTCTCCGTAAGTGGTTTTATACCAGAATCTGAAAGACAATGAGTCGAAACACTTATACGAATACGATTGGTATATTAACGTGTTGCCTGCTAAAATCAAAATTAGGTTCAGCGTTCACCAACCGTTCCTAGTATCATTCTTAGTCTTATTATAGATCGAGAAAGTAACGAAATTTCTGATTGGCTAAACCAAATGGTTTAGCCAATCAAAAATTATGTTACTTTCAAATTTAGAAAATTCTTGACAATATGAGCAAGAATTTTCTTATGAAATGTTGGTGAATACGGAATACATGAACTAGACTGTTTTTACCTACCAACTAAATCAAAGAATCAAACCTCAAGTTGTCGTTGTTGTGGTTGTTGTTGTTTGTTTATTTGTTTTCTACTAACCAAAAATAACAACAGGCCTATGAATTTAACCAACTGTTGAAACCCAGCATTATACAGGGATCTGCAACTACAGGTGTATTATTGCCAACCCTCTGTCGGTTCTGTTCTTTAGTTATGTGCGTTTAAGTTACAAATATCCACAAAAATGACACGAGTATGTATACATAATATGATTATCTGTTTACTAATCGTTGGAAAATGTGCTTGAATTTTCTTAAACATGTATGTGCATTCTTTTCCAATTATTTATCAAATATTATAAATGTTGGCATTTTAACAAAAGTAGCAAGTGAATTGATAAATTATTTCTATTGGCTTGATTAAATATCCGATTCTTCATTGCTGAAGATATAAAAGACTAATACGTACATTTCTTCCACTCGTATGGTCCGACTTTCTTTAGCTTCTTTAGCACAGATAAACTCCCCTGCAAATGATAAACATACGGCATTTCACAATGTTTCTACCTTTTAAAGACAAATCTAAATGAGCGGAGTTCTGGCAAGAAGGAGTTTAATGCAATTACGTGATGCAATTAGCAAGTAACGCATCATTTAATTATGGCCCCATAAAATCCATTTATCTAACAACCGACTAAATCATGAAGTAGAATGGTCCGTGAAAATTACACAATGACTAGAAAGAATTTCTCAAGGAATAAATGAAACACTATGAAAAAAAACGACACTATACCGTTCAATATTTCGGCTATTGCCTTTTTCAAAGTTTTAATCTGTTGAATCAAACTTTCTTTCTGGCGATTTCTCGCCTCTCACCTTTAATGCATTAAAAAACATGCGTAGGTACACTGACCGCCGTGATATGACCTAAGCTGTTAAAACAGCTTTAAACTCCAGAACAAAATTTTGAAACGTTTATCCCTCTTGAACGTTTTTAATCATTTTCCTAGAATATTTGTAAAATAATGTGGTTGGGGAAATACACATTTAAAAATGTTCTAGAGCTATAAAGTTTTTCAAAACTCGTGAAAAGGACAAAATCAAAAAAAAAAAAAAAACCCTGACCAATAGAGCTTTTCTTAATGATGTTTTAGTTAAAAGAAAAACCGTTATAAGTAGCAAAGACTTACAGATTTCACTATTATAAGCCACAGATTCTTGTGCGTATCGTCTGATAAAACGGCCCCTCGTCTGAGCGATGAATGAAAAAGAACAAAATATTCAAGTACATGTAATGTTAATGAATTTGCAATATCGTATATATTTGTTCACCTGCAACAGGCCATTACTATACCTAAACAACGATATTTTGTCAAATGTATGCATGGATACACAACTAATAATAATAATAATAATAACAGAAATAGCAACCAAGATATCAGAGTTTTTATTAATGTTACAAATGCAAATTTTTCTTTTCTTTTTCTTTTCTTTTTTTTTTAATGAAAAAAGAAAGAAAGACAAAAATTGTCTCAAACCCACATCAAGACTTGTTAGAAAACTTACTTGAAGTAATGGAATCTACACTCGGAAGGATATTGTTGTAGAATTTCGATCGGCCATCCCTCTAAAAATTTTAGGCTCCTTTAAAAAAAAAACATTGAGAATGCTTTCTGTATCTTAATAGAAAAATCATTGTACTTATATTAGATAAATAAAATCAAAAGCAGTTATAAAGGAAATGTCGACGGTATTAAGTCTTTACCAGTCCCGAATTTTAACGACCCTAAGAAAAATGCTTATGAAAACTTTTTTGGAAAAGGAGAAAATGTTGGCAACCAACATTTTCTGCTTTCCCCATAATGTTTTCTGTTCATTCAAAGGCAAGTTAATTAAATCAATTTGTCGGCTCTAAAGGCTTTCAATTTGGAAAAGTCTTAAAATTTTGCTGTTTGGTAAAACGTAATACATGTACATTATTAGTTGTACGGTCAGGTGGCAGGGGACTTGGAAACTTGTTCACGGCTGTGGTGAATCATGTCGCCCCGAGCCGACCTGACCGTACAACGAATTTATTATACTGCAAAGTTTTACCATTCCAACGTTTGTTAAGCGAATTTTACTTGTTTTTTGGTTTAAAAAATTGAGTACGCTGACAAAGTAGAATTTCCCTTCTGGGTGCCCGGATCCAATGAAAACTGACGTCACTGGGAACTGACGTCACTGAAACCTTGGTAATACGTGCTAAAACGTGCAGCTTGGCGCATAATCTTGATGTTAATCTTGATCGACGCCGCCATTTTGGATGTTGTGTTGATAGTGTAGTCATGTCTACGGGGCTCCCGAAAGGGAAACTGCTTTTACGTTGGTTTTGCCAGTGTACATGATATATATGTTCGGGGCAGATTATCCAATCAGATCACTAGAAATTTCTTTGCAGTATAATAAGTACTTATATATCTCACACATCTGGAGTAGGTTACCAAAGTAATTGTTGAAAAAACTTCTTCTTAAACTTTTTTGTAGACTTCTGCAGACTGAAATAGCCTTAAGTATTATAAAGTAATTTATAGTTACGAATCAACCTTTGATTGGACGGATATTGGGTTATAAAGCGCCAAAATAGTAATGGGATTTCGCATAAACACTAAGGTGATTTTTTTTCTTTTTTTTTTTAATAACTAGCACTTTTACTAACCTTGAAAACTTGTCTTGGTCTCGATTTTTTAGATTGCTTATACTTTTTATTGAGTTACAAAATGCCACGAGGGAAAAGAAAAGATTACTAGTACAGTATGTCCAATTAGTAACGGGATTTCGCGCTTACCTTAAAAATTTGTCTTGGTCCGGATCGTTCAGATTGTGAACACCGCCTTGCATGAAAATGTTTTTGTAGTCCTGCAAAACGAATGAGAGATTGCTTACACACGAGAAGTCAGGCATCCATAGCTAAGACTTTTACCTAAATATATTTACGAACGAAAAATCCACTTTTAAAGCAGTAAATGTAGGAAGATGCAAGCCTGTTGAAAACAGTGTGGGGAAAGGAGAACCAACACTTTCTCCTTTTTCTACAATATCTTTAACCCTGTAAAAGACAAACTTCTTTATTTGAGCCACTTTCAATTGTTGATTTCAAATGCTTTCAACTTGGAAGAATCTAAAATTTTGTCGTTTCGTAACTCATTCGAGGAATACTGGTAGTTACCATTCTTTGGCCTTTATCCCCTAGAAAGCCTGATCAGATAAGACTAGCATTTGACTCTACTTCTCCATTCTAGGCTATACAGGGTGACGTAGAAGTCGCGCACCATCCTGATTTTCATTTTTGCTATTTTGTTTCAGACTTTATACTGGGTTTTATCTCTCTCTCTCTCTCTCTCTCTCTCTCTCTCTCTCAGATTTATTTAGGGCTAATAAAGTAACAACACAAGAAAGAAATGAATTGGTTTTCATCACGATTATGATCAATAAAGGCGTTTTTGAAATAAAAGGTATCTTTTAATGGAAACCTAGAAGGCACGCGACTTTTGGAACACCCTGTATATCGTAGAGCTGTCACTTTAAAATTTCAACATCTACACCAATGAAAACTATTGTACTAACCTGTGCAGAGATGCTCATAAACTCACATGGCTCCTTTGTCAAAATGGTGACTTCTCTGGGACAATCACTGATCATCGCGTTTTCCTGAATAATATAAAAGTTGATCAGAAAGCTGGCCTAAAATGTTTTAGTTTGACCCGTTGGAATTTTTCTGCGTAGCTAAATGTGCTGGCTTTTGACCTACTCTTTGGTACTGATAAAAAACGAATAAATAGAAACTTGTGATTGGTAAAAAATGTAGACATGTTTATTCCAAGGGCTTCTGTGGTAAAAAAATGTAGAGATCTTTATCCAATGGACCCTGTGGTAAAACTGTAGACATGTTTATTCCAAGGGCCCCTGCCTCTTTGCTGGCAAATTTACGCGTCTATGTTTTTTAAAGATAAAAAAATCAAAAGTGGGAATGGTTTAGTTCAATAAATTTGTGGTGAAGACAGTTTTAATTCATTACCCCTGAAACAAATTTACATCCGACACACCTAAAAGATTTTTTTGTGAAAAGTGGATAACTTAACAAGTGAAAATTTGTAATAGGAAAAAATTCTCTTGAAAAACAAAATCTTGTTTTCACTCCATAACAGACGACAAAATTTTAGACATGTCCAATTTGAAAGCATTTATTATTATCATAAACTTTTTTTTCTTATTTCTTTCTTTTTTTTCGGCAAGAGCACGATGACATCACGTTGTGTAATTTTCGAAATCATTTACGACTTTAAAGTGTCGTAAGTTTTTGTCAATAAAGTATTTTGTCCATTCGTGCGATATTGTTATTATTATTAGTAGTAGTAGAAGTAGTAGTAGTAGTAGTATCTTCATCGTCATTGTCATCATCATCATCATCATCAATATCATAATTATTGTTATCATTATTACTATGGTTGTTGTTAATCGATAAGGTCCAATAAAAGAAGAGCAGATTTAAAACAGAAATTGGATATTGAAGGGAGGTTACCTTATAAGATTATGGATGCTAATAATCTACTCGGTTATCGTCCTTCAAGAAAATACTGTTCATGTTACAAACTAAGTTGATCGTCTATCATCGTTTATCCGCACCTTGTTTTATTGTTATATTTGAACTCTTGCAACAATCAAACAACTGTCGTTCGGCATTGAAAGTATGATATAAGTTAGTGACCAACAATATTCCTTATCTATCATTCAGCTAAACACCGCTGTAACAGTTATATTTGGGCCATGCTCTGGCAAAAGATCTATCCATTTTGTCTAACAAATGACAGAATCTGGAGGTAGAATGTCCTGCCGAAAATAAATTAACCAGTACAAACAAGTTTTGACCCAGATCAGCCTGGGCGGATTTTCGTATACGGGAACTTTCTGAACATTCCTCCTATTGTTACTTACCTCGAAGCAATCTCCTCTAATATACTCGTCGACCGCTACAGCTATAGCTCTCTCTTCGTCATATTTCATAGCGACAACTGTGATATAGACAGAAACACGTAGGTATATAGATAAGCTTTGCACAAAAAATACCACAAAAGTTATTGGTTTTTACTGGGACTTTTAAAAGTAAGAGAAAAAACATTTTTTAGTGGTATTTCCTTAACCATTTACCACACAATCCCGACTTTTAACGACTCTGGTAGAGAAGCCTTTTGAAAACATTGTGGGGAAAATGAGAAAATGCTGGTAACCAGCATTTTCTCCTTTTCCCACAATGTTTCCAACACTTCCCAAAACAAATTTTGATTTTTCAGTCAAATTTATTGTGTCGTCTGCAAATGCTTCCAATTTGGACCAGTCTAAAATTTTGTTGTTTGGTAAAGAGTCAACCCTTTACCACATAATCTCGACTTTTAACGACCCTGGAGAAGGAGGCTTTTGAAAACCTTGTGGGAAAAGGAGAAAATGCTGGTAACCAGCATTTTCTCCTTTTCCCACAATGTTTTCTAATCTATCAGGGACAAATTTGTCATTTATGAGGTAACGGGCCAAGTAGCCTCTTAACCCTTTGCAACACATCCCGAATTTAACGACCCTGAGAAAGAAAGCTTTTGAAAACATTGTGGAACAAGGAAAAAAATGATGGTTACCAGCATTTTCTCTTTTTCCAACAATGTTTTCTACCCTTTTCAGTCATACTTATTTTGTCGTCTGCAAATGCCTTCAATTTGGACAAGTTTAAAAATTTGTCCTTTAGTAAAGAGTTAAGTCACTAAACTATGACTCTGAGGTTGCAGGTTCAAGTCCCTGTTGTAGTTTTGCCCCTCGCTGCGTGTAAACAGACAGGTCCTAATGATCTTTTTCATTTGTTACAAAATTCAAACTTCTTCTAGAATCATTTTTTATTTATTTATTTATTTATTGTAAAAACCTAAATTTATGAACTCATTTCTTTCAGAGCGATGTAATTTTGTACTATCTTTAAATGTCTTTCAAAATGAATATTGATATGATTGAGATTATAGATAAAATTTGCATATTTTCCTATGGCAAAATAACCTATTTCAAAAAAATTTTGAAGTGTAGTGTTAAAACTGTTTAGGATGCCGTAAGCCATATGCATGTAGGAAGGCTATAATTAATGACTGCGTTCAAGTCCGATCATTTCTTCCTTTCATGTACATGTTCTTATGAACATGAAAGTTCGCAACAAATGCATAGCCGAAATAGAAACCGTAACTGGCGGGATTCGAACCCGTGTGGAAGAGATCCTCGTTTATTGAGGTTCAAAAGACCAACACCATAACTACTGTGCTAAAGAGAATTCTCCCTTGCGCAGTCGTTAGGTATTGATTTTATACGGGATGAAGCTATGCAGTAAGAAAGGAGTGATCTCTCGTAACAATGAATTCTGACATTACTTTGTCAAAAATGACTGTGTATGATTACGGAAACAATAAACAGTTTTGCCACAGATCTGTTGTGGTCATTAAAGGAGACAGCAATCAGCAGTGATAAAAATTATTACCGATTGGACCCAGGCAAAGGAAAGGGTTATGTGTTTCAGTTCTTACCTGTTCCATACAAAATGAAGTAGAAAGCTGAAGGTGGGTGTCCCTCGCGTGTTATAACACGTCTTGATTCGTATCTATATTCAAAATAAAGCAAGTTCATTGAATTTGATTGTATATCTAGATCAGTCCTATAAGCCACATTTACACCTCAAAACTGATTATGTCATTATGTTGAGTTTTGAGTCTAGGTTGGGACTCTACATTTTCTTGCCCAGAGATACTCCGATGAGGCTATGCCTGCAACAGGATATCGAACTAAGTTCCATGGTTTCAAACACAAAACTTTCAATACTAGGCCATAGAGGCCCCTTAACGGCAATGTTTCAGGACTGACTCAAAATGAACAGATTTTCTTTAAAGACAAAGTCACATATGCTGGTATTTTAAGAGTTATGAGTGCATTATATCTATAAAGTATACTGGACTATCCCCCAGATAGATATAAATGTGTCTTTGTATAAAGAGACACTTATATTGCCTTGCTATAGAACTAGCTTTTGTGGCGACGTGGTAGAGTGTTCACATTGGGATCTAGAGGTCTATCCCATAGATAGAATTAAATGTATACTACATCTGTTTTAACTTTATCTGAACTATATTTTCAACATAATCGCTCAAAACGCTTGATAAACAAGACCAGGCCGGGGGGTGGGCTTATAAGATATGTCAAAAGGTAACGGCGACAGCCAGATCATTATGAGTGATTTCTCAATAAGCCACAGTATTTTTGATAGTGGTCAGGTGCACAAAGATGAAAGTAGTCAGTAGGTTATATGTCTTAAAAGAAGTAAATAGTTTTACTTACGCTTCATACTGGCCACACTGTGCAATCATGTACTGCATACGGCCTGGCAACACCGCAAAACCTTTTATATTTCTGAGGGCAATCTGTGCCTGGAATAGAAGGTAATTATTGGTATCTATAAATGCACTGTTTCATCCCGTGCAGAACTCGCGTGCTGTTTATATGTACGTAAACAAGCATTGTTAACTAACGAACCAAATATTATGTAATGCCTACCCTGAGCATTAAAAGTAGAAGATCGGTTTTTGTACGTTAAGATATGACTGTTTGAATTTGCGTTCATTCATCGTCGCCACCGGTTGCCTATATGGGCGACACCACCTGAAGACTGTAAGTATTATTACGTGGGATAGTGGAAAATACACGACGAAAGCCAACCTAAGATATGCCTGGTTCTTTAACGTGCTCGGTGTACAGCTCTGTCACATGGAAACTCAGTTTAACGCCTCATTCGAAAGACTTTCAGTAATTTTCGATGGCCAGCCTTGGAGCTGGAAACCATATCCTGAAGTGGCCCAAGACACGATGTTTACAAGTCCTACGGTCTACCACCTGCGCTATGCGGGCTGGTCGACATAAAGATATTGATTGATTGAATTTGTGTTTATATATCGTCGCCAATGGTTGCCCATATTGTCGACGCCCCCTGTAGACTGTTAGTTTTGTTACGGGGGATAGTGCAAGATACAGGACGAAATCCATTTTAAGCTCCGCCTAGTTCTTTAGCGTGTTTTGTGTATAGCACCGTCACATGAGACCTCGATTTGAAGCCCCATCCGAAAGACTGTTCGTAATTTTAGATAGCCACTCGTAAAGCTCGAACCACGCCCTGATGTTTACCTAAGCCACGATGTTTACAGGTCCTACGCACCACCGCCTTAGCTATGCGGGCTGGTTGACATTAAGATTTCGATTGAATTTACAGTACTTATCGTCGCCACCGGTTGCCCATATGGCCGACGCCCACTAGAAGTTGTTAGTATTGTTACGGGGGATAGTGCAGATACGGGACGAAACTCATCCTAGGTTATGCCTGGTTGTTTAAAGTGCTTGGTGTATAGCACCGTCCACAAGACCTCAATTTAACATCTCATCAGAAAGATTATTAGTGTTTTAAGATAGCCAGCCGTGGATATTAAACTCACACCATCAACTGACGTGAAAGATCACGTCCACGAGTCTTACGCACCACTAATTGAGCTATGCGGGCTGGTCAAATTACAATATCGATTGACTGAATTTGCGTATATCTATCGTCCCCACCGGTCGCCCATATGGGGGACGCCCCCTGAAGACTGTTAGTATTGTTACGGGGAAAAGTGCAGATACAGGACGAAACCCATCGAAAGTTTCAACTGGTTGTTTAACGTGCTCGGTGTAACGTCTTCATCAGAAAGACTATCAGTAATTTTAGATGGCCAGCCGTGCGAATCGAACCCATCAAGTGACCCGAAACATCACGTTCACGAGTCCTACGCTTTACCAACTGAACTATGCGGGCTGGTCAGATTACGATATCGATTGATTGAATTTGCGTTTATTTATCGTCGCCACCGGTTGCCCATATGGGCGACGCCCCCTGAAGGCCGTTAGTATTGTTACGGGGTATAGTGCAGATACAGGACGAAACCCATCTTAAGTTACGCCTAGTTCTTTTACGTGCTTGGTGTATAGCACCGTCACACGGGACCTCGGTTTAACGTCTCATCCGAAAGACTATTAGTAATTTTAGATGGCCAGCCGTGGGGATCGAACCCACACCCTCAAGTGACTCGAAACATCCCGTTCACGAGTCCTACGCTCTACCTATTGAGCTATGTGGGCTGGTCGAGATTACGATATCTGTGTAACTCTGTCATTTTATTTTGCTTTCAATTGCTCTAGCGCTATAGCGGTTGAATTCATTTGCATACGGTATGGTGTGTACATAAGGGAGGTAATTGTTGTGAACCGTAATGTACGCACTCGAGTTTTCCTTCCTCTCGCTTTTTGAAAACGCTCCCTGACCAGGATGATTGTTCGTTTAATTCCAAAATGTTTCCATACCACTCAGAACAGTTATGTTTTCATTCTGAAAATGTTTCTTCTTTGTTGTGATTTGGAAAAGTATTCGGAATTTCTTAAACTAGACTGTGAAGTAAGTGGTTTATATATAAAACTCGCCAAGGAACGTTTATATTGTATCACTTTCTATGAGTTTAAAAGCTGTAAAGAATGACACATGGGTCATCCTCTGTGAATGGAGAGTTAATGCATCTGCAAAAAGTATCGACCCATGTCAGCCTTCGCAGTCCGCCCAGGCTGACCTGAGTCGAAACTTTTTTTTGTCAATTTTCTGCATATCTAAGGACAATTTTACCTAATGATTCTGTCGGTTGTTAGAAAAAGTTAATTTTATGGATCCATAATTGTATGACGACTTGCTTCGTGTAATGCATCACGGAGATGCATTAAACCCCAACTTTTGTCAGAGCATGGCCCATAATAATGAATTGTGTAACTTACACTGTAGATTTCTTGTTCCGTCCGTTCTGACTTCAGCATACTTAGAACCCGTTTTGCTTCTTCTGGGAAGCGCATCTGTTTGGAGGATAAGAAGAAAAAAACTTACAATAAGATACAACGGACCGTTTTAGCCAACTAGTTTAAATTGCACTCTTATCCCATTCTTGAGAATTTTACTAAATGCTTACGTAAAGCAAGTAACCAAAAATAATTCAGCCCATCGGGAGTTGTTTTACCTTTAAAATCTAAAATAAGACTGAGACTGCAATTTAGAAAGCACTTCTCTGAGCCTTGGAAATAAAAGGAAGTTACAGGTTAGGAGCATAGGGCGGCTGGTTTACAACTACCACCTTTACAGAAGCAAGAAAAGACCCGATAACATCACACCTGTGCGGGAAGGCATTCTAATGTAAAACATGGACCCCCTGATAATCCTGTGCATAGTCAGAGTTTATGACAGTATGTACTTCAATTTAGAATAACACGGACATAATTAAAGCAGCTCCACAATGCGTTGTAAGGGGACGGCGTTGATCACAATCAGACTACACAGGACGTGCATTCTGAACTCTCCATTGTCATTTTTTTTTTTTTTTTTTTCAATACAAACTTCAACAAAAAGGTTTTTTTTAACTTCCTTTTTTTTTTTTTTTTTTAAAGCCACTTGGTTTACTTGTATTAGAAGCAAAAGAGTTGTCGGTGGTGGGGACTGTATGAGTTTTCTATATAAGAGAAAGAAAATGTAGGACCTTTTTAGCTGCCCTGTAAAGGGATCTGTCAAACATGAGGTCTTGTACATGCTCCCGTCTGTAGTCAATGTAGTTTAGCGCTGTTATGTAAGGTGTCAACTCGCTTTTCTCTCGAAATCTGAAATAAAAAACCGGCACAAAAACAGAATAAAACTATTTATTAGATCTCTATACCCCGTCCCCTAGAAAAAAAAATCCGGCTCAAACACATGCGTTGCACGCGGATAAATTATCAGACACGACAGAAACAGTTTCAAATAAAGTTCCAAATATGGATGATGACGTATCTCACAGGCGTAATGCGTATGTATTGATTTGCGATTTGATTGGTCAAAATGTTACGCTATAATATTTATCCGCCATTCATAAAAAAAAAAGTTACTAGCCACTACACCATGATTTGTTGTATTTTGTTTACCGTTAACGAATAAAACTGCAAATTTTTGTCGTTGAAAATTGTAGGTATTTAAGAAAAAGAATATCGTGTTGTAGTAACTTTTCTGTTGCTTGATTTTACTTCTCTCTGAGTAAGAAAATTTTGACATCTCGCTCGACCCTTGGTCCAGCGCGATATCAAATTTTCTCACTCTGCTCGAATTAAATACAAGCACCAAGAAATTTAGTTCAACATAATATTCCGTATGTGAAATGGATTATTGAGTTGGCTCAATGACGAACCCTTAGGAATTCATGACTAAGTAAGATGTCGCTGTGATATAGTTGACATACTGCTTCAAACACACAAAAAAACATGACAAAGAGTCAAAATAGGCCCATTGTTTGCACATGTTTTGTGAAAAAAAAAAGTTTTATCACAAAGTTCTGTTGATTTGGTATCAGACAAATCAGAAATCATATTTTTACTTACTTGAAGCAATGTTCTTTTATACATCTTATACAAAATATTATAATCTTCGCCTTTTTCCGGAATCGTCGCAAAACAGCCATTCGTCTTTCTAATCGTTGTTGTTCGGCTGCCGTCGACTTTCTCCGGAGAGGTACGAAAGCACCCCCGGACCTCACGATGCCTTTCCATTTTCCCTTCTTTTCCTCTTCCTTTTTCGGATCAGGTTTAAGTGGTTCACCCCAGACCGAATGGGTGGGCGGACCGTCATCTTCAGAATCAGAGGGAGAGTCAAAATCAAGTTCGATAATTCTCATGTTTTTCACACTTTCTTCCAACTGACGGATGAGCCGTTTTCTTAAAGCTTCATTGTAATAATCTATGAATTTATTTAAATATCTTGACGAAGCTTTTGAGGCAACATCCATTCCCCTTTCTTCTTCGTGGCGTTTCGTATGTGTACTTACTGTTTTATCGTCATCTTGTGACGTCTCATCTTTCCTCACTTCCGGGCTGTCCCGAGTTGTGTCCCCTGTTTTATCCTGTGCCTGTGACTGTGACGTATTAATATATACAGTCTTGTCCCCGCCCTCGTGAGCTTTCACCCCTGGGCTGAGTGTAAATCTTTCATGTTGCTTAGGCCTCAGTGGTCTATTTCTACCCGAACTTGGTTTGTTGTTTATGAACGTTGATTGCGGCGCTTTTCCGGTCTCCATTAGCGTGGAAGTCAAATTCGCCTTGTGTGTTGCATTTGCGAAAAAGTATTTATAAATCCATTCACTCGATTGTATAAGAATTTACAATTTCATAAATAATCAATCCATAATAACCAATCGGATCACGTTATCACCAACAATTCAAAATGCAGCTTCTATCTACTCAATGCAGAATGCAGCTATTATTCACCGGCAGTTCTTAAAGTAACAATAAAACCCAAAATTAAACAAAGCGGGTGTAAAATCTCCACAACATTTTTCATACTTTTAAATGGTATGATTTAAAGTTGAATGTATTATGACACCTGCTTTGATATTTTGGCCTTTACTGGGCCTTTAATTTTGAATTAAATTCTAATTAAGAATTTCTTGTCTAGCCATATGATTGTCTCGGCAAATTATACTGCTAGTTATGAAATTCTTAATTAGAATTGAATTCAGAATTAAGTCAGAATTAACTTGTCGGTGAATGCTATCCCAAATTCCACTTCGATTTATTATTATGAAGAATAACGGCAAGAAACCCAACCACTGTTTATTTCAAAAAAAGTGTATGAAAGGCTTTGAAAGATATTCGGGATATCCTCTTTCCTTTATAATAAACTGACAGCTTTCTACACGTCACTAGAGCGTGGCCAAAACAAAAGGGTATTAATGGGAATAAACATTTTAGCAGATTAAGTTAGGGTGACTTTTTGCCGTGGTCTCGCCCTTTGTTGGGGAAAGGACAGGTCTACACTATATTCCCTACAGTGTAGATTTAGATCAGACCACAAAGAACGTGCAGTGTAATCTATGAAGTCAACTGTTCCATATTTCGCTAGATATTCTGACCAGAAAATGTCTTTGGCGACTTAATATTTGTTCGGGGGCAAAATAGGATAACTCAAACTGATAACCCAAATTTCACTATTTCATTTTTTATTTTTTTTTTTTGGGGGGGGAGGTGGAAGGAAAGATATCTTCTTATCGGACATTGTAGATTCAAGATCAGACTGCACGTTCTGTGCAGTCTGATCTTGATCTACGCTGTCCGCAAAGGGTCAGTGAGTCGCGCTTAGCAGCCAAGGGGTTAAAGTAGAATTATTCTCGTCATATTGGTCACTGTATACTGAAGATCAGATTGCACGTTTTGTGCATCTGATCTTTATCTGGACTGCTTGCAAATGGTCCAAAAGCCAGACCTAGCTAAGATAAAGAAACCGGTTTTTTTCTTTTACTGACCCACCGGTTTTAACCCTTTATCAAACAATCCTGTGTTTTAACGAACCTTCAAACGAAGACATTTGAAAAAATTATGGGAACAAGAGAAAACGCTAGTAACTAGCATTTTTTTTTTCGTTTTGTTTTCTTTTTCACACGATGTTTTCTACTCTTCTTTTAGACACAAATCCCATCACAGTTTAACTTGTCGCAAAAGCTTTCAATTTGGAAAAGTCTCAAGTTTTGTCATTTAGTAAAAAGTTAAACTAGAATTCTCGTACTAAAGATTTAACTTTCATCAACACTTTAACAAACAACCATATGTTTTATAGGCCCCGAGGGAAAATGTTTCTTTTGAAAACGCTGAATATAAAGGAGAAAATGTTGGTAAACATCAATTTAATCTTTTTGCCACAATATTTTTAACGATTTCCTGTACAAATCCTATAATATAAGCCATGATTGATTTGTCGTCTGCATATTTTTCAATGCGGTTTTTCTAAGCTTTTGTCGTCTGTTAAAGGGTAAACTGTTGACACTGCCTTTTGTTCTTTATCTTAAAGTAATGAACCGTTGTAAGAATGACAGTAAATTTATTTAAGACTGAAAGACAATATCCTTTTTAGGGTTTTTAAATTTTTTTGATGGAAATCGAGTGTAGTTTAATCTTTAACTGCGATTGGTGACTGAAAAAGCATTCGCGGACTGTGTAGATCAAGATCAAACTGCACAGAATATCTGATCTTTGATCTACACCGTCCGCTGCCTGATGCTAGGCTAAGCTACGGTCAAAAAATATATGAGCCATGCTCTGGCAAAAGGGGGTTTAATGCATCTCCGTAATCCATCATACCAAGCAAGCCATCACATACTTATGGATCCATAACAGCCACTTTTTTTAACAGCCGACTTGATCATGGGGTAGACTAGTCCTTGGACATACATAAAATTGACAGAAAGCGAACAGTTTCGGCCCAGGTCAGCCTGCGCGGACTGCGCAGGCTGACCTGGGTCGGAACTTTTCGCAGATGCATTAAGCCCCCTTTTCACAGAACATGGCTCATATTTATTTGAAGTGCAAAAATCTCCTTTTCGATAAAAAAAAGGTTGAGTTTATATTTAGTCGCCATTGAAAGAGTTATTTGATAAATGTTGAATGCATTGTACTCTCTCTCTCTCTCTCTCTCTCTCTCTCTCTCTCTCTCTCTCTCTCTCTCTCTCTCTCTCTCTCTCTCTCTCTCTCTCTCTCTCTCTCTCTCTCTCTCTCTCTCTCTCTCTCTCTCCTCTCTCTCAAAAATAAGACACAAAACTACCTACAGGTTTGAAGTAATATAATATTTGTTTAATAACATAATTCTTTTCATAAAAATGCCAGTCTAAAACAAAATTGCATTTGGCTATTCAGTGTATACTCCATGAGAGTGATTTCGCTTTTCTGTTGTAAATAAACCACTTACAGCATCGTTGACTATAAAATCTGTGCCAAGTCCAGATTGCTCAGTCGGTAGCTTACAGGACTTGAGAACAGGTTCGATCCCCGGCTCGGCCAAATTCTTTCCAAAGACTGATGATAGTCATTGGAACAGGATTCATTCCTCTCTCACCGCTGACCATCGTGTTGACGATGGCTATGTGCGGAAGCAGCCAGTGGCTTGGAAAGAATATTGTACGGAGTACTGGTAAAGAAAATCCAGAAAAGCATGGATAGGTGCACTGGCCGCCGCGATATAACTGAAATAATGTTGAAAACGGCGTTAAACACCATACAATCAATCAGTCAATCTATAAAATCTACAACGTTTTCACTTGACTTTGGAAATGTGGTAAATCCTTGCTCAGAAAGGCATAACGTATTTCATGTTGCAAAAAGAGCCAAATAAATTCAGCTCAAGAACAGAGATTTTGCGGACCTTTTTCGAACAGTGTAGATCAAGATCAGACTGCACAGAATGTGCAGTCTGATCTTGGATCTACACTGTCCGATTAGGAGATGTATTTCTAAAAAAAAATTCATTTGAAATAGCAAAATGTGGATTTTTACTATCGGCTTGAAAGTTTCATTTCACTTTTTTTTAAGCAAGATAAAGCTTAGGAAAGTTAGCTTGCAGCGAGTTATGTTGTCTAATCCATCCATTTTTGCTTGCTTTAGACAATAATTGAGGTATCTGGTTGATTGTCAAAGTTCAAAGTTCAGCAGACAAGGTCAAGAATTACCTCTAGCGCCGAATAAACCAAATGCAAATTTTGATTTTGGAATTAGACCCAGGTTAATGCAATTTCGTTGCTGCCTTTTGTCTGCACTGTTTCAGTAAAGCGGACAGTCTAGATCAAAGATCAGACTACACGTTTTGTGCAGTCTGATCTTGATCTACACTGGCCGCAAAAGCAACACTAGTAGTGAAAGGCATTTTAAGAGTTAAATTAATATGCCTCTTGCACTTTAGTTCCTTGTACCGTTGTTCTCATATGACGCCGTACACCGACTGTGTCCAGGGACTTTAACAACATGGTCTTTCTGTACGCATGCCAGTCTACACTTTCTTGTAGCCTCTGTTGAAGCTCTTCCTCTGTTGGGTACGGACACAACTGAAATATAAACAAGGACAATTGCATGTGGGTGCACATGTTCGGTTTTCGTCGTTCTTCCTGAAAAATTTATTTGCTCGAGAGAAGAGACATAACTATGCTGTTATTGATAGCCGCTGATATTTATCTCCCTTTAATGAAAGCAAGTGAAATAGGCTAGGCAAGGTGTCGGCGTGCTTATGTAGGCCCGTGTTTATTATCTGAGGCTAAAATATTCGAGACATGTTCCTGCAAAATGGGGTTTAAAGCATCTTTGTAATACATTATACCGAGCAAGTCATCACATTATTATGGAATCATAAAATACATTCTTTCCAAAAACCGACTGAATCAATAGGTAGAACTGTCCTTTGACTTGCAGAAAATGGACAATAGCAAAAACGTTTCGACTCAGGTCAGCCTGTGCTGACATGAGTCGATACTTTTTGCAGATGCATTAAACTTCCTTTTCAAAAATCATGTCTCGTTTTTTTAAAAAATTTAATTGCCATTCGTGTTATCTTGAAAAAATGTCATGAAATTATTGTTACGGGAGACCACTCCTTCACGCATAGCTTCATCTCGATTTATATACAATACCTAACAACTGCGTTAGGGGGAATTCTCTTGAAGAGAGTTCTCTTTAGCTCAGTGAATATGGTGTTGGCCTTTCGTCCCGGCGTTCTAGGTTCGAATCCTGCCCGGTCCCTGTATTTCTGCTATGCATTTGTTCATTTGTTTCTTTGTTACGGACTTTGTTCGTAAGATGGGGGCTCGTCCGGGAGTGGCCAGTGAGCCATTAATCCCATTTGTTGTCTAAAAACGGACTTCCTGCCTAATAAGGCTTTGAGTCATCAATAAATGATGACTTTAAGAGGGGGTGTGTTACGGGAGACCACTCCTTCATGCATGGCTTCATCCCGATTTAAATACAATACCTAACAACTGCGTTAGGGGGAATTCTCTTTGGCTCAGTGGTTATGGTGTTGACCTTTCGTCCGTGCGTTCTAGGTTCGAATCCTGCCCGGTCCCTGTATTTCTGCTATGCATTTGTTCATTTGTTTCTTTGTTACGGACTTCCTTCGTAAGATTATCAAGGTAGCAAATAGCCATGCCGGTCTTACCCACATCCTTTCCTAACCCCTAGCCCCTGAAAGTCATAAACAATTTCCAATTCACTCATGAGCGTTTTTTTCCCCCCAGTTCTTTGATTGACTACATGATTAATTTGATTGATTGGCCTACTGTTTGGTGTTTAACGTCGTTTTCAGCACTAGTGCAGATAAACAGCGACAACCAGTGCACCTATACATGCGTTCCTGGCACAAATTTTACGCGTACTTTGCTAATTGAAATGAAATTGGAAAAAAAACTGCTTCTCTTACCTCTTGCCTCATTTCATTCAGCAACTTATCCGAAGCATGTTCCAGATAAAAGTGTTTGTTTATAAGTATACAGTCGGCTCCTTTACTGACCACCGAGAAACTTGGTTGTTCTCCAATTATAAGGTCGGACAAACCCTGAAATAGTAGCATTCTCTGCATGTACATCAAATATAGTCTGCATATTTCACTGCCAATGGGGAATTAAATAGCTTTTTCGGGCCGCGTTGATTAAGATCAGAATACACAGAACGTCTAAACCTGGCGTTGGGATATAGAAATAGAAATATATTTAGAATAATTGATAGGTATGGCCTGTGGTTTCGAAAAAAATAAAAAGTTGATAACATTAATTACTTATTTTGCGCGATTTATCAATGACTTAAAACCTTTTTATCATCATTTCCACATAGAAGCGACAGTAAACGAGATTTTGGTTGAGGAACTTTACTGTCAACAAGCTATGAAGCTGACGGTTTAAAAGAAGAAACAGAGAACCATTTATACTTACGAAGACTTGACCTTTTGTTAAAGTATGTACAAGTACAAATTCTGGATTTTGATTGGTATTTTCATCCTCGTCTTTCTCCTGTAATAACAGTTTTTTTTTTTTAAATTTCTAAGTCAGATAACCCTTCATAAAAAAAAATAAGAATCCGTATTTTAACGACCTGTATGGAGAAGGCTTTTGAAAACTTCGAGAGAAAACCATAGCCCACAATGTTTTTATTCCACTGAAAAGAAATCTTTAAATGCTTTCAATATGAAGCCCAAGTTCTGACAGGGATAAAAGAGATCTTGAATATGAACCCCATTCTTCTATTTCTACGGCTTCTCATCCTGTGTGATGAAGCGTAGGAAATCATGAAAAATAAAAAAAATGAGTAAACAGAATGGGGAAAATACATGTATTATCTTAGTTCTTTAATTGCAAAATAAATTTTGCCGCAGGTGACTTGAAAGTTTCCTCGTGAAAATATAGTGGATCAAAACTGATTAAAGTGAACTAGCTAACGTCTAATTAACGTGCATTAAAATTTGTGATAAAAAAATATATTTCAATACATGTATAATATGATATACGTGTTCGACAGACTTATGTTACAAATGACAAGCACCTAGGTTACTATTGTACAAAATACTTTGCAATATTATAAAAGACGTTACAATACTCTTAAAAATAAAAATAACCAGAAGGGCTCAACAGCACTTTTTACAGTTTTGAGAAAATCAAGTTTAAAGATTACAACTTGTCTGAAAAATTCATTCTTTTTTCAAAGTGAACGATATTACACTGACATGTATATGGTATCCTAATTGTCAAGCATGCAAATTATGAATGCTCTTAGTCTATCTAAAATGCCGTATTTGGTAGTTTTTGTTGATGAGCCCTTCTGGCCGGAACACTTTTGTAACTATTAGAGTAGAATTTTTTGGCACCCAAAAGGGCTCAACAGATTCACTGAAGTGATTCTGCTTTTCAGTAAGCAAATAAAATTAATTTATATTCCAACTGTTATCACTATATATGTCTTTACAAAACGTTAAGTTCACACACATAAGAAAAACATAGGGTTCACTACTCAGAATCCAGTTCTTCTTCTACAATATCAGGAGATCCCAAACAGTCTTTAACTTTAGTATCAGTGGGAAGTTTTTCATAAAAGTTCCAATACTGTTCTGGGATGACATGAAAACTACAAAGTTCTAGTAAGTCTTTTTTCTTCGCGATTGAGATTGGAACTTTGGCATCGTATTTCCTTGGAAGTTCAGGTGTAAATGATGGACGACCTCTTTAAGACCTGGCAACATTAACCGATTTAAAATCTGTGCTAGTAAAGTCATACTTTACTTGGATTTGATCAGGGTTGTCTTTACTTACTCTTAGCACTTTTACTTTTAACCAATTTACTTTCATTCCTTTGGTATCAGTCTTAAAATTCTTGAAATTTGCTGTAGAAAATCTTTTCAGATCGTAAAAAGTATTGAATCTCATTGGGATGACTGTGTATGGGTTATTGCGACGTGCCATATGAAATATCGTATCCCACTGGTCAGGTATAAAAATTGATGTTCTTTTCTTTGCATGTTCTATCGCAAAATGCATCGAGTCACACTCCATTTGTGTATGACCCGATTCCAAGAATTTCTGCTCGATAACCTTTATGTTTGGATTTGTATTAACAGTGTATAACAAGCCAGCTGCCAGGAACTGGTTCCTATTTTGTCCGGAACAACAGTCGGAATAAAGTGTAACCTGCTCCACATTGGATGGTAGTGAATTGATGTGTGTAATAACACAA
Source organism: Hippopus hippopus (assembly GCA_946811185.2). Lineage (NCBI taxonomy): Eukaryota > Metazoa > Mollusca > Bivalvia > Cardiida > Cardiidae > Hippopus > Hippopus hippopus. The sequence continues at coordinate 61,265,552 of OX328102.1, forward strand.
GTACCGATTTCAGACGATCCTCTTTGCCCATTTGATTCATCCCATACATAACAAGTTCTTTTTTTATCAGCAAGGGAGAAAAAAGTAAGATTGTATGTATTCAGTTTTCTTTTGTAATAAATCTGACTGACATTTGAACAAGTTGGAAGGACAACTTCAAGGTCAAAAGTTACAGCATAGAATGATTTATCCACCTTGGCTTTCATCTTGCCTTTTTCCTTCTCTGCTCTTACCTTGTTCTTTCTTTCAATGTGATTATGGTACTCAATTTCATCATCCTCTGTCAAACGCCCACTCTTTGTTTTTTCTTCATACACATTGCATGTTTGACAAGCATCTTTTTTTGTTCTATGAAATGAGTAATTATACTCAGAACACGTCTATAGACTTTCTTAGAAACAAGCTGTACATTTTTTTCTTTGCATTTCAATGTGTAAAGTCCATACATCTTTCTTATTGTTAGGTCTTGTTCTAAAAATTTTCGGCCTGACGTATTTCTTACATAATGGGAATCCATGATTGGAAATTATTCTATGTGTTTTTTCACATACGAAATTCTGCTGTTATCAATTTTATTTGCTGGTGAGTGTTTCCCTCTTTGATCGCTCCCAGAAAAAGTACCATGTTTTTTTTTTTTTTTGTTTTTTTTGATAATGTATATCTCACTAACTTGTCTCCAATGCAAAGAGTCCTCAGGAAGAATTGTTTGCAAACACGAATCTTTTCATTGCCAACTGCTAATAGAAAACTTACGACCATATCTTGCACTAGTGTTTTTTTCTTCAACATGCTAACAAATAAAGTCCCTTTGCCTTTCGTATGTCATATTTTTTCAATAGTAAGTATTGAAAATCAATAATCTGGTGTCTTTTGAAATATTCTCTACACATCTATTTTTACAGTTTTTTACATTTTGGAGGTTGAACAGTTCTGGGTCCAATAACGATTTTTGTTGAGGGTGAAAAATATTCTTTACCTGCAATTCTGCTAGCTTTGCGTATCGTTTTTTTCCATTGATGAAAATTAGACCTGCGTTTTCTCGTTAATTTCTTTTTGATTGGAGACAGGTAATCAGCATCTTTTCTTGGAGTAACAACTGCATTTTTGGACAAAGATGATTTTGTTGGTGTTTTGGTCAGCTTATCACTGTTGTAGAATTCTCCAGAAGTTGTTGGCTCAGGTATGAAGTTTTGTGTTGTTGTATCTTGTTTGTTTGAAACTTTAGAAGATGCTGTTTTTTTTTTACATGCATCATAATGTTCAAGCCACGCACAGCAAGGTAACACAAATATACAAATATATCATAGGTGATGGATCACAAGTATGTAAATCTGGTACAATCTGGATAACTGGACTATTGAGTTTGCTTGTATAGATTGTAATCCTCCTCTTTAGGTAATTAGCTGTTGCTAATGGTATGATGTCTGAAAGCTCCACATTCCAAACTCCGTCCTTTTTCAGATTGTTGACATTTTCAACATACTGATGTGATAGTTCAACTTCATCCAGACTTGTACTTCCTGTTGTATAGCCCTTGTAGTGGTCTTCATGATCCAAGAGATGGTTACACAGTACTTGTCTTAACTCAGTGGCAGAAATGGACAAATTAATTTGGGCAAGGATAGCATTAAAGTAACAATTTCCATCAGGATATACAGCCCTTCTTTCCAATCCATTACTCCTTAGTAAAGTCAAAAGTCTAGTGTCTGCAAATCTTCTCAATATTTTTTTCAGTTTATGCTCTGTTCTGCTCTTTTTAAGTGCCAATTCTAGCTCATTCTTCGTTCTTTGACAAATCCTTTTCTTAGATAAATGTATTTTGACTTTTCTCTGTTCTGGTCCACTTTGCCTACTTTTATTTGAACTTTTGTATTTGGAATAAGAAATGGCGCATCTGCTTCTCTTTGTCTCACTTTTGAGAGGTATCTTTCGTTTCTTACAAGATTTTAATTTTCTCATTTTTGCAATAGGAGTCCCAGAATTGCTTTCACTTGAAGATTCCTTTCCTGAAGGTTCATAGGTTTTGTCAAGATCGCTATCATCATATTCTGAGGAAGAAAGTTTCTCATTTGTCTGTCCTCTTGCTTTACTTTGTAGATGTTTTCAAACATAATATAATGATAGGTTTTCATCAGAAGAATAATCGGTTTCGTTTTGTTCTTTAGGGGTAGTTTGAGCTTTCTTCATTCCTATCAAACTGACCAATGGGACATTTTCATCAGATGATTCACATGATAACACTGCTTGGTGGTCGAAAGTATTTAGAACAGCTGGAGAATACAGCTCCTCATCTGACCACACATCCTCTCCATCCATTCTGTTTGACCTAAAATATGTCAAACTGTTCCATAAATACTAGAGCAACTCATTATATTTCATCGCGTAACATGTATTCAAGACATCAATTACCTAACAGGATATCAATTATAAAGGTTCAAAATGAACAAATGCTGGGAGCCAGAAGGGCTGAACATAAAATTAAGTCAGAAATAGATGACTTACAATATTACAGAATAAAAACAATTTCCTGCTCCTGTGCCCTTTAACTTATCTCTTTATTGTATGACATGATATAAATATTCTCAGCACAGGTTGAATATCAAAATTGCAGTGTTAAAAGTTATGCAGCCAGAAGGGCTCATCAGCATATTATTGCAAATACTATTTCATGCACTTTTTTCTACAATAACAATAGAAGAAGGATACAGATTTTCAGGAAAAAAATACATTAAATATCAAAACAAAACTTACCTTGTATATCTTTTCTCTGGTACACAAACTTGCTATCCTCATGTACTGTTTAAATGTCCAGTAAAACAAAAAATGAACACTTGTATTCTGATCTGGCCTTTGTGTCCTGAATCCAGAATTTCACTTCGGGTTATCATTTTGTAATAAAAGATAAAAGGTGTCACGATACATCATTTAGATGTGTTCACTAATTAGCTGAAAGTGTCTGGACAGTATCACAACTCTGATATGCTGTTGAGCCCTTCTGGCTGCACAAATGTAGCTGTTGAGCCCTTATGGCCCCCGAAATTAAGGTAACTTTCTGATGAGCCCTTATGAAAAAAGGTACTTTTAGTAGGAATTTTAGAAAAATTCTTAATGCCCCAGAAAGATGACATCTTACATGTTTCAAAAATACAAAAAAGTGAAAATTGATGATTTTTGTTGTTCAGCCCTTCTGGTCGTCAAGGGGGTTAATATGTTACAGTTGTATAAAAATAAAATTACAATAATATAGAATACGTTACAACAGAGTAAGGTACTTTACAATAATGTAAAGTACTTTCCGATCATGTGAAATACGTTACAATAGAAAAAAATACATTACAATAGTGTAAAATACCTTTCAATAGTATAAAACACATTTGAATTGTGTAAAATACGTTTCAAAAATATAAGATACGTTTTAATAGTGTAAAATATGTTTCAACAATATAAAATACGTTTCAGTGGTGTAAAATACGTCACAGTAGAGTAAAATAAGTGAAAGAATTGTTACCGCGTGTCTAGTAGCACCCGGATCTAGATCTTCCTGTATAGTACGTATATGTGGTTGAAATCCGCCCAGTTCGGCCTCCTCCTCATTGACAATACTATTACTGCGATACTTCCGTGCTAGAAGAAGATATACATGTATCTACTGTGTGAAAAATGGAAGATAAGATGAAGAAAGATAGCATTATTTATCTATGTTCGAGCAAAAAGATACGGTCCTTACGGCCTTTCTGGCAAATATGAAATATTCATGCTGACAGATTGATTTAACCCTTTACCAAACGACAAAATTTTAGACTGGTCAAAATTGAAAGCACTTGCAGACGACAAAATAAACGTAACTCAAAAATTGAAACTTGTTTTCAGCAGGGTAGAAAACATTGTGGGAAAAGGAGAAAATGCTGGTTACCAGCATTTTCTCCTTTCCCACAATGTTTTCAAAAGGCTTCTATCCTAAGGTCGTAAAAACCAGGGATTGTTTGGTAAAGGGTTAACCTTTTTAAGTGCATAAATTACACATATATTTTGTTCTACTTTGAAATTTGAAAACTGTTGTGAATTGAACTAGGAATGTTTCTAATAACGATTTGTGAAATGCAGGACTATGTCTTGTCAACCAACAGTCTGCTCTTGCCAATCCTTTGAAAATTTTGAAGAACAACGATTTGTTATTCCTAACAAATATAGTCATAGCATACAAACATATCTTCATAGTTTTCTAAAGGAAGACTCGGAAAATGTGGAAAAGTTTAAGATAATGTATTGTTAATTGTAGCCTACTACTTATCCAATCTTTAAATGCAACAGAAAAAGTAGCTGTATTTATTTCATTGAACGTCACTAAAATATCGTCCTCCTCCGAAAAAAATCTGGAAATGCCAAACATACCCAGTCTGCCTGATACAGATCTTCTTCTGTTTTTAGCTTGTGTCCTTTTGTCGGACAAATCTTCACTTGCCTGATATTTTTTGAAAATTCCATACTTGCTTTCATCCTCTAGGTAGCGTCCTGATTCCATCTGGGAGAGGTCCACGCTAAATAATGGAGTTAATCCTTTACCAACAATCCCGACTTTTAACGGTCCTGGGGGTGGGGGGGAAGACTTTTGAAAACAATATGGGAAAAGGAGAAAATGCCGGTTACAAACATTTTCTTCTTTTCCAAAATGTTTTCTACAATCCAAAAACAAATTTCATTTTTTTTAGTAATATTTATTTTGTCGTCTGGAAATGCTTTCAATTTAGACTTGTCGTTTCGGAAAGAGTCAAAGAACTGACTACTTATGCTGACAACACAAATAGCGACTACTCAAATAGTTTTGCTGAAGTATTTTTTCTGTTATTTAGCTATTGTAAACTAAGAAACAAGCTGACGTTGTGTGCGGTCATAAACTAGTGGCAAAATAGCTAAACAATTTTAATCTTTTGATCATTCTTAAAGTTCATTTGGAAAAAAAAATGTAGGGCGCGTTGTGTAAATAGGATATACATGTAACCTATTTTCATTATCACTTTCACTCTATATACATAGTATTCTAGAAACATAAAGAACATTCATTGGTTTTTCCATTGTGGTTATTTTTAGAAACAGGTTGTTAGTAAACAAGTCGATTACCAATCCATGTTGCCATCTTTCTAGAAAAGACTAATCTAGAATTTTCCAAGCTGATATAAATAGGAGTGACTTACTTCGTGGATTTGGATTTTGAACTTAGACTTGTGGCTTTGAGGATATAGAATTAGTCAAAAGTGTTGGATTTAAATTGGAATATAGATCTGTAAGTTGGAATTATTTATTTCTTAAACAGGTTGCTCATATCTATTTACAAGTTAAAACTATTGTTAATTTAGGTTTTAGGAACCAGAAATTTCATACTTTTTGTAGTCTAAACATAATTCTTAATTTTGAGGGAATTATTCTATTTCTTGTTCGAAGATTAAAAATTGTCAAAATTTCATTCAAACTTAACTCTTATTGTACTCTTTTGTCTTTATTCATTAATAAATATCGTTAATTGTGAAAGGCTTGTTGCTGGTTTTCTTTCTCGTTACGCTTGTCTCGTAACAGAAATTGAGGACTCGTCCGGGATTGATTATCTAGTCATTTTGGATATACTTTGAAATTATTTTGAACTTAAAGTGTATTAGATAATAAAAAATAATAATAATAAAATAAAATTTGATTTTTGTTCTACTGAACCAGCAAAAAGCAATCATGTCTTTTGATCTTGAAAAATTTATTGCTGAGCCTTCTCAGGAGTTGTTAAATTTGGCAAAAAAGTCTGATTTATTAGATCTTGCTTCTCATTATAAACTGACTGCCATTAAAGGTACTATGTTAAAGCATGAATTAAGAATTCTATTGTTCAGTTTTTAGTTGATGAAGAAATACTTGACTCGTCTGCTCTGTCTCTGATCCTTGTTTCTCAAACAGACATTAAAGCTAATACTGAGTTAGAAAAATTAAAACTACAGATGAAAAAAGAAGAGAGATTACAGGAGAAAAAATTAAATTTAGAGCAAGAAGAAAAAAAATTAGAATTAAAACTAGAGCAAGAAGAAAGAATGAAAGAAAAAGAATTAGAGTTAGAAAAAGAAAGAAAAATGTATGCTGAATTAGAAGAAAGAGAAAAGGATAGGCAATTTCAGATGAGAACGAAAGAATTAGAAATAGAAAATAAAGAAAAACCATCTTTGCATGTGTTCAATGACTTTGACATAACAAAACACCTCAGACCTGTTCCGCCATTTCAAGAACAGGAAGTTGATAAATACTTTTCACATTTTGAAAGATTTGCTGAAAATTTGAAATGGCCAAAAGAACACTGGACCTTACTCTTGCAAAGCGTTGTAACTGGAAAGGCTGGCGATATTTTTTCTCAACTAAGTAATGAACAGCTTTCTAATTATGATAATGTTAAGGAATTGATTCGAAAGGTTTATAAATTGGTACCTGAAGCATATAGACAAACATTTAGGAATTGCAGAAAAGAAAATGGTCAAACCCATGTTGAATTTGCTAGAACTAAAGAACAATTATTTGATAGATGATGCCATTCAAAGAAAATAGATTCAGATCATGGAAAACAGACAATTATTGTTAGTTGAAGAATTTAAAAGGTGCCTTAATTCAGATATAAAAACTTTCTTTGATGAGAAAGAAGTTGAAACATTAGAAGAAGCTGCTTGCTTAGCAGACAACTTTGACTTGACCCATAAGGTCTCTTTTATAAATAAATCAAACCCTCGAAAACCTTTTTATTCATCTACTGGTCCTAAACCAAATTTTAATCAACATAATGACAATTCCAATCAGAATAGTCCCAAACCCAATTCTCCTTATGAAGCCAAAAGTCAAAATCCCTTATATCGACCCTCTTGTAATTATTGCAAAGAATCAGGTCATATTATTTCTGCATGTCCTGTTTTAAAAAGAAAACGGGAAAAACAAGAAGGTCATAAGCCTACAGGCCTAACTTCATTAAAGTCTACACCTCAGTCGTGTTTTAAAGACCAAACCTTTGTCCAGGCCAAAGTACCTGATACTGATACTGTTATGGAGATTTATGAACCATTCTCATCAGATGGTTTTGTGTCACTAGAAAGTGATTTTGCCCAGTCTACCCCTATTAAAATTTTATGTGATACTGGAGCTTCTCAATCTCTTATTTTAGCAGATGTCCTGCCTTTTTCTGAGAAGACTTCTTCTGGGACAAGTGTCCTTATTCAGGGTTTAGAATGTGGATTTGTTCATGTTCCGCTTCATAACATTTATTTGTCTTCAGACTTAATTAATGGTCCAGTGACTGTTGATGTCAGAAAAAATTTACCTTTTAAAGGTGTTTATTTCTTATTAGGCAATGATTTAGCCGGAGATAAGGTAATTGTTAATCCACTTGTAACTGACACACCTTGCATGGATCAATCACCCGATCCGATGGAGGAAGAAATTCCTGACCTTTACCCGTCATGTGCAGTTACTAGAGCTATGGCAAAAAAAATGCCATTTTGACTGAAAATCAGTCTGATATTGACTTATCTGATTCTTTGTTGGGTCATTTATTTAAAAATCAAATTAACAGGTCTATTTCACAAAACCCGTCTGTAAGTCAGACAAATTCTAAACATAATTCATCAGAATTAGATTATATATCTTCACCCTTAGTTAATGAAGGCCATGATACAAGGTCAAGGTCAAAACTAAGTGAAGACCAACACAATGATCCAGAACTTGCACCTTTATTTCAAAAAGCTGTCAGTGAAACTGATCTTTCACAGGAACCTGTCTGGTTTTATATAAAGAAATGGAATATTAATGAGAAAGTGCGCCCTCCTGAAGTCTCTGTTGATGACAAGTGGGCTGTCAATCATCAAGTCGTCGTTCCTAAATCTTATAGATCAGAAATATTAAGCTTAGCTCATGAAACACCTATGTCAGGTCATTTAGGTATCAATAAAACCTATCACAAAATTCTTAATCATTTTTATTGGCCTGGTCTAAAACTGATGTATCAGATTATTGTAGGTCTTGTCATACTTGTCAAATGGTAGGCAAACCCAACCAGGTCATAACTTAGGCTAAACTACAGCCGATCCCTGCATTTGATGAACCTTTTAGCAGGATTATAATTGATTGTGAAGGTCCATTGCCAAAAACTAAGGCTGGTAATGAGTACCTATTGATTATTACGGGTGCTTCCACCCGTTTTCCTGAAGCAATACCTTTAAGAAATATAAAATCTAAAACAATTGTCAAAGCTTTAGTGAAATTTTTCACTTTTGTAGGACTTCCTAAATCGGTTCAATCTGATCAAGGGTCAAATTTTATGTCTGGCATTTTCCAACATTTGATGCACGATTTGGGAATTAAAGAATATAGATCATCTGCATATCATTCTGAAAGCCAAGGTGCCCTTGAACGGCTACACCAGACCTTAAAAAATATGATAAGGTCATATTGCTTTGACACACGAAAGGATTGGGATGAAGGTATACATCTTTTACTCTTTGCAGTAAGGGAGTCTGTACAGGAATCTCTTGGTTTTAGTCCCTTTGAGCTTGTTTTTGGCCACACAGTTCGTGGACCTTTAAAACTTTTAAAAGAAACATTTCTTTCACAAGAAGATTCTCCTTTAAATTTACTTCAGTATGTATCTGACCTTAGAAAAAGATTATTCAAAGCTTGTGGGGTTGCAAAATCAAATTTATAGAAAACTCAATGTAAAATGAAAGAAAGATATGACAAAAATACTAAAGAAAGAAATTTTAAACCTGAAGATAAAGTTTTGGGTCTTCTACCAATTCCTGGTAGGCCTCTACAAGCAAGATATTTTGATCCTTATTCTGTAGAGAAAAAGGTCAGTGACTTAAATTATGTGATAACAACACCTGGCAGGCGAAAGGAAAAGATATTATGTCATATTAATATGTTAAAGGAATATGTTGATAGGGATAATTCAAATATTTCACCAATAAATGTAGTTTCCTCAGTCTCTCAAAATCAAATTCACATTAACCATGAAGACATAAATTGTGAAGAAATGAACTTTGATAAGTCTAACCCTATTCGTTCAAAACTTCAGAATTCTGACATTTTAAGAAATTTAGATAAAAAACTTTCACATTTAAATAATAATCAAAAAGACGAATTAAAAAAGTTAATTTCTGTATATGAGCACCTGTTCCCTGATATTCCAACACGGACAGATACAATATACCATGATGTGGACATTGAAAATTCAAAACCAGTGAAACAACATCCATATCGAATGAATCCCAAGAAACTGGAGCATCTTAGAGAAGAAATCAAGTATCTATTGGACAATGGCTTTATTGAACCTAGTCAAAGTGAATGGAGTTCTCCCTGTATTCTTGTACCAAAGCCAGATAGAACTATTCGTATGTGCACTGACTATAGAAAAGTTAATACTGTGACCAAGACCGATTCGTTTCCAGTGCCAAGAGTAGATGACTGCATTGACAATATCGGTCATCAAAATATGTAACCAAATTTGATCTTCTAAAGGGATTTTGGCAAATTCCTCTCACTGAAAGAGCTAAAGAGATCTCTGCATTTGTAACTCCTGATGGACTTTATCAGTACAAAGTTATGCCTTTTGGGATGAAAAACTCGCCGGCAACATTTCAACGTCTTATCAACATGATGATATCTGGATTGGACGACTGTAGGGCCTACATCGATGACGTCATCATTCACAACGATGATTGGGATGAACATCTAAAGACTATCAGAGAATTTTTTGACAGACTGACTAAAGCCAAATTAACAATTAATCTTGTTAAAAGTGAATTTTGTCACGCTAGTTTAACATTTTTGGGTCATGTTGCTGGACAAGGACAGGTAAAACCCGTAGAAGCTAAAGTAAAAGCTATTTCTAATTTTCCTGTACCTACATGCAAAAGACAACTTATGAGATTTCTTGGTATGGCTGGTTACTACAGAAAATTCTGTGGTAATTTTTCTGTCATTGCTGAGCCACTGACAAGTCTTCTCAGCAAACGCAAAAAATTTATATGGAATGATGATTGTCAAAAAGCTTTCGATAAAGTAAAAGCCATACTAAAAAGTGAACCAGTTCTTTTAGCTCCTAATTTTGAAAAAGAATTTAAGCTTGCAGTAGATGCTAGTGATACTGGTGCAGGTGGTGTTTTACTTCAAGAAGATTGTAATGATGTAGATCATCCGGTTAGTTATTTTTCTAAAAAGTTTCACAAACATCAGAAAAACTACTCAACAATAGAAAAAGAGTGTTTATCTCTCATTCTTGCTCTTCAACATTTCGAAATATATTTGTCGTCTTCTCCTGCACCCATCATTGTATATAGTGGTCATAATCCTCTGATTTTTATCCATAAAATGAAAAACAAGAATCAGCGTTTACTCAGATGGAGTTTGTTTTTACAAGAGTATAACATGGATATCAGACACATAAAAGGTAGATATTATATTATCCCTAATGCTTTGTCTAGAGTTTAACTTGTAAATAGTTAACATTTGACTTTATGTATAATGTATTTTCATGTACATTTATGTGTAATGATATGTTTTCTATTCTAACAAAAAAAAGTTTTAATTCTTAAAACTTTCTTTTCCTTTAGGAGGGGAAGTGTTGTGTAAATAGGAAAATACATGTAACCTATTTTCATTATCACTTTCACTCTATATACATAGTATTCTAGAAACATAAAGAACATTTATTGGTTTTTCCATTGTGGTTATTTTTAGAAACAGGTTGTTAGTAAACAAGTTGTTTACCAATCCATGTTGCCATCTTTCTAGAAAAGACTAATCTAGAATTTTCCAAGCTGATATAAATAAGAGTGACTTACTTGGTGGATTTGGATTTTGAACTTAGACTTGTGGCTTTGAGGATATAGAATTAGTCAAAAGTGTTGGATTTAAATTGGAATATAGATCTGTAAGTTGGAATTATTTATTTCTTAAACAGGTTGCTCATATCTATTTACAAGTTAAAACTATTGTTGATTTAGGTTTTAGGAACCAGAAATTTCATACTTTTTGTAGTCTAAACATAATTCTTAATTTTGAGGGAATTATTCTATTTCTTGTTCGAAGATTAAAAATAGTCAAAATTTCATTCAAACTTAACTCTTATTGTACTCTTTTGTCTTTATTCATTAATAAATATTGTTAATTGTAAAAGGCTTGTTGCTGGTTTTCTTTCTCGTTATGCTTGTCTCGCGAAGAGAAAGTCGCTGGTACAAAAGCTCTTGGGTTTAGTTGGTCAACACTATTAGCATTTAAGCCCTTGGCACAGACACTGGTGAATTCTTCCTGATAGGGAGCGTTGATAGTGCTTAAATACACAGCAATGTATTACAGTCTATGAAAATTTTCATGATATCGTCATGAATGTTGCTAGAATGATATGATTTTTCTATGACCGCGTGAAAAAATATTATCAGCATTTTTCACGTCTTTAGATAAATATTTCAAATATTTAAAAAGTCTTTATCTCACGGCTCATAGACAAAAGATCGCCTAGTAGATAATTAATTTAGTTTCGTTGGATGAAGTACGACTAAAGACTTGTTATAATTAAGGAATGAACAGATTATTTTTTTTTGTTTTTTTGTTTTGTTTTCATGGAGGTATGAAAAAAAAAAACCTAATCACATTTTTGTATGAAACCGCTCTTTGCGGTTTCATACAAAAGTGTGATTATTATTTTTTTTTTTTTTTTTTTTTCATACCTCCATGAAAACAAAAAAAAGTTCTTTTCATTCCTTATAATTCAATATCACAGACAACAAATATGCACTTAAATTTTACTCTAAATGCTTTTTTTTGTAAATCCAACATTGCGTATTTATCTAATGTCCATTTCATTGATATTTCATAGCGCGGTAAATCTGCTCGTTCATGACGTAATAATGATGTAATTCATGACGTCATTATAGTATTGAACATTGGCAGATTTAGTAGATTTATTATTAACAGTTCAATACGCTAGAAGTAAGTTGAAAATAAGTTTGTTAGGACCCAGCAAAGTGACAATGAGTTTAAGCTCTCTCTTTGAATTTACTGATGGCTATTTTTTTTCAATGTTCAGAGAAAATAAATTTAGCTAGAAATTTGAAATTCGGACTGGATATAAAATCAGACAGAAAAACATTATGGAATTTCGTATACATGTTTGTTTACATTAGTTTGACTGCAAAAGTAGTTCTGGCACTGCTTAATTATTATTATTATTTTTTTTTTTTTTTTTTTTTTTTTTTTATATAGCTATGAAAAAAAATTTTCAGCCAATCAGAACACGCCAATGCTCATGAAAAAACCTAATATTGAATTATTGTGACTTGAACTTACTCGAAAGGCCAAAGGTTTGGAACTCTAGATGACGACGGTTGAGATGACGTCACAGAAGTATTTTCGTCCGTTTCACTCGGGTGCTTGAACGGTAACGGTCGGCCATTAGTCATTATAGAGATTTGTTCTTCTACTGTGTCAGCACTTAGAGGAATCTTGAGTTCGGGTAAGATTTTTCGGAAGACGTTCTGTTTCAGAACAACCTCTTTCTTATCTGCCAAGGTGATCGGCTCGTCTTCTGTGAGGAAATGAAAGACAATTATCAGATAATTGCGCGATTGCGCATGTCATATTCTTCGAAGATTCGACCTGTCTGCTATGACGCATCACTATCCTGTACAGGAAAAATATTAATGCACGGTGTGTAAACTACTACTGCCCCTGATAAAGTAGCAATGGCGAAAATGGCTGTAAACAATACTTATAACTCTGGAAAAGTCTAGCCTGTTTTTCGCTCCATATTTCTTTAAAATGGAATTATTTCAAACGGGAAATCTAGTTTTTACAAATACGTGTTCCATTAGTTTACTGCACATGTTAGAATACAGTCTCTGAGTATAGATTTTAAGGAAGCAAGGATTTGTGCGTTTTTTTTTTTTTTTTTTCACAGACTTATCAACACGAAATGTCTGGGCTTTTTCCTAAGCGAGTAGGGTCTGTCTCTATTAAGGACTGTAGCATACATGTAGGTTACATGCTAGCCAACCATGGCTGGACGAATTGAGTAAACGTTTATTTCATTTTGAAATTTGAAATAACGGTTGTGATTTGAAAAGTAGCACGGTTCTGTACCCAGAATGCCCAAATCAGATAGGTGTGTATTTGAGGAATGCCACCTAGCGGTAGATAATGATTTTTCCCAGATTAGCCCATAGATCGCTAAGAATAATTTAACTTGCTTTTATAGATCAGAAAACATTTTGCGGACAATGAAGATCTGGATCAGACTGCACAGATCTTGGATTTAAACTGTCCTCTATTGTCTTAAATATTATGGTAAAAACACCTTTGAACTTAAAGTGAATTGCTATAATTTTGCAATTTCCTGACTGAATAATTCCCTGTAATTTGTTTAGCGGCATACTGGATGAAATAAGCAGAGGTTTAGAGGACAAAAATAAGGGAAGATTTCCATTCTTAAAACCTTTACACACAATCCCTACTATTAAGAACCCTGAGAAAGAAAGCTTTTTGTAAACACTGTGGGAAAAGGAGAAAATGCTGGTAACCAGCATTTTCTCCTTTTCCCGCAATGTTTTCTAAGCCTTTCAGAGACAGATTCCACAATTTGAGTTACAGATGACTTTTCGTTTGCAAAAGCTTTCTATTTCAACGTGTCTGAATTTTTATCGTTAGGTAAGGGATTAAATGTATATTAATATCAGACAGCCTGTAACAGAGGGTGTAGGTCAAGATCAGGTTGCACAGATTGTGTAGCCTTATCTTGTATCTACACTTCTCTCACCGCTGTATATTGTTTTGACTATGTTTATATAGGAACGCAGACAGTGACTTGGGATCTGATCAAAGGTGGTATAATGCAAGTCATCATATAATTATGGATCCATAAAGTCCCCTTTCTCTAACAATAGACTGAATCATAAAGGAGACTGGCCCATTGACATGCAGAAAATTTACCAATAACAAAAAGTTTCTACTCAGGTCAGCCTGCGCGGACTGCGCAGGCTGACCTGGGTCGATACTTTTTGCAGATGCATTAAACCCTATTTTCACAAAGCATGGCTCAAAAGTTATAAAAAAGCGTTATACATAAAAAGAAAAAAAATATTTTTATGCACTCACTTTTCTTTTTCCAAGCAAACGCTTCAACTTTCTTGAGCTTCTTTAGGACTTGGACGCTTCCCTGAAAGTAGAGTTATGAAGCTGTTATGCTGTGTCATTATGTAACATAGAAAAATATTCTTCAACGAAGAATCATGGGTGTGTTGCCTCTTACTTGGTGTTGTCCGTAAGATAGGTAAAGTTAGCTACTAGTAGCCAGCTACTAGTAGCCAGCTACTTGTTCAGGTAAAGTTAGCTTCTAGTAGCCAGCTACTAGTAGCCAGCTACTTGAGCTGGTAAAATTGGTTATTTGTAGCCAGCTACTGGTAGTCACCTTCTTGTAAGCAGTCACTTGTAAAGGAAAATCTGGCAATTCGTACCCAGCGACCAATGTATAGGTAATTAAAATGGAGGTTTTTATTAGTTTCCTAAAGGTACAAGTAGCTGGCGAACCAAATGTCGACGCCTTAAACGAAATGCTTTTCTTCCATCCAGAATACTATATAAATGCATCAGAAAATCAAAATCAAATAATTTCCTGTATTAAAGGGTCAAGCTACGAGATCTGTCAATAGGAATTTTTTTCACATTTGTTTTTTATAAAGGATTCAAAATGTACAAGTAGCTGACGAGATTAAGACAGACATTTCAAAATATTTCAAAGAATCACATTCACTGTACTACGAAGAAATTGAAAATATCATTTTCAATTCATTTTAAATTATTAAAGGGGCCAGCTACTCGTCATGAAAATTGGGAGATTTTTCAATTTCACTTAGAAAGGAATTCAAGGGTACAAGTAGCTGGCAAGTCTAAGAGCTGTTTTTGTAATTAAGTGCTTGTTTTGAATAAAGTAGACAATAAATGCGTCAGAAAACTCAAAACTGAAGCATTTCCAATCATTAAAGGGGCCAGCTACTTGATATGAAAACGGGACAATTTTGCACTTTTGCGAAATGATGATTTAAAATGTACAAGTATCTGGCTAGATTTAGAGAGATTTTTCAAAATATTTCAACAAATCATATTGAGGATACTTAGGGGAAATTAAAGCTATCAAAATCAATCCATTCTTATCATTTAAACGGCCCAACTACTTGCCAGGAAAATGCGAATATTTTTCAATTTTACATAGAGTGAAATCAAAAGGTACAAGTAGCTGGCGAGCCTAAGAGAGAATTTTGAAATTAAATGCTTGTTTTGAATAACAGATACTATGAATGTATGTGAAAACTCAAAATTGAATCATTTCCGGTTATTAACGGGGCCAGCTACTTGATTTGAAAACTGTACAACTTTGCTGTTTTTCGAAGTAATGATTTCAAATGTACAAGTAGCTAGCGAGATTAAAAGAGATTTTTCAAAATATTTCAACAAATCTTTTTGGGGACACTTAGGAGAAATTAAACATATCAAAATCAATCCATTCTTATCCATTTAAGGGACCAGCTACTCGTCATGAAAATGCGGATATTTTTCAATTTTACTTAGAGTGAAATAAAAAGGCACAGGTAGCTGGCGAGCCTAAGAGCGATTTTTGAAATTGAATACTCGTATTCAATAAAAGAGAGTATAAATGCACGAGAAAACTTGATATTGAATCATTTCCGGTTATTAAAGGGGGCAGCTACTTGTTCTGAAAATGGGACAACTTTCCACTTTTGCGAAATCATGATTTAAAATGTACAAGTAGCTGGATAGATTTAGAGAGATTTTTCAAAATATTTCAACAAATCATATTGAGGATACGTAGGAGAAATTAAAGATATCAAAATCAATCCATTCCTATTCATTAAAGGGGCCAGCTACTCGTCAGGAAAATGCAGATATTTTTCAATTTTACTTAGTGTGAAATCAAAAGGTACAAGTAGCTGGCGAGCCTAAGAGCGAATTTTGAAAATAAATGCTTGTTTTGAATAACAGATGCTATGAATGTATGTGAAAACTTAAATTTGAATCATTTCCAGTTATTAAAGGGGCCAGCTACTCATCGTGAAAATTGGGACATTTTTCAATTTCACTCAGAGAGGACTGAATTCAAAGGTACAAGTAGCTGGCGAGTCTTAGAGCTGTTTTTAAAATTAAATGCTTGTTTTACATAAAGGGGATGATAAATACACTAAAATAGTAAAAATTTCAGCATTTCCAGCTATAAAAGGGGCCAGCTACTGATTTGAAGATGGGACAACTTTGCTGTTTTACGAAGTAATGATTTTAAATGTACAAGTAGCTAGCGAGATTAAAAGAGATTTTTCAAAATATTTTAACAAATCACTTTGAGGACACTTAGGAGAAATTAAAAATATCAAAATCAACCCATTCTAATCGATTTAAGGGGCCACCTACTCGTCATAAAAATGCGGATATTTTTCAATTTTACCTAGAGTGAAATCAAAAGGTACAAGTAGCTGGCGAGCCTAAGAGCGATTTTTGACATTCAATGTTCGTTTTGAATAAAAGAGCAATTTTTGAAATTGAATACTCGTATCAAATAAAAGAGAGTAGAAATGCACGAGAAAACTCGAAATTGAAACATTTCCGGTTATTAAAGGGGCCAGCTACTTGATCTGAAAATGGAACACCTTTCCACTTTTGCGAAATCATGATTTAAAGTGTACAAGTAGCTGGCTAGATTTCAAGAGATTTTTCTAAATATTTCAACGAATCATATTGAGGATACGTAGGAGAAATTAAAAATATCAAAATCATTCAATTCTTATTCATTTTAGGGGCCAGCTACTAGTAAGGAAAATGCGGATATTTTTCAATTATACTTAGTGTGAAATCAAAAGTAACAAGTAGCTGGCGAGCCTAAGAGCGAAATTTGAAATTAAATGCTTGTTTTGAATAACAGAGACTATGATTGTATGTGAAAACTCAAAATTGAATCAATTCAGATTATTAAAGGGGCCAGCTACTTGATTTGAAAACTGGACAACTTTGCTGTTTTACGAAGTACTGATTTCAAATGTACAAGTAGCTAGCGAGTTTTAAAGAGATTTTTCAAAATATTTCAACAAATCATTTTGGGGGCACTTAGGAGAAATGAAAAATATCGAAATCAATCTATTTTTCCATTTAAGGGGCCAGCTACTCGTCATGAAAATGTGGATATTTTTCAATTTTACTTAGAGTGATATCAAAAGGCACAGGTAGCTGGCGAGCCTAAGAGCGATTTTTGACATTGAATGCTTTGTTTTGAATAAAGATGACTATAAATGCATGAGAAAAACTCTAAATTGAAACATTTCCGGTTACTAAAGGGGCCAGCTACTTGATCTGAAAATGGGACACCTTTTCACTTTTGCAAAAAATGATTAAAAACGTACAAGTAGCTGGCTAAATATAGAGAGATATATTTTAAACGAATTTAATGAATCATATTGAGGATACTTAGGAGAAATTAAAGATATTAAAACCAATCCATTTTTATTCATTAAAGGGTCGAGCTACTTGTCATGAAAATGCGGATATCTTTCAATTTTACTTAGAGTGATATCAAAAGGTACAAGTAGCTGGCGAGCCTAAGAGCGATTTTACACATTCAATGCTCGTTTTGAATAAAGATGACTATAAATGCACGAGAAAACTGAAAATGGAAGTATTACCTGTTATTAAAGGGGCCAGCTACTTGATCTGAAAATGGGACAACTTTCCACTTCTGCAAAATCATGATTTAAAATGTACATGTAGCTGGCTAGATTTAGAGAGATTTTTTTAAAATATTTCAACAAATCATATTGAGGATACGTAGGAGAAATTTAAGATATCGAAATCAATCCATTCCTGCTCAGTAAAGGGGCCAGATAGTTTTCAATTTTACTTAGAGTGAAATCAAAAGGTACAAGTAGCTGGCGAGCGTAAGAGCGAATTTCAATATTAAATGCTTGTTTTGAATACAAGAGACTATACATCTATGAGAAAACTCAAAGTTGAATTATTTCCGGTTATTAAAGAGGCCAGCTACTTGATTTGAAAATAGGACAACTTTGCACTTGTTCGAAATCATGATTTAAAATATACAAGTAGCTGACGAGGATTAGAAAGATATTTCAAAATATTTCAACGAATCATAATGAGGATACTTAGGGGAAATTAAAGATATCAAAATCAATACATTCTCAACAAGGGACCAGCTACTCGTCATGAAAATTCGGATATTTTTCAAGCCTAAGAGCGATTTTTTAAATTAAATGCTTGTTTTGAATGAAGAAGACTAGAAAGTCGCAGTATTTCCGGTCATTAAAGGGGCCAGGTACATGATCTGCAAACGGGACAATTTAGCACTTTTGCGATATAATGATTCAAAATGTACAAGTAGCTGGCGATATTAACTCTTTACCAAACAACAAAAATGTAGACTTATCAAAATTCAAAGCATTTGCAGACGACAATTTAAATGTGGCTCAAATGGTGCAAACTTTCTTTGATTAGGTAGAAAATATTGTGGGAAAAGGAGAAAATGCTGGTTACAAGCATTTTCTCCTTTTTTCCACTAATGTTTTCAAAAGGTTTCTTTCCCAGGGTCATGAAATGTCGGCATTGTGTGGTAAAGGGTTAAGAGAGATATTTCAAAAGCTTTTAGCGAATGATGGGCAATGACAGCATCGTAGACGGGAGATAATAATACTAGTAATTTTTTTCTTACATTTTTTTTTTAAACGTATTTCATCTACCAAAAATTGGCACCTCAACCAATTGCGTTTTTTGCTATTCCACCTCAAACACAACTACCCTTGAAAAATCAAAGTGAAAAAAGGCCCTTCCTAGTCTAGACCATGTTCCTTTACGTGGGCACGGACACAAAATAGTTTCCCATGAAATAACAAACTTGCACTCAGTTTCCACAGGAATCATCAAATTAACAACAGAAACACATTTTAAGCCTGTCCTTTCATTTTCACTCATAAAAAATGCAGCAGAAGTGCTTGCTGTCAAATTTTCAAATGGGACTACTTTTGACTACTAGGACCTGGAAGGAGTTTGCAGTGGTGTCACTCCATAAACGACAGCAGTTGGTCAAACACAGAAGGGTTCCAAATGAGGAGAGACAATGACAACTTCCGACAAATTCTGATTGTATCGAACAGACCTAGTTTTCAAAGCGAAAGTTTTGCAGACCCACAATAGCTTAAGCCGGTGTGGAATTATCATTCGACCCCCTTATGAAAGGTAGGCAATTTATATCAAAAATGCTCATTGGCCCTCTAGCTACTTGTACCTTTTGATTTCACTCTAAGTAAAATTGAAAAATATCCATATTTTCATGACAAGTAGCTGTCTGCCCCCTTTAACGAATAAAAATGGATTGATTTTGATATCTTTAATTTCTCCTAAGTATCTTCAATAAGATTTGTTGAAATATTTTGAAAAATCTCTCTAAGTCTAGCCAGCTTCGCAAAAGTGGAAAGTTGTCCCATTATCATATCAATTACAGGCCCCTTTAATAGCCGGAAATGCTTAAATTTTGACTATTTTAGTGCATTTATTATCCCCTTTATGTGAAACAAGCATTTAATTTTAAAAACAGCTCTTAGACTCGCAAGCTACTTGTACCTTTGAATTCCTCTCTGAGTGAAATTGAAAAATGTCCCAATTTTCACGATGAGTAGCTGGCCCCTTCAATAACCGGAAATGATTCAATTTTGATTTTTCTGACGCTTTTATAATCTACTCTATTTAAAACAAGCATTTAATTACAAAAGTCCCTCTTAAGCTCGCTAGCTACTTGTACCTTTTGATTTCTGTCTAAGAAAAATTGAAAAGTATCCGCATTTTCATGACGAGTAGCTGGCCGCTAAAATGAATAAGAATGGATTGATTTTGATATCTTTAATTTCTCCTAAGTATCCTCAATATGATTTGTTGAAAGATTTTAAAACATTTCTCTAAATCTAGCCAGCTACTTGTACATTTTAAATCATGATTTCGCAAAAGTGCAAAGTTGTCCCATTTTCAGATCAAGTAGCTGGCCCCTTTAATAACCGGTAATACTTCTATTTTCAGTTTTCTCGTGCATTTATATTCTCTTTTATTCAAAAGGAGCATTGAATGTCAAAAATCGCTCTTAGGCTCGCCAGCTACTTGTACCTTTTGATTTCACTCTAAGTAAAATTGAAAGATATCCGCATTTTCATGACATGTAGCTCGACCCTTTAATGAATAAGAATGGATTGGTTTTAATATTTTTAATTTCTTCTAAGTATCCTCAATATGATTCATTAAATTCGTTTAAAATATATCTCTCTATATTTAGCCAGCTATTTGTACGTTTTTAATCATTATTTCGCAAAAGTGAAAAGGTGTCCCATTTTCAGATCATGTAGCTGGCCCCTTTAATAACCGGAAATGTTTCAATTTAGAGTTTTCTCATGCATTTATAGTCATCTTTATTCAAAACAAGCATTCAACGTCAAAAATCGCTCTTAGGCTCGTCAGCTACTTGTACCTTTTGATATCACTCTAAGTAAAATTGAAAAATATCTGCATTTTCATGATGAGTAGCTGGCCCCTAAAATGGATAAGAATGGATTGATTTTAATATTTTTCATTTTTCCTAAGTGTCCTCAAAATGATTTGTTGAAATATTTTGAAAAACCTCTTTTAAACTCGCTAGCTACTTGTACATTTGAAGTCAGTACTTTGAAAAAACAGCAAAGTTGTCCAGTTTTCAAATCAAGTAGCTGGCCCCTTTAATAACCCGAAATGATTCAATTTTGAGTTTTCTCATACAATCATAGTCTCTGTTATCGAAAACAAGCATTCATTTTCAAAAATCGCTCTTCGGCTCGCCAGCTACTTGTACCTTTTGATTTTACTCTAAGTAAAATTGAAAAATATCCGCATTTTCATGACGAATAGCTGGCCCCTAAAATGAATAAGAATTGATTGATTTTGATATTTTTAATTTCTCCTACGTGTCCTCAATATGATTTGTTGAAATATTTTAAAAAATCTCTCTAAATCTATCCAGCTACTTGTACATTTTAAATCATGATTTCGCAAAAATGCAAAGTTGTCCCATTTTCAGATCGAGTAGCTGGCCCCTTTAATAACCGGAAATGTTTCAATTACGAGTTTTCTAGTGCATTTATATTCTCTTTTATTCAATACGAGTATTCAATTTCAAAAATCGCTCTTAGCATCGCCAGCTACTTGTACCTTTTGATTTCACTCCAAGTAAAATTGAAAAATATCTGCATTTTCATGACGAGCAGCTGGCCCCTGAAATGGATAAGAATGTATTGATTTTGATATTTTTAATTTCTCCTAAGTGTCCTCAAAGTGATTTGTTGAAATATTTTGAAAAAACTCTTTTAATCTAGCCAGCTACTTGTACATTTGAAATCATTTCTTCAAAAAACAGCAAAGTTGTCCCATCTTTAAATCAGTAGCTTGCCCCTTTAATAGCTTGAAATGCTTAATTTTTGACTATTTTAGTGCATTTATCATCCCTTTTATGTAAAACAAGCATTTAATTTTAAAAACAACTCTAAGACTCGCCAGCTACTTGCACCTTTGAATTCCTCTCTGAGTGAAATTGAAAAATATCCGAATTTTCACGACGAGTAGCTGGCGCTTTTATAACCGGAAATGATTGAATTTTGAGTTTTTTCATATATTCATGTTATCTGTTATTCGAAACAAGCATTTAATTGCAACATTGGCTCTTAGGCTTGCCAGATACTTGTACCTTTTGATTTCACTCTAAATAAAATTGAAAAATATCTGCATTTTCCTGACGAGTAGCTAGCCCCTAAAATGAATAAGAATGGACTGATTTTGGTATTTTTAATTTCTCCTACGTATCCTCAATATGATTTGTTGAAATATTCTGAAAAATCTCTCTAAATCTAGTCAGCTACTTGTACATTTTAAATCATGATTTCGCAAAAGTGCAAAGGTGTCCCATTTTCAGATCAAGTAGCTGGCCCCTTTAATAAGCGGTAATGTTTCAATTTCGAGTTTTCTCATGCATTTTTACTCTCTTTTATTGAATACGAGTATTCAATTTCAAAAATCGCTCTTAGGCTCGCCAGCTACTTGTACCTTTTAATTTCACTCTAAGTAAAATTGAAAAATATCCGCATTTTCATGACGAGTACCTGGGCCCTTTGAATGATAAGAATGGATTGATTTTGATACCTTTAATTTCCCCTAAGTATCCTCAATATGATTCGTCGAAATATTTGGAAAATCTAAGTCTAGCCAGCTACTTGTACATTTGAAATCATGATTTCGAAAAACAGCAAAGTTGTCCCGTTTTTAAATAAAGTAGCTAGCCCCTTTAATAATCGGAAATGATTCAATTTTGAGTTTTCTCATACATTCATAGTATCTGTTATTCAAAACAAGCATTTAATTTCAAAATACACTCTTAGGCTCGCCAGCTACTTGTACCTTTTGATTTCACACTAAGTATAATTGAAAAATATCCACATTTTCCTGACAAGTGGCTGCCCCTTTAATGAATGAAAATGGATTGATTTAGATATCTTTAATTTCCCCTAAATATCCCCAGTATGATTCTTTGAAATGTTTTGAAATGTCTGTCTTAATCTCGTCAGCTACTTGTACATTTTTAATCATCATTTCGCAAAAGTGCAAAATTGTCACGTTTTCATATCAAGTAGCCGGCCCCTTTAATAACTGGAAATGCTTCAATTTTGAGTTTTCTGCCGCATTCATAGTCTACTTTATTCAAAACAAGCACTTAATTACAAAAACATCTCTTAGACTCGCCAGCTACTTGTACCTTTGAATTCTTTTCTAAGTGAAATTGAAAAATGTCCTAATTTTCATGAAGATTAGCTGGCCCCTTTAATAATTAAAAATGAATTGAAAATGATATTTTCAATTTCTCCGTAGTACAGTGAATGTGATTCTTTGAAATATTTTGAAATGTCTGTCTTAATCTCGTCAGCTACTTGTTCATTTTGAATCCCTAATTAAAAACAAATGTGAAAAAAATTCCTATTGACAGATCTTGTAGCTTGACCCTTTAATACAGGAAATTATTTGATATTGATTTTTCTGATGCATTTATATAGTATTCTGGATGGAAGAAAAGCATTTCGTTTAAGGCGTCGACATTTGGTTCGCCAGCTACTTGTACCTTTAGGAAACTAATAAAAACCTCCGTTTTAATAACCTTTACATTGGTCGCTGGGTACGAATTGCCAGATTTTCCTTTACAAGTGACTGCTTACTAGAAGGTGGCTACCAGTAGCTGGCTACAAATAACCAATTTTACTAGCTTAAGTAGCTGGCTACTAGAAGCTAACTTTACCTGAACAAGTAGCTGGCTACTAGTAGCTGGCTACTAGTAGCTAACTTGACCTGAACAAGTAGCTGGCTACTAGTAGCTGGCTACTAGTAGCTAACTTTACCTATCTGTTGTCCGTATATGTATAAACATAAAGGTTATCAGAAAATATGATATCTTGAAAAAGAGTAACCTTGAAATATTTAGATATGGAACATATAATCTTTTGCGGTGTCTACAGTATTACATGGCAAAAAGGTGTTTAATGCATCTCTATAATGCATCGCACTAGGCAAGTTATCACATAAGTATGAATCCATAAAACCCATTTTCTCTAAAAACTGACAGAGGTAGACTGGCCCTTTGATATGCAGAAAGTTGGCCAATAGTAAAGAATTTCAACACTTGTCAGCCTGCCATATTTTTCGGAAATGCATTAAGGATAGGGCACCCTAATGGGATTCATGTAACATCGCCTTTCATCGCCGAAATCGTACTGATTCGGCTAAGACTCGGGTAATCCGCAATCGATGCCGGGAAGCAGCGTCTATCGGCCGATCGATTACGGATTACCCGAGTCTTAGCCGAATCCGTACGTTTTTTCGGCAATGAAAGGCGATGTTACACGAATCCCATTAGGGTGCCCTATCCTTAAACCTCCTTTTAACAGAGCATGTTTCGAGTATGTATGAACTGTGGTTAAATAATTTTGCTTCGTGAAGAATAATATGCAGGTAAAGTTTAGCAATCTTTATCATTAAAATTATTAGTAATTATTGACGATATGAATGACCAAGGGAGACAACTTTTCCAAGTCTGAAGGATCTCTATGTTGACAGTTACTGATTCTGATTTTCGATCTTTTTCCAAGTTTTTTTTTTTTTCCCGTTCTCCAAAATTAAAACTATTTGCTACGGGGCATTTTCTGCATGTCATTTGACCAGTCTACCTCGTGATTCAGTCTATTGTAACGGATAAATCGGATACTATGGATTCGAAATTATATGACGACGTGCTTGGTATTCTCCACCACGTCGATGCATTATACCTTATTTTGCTAGATCGTCGCTCATATTCTCATATATTTTTAGGAATATATTTAAAACCTTTGAAGATACTTAATCATTTATTGTACACACTGTTTGTACACGTGCTGAAAACTGTAACAAGTGGCATTAACACTTATCCTATTGTTCGCGACCATGGATAACTTTGCGGAGAGTGTACAGCAAGATCAGCCTGCACATACGTGCAGTCTGATCTTGCTCTACACCCTCCGCTGATCTATCGGTGGTCTGGGTCATATAAGCCCAGCCCTTTGCCCGTACATTTAGCAAAATGGTTTTGTGTTGTCGTCAACATTTTTTTTCCGGCAGGATAAGGGTTAAGGACAGACATTTGAAGAAAGAAAAACAGAAAATATCTTCTGAAATTTCAAATGCAACTGCTTCCCTCCAAAATTAATTTCAAATACAACTGCTTTCCCTCCAAAATAAATTTCAAATACAACTGCTTCCTTCCAAAATAAATTTCAAATACAACTGCTTTCCCTCCAAAATAAATTTCAAATACAACTGCTTCCTTCCAAAATAAATTTCAAATGCAACTGCTTCCCTCCAAAATAAATTTCATATGCAACTGCTTTCCTTCCAAAATAAATTTCATATGCAACTGCTTTCCCTCCAAAATAAATTTCAAATGCAACTGCTTTCCCTCCAAAATTAAGTGGACAGATCACAGACTTTCTAGCCTTATACCAAAATATTTGTGCTAGAATTTGAAGCTATTTGTATTTTACATCATGGTTAGGAAATACATTTACAGGAAATACATTTACAGGAAATAACAGTCTCTCAGAATTATCACAAGTAATTTCTTCTTCTGTCACTTTGTCTCCAAAGAGCAGTGTACATTAGGGCTTGAGAAAATATATGTGAAAAGTAATGTTTTAACAAAAAATCACAGTAATCTTTGATTGGAAGAAAACGTCACTTACGGATTTCACTATGATGATCCATTCGGATATACTAGAATCGCGGATTATTACATCAGCATTTCTGAAATCAAACAGGTAATAAAACTTTTTAGCAAAGAGATTAATCTAAATTTAATTCTGTCTTCTGATGGACTGATTCATTGAATGGTATTTAACGCTACTTTCAACATTATTTCAGTCATATTCCGGCGACAGGTCAAATATTCATGTATGTGTTGGGTTTCACCAATGCCAATCTAGGGCTCTAAAGTGTCTCGACCAAAGACAACCCGACGGATGTTGGTTGTATTGGGGTTTAACGCCACTTTAACAGCTGAGGTCATATCATGGCGGTCGGTGACGCACATGTGTTTCCTGGCTTTCTCACACCAGTACTAACACAACTTTCTTTCCAAAGCCACCGACTACTCTTCTCACATGCTTCAGTAGAGGTGAGAGGCGAAAATACGCCGGAAAGAAAGTTCGCCTCAACGGGGTATCGAATTCACAACCACCAGGTCATGAGTCCGACACGCTCATCACTGAGCCACCCGGGCGGGCCACCCCGACGGAAAATCAGTGTTTGACGTGAGGCTCAAACCTTGGACCTTCAGGTTAAGAGTCCTGAATCTTGTCACTGAGACATACAGGACCCAAATTTTGCCTTAGGTAGCTAGCAAACTGGGGAAAAAAACCAGTCTCTTAAGAAAAGAGTCATCTATGGTGATGATTTTTGATTTCAGAACTTAAAATGGCGGTTTGGCTGCCTTTCACTATATTGCGTTCGCACGAAATTTGCGTACGAAGTTCAAGTAAACAAGCATCAAGTCTGGAAACAAGTTCCACTTAAGGTAGTACCATTCTAATGAAAAACAGCTATTTCCACAATGATATTATCCTAAAGAAATTGCTATGATTAAAAATTAGTATTATTGTAATACTTTGACCGAGCCACTTTTTCCATTTTTTCCCTCTTAGAATTATCATTTATAAATCTAACGCCACTCTATTCTCATTACAAAGGGAGATAATAATTACCTCCCTTTTCAGAAAACTAACAAAAATGTCATCAAAAAATTTCAAGATAGACAACAAATGAATTTCTGCTCGGTTAGAAATGTGTAAAAATATTATATCAATGTAAATCCTTATTTATCAACTGATAAGAAATTTTATTCCATGTTGCACTAGGGTCGTTAGGATGGTAATACCTTAACTGCATAACGTTACGATTTGAGCAAATTTGTGTACAGCTTTACATCAGCTCATACCAGTACCTTTGGGTAAAGCAAAGTAAATAATTCTGTGTAAATCTACTCAGTTTATTGAAACGCGGCCCAAAACTTCTGAAAAAATAACTTTACTACTTAAGCTTTTGAAAATCCCTAATTATTAAGTCACTTATGCTGCTTTGATATTATCATCATTCTGTAGAGGAACTTTTGCATTTTTACTGCTATTCTTTGGAAGGGAGTATTTTCTAAGGAGAAAAATCATCAATACGTGATTGTTTTTCTTAAGGGCGGGGGCAGGATAAAGAAAAAATGGTTGCCATCGTTTGGACTTATACGACGTACTAGCAACTTTCATTACAACAGTCCTCTGGCTCTACTAACTGAGCCGACGTTATTAGTTGTACGGTCAGGAGACTTGAAAAATGTTCATGGGTGTGGCGCATCATGTCGACATGATTCACAAGTTTCCAAGTCCCCAACTACCTGACCGTACAACGAATTTATTATACTGCAAAGTTCTGCAGTTCAATCGTGTATTTAGCGAAATTTACCTGTTTTATGGTCTCATGAATTGAATAAATAGAATTTCCCTTCTGAGTACCCCAATTCAATGAAAACTGACGTCACCGAGAACTGACGTCACTGAAACTTGGTAAAGCGTGCAGTTTGGTGCATTAACTTGATGATGTCACTGAATAAACATTCGACGTATTTTTATTCAAACATGGATTTAAACAACTTCGAAGTAAGTAACTATGCATTTAACGGTAAAGGTTGGTTGGTAAAGGTAAATTACCATTGGTTGCCTTAAACGACCAGTAGGTTATCCTTTTAAAGTTACAGTAAATGAGTTTTGACACTTCACAATTTGCTTACCTAACGAAGGGATGGCTCGTTTTAATTAACCCCGTGTATTTGTTTTAGAATGACAACAAACGATAATATCTGTAACTATATTCATTTAGTTTCAGAACTAATTTTCGCTTTAATGACAACCATCAACGGAAACTAGTAATAATATGATGCAGCCTACTCAGTATGTTTGTCTTGTGGGCGGCTCGTATCGACTGACGCCGCCATTTCGGATGTTATGACAGTATTGTTATGTATATGGGGCTCTCGAAAGGGAAAGTACTTTACGTCGATTTTGCCAGTGTGCAGGAATATATGTTCGGGGCATATTATCTAATAAGATTCTTTGCAGTATAATAAGTATTTTTGTATAGAATTTAATCTTAAGCCCTTAATCTCTTGTGTCATGTAACAAAAACGCTGAAATGCAATATCCTAATTCGTTTCTTTTCTTTTTCATGTCAACATGACAAAACCTATCATTTGCTTATTTTAGCGAAAGTAATTATGTGCTTTTAGACTTGATTGAAGTATGTAAGGAACCCTTAAACAGATACATAGCTTGAAAAAAAGCACAAATATATCCATAATGATACCTGATGCTGCCTTTAACTAGCAAAAAGGTCAGAAAGATAAAGTTCTTACTTGAAAAACAGGAACTGGCATTTGTTTGGATGTTGAGGCAGTATTTGTATTGGCCATGTGGCAAGACACTTTAAACTCCTGAAAATAGAGTAAATTTACCGACAATACTTATTATCACCAGTCAAAAAGAGTTATCTCTCT
Source organism: Hippopus hippopus (assembly GCA_946811185.2). Taxonomy (NCBI): domain Eukaryota; kingdom Metazoa; phylum Mollusca; class Bivalvia; order Cardiida; family Cardiidae; genus Hippopus; species Hippopus hippopus. The sequence goes on from OX328102.1 coordinate 61,293,804, forward strand.
TTGAACACACTTGTGCATATATGGTACGAAATGAACAAGTCTCGCGGGACAGCGCGATATAATCAGAACCTAGAAGGTGCCCGTCGCGTAGCCAAATCTTAAATTAATCCATAACGGGAAAGGAAAATGAGAAATGAAAGCATTAATATAGTTGTTAAACAATGCATCACAATGAAATGTGCCTCTGTTAGTACAGTTGGTTGCATTGTTCGTTCATTATATGATACCATTTAATGTTGTTTACGCGTTGTCACAGCAGTAGGTCTAAACGTGCCTTAAGGATAGGGCACCCTAATGGGATTCGTGTAACATCGTCTTTCATCGTGCGAATTCGGCCAAGACTCGGGTAATCAGTAATCGATGCGGGGAACCAGCCGATCGATTATGGATTACCCGAGTCTAAGCCGAATCCGTACGTTTTTCGGGGATAAAAAGGCAATGTTACAGGAACCCACATTAGGATGCCCTATCCTTAATCAATCATTTGCCACAAAATCTCGAGTTTTAACGACATGTAGGAAAAAGGCATTTGTAAACATTGTGGGAAAGGAGAAAATGCTGGTAATCAGCATATTCTCCTTTTCCCGTAATGTTTTCTTCCCCTCCAAAGGCAAATTTCAGTTTTTGAAACATTTTGGAGAGGTCTCAAATATGTCGTTTGATAAAGTGTTACACGAAGATTTTCAGTAATAGAAATAATGTAATGAAGTTATGTATGTATGTAATGGTGAAAAATAAGTATAATAATAACAGATTATGTTAACCATTTGAAAATATGGTGACATAAAAAGGTAGTGCTCGTTACAAGCTCTTTTTGTCACGATCTTTCAGAAAGAATGTATGTTTCAAACCTTAACTCATGCTGACTTCCCTTGATTTACATTGTTTTCTAAGTTATCTGATGCATATTCGAAGGGGATGGGGGCGGGGTGATCCAAGGAGATAAAAGTAGCAGATAACAAGAATAAACAAAGTTTGTAACAGACATACGATAATTCAAAATCTACCTTGAAGTTCAAGAGAATTTGAATAAAGTTGTTACCAAATAGAATTTAAACACTGAAGGAAAAATAAATTGGCTACATCAGTACTTCAGTATTTCGTTTGGTTACCATGGAACTGGGATAAATGTACATAACAAAAAAAATGTTAAAGTTAAAGTCTCCTGTTTGCAAATGCAAAATCGATCCCTCGATATAAGAATTAATTCGGATTATCCGAAAAAAGTGTCCGTATAACGAATCTAAAGATCTATATGAGTAGTGAAGCAAGCTTTGTTTTAGGATGACGACTGGAACAACACACCAAAAAATATATGAGCCATGCTCTGGCAAAAGGGGGCTTCATGCATCTCCGTGATCCATGGTACCAAGCAAGCCATCACATATTTATAGATCCATATAGCCACACTTTTTAACAACCAACTTAATCAGGAGGTAGACTGGGCCCTGGATATACAGAAAATTGACCAAAAGCGAAAGGTTGCGGCCCAGGTCAGCCTGCGCGGACTCCTTTTCGCAGATGCATTATGCCCCCTTTTCACAGAGCATGGCTTATATAATTTGTCGGGACAACACAAACAGAAACAGAACCAGAAAAATGAGTATAAACATTGTAAAACTTACCTAAGAAATATTTCTTGATCAGGATCACTGATATTCTTTACACCACCAGCCATAAAGATTTTGTGATAATCCTGTAAATTACAAATTACAGCAGGTTTGTAAAACATCCGAGGAGAAGTATGGTTGTCAAAAACGTCATCTACTGAAAGATCTTCGACACTCAAATCGCATGTTGAATAAACCCAAAATTGTCCCATTCGGATGTGTGACACTACTGTGTTTAGTTTAGATGGAAAATACTCAGTTAATATTTTTAAGCTGAAATGTTTCTTTCACTTATTCAAACGAACGATAATTCTTATTAGTTTGGAAAAAACAAAGGAAAACTTTGGGGTTATTATTTTATTTGATGAAAGTGATTTTAAAATTTTAAATTTTTGTAAAAGGTACTTCTTATACATTTTCTGATGTATATTGCACAGTAGCTAGGGCAATAAAACTTCATTCGATCAGGGATGAAAGAATATCCTACGGTAATTTAACTTTTTTTGCGTATACAAAATCATGTACAAAATGACAAAATGTCGATATCTGCCAACATGGTATGTAAAATGGAAGCATCGAATAACTGTAAAGTGTACCTCAGCCGATTGCTATCTATTTTAGTTTCTTAACAGAAATGTTGCTAAAAATTATGTGCAAAGTAAATTAATTTTTTTTTTGGGGGGGGGGGAGGGGGGGGTAGAAGCAATTTTTTTCTAAATTAAATGCAACAGCTGAATGAACAGTGGACAAAGAATGTAAAAAATGCTTTGGGCTTTACCTGAACAGATATACTAAGAAATTCACAAGTTTCCTTGGCAATAACTGTAGAATTTCTCTTGGTTCCATTTATGATCGCAAGCTCCTGAAAACACAAAAGTTTCTGAGACTGAAAAAAATGTTTTTTAACAAAGAGAATCAAGCGTGTATCGCACAGAAAATACAGTCTGGTCTTGGATATACACTGTCCGAGATAATAAGATTTTTCCTACAAAAAAGAAGCTTTGAAATCAAGGGATGAAGGTTTACAATATCGACTTGAATATTTTTCAACCGTGTTCCTTGGCTGTTTTGAGGCTTTATCCGGTATCTAAGTAACCAAACGAGATGATTGTTCTAGTTGTTGATTTTTTATCATAGACCAAGCAATAAATGGGTGGAACACAATCACTGTAGTAATGCACCACAATGGCAACTGGGACGGGTATACCTGATGGGGTATCATCAAAAATAAAAAAAAATCTTCTGTCTAGTCTAATAGTAAAACTACGTTGCGATTTATATTTTGTCAAAATGTGTTTGCCTTTTGGAACCAAATTATCCTCGCCAGTTCTGTATATCTTTTCCTGAAAGAAAATCATCCATAACAAAAAGTTCGTAGAAAAACTATCATGGTCAATGCCAAAAAGCTATAATGAAACATTAAACTGACGCAGTTTGCCAGAGCTATCCAATATTTTATATTTATACAACAATGAGAGTTATGTATACACAGTATTTCTTTGGTAACTATTCCATAGGTTACAAACTTAAGTGGATGGGAGACATGTAGATACTTACACCAAACGTTTGACCTTTGTACAAGTGGGCTACTGGCCTTGCAAACTTTGTATCTTCATCCATCACCATGACAACCACTGAAATGAGAAAGTCGTGAATATGATATAGTTTTCTGATTCAGTAGCAATTTCTGAAAAGCCTATTACCGCACAAATGCGATTTTGCAGTCAAGCAATAGACAACTTTTTGAAGTGTCCTTCAGTAAAGTACATTCCTCAGCTGCATTAAAGGGAGATTGACCAAGAAAATCTTGACCTGCACACTGTCGCTGTAATACCATTGAAGTACAATTGAATTCACTATGATGCCATGTAATAGCAAACACCTGCTTTCCAGGTTATAACATTTACTGTTTCTGTATTCTTTATTTCGGAGAGTATTATGTTACGGGAGATCACCCCTTCCTTACTACTGCATGGCTTTTTCCTGTATAAAAGCAATACCTAACAACTGCGTTGGGAATAGTTCTCTTTAGCTCTTTAGGTGTTGGTCCTTTAAATCTCAATAAAACGGGGTTTTCTATAAGTATCCCAAAAGGTTGCATTTTCTTTTCTTGTGGATTATGGGCATTGTATATCAAGGTATCACTTGTGAAATTTTATTCTAACCTTCGCATTGATAAATAAGTTATAGAGGATATTTGTATATTTCGGTGAAAGATCGAAATTTATTTCATCGAGTGAACATCATCGGTAATATTTTCACGAGTGGCGCAGCCACGAGTGAAAATATTACCGATGGTGTTCACGAGATGAAATAAATTTCGATCTTTCACCGAAAAATACAAATATTCTATTCATTTCATGCTTTTAACCCTTTCTGGGAGAAACTTTATCAAGATCCAGTACAGTTCTTTTCAGTTATTCCCCGTGGCGTACCCCTCCACATAGCAACGCATTACAATATTACGTCAAGCGCGAGAAATGTAAGGTAAATGACGTCATATTTCAATCTCGGTTGTGAGTCACGCGCATTTTACCTCGGTAACTAGAATATAAAAATCGGTATTTTCACTGGTCGTACCCGTGGATTATCGAAAAATATTTTCACTGCTATTTTTCGATATCCTATCGGAAAGCATGAAATAAATGAACCTTTTCTGTATACTTTTCTAACACCCATCTATTTGGACTAATCGGTGGAAATGTCATTTAGGCAGATGTTGGTCCTAGTAAAGAGCAAACAGAGAAAGATTTTGGTCAAAATAAGCCATCCATTCATTAATTTGTACAGAACTTTGCATTTGTACTATGTGGATCACATAAATATTAAAGCATAATTACCTGCCCCTGATAGTATAAAATAAAAGGCCGTGGCTGGATGATTTTGTCGTACAATAACACGTTTAGCTTCATATCTGTAAAGGAAGTACATTCAATATTATGTATCGGATCTAGGTCAACATACAAAAAATACTATACAAGTCCTGTCGGCGCCAGAGTCAAAAACAGTGGCTTTTGTGGACCCCAAGAAACAAGTTCAGACTGCACAAAATTTGTAGTCTGATTTTAGATCTATACCGTCCGCTAGTATAGTCAAGCCTCTAAGATGAAAAATCCTTTTGAGTTTCAGTGGGTTATAGTTTCAGCTGTCGAATGAGGTCTAGTTTAGAAACGAGTATTTGGCTCTTGAGAGAGTGAACAGTGTTGTTATTGGCATAGATGGGTTTATCTTTGTCGTCATTTTTGAGGTTATTTCTGGCTTATTTTGACATTCCATTCATTTACTTTGGTATGTCATACATGTATTTTACAATGTAATTTTCCAATTTGTTTCCAGGGTGTTATGAGTAACCAGGCGCGGACGCCAGGAAGCCCGGGCTTCAACATAATCTATCGAAGCATCAAATAAACGAACGGTGCTTCTCAATCAGGAAAAGAGATCATGTCGTCTCAATTTCAAAAATGCTTTTGTCACAAAATAAAAACTAAATAGCGGTCAATGTAGATCAAGATCAGACTGCACATTCTGTGCAGTCTGATCTTGATCTACATTAGCCGCAAATCTTGATGTACATTGTCTAAAAAATCAACAAAGTTGTGCGTGGCTCTTTAGGGTGATAACATCTATTTTGCTAGGTGAAAAACAACTAACGAAAAAGATAGAGAAGAAAATTTAGAATGTATTGGGCTTCGTCTTTACTATATTCCTGGCTATGCACCTGGACTAACTGATACTTACTTTTCATACAAACCAACTTCTGCAATTTTCTTCTGCATTCTGTTAGGATATTCTGCGTAGCTTTTTATATTTCGTAAGGCAAGCGTTACCTGGAAGAAAGATGATATTTAATGGTTAAACTTTAAGATGATAATCAAAAGATTCATTAATATTTCATGACTTCCATTTTTCCTACACTATACAGTAATTTCTGTTTATGATTTAATACTTCATACTCTACACTGTAGATTCTATAATACTTCATTATTTCATGTTTAACTGCTACCTTACCATAGATGACACAAGAACCTTTTGCGGACAGTGTAGAACTGTCAGACTGTGCTGAACTCTAGATTATATAAAGTAAATACAGTTGATTTAATACTTACTACTTACACAGCATATTCTATAACACTTCATAATTTCATGTTTAGATCGCACTACAGTAAATTCACACAGGATTACTGAGTTTATAATCCATAAATAGAAAACAGGTCCGTGTTACTAAGGTTTAAAGCCCCATGCCCTGTTTATTTTTCATTGAGTAGTATTAAACTGATAATGTGCATTTTGCTTATGGAGATTCCGTGGTAAGAATAGTCCACAACAAAAGTAAAGAAGAGGAGGCGGAGACAAGCGTGCGCATAGCAAGAAGTAACCAAAGCTGCGGTATTAAAGGTGGTGTTGACAATCAGCATCGAACCCAGCAATGGAAGCACTTCGGGGTAAATATACGTTCTGCGTGCAATTCTTTTTATTATTATTACTACTACTACTATTATTATCATCATTATTATCATTATTACTATTGTTATTATTTTAAGACATCACTGTATTATGCAAATTACGTCACACCTCTTTTCCATATTTCGGGTTTTGCAACGAAATATGCACAGAGGGAGTTTTCCGTACTTATGGTTTTAATAAAAGCGTCAGTGAAGTTAGTAATTTTCTAGTATCATTTTCTAACACTTTTTCCTGTCTTCTTAATAGCTGACTTTTATACTTTTATTTCTGTGCCCAGTTTTCTCATCAAAGAGGGCATTGGGCTTTAATGCGTGAAACATGCTGCAAAAAGAGAAACTTGTCGTCACAAGCAATTTTCTTTTCCCACTTTGTTTTCATCAATGTCTGAGAGATATCCGCAGGTGGCATTGTAGTACAACCTAATAATTCATCTACTTAGATATTTTCAATGCATCACGCTATGTTCCCTGATGTGGTTCACAGTATGTTTTCCCGCATTCACAGTTATATTTTGCCACTTATATCATTTCAGGATTTCATCTTTCCAACTATGCACCGTGAATGCTTTCAAGATTGGTGACTTTATGTTCAATACTGCACACAGAAGATTCGGTAAGATTTTGTAAGTTTCTACTTACACAGCAAATTAAGTAGATCTAATAATTAATCATCTTGTTTTCGACTCTACAGAATAGATTCAGTAATGTTCGATGACTTTGTTTTGAAAATAAGTACATAGATCTAATCAAACAATCTTACCGAGTACAGCTCCTGTTCTGTACGTTCTCCAACTTCTTTTGAAAGAATACGTTTAGTTTCGTCTGGAATTCGTAACTGAAATATCGCATGAAACGAATGATCTCGTATCTGAGAATATTGTAAATACTTCTAAATGGAAGTACGAACATGGTATTGCGTGAATGAATGCAAAGTAAAGAACATTCCCATTTTCATGATACCGCCAGTGTGAAACTACCTTGTACAAATTTGACAAAGCATCAACAGCTTTGCTAGAAAACTTAGCTCTCTTAAGCTCGGTACACACAGTAAGATCAATCTCAGAGATTTTTTAATCTGGGACATATCTTAAGGCGGGTACACATAATAAGATTTATCTCATGAAATCAATCTCAGAGATCTTGTACCATAATACACTCCTGTACAGACACTAATACAAATCTTATGATACTCTTCGTACCTGTCGGGTTTCCCCTGCCAGAATTATGCTGATGTGTAGATCTAGTGTCAAAATGGTGCTTACAGAGCCAGATGAAGTGATCATGGCATTATACATGATAATTATTGCTATATTGCATTGGAAAACTTGGACAGACCATTCCTAGTGCGAAGATGTTGGACCAGGGTCCATATTAACCAACCATTAATAAGAACGGTTTAGCCAATCAGAAGTTGTGTTGCTTTGAAACTTGGTAAATCTTGGAGAATAAGACAAAAAACGTTCTTAAGAATGGTTGATGAATACTATGGTGACATATTTCTAAAAATCATGATAACAGTGAGAATTATCGTGATATTTTTATCGTGAAACTTTTTATTATCTAGATAATATTTCCAGGAAAGTTTGTTTTATCGCGATAGTTCTCTTAAACTATCGCAATATATATTTCATATCTCGTGGCAGAAATATGCCACCATAGAATACGGACCCAGTACGTGGAAAATGCATTGTCTGCTACGCTTGTGTATCAGGAAGTGGCTTACTCAATGTGTATACACTTTACAGCATCAAAAAAATCTACAGGTAACTCACCTTCCAGGAAATGCTAAGCTGTGATTTGATAATACTCTAATACAAATCTTAGGAAATAGAACATTGCTCTAAACCTAATACAGTTTCACGAAACTCAAGAAAATCTTATAATACACGTATTAGGGATGTACACACAGTAAGATTTGTCTCAGAATCAAAAATCTCTGAGATTAATCTTACTGTGTGTACCGGCCTTTACGGTCTGCACATTCCTAATACATGTATTATAAGATTTTCTGGAGTTTCATGAAACTGTATCAGGTTAAGAGCAATACTGTATATCCTAAGATTTGTATTAGTGTATTAGCCAATCACAGCTTAGCATATCCTGGAAGGTGAGTTACCAGTAGATTTGTTGATGCTGTAAAGTGTATACACATTGAGTAAGCCACTTTCCTGATACACAAAAATGGAAGACAATGTATTTTCCAACAAGGATATCAATTGAAAGACTAATAGAACTATTGCATGGAGGGGAAGTTTTACAACGCGATACATACATGCATAATGCCATGATCACTTCATCTGGTTCTGTAAACACTATTTTGACGCTAGATCTACACATTAGCATAATTCTGGCGGGGAAATCCGACAGGTAAGAAGAGTATCATACGATTTGTACTGGTGGTGTGTGACTTAAGCCCGGTACACACAGTAAGATTAATCTCAGTGATTTTTGAATCTGAGACAAATCTTACTGTCTGTTCATTCCTAATACATTTATTATAAGTTTTTCTGGAGTTTCATGAAACTGTATTAGGTTTAGAGCAATGCTCTATTTTCTAAGATTTGTATTAGAGTATTATCCAATCAAAGCTTAGCATTTCCTTGAAGGTAAGTTACCTTCATAATTGTTGATGCTACAAAGTGTATACACACTCAGTACCGGTAAACTAATTTCCTTATACACAAAAATGGCAGAAAATGTATTTTCTGCGTACTGGGTCCTTTTTCACCAACCATTCTTAAGAACATGTTTTTGTCTTATTCTCCAAGATTTGCCAAATTTCAAAGATTCAAAACTTCTGATTGGCTAAACCGTTTGGCCCAACATCTTCGCACCAGGAATGTTCCGTCCATTTTTCCAATGCAACAGCAATAATTATCATGCATAATGCCATGATCACTTCATCTTGCTCTGTAAGTTCCATTTTGACTCTAGATCTACACAATTTAGCATATTTCTGGCGGGGAAACCCGACAGGTAAGAAGAGTATCATAAGGTATGCGTGTGTGTGTGTACAAGAGTGTATTATAATACAAAAATCTCTGAGATTAATTTCATGAGACAAATCTTATTGTGTGTACCGGTCCTTACAGAGAACACGCTATTTTTGATCATAGGGGCATGATTTGAGCAATTGTTATAAGATATCGCTCACTAATGCTGCATAAAAAAAAATCAAAGTTTTAGCAAAGATTTATGGTACTGGGAAAAAATGAACTTTTTACGTGTTTTCGTTGACGGAACACTGCCGGCTACTACGACCTTGTTTGTGTACTTCATGCTCAAGAAGTAAGAAAGTGAAAAAGAGCAGCAACCTTTAAAACAATGGAGGGAGCAAACACCAAACAAAGCTCTTATGATGTGTTTGCTGTCTTAGCTAACTTCGAGACTTGTGACAATAGTTAATGAAACCTTTGATTCCCCGGCTACTTACTTGTCTGTTAGCTTTAAATTTGGACAGATCTATCAGCAAATCTGGGTTGTCGTCTTCGTGGAAGTGTAAACGTTTGATAAAGGGAGCTAATTCGTCCTGGTTCTCGTTGATTCTGGAAATTATAAATATTAGAAGCCATAAGGAAACGTTAACTTGAATGAGCCAAACTCTGGCAAAAACGGGTATGTGGCCTGCAACACGCGAAAAGGGGCATTCGGATATTAGCGTCAAGTGTCATCTCGGATCAGCCTGCGCAGTCCGCGCAGGCTAATTCGAAACGACACTTTCCATTTTTATGTAATTTTCTGTTTTGCGAAAGTCTACTGTAGCACAAAATCTAATGTAGTCGTAAAGTGCCGTCTCGGATTAGCCTGCGTGGACTGCGCAGGCTGATCCGAGACGACACTTTACGCAAATGTCCGAATGCCCCTTTTCGCGTGTTGCAAGCCATATGATGTGTTTGAATTATTATTGCATCTCTGTGATGCATGGTAGCAAGCAAGTCATCACGTAATTATGGATCCTCAAAATCTAGTTTGTATGATAACTGGCTGAATAACGAGGTACAATGGTCCTTTGAGCTGCAGAAAATTGACTAACAGTAAAAAGTTCGGCCCAGGTCAGCCTGCGCGGACTGTGCAGGCTGTCCTGAGTCGATACTTTTTGCAGATGCATTAAGCCCCCTTTTCACAGAGCATGGCTCATCTTTTTTTTTTTGGGGGGGGGGGGCGAAAAAAAATGGACATAAAAAATGAAATCGTATTAATACTTTTGCTAACCATACCATACTTTTTAACGACCCTGGAGAACTGGGCTTTTGAAACATTGCCGGAAAAGGAGAAAGTACTGGTAACCAACATTTTCTCCCTTTCCTTTTTTCGTACAGCTCCAAAAAAAAATCATTTTGAAATCTACAGCGTATTTTTCGGCTACAAATTATTTCAAATTAGACAAGTGTAAACCTTTATCGTCTTTTAAAAAGATAATTCATATACTATATACCAGTATAATCATATCATCACGACGTTTTCACTGTTTCAACTGTTTACATGTAAGTTCATATGCAAAAATATCTAAAGGAATTTAATATAGGATGACCTCATCTATTTATTAACTTAAATAAATATACTGTTTTCCTCTATGAAAAGCTTTGCCAATCTAATCTGTTGAATAAATATGTTGAAAACTACATATATAATACTAGTAAAATGTAAGTATGATCTATGTAAAGTAGGAATTTTGTTATTCAATGTAGGAATTTCTACCTTTTGCAACACATTGGAAGAATTCTTCCTAAAAACACATGAGTCATGCTCTGTGAAAAGGGGGTTTAGTACATCTTCAAAAAGTATCGACCAAGGTCAGCCTGTGCTGTCCGCGAAGGCTGACCTAGATATACTCTTTTTGCTGTTGGTCAATTTTTGCAAGTCCAAGGATCACCCTACCTTATGATTCAGTGGTCGTTAGATAAAATGAATTGTATGGATCCATAGTCATGAGATTACTTGCTTGGCAATGATGCATCACGGAGATTCATTTTACCATCCACCCATCCCATCCCCTCCCCCGTTCTCAGAGTGCCGCTAACATGTATCTAAAAATGCGAGAACCTTGAAATTAAATCAGGGATAGAGCTGTCATCATGCTTGATTGATTTTAACGAATTTTATCCAGTGAAATACATAAGTGCATGTTTGAAATAGTTTTAGGTCTTGTTAAACAATATTTCAATTGTAAAAGTATGAAAATAAGAATTCATTCGTCATTCGTCCCAGTCAATCCGTTGTCCGAACATATCATTATTATGATAAAAATTGTGCTTTTCTTATAGTATGATTATCATCATATCTTTGGATTACATATATAAATTTAAAGTCTAGTCTTTTAAGATATGGCTTTAGCGTTTTTAATCAAAGTTCGCAAAGTTATTCTTTAAAATCGAATGATATGAAACTGAACGAGTATCAATTAGTCGTTAAAAAGAATTGAAAGTATCATTTCCTTAAGCAATTCCTCAGTATAGCAGAAATTTTGAGAAGAATGAAAAATACAATAAAGATAAAAGAATTAACAATACATTGAAATAGAATGAAAAAAAAAAAAGTAAAAGACAAATACAACAGAAATAAAAACTATTTATCAATATCAAAATCTTACATTTAAAAACAATAGAGAAAACAAAAAAATAAAACTCCATCGTACAAAAACAGTCAAAACTTCCTACGCTATGTTAGTCAAAAATTTACTACAAATAAGCTCAAAATGCAAAAAATACTTCTATTACCTTGAAACGGAATATGTAAAATAAAAAATAATAATAAAAGGAAAAGACAAAAGAAATGAATTACTTATTTACAATAAAGGCCTTCGGTAAAAACACACACGCACGCAAATATGCACGCTTACACACAGGTGCACATACTCATAATGCATCTACAAAAACGTATCGGCCGGGGTCAGCAACTTCTAAAACTTCTAATTCTATTACCCGATGCTCATTTTGAGCAACCCTGAGATGTACCTTTGTAATTTCTCGTCATTTACAATCCAATCAATAACATCTTTATCAATATCTATGGACTCAGGACGTTCTCTAGCAAGCAAAACCAAAATCTAAAAACTTTTAACTCCATTTTCGATGATTCATTTTGAACACCCAAGTCCCGAGATGTACCTCCCTCCTATCACATCAATTACAATCCCATCAACGTAATCTTTAACAATATCTATGGACTCAATACGTTCTCTAACAACCCAAACCAAATTCTAGTTCCCATCTTTTTTCCACTCATTTCAGACAACCAACTCCCGAGATGTAGCTCCGTCTTTTCTCATCAATAACAACCCCATTAATGCCATCTGTAGCATTATCTATAGATGCAGTTCGTTCTCTAACAAGTCATCCGAAATCTATAACTTCTAATTCCATTTCCAATAACTCAATTTAAACCACCACCTTCCGACTTGAAACATCGTCCTTTCTCAGCAATTTTTATGTCTATCAACGTTATCTTTAGCACTTTATCAATTTCTATGCACTCAAGACTTATTCTAACAAGCTAAACCAAAATCTGAAACTTCTACGAGTAATTCCATTTAACATTATTCGTTTTAAACATCCCAAAATGTACCTCCGTCCTTTTTCATCAATTTCAATCCCATCCACGTCATCTTTATCCATTTTTGTGGACTCAGTACGTTCTCTAACAAGCCAAACCAAAATCTAATATTCTCATTCCATTTCCTGTTACTCACTTTTAAAACCCAACTCCCGAAATATACCTGCTTCCTTTCTCATCATTTTATAATCCCATCAGTGACATCTTTATCATTATCTACAGACACAGTACGTTCTTTAACAAGCCAAACAAAGTTTTTAATCTTCTAAATTCCATTTCCCATTACTCGTTTTAAACAGCCAACTCCCCAAATGTACATCCGTCCTTTCTCATCAAGTACAGTCCCATCAACTAATCTTTATCAAGATCCTTTCCAATATAATAAATTCAGTACGTTCTTTAACAAGCCAAATAAAAATCTAAAACTTCCTTTTCCGTTTCCTGTCCCTCATTTTCTTCCTATCTCATCAGTTACAATCCCATCAACGTCATCTTTATCAATATCAATGAACTCAGTACGTTCTCTAAATAGCCAAACCAAAATATAAAACTTCTACATAATTCCATTTCCTATTACGCATTGTAAACAAACAGTTCCCAAGATGTACCTTCTTCCTTTCTCGTCAATTACAATTCCGTCAACGTCATCTTTATCAATATCTATCGACTCAGTACGTTCTCTAACTATAGCTAGACTTTCTTCAGTATGTTCACGTTTCTTTGCAAAAGTTTCACACGTGTCAACTTCAGATTGACTCTGTTCATGCTGGGTATCAGCTTTGATGGCATTTTCGTCTAGTATTAGCGGAGACCGGAGACTTATGTACTCGTCCAGCTCGTCAGCAACTGACGGATCCTTGTCTTCCTCGTCAGATTCTTGTCGATTGACTTTTACATTGGCAAGGCTATCAAATTTCATGTGAATACGTTCAGATAATATTTGAGATAAAATAAATACAGTACAATACACATCAATACAATACAAAAGAGTTTATTGTCAAAGAAGGGCTTCTGGTCCATAACAGAAAAATAGTACAATACATTTGAACCATGTCCTGTGAAAAGAGGGCTTAATGTATTTGCAAAAAAGATCGACTACATCAGTCTGTGCAGTGCGTGCAGGCTGACCTAAACCGATACTTTTTTGCTATTGGTCATTTTTCTACATGTCAAAGGACAAGTCTATCTGGTGACTCAGTCTGTTATTATACAAAATAGATTAGATCTATATGGATCCATAATTTTGTAATGACTTGCTTGTATCATGCATCAAGGAGATGCATTAAATCCCCTTTTGCCAGACCATGGTTGAAATACTTTATTGTAAAACATAACACATCATAAAAAATACATTATAGTTATAAACTATGTAACTGCGGAAAAAAGTTGTCATCTTTTTACCCTTTTACAAACAAATATTTTCAACTTTTTCATAAACAAACCCAATCATTTGAGAAACACCAATTTTGTCGTCTGCAGATGCTTTCAATTCGGATGAGTCCAAAATTTCGTCGTCAGTTACAGAGTTTTAAGGTCAATGATAGGCAAAGATTGTCTCTCTTGTTTTCTAATTCATATCAATTGAGGGTAACTTCTCAACATTTTTCTCAACATTTTTCTAACGTCAAATTAATCTTTCATAAGATTAGATATTTGGCTTGCAACACGCGAAAAAAGGCATTCGGACATTTGCGTTAAGTGTCGTCTCGGATCAGCCTGCGTAGTCTGCACAGGCTAATCCGAGACGACACTTTACGACTACATTAGATATTGTGCTACAGTAGACTTTCGCAAAACAGAAAATTACATAAAAATGGAAAGTGTCGTTTCGGATTAGCCTGCGCGGACTGTGCAGGCTGATCCGAGACGACACTTTACGCAAATGTCCGAATGTCCCTTTTGGCATGTTGCAGGCCAAATTTTACAAGATTACGTGTGTCACCAATTTGTGAACTACTTCATCCTTACTCTCACACTCTTCAATACAGGGTTAATCAAGTTTTGGATTGTTTAATGAATTGAATTTTTAGTCAAAGCCAAAATGTTCCGATTTCAAAGTTCTTCTCACCGCAAAAACTCACCGTACCGAAAGTTCTGATATTGATCCATACTACCTACGAAATTGCTTTTCAGGCTTAGAGTTCGTTGATTGGCCATTTGAGCACCATAAAAAGGTGGAAAAGATCTTTTCAACTCTTCCCAAACCCCCCCCCCCCCCAACAAAAAAAGAAACAGATACATCGTCTTTCAAAAATTAATAATTACAGAGCAGCGTGCTCATGGACTGGGTCAACTAGAATATGACATACTTAAAATCACATATAAATTAATTATCATAAACTAACGTATACACCCAAGTATTCCAATTTCAAGGGTCTTTGTCGCAATATCGCATGAAATACCGGATAATGTAGAACGAAGATCAGGCTGCAAAATCTGAGCAGTCTGATCATGGTCTTCACTGTTTTCAAAGACAAACATATTCCATGTGCCAAGTAAAATAGATACCATTTTATCAGTTATATTTCCACCTATGATATGAACCGCTACATAAAGTAAAGAAAACGTAAAGGGTTCCTTGTCATGATTTATTACCTAATATTGAACTTTAATCTATAACTATGCAAATTGGACTTTCTACCCGACTGTTAGAGATAGCTTTTGATGATGTTGCGAGGAAAGGTGCTACAACTTGATACAAGGTGCTACAACTTGATACAACAGGTCATTGCTCATTTTTGCTAGCCGTTTTCCATGCAATTTAAAATAGTTTCTTTTTTTTTTCTTCAACTCTTCTTCTTTTCTTCTTTTCTATATGATGTTCTAGTAGCTTGGTTGGTTTAAATTTTGTCTTTCCGATGAAAGGTCGATTGTAATACGATACAAGTGTTTATTTGCCACTTTGAGGCTGATGACCGCCCCGCCCCCCACTCCGCTTCGGGCAAAAAAAGTTGATTACTCAAAATCTAGGGGTCCAAAAGGATTCACTCTTGATCAAACAACAAACTTCTAGACTTGGTCATCTTCACAGCATTTGCAGAAAACAAATTCAGAGCAGCCAATAGTATGATTTCTCTCTTTGAAGCGGTAGAAAGGATTGTGGTAAAAGCAGAAAATGCTAGTTATCCACAATTTCTTCTTCACTCGCAATCTTTTAACTCTGTACCGCACGACAAAAAAAAATAGACTCGGCCAAACTTAAAGCTGTTTCAGACTACAAATCAAAATGTAAATGGCATAAATTGCCTTTGTAAGGTTCGAAAACATTGAGGGAGATGGAGAAAACGATGGTTTCCAGCATTTTCTCCTTTTCCCACCATGTTTTCAAAAGCTATCTTTCTCAAGATCGTTAAAACTCTGGATTATGTGGTAAAAGGTTAGAGGACCTTCTTCGTGGTGATCGAAAAAAAAGTCACAGAAAAAAAGTCACAGGAAAAAAAGTCACAGGAAAAAAGTCAAAGGAAAAAAAGTCACAGGAAAAAAGTCACAGAAAAAAGTCACAGGAAAAAAGTCACTGAAAAAAAAGTCACAGGAAAAAACTTGCCTCTCAGGTAGATCTGTCTTTTTTTTTTTTCCTTCAGTCTGTCTGTCAGTCTATTTCTTGGGAAAAAAAAGAAAATGCTGGTGACTGACATGTTTTCCATTTGCCACAATGTTTTCTACCCTATCTGATACAGATTCCATGTTTGCAGCCGTAAGAACATCTGAGCAATACACAAATACTGGTGGCATGATCAAGATCAAAAACTTTTTTCTGTGACTTTTTTTTTTTTCTGTGACTTTTTTTCCTACATTCTTCTTCGTCAGGGTAGTTAAACCACTAGATGGTCGAATACAGGCTCTTGGACATTATTGAGAGAGTGAACACTGAGAAGTGACATATAGTCTTGACAATAAAATTTGTAGGTCCATGGTTTAATTTTTTTAAAGGTTTAACTCTTAACCAATCAACAAAATTTTAGATTTGACAAAATTGAAAGCATTTGCGGAGGAAATATTCAATGAAGCTGTAAAGATTATTTTTCTCTTTGAAATTATAGGAAATAGTGTGGGAAAAAACAAGAAATTGTAAGTTACCACCATTTTCTGCTTTTTCTACAATGTTTTCAGAGGTTAAGGAAAGGGTTAAATTCACAGCCTTATTATGAATTGCACACTGAGGAGTAACAATTAATTTTGACAATAAAATTGATAGATCCCTGGTCCATTTTCCCCCACTCCATAATAACTTTTAAATCCTCTCTATTGTCACATTTCTGATAAACGAGAAAACTGGGCCCAGTTTCACGAAAAATCGTAAGTCTCTCATTTTGCTCAAAACCGCTGCGCCACTCGTGAAAATATTAATGATGATGTTCAATCGATGAAATAAATCCGATCTTTCATCGAAAAAAAAAAAAAGCAAACATTTTATTTATTTTATGCTTCTTACCCCTTTTTGTTGGAACTTTCGTCTAAATCTAGAACAATTGATTTCGTTAATTCCCCGTGGCATACCCCCACTTCCACATAAGAAAGCACTGCAATATTACGTAAAGGGCAAGAAATGTAGGGCAAATGCGTGTTAATTACGTCATATTTCCCCCTGGTTGAATGGCACACGCTGTTCACCTAGGTAACTAGTGCACGGAAACTACTGTTTTCGCCTTCAATTGAAGAGTTAGAAAACATGAAATCGGTATTTTTCACTGGTCGTAACCGTGAAATATCATACCATAATCCACCTTTTTTCTCGATAAACTACCAAAAAATATTAAATAAAGGCTCACATTCAATTAAAAGTAAAAGGAATTGGGAAAGTTATAACCAAAAAAAAACTTTTTGATGTGTATCAAATCAATTTTGTATAATTTAAAATTTCATGTATAGCTGAGTTGACCATGAAAAAAGTTTTATAGGCACTTACCATGGCCATTGACGTTTGTAAACGTGGACGCAGACAAAGACCTAGTCGTGGACCGATACGTAAACCGAGACGTGGATGCAGACATGGCCGCAAACTTGGAGGCAGATGTGGACGTTTATGTGGACGTAGATACGGACGTAGACGCAGAAATAGACCGAGACGTGGATGCAGACATAGATGCAAACTTGGAGGCAGACGTGCACCGAGACGCGGACATAGACATGGATGAAGACGAGGATGTACACGTGACCGCAAACGTTGTCACAGACGTGGTTGTGGAAGCCGACGCAGACGACAGGACTATGACAGTACCTCAAGTTTTCTTCGAAAACAGGCAAACTGATAAAAAAAAAAACACCTACCTCAAACAATGCTGTTTAAAATTCCGGGCACAAAATATAGCTAGTCTCCCCGCCATTTTGAATTTCGCCAGCAACGTTTTCTGAAAAGAGTATGGAGACGCATGAGGGTTTTTATTCATAGACTTTCTTTGTAGAAGAATGATAGGAAAGGTGAGGCAGTTCGATGCCCTTCTCCATATTTTTTTGGCATTTGCAACCGGCGAATCCGTCGGGAGAGAGCGGGATCTCCTGCGTCGAGGACTGTGAACTACACTAGTATTTCCGACAAATAACGAACCGCGCCGTCGTGAACTCTTTTTATTCAAGCTAAGAACCGAGTCGTTGCGTTTTACTCTTCCGGGTATTTCCGCTTTTGTGGTGTCATTCACAACATCATTGTCACTATTGCACGACCTCAAAGTTTTCCATGAATTCCTTTTTTGTAGTAAATCTGTTACACTTAATTCAGGTTTTTCTCTATATGACACGGACTTTTCAGAACTAAGAGACAGTGTTCGTGTAACACTACGATCTCTTTGTCGCAGAGTCAGCGCTCTTTGAAAGTTTACAGAAGTAGATACTTGTGAAAACTTAGACGGCTTCATAAATAAGGGAAAATGGCGGTAAAGTTTAGCACGCTCCTTTAAAACTTCGACAGAAATTTTCATTTTGGAGTTTCTGATAATCCATTTCTTTTCTTTTGACGACATAAATATAACTGTTGATTCTTCTCACTTATAAAACAAAAATATCACAATAACTTTGGACGTCATGAGAGATTCCACTGTATCTTATGAACAAACTAATAAATTACAGAAAACCACTTTTGACAACATAAAGTAATATTCGTCTTTGAAATAACAGTTATTCGGTTCAAATCACAAATCCAAAGGATCCGTCTACAAACAAATGAGCCACGCTCTGGCAAAAGGGGGCTTAATGCATGTCCGTGATCCATGGTACAAAGCAAGCCATGACATACTTATGGATCCATATCCTCTTTTTTTGAGCAACCAACTTAATCATGAGATGGACTGGTCTTGGATATATAGAAAATTAACCAATTGCGAAAAGTTTCGGCCCAAGTCAGCCTGCGCGGACTGCGCAGGCTGACCTGGGTCGATACTTTTCGCAGATGTATTAAAGCCCCTTTCCGCAAACCATAGCTCAAATGTAACCGATCAATCTGTATGGGATTCTACTACTAATCCAATGATTTCAAAATTCAATTTCCGATTTTCTGTCTTAACCACCCGTTATCAAGGCATTATCTAAGGACAAGTAAACAAGAATCGAAACATTGTCATCGTTCATTAGTCCCTGTACAGGTACAGGTCCTGCGAAGCTCAGTGGTCACAGTAACGTGGAGGACTTCTAACCTGGAGGCTTCGGGTTCAAGCCTCACTGGAAGCACTGGGTTTTTCGTCGGAGTGTCCTTGGGAAAGACACTTCAGAGCCCTAGCCTAAAACTGGTGAAATCCAGGACATATATGAATATGTGAGAGTGACTAAACAAAAGCTCTGTCTGTGCAGTCTGATCTTGATTCATGGCTTGAACGAAAGACCCTATTTTTGGCTATGAAAGTGAAAGGGGCAAATTATGACTACTATACTTTCTCTCTCTCTCTCTCTCTCTCTCTCTCTCTCTCTCTCTCTCTCTCTCTCTCTCTCTCAGTATATATCAAGTGCAAATAAAAATTCCCGAAAATTAATCAAAGATGGATCAAAAAGAACTTTAACCCTTATCTTTCCAAGCGCAACTCAAGGACCTTTTTGCAGACAGTGTAGAATCAAGATCAGACTGCACGTTCTGTGCAGTCTGATCTTGATCTACACTGTCCGATAGATAAGGAGATAAGGAGATATTTCTCCCTCAAAGTTAACTTTGAAATACAAAAATTTATGTGTTTTACTATCGGGTTGAAAGTTTCATTTCATTTATTTAGTGTGTTAAAGATTAAGTCCATGTTTCTTTATCAATGACTTATTGACTATCGATTTACAAAGATATCACCCAGGTCTGACTTCAGGGTTTTGAAAATATTTACTTTACCACTGAATAATAAACTTTGTAAAAAAAAAAAAGAATTAGTAATTTTCAGTTCAAAAATGGGAGATTTTTTTTTTTTTTTTTTTACGAAACTAAAATCATTATAAGATTAATAACAAAATCATCCAAAACGGAAAAATATCATGACAAATAGTTCCCTATGGTTCTACATAGTTTGAAGCAGTGATCCCCCCCA
Organism: Hippopus hippopus; assembly: GCA_946811185.2. Taxonomy (NCBI): domain Eukaryota; kingdom Metazoa; phylum Mollusca; class Bivalvia; order Cardiida; family Cardiidae; genus Hippopus; species Hippopus hippopus. The sequence continues at coordinate 61,313,922 of OX328102.1, forward strand.
CCCCCACCCCCGCCTATTGCTTTTAAAATTTGAGTTTCTGTTATTGACTGAAAATGTTGATTTCTTGTCATTTAATAGTGTAACCATATATATATATATGTGTGTGTGTGTGTGTGTGTGTGTGTGTGTGTGTGTGTGTGTGTGTGTGTGTGTGTGTGTGTGTGTGAGCCGTGCTCTGACAAAAAGGGGTTTTAAGGCATCTCTGTGATGCATTATACCAAGCAAGTCATCACATAATTATAGATCAATCAAATCCATTTTTTTCCTAAAAACCAACTGAATCTGCGCAGGCTTACGTGGGTCGATAATTTTTGCAGATGCATTAAACCCCCTTTTCATGCATTAAGGGTCATACATATGTACCTGACAGCAAAATTTTAGACTAGTGAGGGATGGTGTGGTTTGTTTTTGGAAAAAAGGTAGAAAACGCTGTTGAAAAGAGAGAAGGTAACTATCTTTTTTTTTCCACCACGTTTTCAAATACTTTCTTCCCCAAGGTCATAAACTTGCAGGTTATTTGCTTAATTGTACCGGATAAAAGGTTTCTGCCAATTTTATACTTGTCCAGTCTGAAATTAATTGCAAAAGACAATTTAAATGTGGCTGAATTGCTAAGGTTCGTCTTTAAAAGAGTTGAAAACATGGAGGAAAAGGAGAATATGCTGATTACCAGCATTTTCTCCTTTTCCCACAAAGTTTTCAAAAGCCTTCATCCTCAGGGTTGTTGTAAACCCTGGTATGTGTGGTAAAGGGTTTTAAAGGACAGGATTAATACGATATAAGATCTTTGACGTTATCAATTTTATTAGCAAGACATCGATATGCCCTTTCTGATGTTTTTCTTAGTGATTTAAGGTAAACGTAAGAATGAACAAAAAATCCCACAAGGTACGCAGGGCAAAACACTTGTTTATCTCACAACTTGTTTTCAGTGTAAGACAGTCGAATTTTAGTGTCTTACATACGTGTGTGAGATAAGAAAGTAGTGTCGTATTTGGTCAACGCGCTGTAATTATACGCCTCAATTCTAAAACATTGTCGACCAAGATTCCTGTGTAAAATTAAATGTTAAAACTGATGATCGCGATAAAGCTGCAAATTTTAGTATCTTTTGATGTAAAACAAAACCGTTAAATGCATTTTTATTTCTTTTGGAGCTATTTTTTCTCTGTGATGTACACACCGTTCAAAGAAACAAATAGGCTTTGTGTAAATTTCAATACACATGTACATGAAGGCCTCTGTTTTAACACGTCAAGAACTATAATTCTTGAGAAACAGTTATGCGATAAAAGAATCTGACATTCGTTGCCTTTTGAGGCGAAATTTAATGAAACTCGTCTACAAAAAATGTTATGAAGCTCGCCAAAGGCCCGCTTGATAACATATTTTGTAGACTCGTTTATTATTATTATTATTATTATTATTATATGAATTGAAATGGCCAAATACTTGTTTACTTTAAAGTCAGTATGGAAGAGTGAAATAAAGAGGTCATTTAACATCCTTGGGTACAATATTGAATTCTAATGGATTCGTACACTGCAGAACTAGTCTATATTTTGGACTGGGCTGTCGCCTCGTCCAAAATATAGACCGGTTCTGCAGTGTACTCATCCAATATAATTCAGTATTGTACCCAAGCATGTTAAATAACCTCATAATCTCAAACACAAACTCATGACAGATCCTCGTATAATTCAAGTCTGAAGATCTGCATTATGGCTGTCTAATACATGAACCCTTTCAAACCATACCAAGTTTTAAAGACCCTTGTGAATGAAAACTTCGGGTAACATTGTTGGAATAGGAGAAAATGCTGGTAACAAGCATTTTCTCCTTTTCAAACGATGCTTTCTATACTATCAAAGACAGAGATCATCAGACTGTGGCCGATGAGAGCTGCTCTCTGCACGTTATGCTAAAATGCATGCTAACAGCTGATCCACACATTAGGAAAGGAAAACTAGACATTCAAACTGGTTATCAAATGTTAGATACATGTACTTGAAGTCACTTTTCACACTTGTCATCCACGCAAATTTGCAATGCAAACTCACTTCCGGTTCCAGAGAAGAACACGTGATACGATGGTTGAAGCTGGAAATTGGTTGATCATTAAAGCTCACCTCAATACGATGTAATCAGGTGGGCTAAAAAATGAAAAATGTAATTTAAAAAAAGATGTTGAATAGCTAAAAACCATTCTTATGCCTTTCTCCTGTCCAAGAAAAAGAAATCAAAGTACTGAAAGTACTAGAAAATTTGCGAATGTGGAATAAGCTACCTTGGTTAAGATTAAACCTTGTTGGTTGAAAAATGGTCCAATCTGGTTAATAAGTGTGATCTGATTCAGCCCGGACCAATCAGATTATTAAGTTCGTCCCGGTGAATTTACACACCACTCATAGCCATTTAGTCGTGGCAATAGGAACTGCCAAAGAAAGTATGGCAAAAAAGTCTGTTTGATGATCTCTAATTTGGAAAAAACAAAAAAACTACGAATGAAAAGCATATCAGTGTGATGATTGGTCATTTAAATACCTTTTGCAGTTCACTTTTACAATGAACTTTTATCGCTTTTTCACTTTCTCATAGGTTAGACGAATTCGTGGCTAGAGGAGACATACAACACCCGCGAAAAACACGAGGATGAAAACGGTTGCGTTGGAACGATCCCGATTTGCATAGGTCACTGACTTAATTTACAGCTAACCAAACATATTGTATCTTATCGATGACATTCTGTTCAGTGTATAACTATGCAAGTAGAAATCGTTCAAATTGGAGTGATAGAAATTTTGTAGGTCATGTCAACATTGTCATATTCGACAGAATTGCGATTCTTACAGAAAGAATATACGGCCTGCAACACGCGAAAAGAGGCATTCGGACATTTGCGTAAAATATCGTCTCGGATCAACCTGCGCAGTCCGCGCAGACTAATCCGAAACGACATTTTCCGTTTTTATGTCCTTTTTTTTTTGTGCAAGTCTATTGTAGCACAAAATCTACTGTAGTCGTAAAGTGTCATCTTGGATTAGCCCGTGCGGACTGCGCAGGCTGATCCGAAACGACACTTAACGCAGATGTCCGAATGCCCCTTTTCGCGTGTTGCAAGCCATATTATATGGCGACTGCGGCTCAATTTGATAACATTTCGATCCGGGTCACTCTGAATGGCAAAAGACTAACGATCCTACCGCTATCTTTAAAATCTGTTTTCTTCCTGTATTGCTTTTTTTTAAAAACATAATTATGGGTGGTCTTTTAGTAGCCGCCATTAACATAAAATTAACAGGTTATGACACAAGGTCATCGCTACAACTTGACCCTACACAATGTCCCCATTATGGAAGATGTCAATATTTTTAATTCGCCGATTTTTTCAGAAGAGTACAATTTGAATATGGAAACGAATTGTTTGTACCCCGTTTTAGTCTCTTTGTTCACACGCCATTCCTATCGTGGGAGATTTGTCACTTTTGTAGCTCATGAATGTTCATGAAAACGTGATTAGGTTTACATCAAATTTGATGAGCAACAAATGTAACTGCTAAATGTATAAAAACTTACATACATCGTATTTCAGTTTAAAACATGAAATTTATTGCAAACAAGTGTATCATCAACCGAGACATTAGTTTTGGGGACAAAAGGATTTGTAATTTTAGGGATTTTGAAACCAAACCTGGCAAGGAAAGTCCTTTTGCAGATATGATTTATAACGTGTCAGTGTATAGATAATAGGTCTAATGAATTGTCTGGATTGAACTAGGTACTCCTCTCATAACTGTGAACGAGATAGTGCCAGTCATATCGTCCGGTATAATGATGAAGCGTAACGTAACAAATAGTCTGCAGCGTTCCATAATAGAATATACCTTTTTGAATTGATTGAATTTGCGTTTATTTATCGTTGCCACCGGTTGCCCATAGGGGCGACATCCCCTGAAGACTGCTGGTATTGTTATGGGGGATAGTGCAGATACAGGACGAAGCCAATCCTAAGTTACGGCTGGTTCTTTAGCGTGCTCGGTGTATAGCATCGTCACATGGGACCTCGGTTTAACGTCTCATCCGAAAGACTATTAGTAATTTTAGATGGCCAGCCGTGGGTCTCGAAACTGCACCCTCAAGTGAGCCGAAACATCACGTTCAAGAGTCCTACGCTCTACCAACTGAGCTATGCGGGCTGGTCATTGGTCAAAACTTTTTTTTTTTAATAACCCTAGTTTATATATTTACACATCACACCAACACTTTGTCAAGCCTACCTCATTTGCATTCATTAAAGGGAGATAATTATGCAAGTCATAACTCTTTCTTCATTATTTTCCTTTTCTTTTTTCATTTTTTTTTTTTCGGGTAAATATTGTCTATAATTAAACTGAAACTTTTTAAACCGTAAGATCAGAAAACTCTTTGACTGGTCAGGAGTTAATTATGATCAATCAAATAATAAACCGTCATCTATTATATGTTCCATCTCTATCAATGTTTGCATTTGTTGTCATCTATGGACCAGAAAAAAAAAAAAAAAAACAGTGAGCCGTGCGCTGTAAACGGGGGGTTTAATGCATCTGTGAAAGTATAGACTCGGGTCCGCCTGCGCAATCCGCGCAGTCTTACCTGATCCGAAACTTTTCGCGATAGGTCAGTTTTCTGTATGTAAATGGACCAGTCTACCTAATGATTAAGTAGGTTGTTAAGAAAAAAAAATGTGGCTATTATGGAACCATAATAATGTGATGGCTTGATTGGTATAGTGCATCACGGAGAAGCATTAAGCCCCCTTTTGTCAGAACATAGCTCCAATGTATTTGTGTAATGGTAGGTGATATCATGCTTACGAAATGTAATATTTTCACAGATAAAATGAGAATGGATAAACCATCTCAGTGGAAGTCAATTTCGAAAGGAAACATCTGCCACATTGTTCTTTATTATTCCAATTACAATCCCTAAATCATGATTACTACCTTACAATTATTGTCGAAGTTAAATTCTTACTTCAAACATATAGATTGCATAATCCAATAATACCTCTATCTCTATTTCAGCTTATAACTCTTTACCGAGAGATATCGAGACGAACCTGCAGAAGAAGGCTTATGAAAAAATTGTGGGAAAAGGAGAAAATGCTGGTTACCAGCATTTTCTCCCTTTTCCGGCAATGTTTTCTTCCCTTTAAAAGAAACATCTCAATTTTTTTATCATGATTACTTTGTCGTCTCTTTGGCTGTCAATTAACTATCTCAGACAACAAAAAATTAGGTTCGTCCAAATTGAAAGCATTTACAGACGGCGGTGAAAAATTTTTGTTAAAATGGTGAGATTTGCCTTTAAAATCGTAAACAACGACGTGGAAAAAGGAAAACATGCCGGATACCAGTATTTAATCCTTTTTCTTCCAAAAAGTTTCTAAAATCATACTTCCTAAGGGGTCGTTTAAACATTGGGTTGTGTAGTAAAATGTTAAAACCGAATCTTCTATATCTACTTCTAAAAGAACAATTCTACTTCAGATTACAGACGTTTTGCTAATATATTAGGGTAAGGTAACGGACAGTGTAGATCCAAGATCAGACTGCACGTTCTGTGCAGTCTGATCTTGATCTACACCGTCCGCAAAAGCTATCTATACAGCGATAGACATTTATAATCAATTTGTAAGAAAAAAAAAAGTACACATTTTTATACATTTTTTTCCCAATTAGAACAAGGTTATAAACTGATCATTACAGACAATTTACTATTATGTTAGGGTAACGTAACGGACGGTGTAGATCAAAGATCAGGCTGCACGTTCTGTGCAGTCTGATCTCGGATCTAAAGCGTCCGCAAAAGCTATCTTTACAGCGATAGACATTTATAATCAATTCGTAAGAAAAAAAAAAGGTACACGTTTTTATACATTTTTGTTCCAATTAGAACAAGGTTATAAATTGATCATTACCATGTGTATGTATCGAGATAAAAATCAGCCATTATAAAAATTATTGAAACTCTAAACCACTTTTATGAGTTTGACATTTTGAAACGTTATCATTCTAAAAAAGTTAAATGAAACTTTCCAGCCGATAGTAAAAACCAGAACAGTGCTATTTAAAACTTACTTTTTGGAAAGAAAAAAGATCGTCTTATCGGAGAGTGTAGATCCAAGATCAGACTGCACGTTCTGTGCAGTCAGATCTTGATCTACACTGTCCGCAAGAGGTCAGTGAGTCGCGCTTAGCAGCCTAAGGGTTGACTTTGTCCAATTCCAGTCGTATTTTTAGTTGTACTTTAGCTCCTATTCAAAGTCATGAAAGAAAGAATCGATTTAAAAAAGAAATGCAACACTTTACAAAGCGAGCTCTTCATCATTTAACTATCATTTTAGTTCAAAAATATTTATTTTACATCGAATGAGAAACAAGTTCTTACAACCTATACTAATCTCTGTCGATTCTGCTGTTTCGACGATGGTATGTGGGAAAGCAGCCAGTGGCTTGGAAAGAAAATTGTGCGGAGTATTGGTAAAAGAGATTCCAGAAAAGCATGGATAGGTACACTGGTCGCCGCGATATAACTGAAATAATGTTGAAAACGGCGTTAAACACCATATAATCAGTCAATCAATCCTGGGGACTACACTAGTACTCGCGCCGAATGTGTGGGCCAATGAAAGATTCCAAAGTTAACACCCGGTTTCGGGTATCGAACTCGGGACCTTATGGTTACGAGGCCGACCCTCTACCTCACAACCTTGGACACTACACTAACCATCATTTTGATTGGCGAGCTTCCATGGACTTTTGGGGACTATGAAAAACGTGCAGTCTGGTCTTGAATCTTCACTGCCCCCCCATTTAATCCTAAATAATGACTTTTCATTTCCAGTCACAGATTTTTTTCTCCCTATTCTTTTTCTATTATCATCATGTTCAGACCTTGGAAAAAATCGAATTCATTCATTTTGCATAGATAAAGTAACATAATATCAAAGAATACCATGCGACATATTTCTTTACAAAACGACAAAATTTTAGACTGGTCGAAATTGACAGCGTTTGCAGACAACAAATTAGACATGGATCAAATGTTACGATGTGTCTCTGAAAGACTGGAAAATATTGATAAATAGGACAAAATTCTGGTTTACCAGTCTTTTCTTCTTTTCCCACTTTGTTTTTAAAAGCCTTCTCTCTCAACGTCGTTAAAACTCGGGTTTAAGTGGTGGTATAGGATTAAATGTAAAGATAAGAGGACAGGTTCCGGTGATTGTAGGTATTTTAGGTATGCAAATGTAATCAGAAAATCTTGGTTCGATCCCCATAGACTGCCCTGGTCATGGGGGGGAGGGGAGTGTCCCTGGGCAAGACACTAACGAAGCCCAAACTGCTCCAAGTAAAACAAGAGCACCGCATGCGGGTGCCAACGCTCGTCTGCAGTTGCTTTTTTTCAATAAAAATTCTAAGTCGAAAAAAGGGGCATAACTGTGTCAAAAATATTTTGATGGGTTACCAATTCTTGTTGTATGGGTTTCTCTTTCCATAGTTAAAGTCCGAGTTTGAAGTAAATACCTTCAGTAATAACAGAGATACAATAAATGTGTCAACCACGAAGACGACCCCAATGACGATCCACTCGACGTAGATGACGACACGGACGCAGACAACCACAGGGCTATGATATTACCTAGACTTTTCTTCGTAAAATGCCAAGCTAACAAAAGAAGACACGAATAAATGATCTGTCGATGTAGTTTTACAGAAACGAAACGCTTTATCAAACAGTCCCGAATTTTAACGATCTAGAAATTAAGGCTTTTTGAAAACATTGTGGACAAAGAAGAAAGTGCTGGTTACCAGTATTTTCTTCTTTTTCCCACGATGTTTTCTACCCTTTCGATGATAAATTCCCTCATTTGAGCCACATTTACGTTATCGCTTAAAATCTTTTTCACTTTGGATGATTGTAACTTTTTCCCATCGGTAAAAAGTTAAGGGAGACTTAAAACAAACTAACAAATGAGCTATGTTCTGAGAAAAGGAGTTAAATGAATTTCCGTGATACATTATTGGTAAACCAAGCAACTCCTCACATACTCATGGATCTATTTTGTCTCACAAATGACAAAACTGTGAGGTTGAATGGTCCTTGGACAAGCAGAAAATTTACAAATAGCAAAAAGTATCGACCCATGTCCGCCTGCGCAGTCTGCGCAGGCGGACATGTGTCAATACTCTTTGCAGAAGACTTACACCCGTTCTTTTTTCACAGAGAATTGCTCAAATATAGCTTGACAGTTGACAAGTACCTTTCTCAATGCTTGTTCATTCTTACTGGCTATTCTACGAATGATAGACGATCGACGCTGTCCGAGGTCGCTCGGGGTCACCGATAGACGCCTGTCCGATCCCGAGGTACGTAAAGAGGCGTATGACTCTCGCCGGGCCCTCGTTGATTCATTTGACAGCCAGCTCTCCCTTAGAACCGTGCCAGAGAAACGTCTTTCGTAACTTCCGGTACTTGAATGACGTCGATTTTCCACGTCCGGAAATACGTCATCACTAAACGTTATTTTTATCGGGGATCTAGGGGAAAGTGACGTATACGAAGAATGCTTCAATGGTGAAGGCAGTCGTGTTGGTGATGTAATAATTTGGCTTCGTCCTACAGCAGTTTTCCATCGCTTTTTCAACGTAACAGTGTTCACGTGCCTTTTTCCGTGTGACGTCACAGATGGACGCCGAAGAAGATTCTTGACGTCATAAAAGGATGCAAACTCCTCAGTTTTCATTTTTATCTGTTACTTGCGCTTTCAAAGCTCCATACAGAATAAGTCTATCACCACGAATCAAAGACGTTGTTTTTTATACTGGTCAATGTTTTCTTTTTCATTATTTTATCTTTTTTTCAAAACTGTTTTTCCATTTTAAAGTTATTCTTTGACAGTTCAAGACCCTAACTATTAACAAACACTTGCAGTAGATTCTACAAGGAATTCCTTACATCCTTGCAAAATATGAATGAGATAGATCTACATAAATTAAGGTTGAATACACAGAAGTCTACATCAGAAAAACAATGTTGCAAAAGGAGAAAAAGCTTGTTACAAGTATTTTCTCCTTTGGCCAAATTGCTTTCAAAAGTTGTCTTTATGCATAAAGGTTGACAGCAAAGGGTTATAGTCTATGTTAGATCTACTTCCAAGAAAGACTTTAAGAATTATTTGAATGTTTTCTTAACAAAAAAAAATCTTATTGTGATAGTCTTTTGCTAGCGTTTTGTTTCAAAAACATCCATGAATCTAAATCTATACTGAAATTTCCATTCTTAATTTTTTTACAAAAATTCTTCCATACATAACAAGCAATTTTTCCACATTTCCGCAGTGCTTTCACATGCATTTATGTTCTAAACTATGATTTGTTAATTATCCCAGTTTGACAAGGATTTTTTTCAAAGTTATCTGGGTAATGTTTGTTACATGAAGTATTCATTTAAACAAATAAAAAAATCCCAGCGCGTATGTAATGTCAAAAAATGCTTTTCCTATCTCTATTGCTTCTCGATTTTTCGCATCGTCTCTGTATTCCTCGTATGCTACAGAAATTCCACTCTTTAACCCTTTACCACACAATGACGACTTTTGACACCCCTGAGGAAGAAGCCTTTTGAAAACAATGTGGGAAAAGGAGAAAATGCTGGTAACCAGCATTTTCTCCTTTTCCCACTAAGTTTTCTACCCAATCAAAGCAAAATTGCACCATTTGAGCCACTTTGAAATTGACGTCTGCAAATGCTTTCAATTTGGATAGGTCTAAAATTTTGCTGTGTGGTAATGGGTTAAAACGATGTTGGAAAAGAAATGACTCACAGATTTAAATTTTAGCATCGTTTCTTATTCCTGACAGGAAACACTGTATTATTCCCTAATTTTCAAACGTACAGCACACTTTGAAGAACAGTAATAGGTAATATTAAAAATCCTAAAACCAAATAAGAATTCTAACTTTTAAAAGCGATAATTTAAACCAAATAAAACCAATCCAACTTTTAAGTATATAAAAACACACACAGAAATCTTCACTTAAAGCGTTATCATGTCGCATTTTTACCATCCAGAAATAATCATTAAAATCCTTCGACCGCTGAGCAAACATATTAAATATTTTCATTCACAAAACAAAAACGATTTTTAGCAAATTTTAAAGCTGTATTGACCAGAAAAAATCATCAAAATATCGGACATGTGTGGATACAAGATCAGACTGCACGTTCTGTGCAGTCTGATCTTGATCTACACTGTCCGTAAAAGTGGTCTTAAGTTGTGAGAAGTACTTAAAGGGGATAAAATCCGTTCATTTTAATCAATATGTTCGGATTAAAAACATCCCTTTCGTGTCAAGATCACCATGTTTTGGTACTCAGTCGTCTCACACTCTTTTAACGACACAATTATGAGGGCCTTTTGTCACAAAGGTTTCTAGTTTTAGAGTTATTTACGATAATTTAGATCATATACAAACGCCCCGAACAATTCTTCACGCGATTTTAAAAGCCTCAAATTTTGGACGGCAATTAACATATCTATTTTCATGAAACAAATTATATAGTCTCTACACAGACTTTTTCTACAGAGTTATTTTACTGTATTATGTCAACCGTGCTTCGCTGTTATACTGTTATGTTTTATGACAGATATTTTTTCAATCGTGTGAGAGAAAAAAAAATCACAATTTGAAATTTTAATGATAGGTTGGGTAGAATACATAACTATATAAGCCATGCTCTGGCAAAAGGGGACTTAATGCATCTCAGTAATGCATGATACCAACAAAGTCATTACAGTATTATTGATACATAAAATCCATTTTGTATAGAAACCGACTGAATGATGGGGTACACTGGTCCTTGGACATACAGAAAATTGGCCAATAGCGAAAAGTTTCGGCTAAGGTCATCCTGCACGGAATGCGCAGGCTGTCCCGAAGTCGATACCTTTTGCAGATGCATTAAGCCCCTTTTTCACAGAGCATGGCTTATACACATTACACAGAGTGAATCAAAGATCAGACAAGTTCTCTGCACGTTCATCTATGTTCAAGAAAAAAAGAAACCAACAAACAAACCAATTGATTTTGTTTTTCTTTCTTTCGTTCGGTTTTTTTTTTTTTTTTTTTTTTTTTTTTTTTTTTTCAATTTTTAAAATTTTGAAAATTTAAAAATTTGTCAAATAGCATAGATTTTTAATCAACGGATTAGTCGCACACTTTTTGGCGGGCTTTATTTTCTTTTCTCTATCTTGAACTCTTAGTTCTTTGAATAAAGGAAATACTTTTTTCACGCTGTTTGAGATTACACATTATGATTGATTCACTAGTCCCTGCAGAGGACCACTTCGTCTCGCAGCAGACTACTAAAGAATGTTGTGGCAAAAGAATGAATTGTTAAAATTTATCCTCTTGTCCCAATGTCACGATTGTTGTTTTAAGAACTACGACCTTTAACTCATCGGTAAATATCGTGTAACACCGATGTTTTCGTCAAGGCTTATTCGGCCAATCTCGGCAGCTTCCGTTTTTAAATATAAGAGTTAGGTGCCGTAGACCTTAAAATCTTCACCAAACGACAAAACTTTAGACTTGTCCAAATTGAAAGGATCTACAGACGACAAATTGAATGTTGTTCAAATAAAATAGCTTCGTCTTCATCTTTAGAAGCGTATAAAGCATTGTAGGAAACGGAGAAAATGCTGGTTTCCAGCATTTTCTCCTTTTCCTACAATGTTTTAAATAGCTTTCTTGCCCAAGGTCTTTAATACTCGGGAATGTGCGTTATTAAACGACATCAAGTACTTTTGCGCGATAGTTAATGAGTTACTGACCATGAAATATAAATAAGTGTGGAGAGCCCTTGAAATTAGGTGGATTTGGCACTTAACGACGAATATGACAATTTTTTCTAACGGACAGATTTTTTTTACAACTTTGCACATACAAAGCTCATCATGTGAGAAATTTGCCTTTGAAAAAGGTATATACAGTTCCAAAATCCAGCTTATATTGGATTTAAAGCGTCTTTCTTTAATAGTCAATGAAACAGGAAAATAACAAGAAAAATATACAAATATACATCATTTTAATGAAAATTCATATATTTTGCACAAAAAAATGTATAAAAGCCCGGTTTGAGCATGGTAAATGTACAAATATGCATGCTATAAATAGACCATTTAGTTAAAAAAGGAGATAATTTGACCGAATTAAGGGTTAATTTTAGATGTATACAAATTTTCTAACGAACAGATTTTTCTTAAAATTTCCACACTTATAGTATTTACAATTCTAAACAGTAAGAAAAAATAAAGATGGCACCTATCCGTGCTTATTTCGTCAGAAAACAAGCACTGTGAAGGTCGCTGTGGAAGTTATTTTTTCAAGGAAAAAAATAGGATAAAAGCTCAGCAGACATAATGGGAAAATAGGAGCGATTTCTCGTTTTCCAACAACAGTTTTCAAAGTGGAGACAGCTATACTTCCACAACTTTAAATTTCCTGCCTTTGTTTCCTTTTTTGGTGTGAAACGCCGTGTCAGCAACATTTTAATAATTTCACGAGGCCAGTTCAAAGATCCATTTTTTTTTTTTTTCTCTCTTCACCAATACTACCTGAAGAAAGTGCTACTTGTTTCAGTGCACCAGTAGTATTACCATTATGTGCATAAAATACATAGGTGCACTTTTGATTCAATATCCACGACAAAAATACATGTGCAGTAGGATGCGCGCGAACATTTGTCATGTACGTCGTTAACCATACGACAAAATTTTTAGACTTGTCACTTTTGAAAACAGATAAGCCATGCTCTGACAAAAGGGGGTTTAATGCATCTCCGTATAATTATGGATCCGTAAAATCCATTTTTGTCTAACAACCTACTTAATCCTGAGATAGACTGGTCCTTTGATATGCAGAAAATTTGCAAATAGCAAAATATACTGCTTCACATAGATCAAGGCAAGCAAAGGACTATAATAGCAATGGAAACAAGAATAAATGAATCTAAGTTATCTGAAATAATCCATTAAACATTTTGAAATACTGTTTTGGAGAGTAAGTCAAAAAAAGGAAATATAACGATGCAATGCAAAGGAGTTCGGTCAGTAATTTTATAAATTAATTTTTCATTTCTAATTGCAATTTAGCTTTTAAAGAGCTAAAGGGTGGCCCTACCCTTAAATAGACAAATCTGAATAAGTCAGAATAGAATTCATAAATTCTTATTCATATAATTGGTCCAGGTGGGTTTTTAAGTGTACCCACTTGATAGAATGAACCCTTTATCAAACAATCCCGTGTTTTAGTGACCCTGGGCAAGAAGGCTTTTGAAAACATTGTGGGAAAAGGAGAAAATGCTGGTAACCAGCATTTTCTTCTTTTCCCACAATGTTTTTTACCCTTTCAACGACAGTGTTTCATCATTTGAGCTACATTTATTTTGATGTCCGTGCGTTCTCTTAATAGGGAAAAGTCTTAAAATGTTACGTCTGGTAGAGAGTTGAACGGCCTGTACTTAATTAAGGTCTACGGCCACTAACTATCATATTAAAAGACGGAAACTGCCGAGACTGGCCGAATAGCCTTTACGAAAACGTCGATGTTACACGATATTTACCAATGAGTTCGTGAGTCTACAACCCCTAACTCTCATATTAAAAGACAGAAAATGCCGAGATTGGCCGAATAGCCTTTACGAAAACGTCGATGTTAGACGATATTTACAAATGAGTTCGTGAGTCTAAGGCCCCTAACTCTCATATTAAAAGACGGAAACTGCCGAGATTGGCCGAATAGCCTTTACGAAAACGTCGATTTTACACGATATTTACCGATGAGTTAGGGGTCATAATCGTTAACAGTTTCTTTCTCAGGACAATGACCATAGTAACTTTGACAGGGTCTTTCTCGTTTGATGCTTATTCATGCATTTGAGCTATGCTCTGAAAAAAGGGGGCTTGATGCATCTCATGGTGCATTCTACCGACCAGGTCATCCATATAATCATGGATCCATAAGATCCATTTTGTCTAACAATTAAGTGGATCTGGAAATAGTCTGGTCCTTTGCCATGCAGGAAATTTACAAATAGCTTAAGGTCTACGGCCCCTAACTCATCGGTAAACATCGACGTTTTCGTAAAGGCTATTCGGCCAATCTCGGCAGCTTCCGTCTTTTAATATGAGAGTTAGGGGCCGTAGACTCACTAACTTATCGGTAAATATCGTGTAACATCGACATTATCGTAAGGGCTATTCGGCCAATCTCGGCGGCTTCCGTCTTTTAATATGAGAGTTAGGGGCCGTAGACCTTAAGTGTATGGATAAGAATACTGTTACAGGACACTATGGTGTTTTCATTTACCATTCTACACGCCTTATAAAAATTTCAATCCAAAATTTCAAGTACATTATGGAAATACAATAACTTATTGTTGTAGAAAAAACGAAAATGACAGATATTTTCTAATGCTTTTGCCAATAACAATAAGACTTAAATTATTGATACCAGAAAACGATAAAAATGCACTCGCTTGTCATTGGCTTTCTCGTTTGTTAAATGCTACAAAATGGCTTCTATTTGTGTTTACACCGTTGAGCCCATCGGTGCCGAACGACATATGTTTTGCACATTTTTAGACTACAAGTTCAGACTACACAAGTTCAGACTACAAAAACGTTTCGAGAACTATTCACATGCAATCTAAAATAAATAATAATTTCCTATTTTTCTTTTCGGTACATGAAAGCATTATAATCGAGCTATTCTCTGGAAGAAGGGGACTGGATGTATCTCCCTAATCACATAATAATGTATCCATAAAATCCATTTGGCTTAACAACCGACTGAATCATAAGGTACACAGGTCTTTTGACATGCATAATATTGACTAATTGCAAAAGGTTTTGACTCTCTCTCTCTCTCTCTCTCTCTCTCGCTCTCTCTCTCTCTCTCTCTCTCTCTCTCTCTCTCTCTCTTTCTCTCTCTCTCTCTCTGTGACCCTTTCTCTCTGTCTCTGTTCCTGTCTGTCTCTGTCTGTCTGTCTGTCTGTCTCTCTCTCTCTCTCTCTCTCTCTCTCTCTCTCTCTTCCATAAACACTGGTTTTAACAAGTAAATCAAGCAAGGACAAATCTAAAGAAGCGCAAAAAATGTAGAGGGTGTTGAATGGGTTTGTTTATCTGACTGTGCAAATATATAATGGGTTTGATCGTAAAATGCGAAGGAAACGTCGCCATTAAAACAGAGGTCTTCCAAGCACGAATACATTTACATAGTCCGAAAAGTAAACACAGAAATTATCCGACAAACAACTTAAATTCTAATAAAAACAGGATTTTAGAGCTTACTTTGATATTTTTCTAGACCCCGTAAGTGAATTGAATGTTTTAAGTTGTTGTTGACCTGAACATGCACTTTCTTTAACGAGTGATTCCTTCATAAACAATTTAAACTTTAACAGAACATAAACATAATTGTAGGCCTTCATTCATTACCAAACGACAAAATTTGGATTCGTCCAAATTGAAAGTATTTGCAGACGACATATAAATACGACTGAAAAAAAATAATAAATACCAGCAATTTGCAGACGATAAAATAAATATGACTGAAAAAAAAAATGAAACTTTGTTTTGGGTTAAAAACATGGTGGGAAAAGGAGAAAATGCTGGTTACCAGCATTTTCTCCTTTTTCCATCGTGTTTTCAAAAGGCTTCTTTCTTGGGATCGTCAAAAGTCGGGATTGTGTGGTGAAGACCAAGAACTACATTTTGCAGTTTTATCAAAACCCCTTTTCTCAAAGTATGACTGAAATTCGGGCCAATAGTAATTAATCCCAAATATTGCGATCGCCATGTGGGACAGTGTAGATTCATGACCATACTTAGCGTAATGGGCAGTGTAGGGGTAACCCGTTGGTAGCTTTGGTTGCCAAAACAGGCTTCTAACCGCTAAAATTGCAGTCTCAGTAGATAAGTAGACTGCATGGAACGTTCTGCAGGATTTTGCCCTGGAATTTCTTGTAAACGGGTCACTTAATCCCTTTCAAACGAATAGAATAAGGCAAGCATACAGATTTTGGGAGACATTCAGAAAAATCGGGGAGCCAAATTCAAAAAAGAGACAGAGGGTGGAGGCGTCGGGGAAAACACAGGTTCATCATGAATTACTTTCCGATATCTTGTTCGATTTTCTTTCAAGAAGAAAAACCAAAATCGTTTTGTCTTGGTCGTCTTTGGTGATAGCGTTAACCCTTTACCACACAATCTCGAGTTTTAACCGCCTTGACAGAAAAGACTTCTGAAAATATTAGGGGAAAGGAGAAAATGCTGGTAACCAGCATTTTCTCCTTTTCCGACAAAGTTTTCAATCCTTTTAAAAGACAGTTTTAAATTTTATAGTCAGATTTATTTATAAAATTTACCAGCATTTTCTCCTTTTCCGACAAAGTTTTCAATCCTTTTAAAAGACAGTTTTAAATGTTATAGTCAGATTTATTTATAAAATTTACCAGCATTTTCTCCTTTTCCGACAAAGTTTTCAATCCTTTTAAAAGACAGTTTTAAATGTTATAGTCAGATTTATTTATAAAATTTACCAGCATTTTCTCCTTTTCCGACAAAGTTTTCAATCCTTTTAAAAGACAGTTTTAAATGTTATAGTCAGATTTATTTATAAAATTTACCAGCATTTTCTCCTTTTCCGACAAAGTTTTCAATCCTTTTAAAAGACAGTTTTAAATTTTATAGTCAGATTTATTTATAAAATTTACCAGCATTTTCTCCTTTTCCGACAAAGTTTTCAATCCTTTTAAAAGACAGTTTTAAATTTTATAGTCAGATTTATTTTGTCGTCTGCGAATGTTTTCAATTTGGACTAGTTTAAAATTTTGTCGTTTGATAAAATTTAAATCCAGTCTATTTATTGCTGTTAATCCTGTTTTAATTTTAGAATGTACGCAGTATTCTCCCTTGTGATTGGGGCGTTATGATTACTGATTGTCCTAGGTCCATACTCACCAACCATTCCTAATAACATTCTCAGTCTTATTCTCAAAATGTTTCTAAATTTGAAGGTAACACAGCCTCTGATTAACTAAACGAAATGGTTTAGCCAATCTGAAGTTGTGTTACTTTCTAAATCTAGAACAAGACTTAGAATAGTTGTTGAATCGGACTCTGATGAATCGATGAAATCAGCATTTTCTCCTTTTCCCACAATGTTTTCTACTCTTTTAAACAAAAATTTTCTAATTTGTGCAACATTCAGCTTATCGTCTGCAAATTCTTTCAATTTAGACCTTTCTAATTTTTTGTCGTTTTGATAGAGTTAAGCATTTTCTACCAATTCACACACAGCTTGTGCGGTGTCCGTGGTTGTGAGGTAGCGCGTCGGGTTCGCAACCATTGGGCCCTGAGATCCATACCCGGGAGCGGATGTCAACTTTGGGACCGGTCATTAGCCCACACATTCGGCGCGAGTACTGGTGTAGTTACCAGGAAGCAGAATCGAGAGAGATTAGCATAAGTTGTAAAAACTTGTATCTCAATCGATGTAAAATAAATATGTTTAAACTATAGACAGAATCTATCATTTTGGCCAAAGTTTTATCAATTACGAGCTCGTATCTGCAGATCCCTTGAATTTCGACTTTTTGGGGGAAGAAAATAAATGATACTCATTAAAAGACTGGTTTCATCATTTGAACAAAATCTAATCTGTCATCTACAAGTGAGTCATGCTTTGTGAAAAGGGTGTTTACTGCATTTGCAAAAAAGTACCGACCCATGTCAACCTGTGCATTCTGCGCAGGCTAACATGGGTCGAAACTATTTGCTTTTGGTATATTTTCTGCATGCCCAAAAACCATTCTACCTCATTATTTAGTTAGAAAAAATAAATTTCACGGATGCATAATCATGTGATGACTCGCTTGCTTTATTGCATCACAGAGATGCGTGAAACCCCTTTTTTGCCAGAGCGTGGCTTCCCTTTTTTTTTTATTTGGACCAGTCTAAGTTTGTTGTCTAGTAAAGAAACAAGAATACAATGTATGTAAAGTCTAACCTTTTGTTGTAGAGCCCGTCTCTTGAGTTCCCGTATAAGCTTTCGTTTTTCCGTATCTGAGCGTTTCATGGCAGCCACGGTCAAAAAGTCTCTCAACGATACGCGTTTCTTTAAAACCTTTTCGCCACTCTCGGACAGCTTCCGCTTCGCTTTAGATAAAATCATCGTCATCCTCCAAACATTGTCGCCTCCTTTCGCTGAATTCTTCTTCTGTAATTCGGGATGACTTTTTGTACTGCGTAATTTCTTCCATCTGCTTCCGCTTGCAGCCTCGTTTTCATCCTGTTGCGATTTCCATCCTGTAACCGGAAATGGATGACTTATTCGTCTATTCTTTGGTTTTGTCGCCTCTGCTGATAGTGCAAGTTTACTCAGTTTTCTGAATAAGTTTATCGGAGGTAGTTTTGTTGATGTTGTTGTGCCGACGCTACCGGCAGAATTGATCGACTTCACAGAACGTGCGGAATCGGGCGGAAATGATCCTAGGGAGTGGTCCGACGTGGCGGAATGATGTCTCGCTTTGCCCACCACCGAGGGCAAAGATTCTGTCCGCATTTTGGAAGGATGGTACTAAATCTGAGAAATAAAGAAGGTCATTATATACAGATGATCAGAATGTCAATAATGTTGGAATTAACCCTTTACCATACAGGCTATAGTAGACTTATGAGTGAGTAATAAAATGACACAAAGGCGACATATTTCAAGTAAATGTAAACGTTTTCTTTATATTAAATATTGTGGAAAAGGGAGCTATTGCTTGTACCAAGCAATAGCTCCTTTTCCCATATTTTTTTTTTTTTTTTTTTTTTTTCGAAAGCGTCATTTACAGAGGTAAAAATAGTATTTGTATTGCTATGGGTATGACTTTAATATTGATCAACGTTTTTGCTGCGTAAAGGATATTCGTTATTTCCTGCATTTGAAAGCTTTTCAGGCATTAGCAAATTATGTGTATTGGTTGATTGATTGTATGGTGTTGAACGCCGTTTTCAACATTATTTCAGTTGTATCGCGGCGGCAAGTGCACCTATCCATGCTTTCCTGGAGTTTCTTTTAGCAGAACTCCGCACAATATTCTTTCCAAGCCACTGGCTGCTCTCCCACATAGCCATCATCGAAACAACGGTCAGTGATGAGAGAGGAATGAATCCTGTCGCAATGACTATCATCAATCCTAGGATAGAAATTGGCCCAGCCGGGGATCGAACCCGCGACCTTCTATTCTCAGGTCCAATTATGTGTATACGGAAAAAAATACTAGTATCCTAATATCAATAAAACAGGCAAAATGGTAGAAGATGGAGAATTTGTTTCTCAGCAATTTCGCAGTTTTTCAAAATTATTCCAAAAGTTTTTTACGACTATTAGGTCGCAACAAAGCACAGATGAGACAAACCATACAAATATGGTGAAGCTGAGCCCCGGTAACGCAGTCGGTAGCGTTCAGGACTTGAACCAGGTGGTCGCATGTTCGATTCTCCAACTCGGCCAATTTCGTTCCGAGTATTGATGATAGTAGTTGCGACAGGATTCACCCTCTCTTACCGTTGACAATTGTTTCGACGATGGTTGTGTGGGAAAGCAGGCAGTGGCTTGGATAGAATATTGTGCGAGGTACAAGTTAAAAATGATCCTGGATTGGCGCACTGGCCGCCAAAATGTAACTCAAATAATGTTGAAAACGATGTTAAGCACCATATAATCTATCAAAGAATCAATCATGCAACAAGTATAGTAAAGGCTCCTAGCTTGGACACCAAATGCACACAGACTTTCCTATCAAACTGCTTTAATCTAGGCTAGTATAGTGACAAAGCTAGCCTTACCGGAAGAGAGCTGAATAGAACTTTGAGGGAAAAAGGGAAAAAAAATGCTTATAGGTGGATAGATGGTTACCAACATTTTCTTCTTTTTTCCCCAAAAAAGTCTTCTATTCCTTCAAAGACAAATCCATTCTATGAGCCAGCCACAATGTGTTTATCATCTGCAAATACATTCAGTTTGGACTGATCAAAACCTTTGTCATTTGGTAAAAAGTTAAAGGGTGGTGACACTACCATTTACAAAGTTCAATATTTACAAATCAGTAGATCACCGTTTAACAAAGTTGTTTCCGGCGATCTGTGGGAACAATACAGCTGGTCAAGTTTTTGTCACGTGCTAATCAATGGAAACTAAATGGTTCCGGACAGATCTATGTTGATCGAGGTTCGACTTTTTGGGACGTAGCTGAATGCGATGGCTTTTGACCAACTTCGAATGAATAGCTAGAAATTTGCGATTGGTCAACATGTTGACAAGTTTATTCTGAGAGCCACTGCAGACCCTTTTCAGACAAATCTACACCGTCTGTTTTTTTTTTTTGGGGGGGGGGGGGGGGGGGAGAGCTTGTTTATTTTATGGGAAACTATAATGTAGGAGTAGATCGGTAGCCCCTCCTACCAGAGGCTCTCGGTTTAAATCGCGGGATTGGCAGGCTCGACCTTTTGAACGTACACACTGCAGATTGCGAGTACTGTCGAAGGTTTCCAGGAAGCAATCATTGAGAGTGATCATTACGATTTGTACGAACCTGTAACTTCAGTGAGGGCCATTCCTGTAAATTAAATTATCTCCCTTGCCGGATAAAGACTAAAGGTAACCAAATAACACATTGGTCTCTTTACCTGTATTCCTTTGTTTTTATCCTTGATTCCCTTGGGGATGTTACGATAAATATAACAGTGATTTATTATGTATGTGTAACGTCTGCATGTAATTCAAATCAAATTCTGTTCTTAACATCAAGAACTAGGTATATATCGATTTGTAAAACAATCAGCTAGATTTACTTGAAATATTATCTCAAGAACATAGCTGTTCAGTGCAAGAAAATCAAGGACAAAAATCAAGTAATCCCTTTATTAGGACTAATGCAGTACTAGAGAAGAATCAAGGGAAATAACTGAAGAATGGCCCTGATTGAAGTACTCGTAAAATAGATTAGATCTAATGTTTCACCATATATTAGAATTTTAAAACAACCAAAAGAAGGCACATCATCACACAAGATAGAATACCTTACTCTTCACCACACGACAAAATGTAGATTTATCCAAATGAAAGCATTTGCAGACCACAATTTAACTGTGACTCAAATGATGGAACGTATCTTTAATAGGATAACCAACATTTTCTCCTCTTCCAATTTTTTTTTTTTTTTTCAAAAGGCTTCTTCCTCGGGGTCATTAAAACTCGGGAGTGTGTGGTAAAAGATTAAGTAGACCTTTTTTCTCAGAATGATGTGAAAATCAAAGAGGAAATTTAGAAATTGCTTGTTACAAACGGACTGTACTTTCTGTGTTCTCTGATCTCGAATTGTAGTCAATAAGCAATGGAACCTAAAGCGGTGTAACGGGCTTCAGCTGCTGTCGCGGACAATGTAGATCAAGATCGTACTGATCTACATCCGTGCGCTACTTTGATACATATTCTGGCCAATACAAGCTTGATATAGCAATTCGGCTTTTTTTTTTTAATGATTAACCCTTAGGCTGCTAAGCGCGACTCACTAACCTTTTGCGGACAGTGTAGATCAAGATCAGACTGCACAGAACGTGCAGTCTGATCTTGGATCTACACTCTCCGATGAGGAGATATTTGAAAAGAAATGAATTTGAAATAGTATGCTTTTACTATCGGCTTGAAAGTTTCATTTCATCTATTTAGTAGGATAAGTGTTGATAAACACTGAAGCCAGTTTCTTTAATGCAACGCTCTCACAATAAAGGCCAGGGGACACAGGTGCTTGGTTTTTAGTATGTTCGTAGCTCAGGCTCATGGACTAAAACCAAGGGGTCGCAAGTTCGATTCCCGGCTGGGAACCATTACCCCGGATGATTTATGATAGGCTTAGTGATTGCCACAGAATTATTTCCTCTCTAAACGCTGAACATTTCTACGACAACGTTTATGCGAGAAAGAAGCCAGTGGCTTAAACAGAAAGTTGTTTCATGTACTGATAAAAGAACTCCATGAAGGCATGTATAGGAACAGTTGCCGCCTCGATAGAACTGAAACAGTACCGAAAACGGTGTTAATTCTTTTCGAAACAATCCCGACTTTTACAGACCTTGCGAAAGAAGGCTTTTGACAATGATGTCGGAAAAGGAGAAAATGACGGTATCCAACATTTTCTCCTTTTCCCAAAATGCCTCTACCCTTTCAAAAAACAAGTTTCATTTTTTTTTTTGCGTAACATTTACTTTGTCGTCTGCAAATGCTTTCCAGGGTGGACATGTCTAAAATGTTGTGGTTTAGTAAAAATTTAAACACCAAACAAACAGACTCTTCCGGCTTCTTTCTCAGAATGTTGAGATTTCAGAAATCGTTGCTTAATGTAAATGCAGCATAAACATTTTGCATTCCGATACTATTGAAATAGTTGTTCTTATCAGTGCAACAAGCTATATTTAGACACAAGACTAAGTACTGCAAGTAACGCAAAGGTGATATATTTGATTGATTAATTGATTGTATGGTGTTTAACGCCGTTTTCAACATTGTTTCAGTTATATCGCAGCGGCCAGTGTACCTATCCATGCTTTCCTGGAGTTTCTTTTACCGGTAACCCGCACAATATTCTTTCCAAGCCACTGACTGCTTTCCCACAAAATCATCGTCGAAACAATGGCCAGCGATGGGAGAGGAATGAATCCTGTCCCAATGACTTTCATCAACCATTTAAAAGAAATCGGCCGAACCGGGATCGAACCAGCGATCCCCTGTTCTCAAGTCCTGCACGCTACCGTCTGAGCTAAGGGGGCTCGGCAGGCTATATTTAGACACAAGACTAAGTACTGCGAGTAACACAAAGGTGATATTTGTGTTTGAAGGAAAGGAAAACGTCCACATACATTGTGTTTTTCTAAATAATTTTTGAAAGCGTTGTGGGAAAAGGAAACAATTGCTTGTTTACAAGCAACTGTTTCTTTTCCCATAATATTTTCAAATGATGTATTCTACTTGGTGAATAATAAGTCGCCCGCCCGGGTAGCTCAGGGTTTAGCGTATCGAACTCGTGACCCTGGTGGTTGTGAGTTCGATACCCGGTTGAGGCAAACTTTCCTTCCGGGCGATTTTTCGCCTCTCACCTCTCATGCATGTGAAAAAGTAGTCAGTGACTTGGAAAGCAAGCTGTGTCAGTACTGGTGCAAGAAAGCTAGGAAACATATGCATAGGTGCACTGACTGCCGTGATATGACCTAAGCTGTTAAAACGGCGTTAAACTCCAATTCAATCAATCAATCAATCAATAATAAGTCATATTCGAAATTTTCGTACATGACAATATATTACTTATTTAAAAAAAAACTATATAGTATAAAAGAAAAATACAAACCAGTATTCCTTCAGCCAATCTTATAAATTTTCCACACCAATTACATGTTGACAGCTTACAAAATAACCCCCGTGACAGAAAAATCTATAATTGAAAACAGTTCAGACAAAGATCAACACTTTTGGATTAATATGGAGAAAAAAAAATACGTAATAAAAATTGTCACAGTGAATTCTTCACTGACCTTTTTGACCAATTAAACCCTTTACCAAACAACAAAATTTTAGACTGGACCAAATTCAAAGCACTTGCAGACGACAAATGTTGCGAAAATGACGATTTCTGTCTTTGATAGTGTAGAAAACATTGTGGGAAAAGGAGAAAATGCTGGTTACCAGCATTTTCTCCTTTTCCCGCAATGTTTTTCAAAGCCTTCTACGAAGTTTCAGGACCGTTGAAAGTCGGGATTGTGTGGTAAAGGCCATGATTTAAACCCAATTATAGACCATTTCCAAAAACACAAAAGGAGGCACGTTTGAAGCACAGAGAATTTTCTATCTTATTATTTTATATGGAAAACATTAGTGAAAAAGGAGAAATTGCTTGTTAAAGGCAATTGGTCCATTTTTCACAATGGTTTTTAAATGCTAAAAACAACAGTGCGTGACCAATCATTTATATGCAGCCATGGTTGACTGAAAGCGTCAAAGATTTATTGGATTTAGCAAACATTTTTCTAAATAAGTTGACCAAAAATTCTACACGAACGACTATTGTTATTAACAGGAAGACAGTAGTTCTACATTATGACAAAAATGGTCCATTTTGGAGAACTGCTGGGTCGTTGTTTCGCATTTTTTCTATGCATTCTGTCGTATAGAAAGAGGGAAAAATGGAAAATCCTTAACCTGCTCAATAGATTAAATAAAACTTTCCAGTCGATAGTAACAAGTCAAAGATTGCTATTTCAAAATTAATTATTGGTGAAAAAAATATCACCTTATCAGACAGTGTAGATCCAAGATCAGACTGCTTGTCGTGCAGTCTGATCTTGAATCTACACTGTCCGAAAAAGGTCCTTGAGTCACACTTAGCAGCCTAGGGGTTAATTCTTAAGCATAATAGAATTGACCGCATTAGTCTTTTAAAGGCCGTTCATTAAGAGCATTTTATTGTGGTATTGTTAATAGAGTTTTCCTTAAAGGCAATATTTACATTAACTTTACTTATTTCAAGTTCACTTATATAAAAACAGAATTAATCGTAAGAGCGGATCAACATGCTATACTGACGAACGATATTTGTCAAGTTGAGAAGTTGATTGGTCTTTTAACTATCTTCAAGTGAATCTCTAGATTTAATAGAGTGTTTTTGATAAGCAGTCATTATCTGTCTTTTCGCAATGTGTTGTTGTTGCTGCTGATATTGCTGCAGCTATTGTTGTTGATGTTGGTGGTGGTCTTGATGTTGTTGATGTTGTTGTCGTCGTCGTCGTCATCGCTGTCGCCGCTGCCGCCGCCGTCGTCTTCTATGTTGTTGTTGTTGACTATGTTGTTGTCGTCCTCATGTTGTTGTCATCGTATATGTCATCGTATATCTTCTATGTTGTTGTCGTCTATGTTGTTCTCGTCTTCTATGTTATTGTCCATGTCTATGTTGTTGTCGCCGTCTATGTTGTTGTCATTTGTCCATGTTGTTGTCGTCGTCGTCTATAATGTTGTCGTTGGCCATGTTTTTGTCATCGTCTATGTTGGTGTCGTCTATGTTGTTGTCCTAATGTTGTCGTCGTTGTCTATGTTATTGTTGTAGTCCTATGTTGTTGTTGTCTATGCTGTTGTCGTCGCCTATGTTGTTTTCGTTGTCTACGTTATTGTTGTTGTCCTATGTTGTTGTCGTCGTCTATGTTGTTGTCCTGTGTTGTTGTTGTTGTTGTTGTTGTTGTTGTTGTTGTTGTTGTTGTTGTTGTTGTTGTTGTTGTTGTCGTCGTCGTCGTCGTCGTCGTCGTCGTCGTCGTCGTCGTCGTCGTCTATGTTGTTGTAGTCCTATGTTGTTGTCGTTGTATATGTTGTTGTTGGTGCCGTCTATGTTGTTGTCGATGTCCTATGTTGCTGTCGTTGTCTATGTTTTTGTCGTCGTGGGTGTTATCGTCGTCGATGTTTTTGTCGTTGTCTATGTTGTTGTCGTCGTTGAACTTGTCGTTGCCGCAGCATTACATCACGCATGTCATTACATAATTATAGACCCATAAAATCCATAGTGATAATTCGGTATACTAGGACCCCTGGATCTATTTAGCTCGATCAGCGACCGTAAGATAGAATTGATTGATTGATTGATTGATTGATTGATTGATCGATCTGTCGATTGATCGGTCGGTTGGTCGGTCGGTTGGTCGGTCGGTTGATTGATTGACTTTTTAAGTCGCTTACAACTATATTTCAGTTATATAAAGACTATAACTGACTTTATTTGGGTTTTTACTATCGATTTGAAAGTTTCATTTAAGTTATCTAGCAGGATAAGTGCTAATAACGAATTTAGTTCTCACCCACTTTTATATGACACCACAACCTTACCGCTGAACAGTTTTGCTTTATGTGACAGCTATAGTTTCAACTAATTGGAACAATGAATTTTTAATCCCCAATTAAATCTGCACACAAAACTATAGAAATTTGCATTCTTGAGGTATGATTTTAACCTGTGGTCGCCGAATAAATCTAGCAGACATTTTAAGTCAAGAAATAAGATCCGAATACATGTAACTGTTAATTTGATGTTTCTTTGGTCGAGGATGTCTCAGCAAAGCGGACAGATTAGATCAAAGATCAGACTACATGTTTTGTGCAGTCTGGTCTTAACCTAAACTGGCCGCAGAGGCAACTAAAGGAGGGAAAAGCACTGTAAAGGTTAATTGTAACATTGTAGGATGAAAGAGCTGAAGTATATTTAAGTGCTTTTTATATTAAGGTTGCTTTTCTCCAGAATGGGTCAACAAAACGGGGAGAATAGATCAAATATCGAACTGCACATCTTGCGCAGTCTGATCTTGATCTAATCTTACCGCAATGGCAACCATAATTGTGAAAGGCGCTGGAGCGGTTAATTCCTGACGCCAGAATGTCAAAGTAAAGAGGACAATATAGATCAACGATCAGACTGTCCGTTTAGTGCAACCTGATCTCGATCTATACTACACGCAAGGGCTACTAAAGTTGTGAAAGGCACTTTTATGTTTACATTCCATGGTATGAATCGCTTAAAGAATGTAGTTTAGCTCTTTCAATGCAAATGGCGACCAAAAAAAATGCAAACAGTCTGAATGAAGGTCAGACTGCACAGAATCGATACCGTCATCCACCTTCTGTCATACTGTTTCAGATAAATCTGGATTAACTTATTTGCAAATTCGCAGCGAATACATAATAACGATAATGGTAAGACAATGCCTAGGTATGAAAAGACCGGTACGAAATGACATGATATTTGAAATGAACTCGGTTTAGAGGGAGCTAACTGTATTATTGAGTAAAATAAGTTAAAGTGTGATTTGTCTCCCTTGATAAGAAGCGTGCGCGCTGGTGGAATTTGCAGAAAAAATTCGGCTATATTGATGGGACCCGTCTTTGAAAGAGTAAGTGAAGGAAAAGGAGGAAATACTGGTTAGTTTCTACTTCTATATTTTAACTTTGGGCATTTTATACTTTTTCCACAATGGTTTCAATTGTGTACCTCACAGCTTTAGTGATCATGAACTTTTGGTTTTTATGCAAACCGACTTTGATATTCAACAATATCTGGTGTAGTCTACCAGTGTGCTTTGGCTCTCAAGAAACATAGCAGTAACGTGTGTCAACTGGCTTTTGTACTCAAGAATGATCGTAAAGATGTGCAAACCGGCTTTGGAACCAAGTAAAGCATCCTCG
The DNA here is from genome assembly GCA_946811185.2 of Hippopus hippopus. NCBI lineage: Eukaryota > Metazoa > Mollusca > Bivalvia > Cardiida > Cardiidae > Hippopus > Hippopus hippopus. The sequence goes on from OX328102.1 coordinate 61,341,287, forward strand.
TGTCATTCCAGTTCCATCCATTTTTGGGTGATTTCTGTTTTAATGTGCCAACCCGGTTAGGCACTCAATAGTAAGTATTGTAGTCCACCAGCGTAAATTGGTTCCAAAGTAATATTTTATATTCGAACTGGCTGTGGCACTCAAGAATAATCAGTATTATGGCTCTCGGATTCAAGGATTGTCGTCATGTGCCATCCAGCCCTTGTACTCAAGTATCAGTTATAATATGCCATCCTGTTTAGTTACCAGGAATAAGTGTCGGAATGTGCCAAGCGGCTTCCGTATTAAAGAAAACCTTTTATAGTCTTACCAATGGGTTTGGTTCCCGAGGAATCGTAATTGTTATGTCACCGTCATCATATGCCAGCCGGCTTGGGTACTCAAAAGTTACATTGCCATGTGCGAACCAACTTATGTAATCAAAAGTCACGTTCTTATGTGCCAACCGGCTTAAGTATCTTAAAGTCACTGTTGTTATTCGCCAACCCGTTTAAGTACTCAAAAGTGACCGTTGTTATGTGCCAACCCGTTTAAGTACTCAAAAGTCACGTTGTTATGTGCCAACCCGTTTAAGTTCTCAAACGTCACCGTTGTTATGTTCCAACCCATTTAAGTGTCCAAAAGTCACCGTGGTTATACTCAAAAGTCAGCGTTGTTATGTGCCAACCGCCTTTGGTACTCAAGAATCACTGACAGTTTAAATCTAACTCAGTGAATTCTTACAGTGCCAAGAACAGTTTTTTTGACAATGATCCTATTCCATCGTTGAACAGCTTTAATCGACCCTGTTGGGAAAAATACCTAGAAGGAAACATATCAGTCGCATTAAATATTTCGTCTGCAAACAATTTGGACGTTTTTAATACAGTGTAAAGGGAAAGCATCTCTGTTGAGATACAGGTCCGCACTCACTAATGTTTTCTTTTTAACTTCTTCTAAATTCTAGGTCAAGTCCTCCAAATGACCAACACGTATTATTTCGGCAAATCAGAGAGCTGTACCGAAATATTTTTTTTACAGAAATGGCATTTGTAAAGGTTTCTCAAATACGCAGCATTGGTATACCTATAAAGAAATCCAGTGTCCTACTTGGGCTTGATTTGAGGAAGCCGGTCACTCTAAATGTTCTATTCTATTGTGTAGTCTTTTTTCCACCTGTTCGTATTTTCTGAAATATATAAATACGAGAATATATTGTAAGGAGAGCAAGAACAAAACAATTAAGGTTTGGAATTAGAAAATATAATTTGACATATTCTTATCAGTAAATTCCTGGGATTTTACAGTGAAAATCACCACTAGTGATGATAAATACATGTATGGTATCATCACTAGTGACGATATAGTTTTAGAATGTTTGCCAGAACTACTTTTTTCCTATATTGCTTATATTTTACAATTCTTGATAATTATTATAACAAGAAAGGGTGAATTAGGAATATAATAAATAGAATAATCAACTAGTGGTGTGTGATATTAAAAATCTGTCACTTGAATGGGGTTTGATGCGGTTAAAAAACTCGTCTTTCGGACTCGTTTTTTAAACCGCATCACACCCCATTCTAGTGACAGATTTTTCATATCACACACAACCAATTGATCATCCTCTATGCATCTACATACGAGTATTATCCAGAAAAACTTAAGCATACACGAAGAGGTAATATTTCTGTTACATGTAGTTATCTCCTGTCTTAATTATTTTAAAAATTATGATCATCAGCTCATTATCATGGAAAACATGTGTCATATCACGGCGACAGCTCGCATATTTATGTATGTCCTGGGTTTCATGAGGAGGTTATGGCTCTGAAGTGTCTTGCCCAAGGACACTTCTACGAAAAATCCAGTGCTTCCAGCGAAGCCCTACCCCTAGGCGTCCACGTTACGACTTAACCACTGAGCCACGCAGGACCCCAAAATGGTCCTTGGATATGCAGAAATTAGACCCAAAAAATCGTACAAAGTGTTTAAGGACCAGCCCAAACAGCTGAAGTGGTAGACTTATAAACGCCAAGTCTCGGGCTACTTGCGGGTGTGGGTTCGAGCCCCAAGGCTGGCCATCTAAATTTACTGATAGTATTTCGGATAAGACATTAAACCGGGGTCCTGTGTGACGGTGCTATACACCGAGCACGTTAAAGAACCAGGCGAAAATTAAGATAGGTTTCGTCCTGTATCTTGCACTATCCCCCGTAACATAACTAACAGCCTTCGGGAGGCGTCACCCATATGGGCAACTGGTGGCGACGATAAATAAACGGAAAATCAATAGAGGGTTTTCCTACGTGTAATTTGAAATACAACTATGGCATGTACCGTAAAGGGGACCAACTGGGAGAAAAGGACCCCGGCTGGTCTAACAATGGGCATTAATTTACCATATGTCGATGACAGGTAAATTATCCCATATAAAAAACGAAAGAAAAAAAAATCTCCAATGACACCCTTTCCCCTTACGAGTAACATAAACGTGTTTATTTTAGAAAGACGGGAAAATATTGTGATAAACTGACAAATACTGGTATCTCGGAAAAATGTATTTTCTTTTTTTGACAGAATGTTTTCGCAAATATATCTACCATCAATATTTTCTTTGTTTAGATTATTAAAGTTTTACCATGTTTTCAGTTTCAGAATTGGTCAAAAGGAATTAACACTGTACCACATAATCCCTAGTTTTAACGACCCTGAGGAAGAATGCTTTTGAAAAAATTGCGGGAAAAGAAGAAAATGCTGGTACACCAGCATTTTCTTCTTTTCCCACAATGTTTTCTTACCATCCAAAGACATACTAGTATTTCTAAAATTGGTCACTTTTATTTTGTCGTCTGCAAATGAATTTTTTTTTTCTTGGCAAGTAAACAGTTGAATCTTTAACAAACGACAAAATTGGCGACTTGTCCAAAATTGATCACGTTTGCAGACGACAATTTCAAGTGGACCTCAAATGATTAAACTTGTTTCTGATAGGGTAGAAAATATTGTGGGGAAAGGAGAAAGTGCTGGTTACAAGCATTTTCTCCTTTTCCCACAATGTTTTCAAGAGGTTTCTTCTCCAGGTTGGTAAAACTGATTGATTGTATTGGAATTTAACGCCATTTTAACAGCTTAAGTCGTATCACGGCGGTCAGTGCACCTTCGCATGAGTTTCCTGGCTTTCTCACACCAGTACTGACACAACTTTGTTTCCAAATCACTGACTACTTTCTAACATGCATCAGAGGTGAGAGGCAAAAAATTACCGGAAAGAAAATTTGTCTCAACCGAGTATCGAACTCACAACCACCAGGTCACGAGTCAGATACACTAACTACTGAGCTACCCGGTCGAGTTCAGGGTGGTAAAAGCTCAGAACAGTGTGGTAAAGGGTTGAAAGAGGGAAAAAGCTCGGTGTTTTGTACATGTTGTGAATTCTACATGACAAGACACAAAAGACCACAGCTGGTGACGGCTCGTGTTTAATTCTTTTTTAGGACGACAAAGTTTTAGACTTGTCCAAATTCAAAGCAATTGCAGACGACAATTAAACTGTAGCTTGAATGATAAGACTTTCTGTAAAGGGGTGGAAAACATTGTGGGAAAAGGAGAAAATGCTGGTTACCAGCATTTTCTCCTTTTCCCACAATGTTTTCAAAGGTTTTTCTAGTCAAGATCATTAAAACTCGGGATCGTTGGGTAAATGGTGAATTTTTTACTAGAAGACAAAATTTTAGACTGTTCAAATTTGAAAGCTTTTTGCAGACGACAAAATAAGCATGGTCGAAATGACAAAATTTATAAATGACCAGCTGAAATGCATTGGTAGAAAAGTAGGAAAAAATGCTGGTTACATGTCTAGTCTAATTTCTCCACAATTTTTTTCAAAAGTAATTATTCTCTGCGGTTGAAACTTGGGGTTGTTTGGTAAAGGGTTAATCTATAATTAATACCCATTATAAACTGTAATTAGACCCGTCCAGCCTCTGGAATGAACGCGTTTTCACCCTTAACTTTGAGTGGGAAAAAAAAAAAGAGCTGGCAGGAACTCTTCACTGACCAATCCTGAGCTTTAGCCATCCTGGCGTAAACGACGTTTTCTTCGTTTACCTATAATGGTTTCTATTATTTAGCAGACAGAAATTCATCTTTTGGGCTACATGAAATATGTCAATTGCTTTCATTTTAAGGAAGTCTTTAAATTTTGTGGTCAGGTGGAAAGTTATACGACCGGATGTATTTTGTTGTTTGCTGTTGTTTTAAATTCAGTAGAACAGTGCACTTATTTCATTTATCCTTTCAGTTTGTATGATTTTAACGCAGTTTTCAAAATATTTCGGTTATACCGCAGCGGCAAGTGCAACTAACCATGTTTTCCCGGAGTTTCTGTTACCGGTACTTCGCACAGTATTCTTCCCAAACCACTAGCTGCTTTCCCACATAACCATGGTCGTAACAATGATCAGCGGTGAGAAAGGAATAAACCGGGGCTCGACTTTTCACCTTTTAGCAAACACTACAATGTTTCAACGACCCATAAGAAAAGGCTTTAGAAAAAAAAACTACGAGAAACGGGAAAAAAGGCTGTTTACTAGCATTTTCTCCTTTACCCACGATGCTTTCTGCCCTTTCAAAGGCCGATTCCATTATATGAACATCATTCTATTTGTGGTCTGCAAATGTTTTCAGTTTGGGTGAGCATAAAAATTTCCTCGTTTGGAAAGAGTTTTGAAAAATTAAGATTTGAAAACAGCTGGTAGGATCCATCGATTTGGGGAAAACATGTCATTAGTTTTTCAAAGCGGTCAGAATCAGATGTGCAAATGTTTTTAACTCTTTACCGAACGACAAAATTTTTAGACTGGTCCAAACTGAAATTAAAGCATTGGCAGACAACAAAATTAAATTTTGCACAAATTATGAAATTTGCTTTTGAAAGGGTCCAAAACATTGTGGGAAAAGGTTTTCTCCTTTTCCCACAATATTTTCAAAAGTCCCTTTTCTTTGGGGGTCGTTCAAACTCTGGGTTGTGTGGTACAGGGTTAAACACTAACCAGCTGACAGAAATTTTTAAACATGTTATTTTTAAAGTCCTTTGCAGATGAAAATTCTTCTTTTTCCACAATGTTTTCAAAAGCCATCTACTTCAGAGTTGTATAAACTCGGAGTTGCATAATAAAGGGCTAAGCAATCAATCAATAAATACCAAAAGTGGCAAAAAAATTTAACTGTACCTGAACCACAGGCCACTGAAACTCGATTGGTCTGTCTACCGAAATTTTGATAGCTCGATCATAGGACACCGTTACTAAAAATAAAACAGTGGCACGTCACGTCTTTATCGTACAAAACAAAATTTTCTTTTATGCTTTTCAGTAGTTTTTAGAAATCTAACAGTGAATGATATCCTTATAATTTTATAATTCACCGGTGAATTTCATAACGTATTTTTGATATACCACGTGATATTTATAGAACATGAATGATTTTTTAGCGGGTGAGCGTCAAGTTTTACGACATCGTTAACATACCCATGACGTCATTATTACAGCTAAGCCATATCGGACTGGATTGAATAGATCTATTTCGCTTGTAAAACGCACATATTTTTCACGATGAGCAAAAAATAGATGTGAAAAGATAAGGTTAATGTGAAAAGCATAAAAGAAAAATGATGATTGTTTGTTTCAGTGTATGATCGAAATTTCTTTTATCTCGTGAAAAGTAACGGCTACATTTTATATTAAATTTAGACTTCGCTTTTCACTCGATGAAAGAAATTTCGATCATACGCCGAAACAGACAATTATCCTCTATATCTTACGTGTAACTTACGTTCCCTAGACCTGTGGTGAGCCTCCGACTTCTAACGGTCCCTCTGTTTGGTTTATACCTCAATTTGTTGGAATACTGTATAAAGGAGAACAGAATATATTTTATTCAAACTTGTAAATTACATACATCGTCTTAGCACAATACAAGAACAAAATGGTAAACAATTGTCACGTGACTCCACGTCCTTTCATCATATAAACTCATACGTACGTACAACGGATATAGAGGATGCGTCAAATGTGTTATATTTTAGTAACATTGTTCAGTGATCGACCAATGACAATTCCTTTGTTTCGTGATAGGAGACAGGAGCTTCAAAGGCCTCTACCTGTACTAAGCAACCACTTAAGAAAGCACATTTTTGTTCCACTTGAAAAATACAGGTTTGCCTTTACCTGCGCCACGCTCTGTGAAAAAGGTTTACAAGTTTATTCATAACTTTTGATAATAAATAAACTTGTAAACTTATATTTCATAAGTCTCGTGACCCAAAATAAGAATATTTGTAACATCAAGGGATGCCACCATCCCCCACCTCTCACCCCTCAATCCCCCCCCTTTCCTACATTGTTTTCTACATTGTTCGGTTTAGTTGTACCCCTTTCACAATTTTTTTTGTCTGCAGATACTTTCAATTTGGAAGAGTCCAGCAATTTTTTCGAAAACATTACAGGAAAAGTACAAAAAGCTAGTATATAGCTTTTTCTACCTTTCTCACAATATTTTCTACCCTAAAAAAGAACTTTACCTCATTTGTACGACTTTAAGATTTGTCTTCTGCAGACGCTTTCAATTTGGAATAGTCCAAAAGTTGTTCGTTTGGGAAAGGGTAAATTTCTTAGCAACCAGGTAGAAGTCTAGTATTCCTTGTACAAGTTTAATTAATTCAATTTTCTTACAATATTTCCTAGCCTGTAAAAAAAACTTTCAATTTATTTGTACCCCTTTCACAAATTTTCGTCTGCAGAAGCGTTCAATTTGGAAGAGTCTAAAATTTTTTTCGTTTGGGAAAGGGTTGAACCCTTCACCTGCTTAATAAGTGAAATGAAAATACAAGCCCATAGTAAAAACCCAAATTTTTACTATTTCAAAGATATTTTTGGAGAAAAAAATATCTTCTTATCGGACAGTGTAGATCCAAGATCAGACTGCACGTTCTGTGCAGCCTGATCTTGATCTACACTGTCCGCAAGAGGCCATTGAGTCGCGCTTAGCAGCCTAAAGAGACAAATAAACCCAAAAGACGATTCAAGTCGAAAATAAAAAGACCCAAATAATAAAACTACGAGTATAATGATTGTTTTTGTCTGCAGTGTTTCAGGAAAGCAGACAGTGTAGATCAAAGATCGGACTGCACGTTCTGTGCAGTCTGATCTTGATCTACACTGGCTGCAAAGGCAATCATAGACGGGATAAGGGTTAATCTCATTCTAGCCACGAGGTAGCGTGACAAAACGATAGTATTTCTCGTACAAGTTTAATTAACATTAATGATTCTGGCGACAGCTGTTTTCTCCCGCTATCTTTATGAAGACATTATTTTGTCCCCGGTTTTTGCGTCCCTCATAACGACAGTTTGTCCTTTTCCTTCACGCAGCAGGGGTCCAGTGATAAATGGTAGGTTGATTGAATGGAGTTTTATTTCAGTCATACCACGGCGACAGCTCACATATTCATGTATTTTCTGGGTTTCTTCAGTTCTAGGCTAGGGCTCTGAAGTTTCTTGCCCAAGGAAAACACACGGTGGACGAGGTGAGCTTCGAACCAAGGGCCTCCAGGTCACGAGTCCTATACACTCCACCAGTGAGCCACGCAGGACTCCTAATAAAGTTCAGGACTCATAACCTTGAAGCTACGGGTTCGAGCCTCGCACAGAGTTTTTCTTTGGAATGCCCTTGGGGGCAAGACACTTCAAAGTCTGGTACTGATGAAATCCAGAAGTTACATGAATAGAGAGCTCTCGCCGTGATATGATTGAAATGATGTTGAAAACAGCGTAAAACACCTTTCGGCAAATCGATCCATCCTTCACGCAGCCTTTCCTACTGGGCCGCTTTGTTGTAGAAAGCTATTGCAAACAATGAAATGGAGAAATTGCTAAATGCGACTTCTCCTTTTCCAACTATTTCTTTCGTATATCTTACATTTTTTTCCTATTTCTTACATTTTTCCTATACCTTACATTTTTTCCTATACCTTAATTTTTTCCTATATCTTACATTTTTTCCTATATCTTACGTTTTCCCCTTATCTTTCAATTTTTCCTACATTTTACACTTTTTCTTATATCTTACAAATGGGTCCAAGTTTTTGTCATCTTTCCCATGGATACATTTACTAAATAATAACATTGTGTTGAAAACATTTCTGCTGACGTCAAATGAAATATGACTCCAAGGAAAAGCCTTCGGATCTTTCTTTAAAATGACAGAAAACATTATAAGAAAAAGGATAAAAGCATTCTCCTTTTCTCCTTTTCTCGCAATGTTTCCGTAAGCCTTCCTCCACGAGTCTCATATAATCGTGCTAGTTTTGATGCGCAGTAAACCCTTTACCAGACGACAAAATTTTAGACCTGTCGAAAGCCAAAGCATTTGCAGACGACAAATTAAATATAACTAAAGAATTGAATTGGAAGGAGTAGAAAACATTGTTGGAAAAGGAGAAAATGCTGGTAAACAGCATTTTCTCCTTTTCCAACAATGTTTTCAAAAATGTTCTTACACAGGTCGTAAAAAGTCGGGATCCTGTGATAAAGGGCTGAACCAGAGTATTCCCGATCTTGAAAGCAAGATAAGAGGCTTACATATCATGCACGATCCTACGATCAATATACAAGTCATGTGACACGAAAAAGCAAGAGGGCTATGATGACCTTCAAGTCGCTCACCTGAGCCTTTTGACCAAACATTACCCATTTCCTATCTCTTCCGAGGTATTATGACAAACATTCTAACAAACTTTCACGAGAATTGAACTAAAAATGTGGCCTCTAGAGTGTACACAAGATTTTTCTAAGGTTTCAACGAGTGGCCTAGTTTTTGACCCCATGTGCCACATTTTTGAAGTCAACTGAGATTTTATTAAGACAAACATTCTGACCAAAGTTCGTGAGTATCGGATTGAAAATATGTCCTCCAGAGCATACACAAAATTTTTAAAAGACTTGAACCAGTGACCTAGTTTTCGACCCGCCATGACCCATATTCAAACTTATCTGAAATAACAACACAGATATTCTGACCAACTTTCAAGAGTACTAGACTGAAAAAGTAACCTTTAAAGCACACCAAACGTTTTGCTAAGATTTGACCCAGTGACCTAGTTTTTGATCCTATGTGACCCATTTTCAAATTCATCAGAGTTATCATCAAGAAAAACTATCAGGCAAATTTTCAAGACTATCCAACAAAGAATGTGGCCTCTAGAGCATACACAAGATTTTTCTAAGATTTTACCTAGTGGCCTAGTTTTTGACCCAATGTAACCCACTTTTGAAGTCATCCAAGATATCATCAAGACAAAAATTCTGACAAACTTTTAAGAATATTGGACTGAAAATGTACCCTCTAGAGCGTACACAAGGTTTTTAAAAAATTTGGCCCAGTTACCTAGTTTTTAGACACAACCTGACCCATTTTCAAAGTCGTCTGAAATATCATCAAGACTAACATTCTGACCAATTTTCAAGATTATCCAACAGAAAATGTAGGCTAGAGCGTACACAGGGTTTGTCTTAGATTTGACCTAGTGACCTAGTTTTTGACCCGACATGACCCATGTTCGAACGCGTCTGAGATATCATCAAGACAAACAATCTGACCAAGTTTCATGTATCGGACTGAAAATAGTGTACACAGGTAAAAGTTGACGACGGACGACGGACGACGCACGAAGGACAACGGACGAAGGACGACGGACACATCACGATAAAAACTCACCTTGAGCACTTTGTGCTCAGGTGAGCTAAAAAGCAATTTCTTAACCAGACGACAAATTTTTAGAGACAAACTTCGCGTTTGACGTTACCTGATACAGCTTCTAGTCATGCATAATAATAATTAGTATATATCTCGTATACTGGAAAACATGACAGCGGAATAATTAACAACTGAATTCGTAAAATGTTCGTGAAAAATTGAAATTGGCAATGTTGAAACATTTCCAGATGATAGAATATACAGTATTTGGATCAAATTAGAGTGTTCACGGCCTCTGAAAGAGTAGAAAACAGTGTGGGAAAAGGTGAAAATGCTTGCCACCAACATTTTCTTCTTTTTCCACTGTGTTTTCAAAAGTTCTCTTCTTAGGGATCATGACGGACAGACGAACGGACAGACAGATAGACCGACAGGAAAGAAAGAAAGAAAGAGTCTTACCATGTAAATGTATTGAATCATTTTCAACAAAAAGAAATGCAATGACCTTGACCAACCTATCTTTTTGTCTAACAGTAGACAGATTTTGGAAAGGTGCTCAAAACGAACAATTTATCTTTTACCACAACGTTTTCACAATCATTTATTCGTGCAGTATTTCTTAAACTATCTTATATCCATATTTTACATGAGTACTTTCACTTTCACCATCCGTAATTATGTTTCGGAGGGTGAAATGTCAACATTTGGGCTGCTAAGCGCGATTCACTGACCTTTTGCGGACAGCGTAGATCAAGATCAGACTGCACAGAACGTGCAGTCTGATCTTGGATCTACACTGTCCGATAAGGAGATAGTATTCCCCGAAACATACCTTTGAAATAATAGTATTTGGATTTTTTACTATCGAATTAAAAATTTCATTTTAGTTATTCAGCAAGAGAAGCGTTAATCTTGAACGTTTCATTTCTTCTTCTGCCAAAAAAAGTAGTACGTGTTGCTTTTTTTTGAAGTATGAAAAACAATTTTTCACGAGATGAAAATTAAGTTTGTACTATTCAAACTTACGTAGCGAACGCTGTACATCCAAAATCGGACTAAACGTTCTGTGCAGTCTGATCTTGAACTAAATTGATTGATTGTATGGTGTTTAACGCCGTTTTCAACATTAATTGTCATCGCGGCGGCCAGCGCACCTATCCATGCTTTCCTGGAGTCTCTTTTACCAGTACTCCACACAATTTTCTTTCTAAGCCACTGGCTGCTTTCCCACATAACCATCGTCGACACAATGGTCAGCGGTGGGAGAGGAATGAATCCTGTCGCAATGACTATCATCAATCCTCGGAAAGAAATTGACCGAGCCAGGGATCGAACCCGCGACCCCCTGTTCTCAAGTTCTGTACGCTATCAACTGAGCTACCAAAGCTCGGCGATCTTGAACTAAAACAGCCTCAAAGTTACTTATATAGTCAAAATGGAAATGAAAAGGCTGATCTTGGATCTACACCGTCCGCGAAAGGCACATCTATCGCCTGGTCGAAAGTGAAAGGGTGTACAAATCTACATCCGGTTTGTGGTTTTGAAATAAACATGTAAAAATCCAAACATCACACAAATTTAAAGTATAAACAAATTTTTATCTCGTAAAAAGGGATGGAAACTTACTCTACTTTGTAACGGTCTAACTTTAAAACATAAATAATTGAAAAGGGAATCTATGAACCATAAATTCATTTAAGCAAAAAATAATCAAAGTACGGTAAGTCTACGTGTTACAATGGAGGCACCAGCTTTCGTTTATTGCCAAATCTATAATTCATTCCACAAAAATATATAATTAGGCCGTGCTGTGGCATAAAGGGGCCTAATCCATCTCCGTGATCCATGATATGAAGCAAGTTGTTACATAATTATAGATACACAAAATCCATTTTGTCTAACAACCAACTGAATAAAGAGGTACAATGGTCTTTTGACATGCAAAAAAGTCACCAAAAGCAAAAAGTTTCGACCCAGGTCAGCCTGCGCGGACTGCGCAGGCTGACATGGGTCAATAATTTTTGCAGATGCATTAAGCCCCCTTTTCACAGAGCATAGCTCATATTCAATCAATAGCTGTTTCATGCTCGTTCTGGCTCGAAAAATCTCTCAAAATCTAGGACTGATTAGGATCAGACAGCGCATTTGGGCAGACTAATCTTGTGCTACACTGTCTGCGAAAGCAACATGTAGGTTTATCGTAATTAGCAAATTTACACGTTTTTAAATGATTTTATCATAATATATTATTCGAGCCATGGTCTGTGAAAAAGGAGCTTAATACATCTGCAAAATGTATCGATTCATGTCAGCCTGCGCAGTCCGTAGATATAATTACATATATAGAAATATCTTTTAGCAATTAGAAAAAAAAAACCTCAGCTGAGTGAATAAACATACAGGCGGACAGACATCGACCAAGATGTAGGCAGATGGGCTAAATACAGAAGGGAAAATACAGAGATCTCGCGTGTAATCTGATCTGTCATTTGAGACTGGCAATAAATATACAGATTTGTTCCTTCTTCATTTATGAAACATTCATTTTATCGATCATAAATGGCCTGCAACACGCGAAAAGGGGCATTCGGACATTTGCGTAAAATGTCGTCTCGGATCAGCCTGCGCAGTCCGCGCAGGCTAATCCGAGACGGCACTTTACGACTACATTAGATTTTGTGCAGAACAGAAAATCACGGAAAGTGTCGTTTCGGATTAGCCTGCGCGGACTGCGCAGGCTGATCCGAGACGACATTTTACGCAAGTGTCCGAATGCCCCTTTTTGCGTGTTGCAAGCCAAATAGAAAACGAGGGTGTGGGGACGACGAATATCAATTTGAACTTTTATCGAACAATTACGTATTTTAGAGACCCTCCTTCTCCCGCATTAATTTTTTGTTTTTTTTTTTCTTTTCATCGACAAATACAAACATTTAACCCTTTACCAAACAATCCCTGGTTTTCACGACCTTGAGGAAAAAGGCTTTTGAAAACATTGTGGGAAAAGGAGAAAATGCTGGTAACCAGCATTTTCTCCTTTTCCCACAATGTTTTCTACCCTTCCCAAAACAAATTTCAATTTTTGAGTCATATTAATTTTGTTGTCTGCAAATGCTTTCAATTTGGACGAGTCTAAAATCTTGTCGTTTGGTTAACAGTTAAGCCATACTTAATATTTTGCCAGATTGATTAACTGGTCGGTCGGTCCTCGCCCCGCCCGCCGCCGGGCCGGCCGATCCTTTGATCGCTTGATTGATTGATTGATTGCATGGCCTTTAAAAGCCGTTTTCAATATCATTTCAGTCATATCGCGGCGGCAATTGCACCTATTCATGCTTCCCTAGGACTTTCACTTAGTGCTTCGCACAATATTCTTCCCAAGCCACTGGCTGCTTTCCCACTTGACCATCGTCGAGACATAGATCAACGATGAGAGAGGAATGAATCTTATCGCATATGACCATCATCCATCCGTGAAAAGAAATTGGCCGAACTGGGAACTGAAAGTAGCGACTCCTGGTAGTCCTGTACGTTACAGACTGCGCTACCGAGCTCGGCACTTTGCTTTGAACTTAAAGCCGTGGTCACACCTTTGTAGTTGACCGTGGTTGGAAATGACCGTAGTTGACCTTATTTGGCCGTAGTTGAACGTTTTAAACGTAGTTACAGGTAGATAACCGTAGTACAACGTAGTAATGAAAGTAGTTTGAACTTATGATTTTCCCGTTGTAAGTATATGATTTTTTAACATCATTTTTGAACATGTTCACAAATTGGTTAAGATTAACTACGATGTTGTGACCTAACTGTGACCGTAGTTTAAACGTAGTTGACCTTAGTTAACTGTAATTAACCCTACTTAACCGTAGTGTGTACTGCAGTTGACCGTAGTAGTTCTTCCCAGGCGGCATGGCAGAATAAGCGAACAGCAATTTCTGGCTCATCAACTTCCAAAAGCGCAATGACTGTAGCTTACCCGTACTGGGCAAGCGCTACCACAACGTTTTACGTTGACACTAACTTAGCGTAGTCGCGCGTACTTAGGACGTAGTTTATACGTAGTGTAACGTAGTTACCCTTAGTTAGACGTAGTGATACCCTAGTTAACTCTAGCAGCTGAATGTAGTTGACCGTACTTACACGTAGTTCAACCTAATTAGACTTTTTATGTTTCCCTTTTTGCCAATTTTGAACCTACTTTGAACGTACCTCAACCTAGTTGAACGTAGTAACACTACGGCAGACTACGTTTGAAATGAACTACGGACAACTACGTGCATGACCATAAATGTGACCATGGCGTAAAGGAAAAGAATGCCGTATCATGACATAAAACCACAATACATGTATTTGAAATTTATTATCCGAGTGCGAAAAAGAAACCCACACGTTTTTATCTTTTAAATATTGACTCACTTTTCAGCCCCTTATGCCATTTTTTTTACCGTTCACCACACAATGACGTATTTAACCCTTTACCACACAACCCCGAGGTTTTTTTTCCCGAATCTTGGGAAGACCTTTTCTGAAAGCATTGTGGAAAAAGGAGAAAATGCTGGTAACCAGCATTTTCTCCCTTTTTCCACAATGCTTTCTACCATTTCAAAGTAAGAAATCATCTATTGAGCTACTCTGAATCTCTCATCTGTAAATTCTTTCAATTCGTTCCAGTCCAAAATTTTGTTATGTGGTAAAGAGTTAGTCGACCTTGAGAAAGAGGGCTGAAGAAAACATTTTTGGAAAAGGAGAATATGGGCCAAAAGGAATTTAAAATTTTCAACCAAAAATATAAAAACCAAAATAATAGCGCTATCAAAAGTTAAATCTATCCACATCGGACAGTGTCGATTCAAATCAGACTGCATGTTGATTAATGGTTTAAACGTTGTTATACACTGCTTTTAACAGTATTTTAGTCATATCAAGGCGATAGCTTACACATTCGAGTATTTCCCGTGTTTCACCAGTACAAGGCTAGGGCTATGAAGTGTGTTGCCCAAGGATACTCCCACGAAAAACCCAGTGCTTCCAGTGAGGCTCGAGCCCGGGACCTCAAGGTTACGAGTCCTGAGCTGTGCAGGACTCCTTCAGAATGCATGTTCTGTGCAGTCTGATCTTAATTTACACTGTCTGCAAAAGCGTGTTGTGTCGCACTTTGCAGCCTAAAATGTTGAGTTGTAATACACAGTTTGTTCTTTTTTTTTGCTTTGTCTGTTTACAAAAAATTGAAATTTGTCTTTGATAGAATAGGAAACTGTGTGAAACGGAGAAAATGCAGATCACCAGGTGGAGTCGGTAACACAAAGGACTTCGAACCAGAGGGTCACTGGTTCGAATCTCCAGCATGACCAAGTGCTCTTCGAGGGTTGATAATAGTCATTGCTGCAGGATTCATTCCCCTTTCACGCCTGATCATTGTTTCGAAGACGGTTATGTTGGAAAGCAGCCGGTGGCTTTGGTAGAAAATCATGTGAAGTACTGTTAAAAGAAACCCATAAAAGCATGGATAGGTGCACTGGCTGCTAGGGTATAACTGATTATGTTGAAAAGGCATTCAAAAAACGATTTCCACAAAGTAAGGGTCAAATAAAGACCATAAAACATTACTCAAACAAATATGATGCATATATTTGCATAAGTATTGAAATCGATAAGAACATTGCGAAATATGTGGTGGGATTTTTTCCCTGCCCAAAAATCAATACTTGAAAAGTAGGGGGGGGGGGGTTAATGTTTATGAATGAAATAATTCTCTTGGTTTTTTTTCATGACAACATATTCCTTTCGTCTTTCCCCAACCCCATCCCCCCACCCCCCAAAAAAAACCCAAAATAAACAATAATTTATTAACCATAAGTTGCGCCCTGGCAAAAAGGCATTCATCGCATCTCCGTCATGCATAATTCATGACAACATGCATCTTTCATCTTTCCCCACCCATAAACAAAAATAAAACAATAACAAACAATAATTTATAAGCCATGCCCTGGCAAAGGGGAGTTTTATGAAATTCCGTGATGATAAGTCATACATTACCAAGTAAGATATCACATAATTATGGATCCATGACCACATTACATTACCAAGTAAGATATCACATAATTATGGATCCATGACCACATTACATTACCAAGCAAGATATCACATAATTATGGATCCATGACCACATTACATTACCAAGTAAGATATTACATAATTATGGATCCATGACCACATTACATTACCAAGCAAGACATCACATAATTATGGATCCATGACCACATTACATTACCAAGCAATACATCACATAATTATGGATCCATGACCACGTTACATTACCAAGCAAGACATCACATAATTATGGATCTATAAAAATCCTTTTTTTTTCTATCGACCGACTGAATCATAAGGCAGACTGGTCCTTCGACGTGCAGAAAATTTACCAATAACAAAAAGTTTCGACACAGGTCAGCCTGTGCGAACTGCGCAGGCTGACCTGGGTCTATACTTTTTGCAGATGCATCAAGCCCCCTTTTCACAGAGCATGACGCATATAGATATTTTCAAATAACAAAATTCAATGTACTCACCCATATTTCCTTGACAGCCGTGCTTTTGTAAAGAAACCATTGCGCCCACAGGTAGACTGCACTGTAAAAACTCTCCAAGTACAAATCAAATATTTCGTGTCTAGAAAATCAGCAGACCGTCTAACCGCTTGGCCAGGAAAAAAAAAGGTAGATCAAGATTAGACTACACAGAACACGCAGTCTAATCTTGGGTCTACACTGTAAGCTACTGGGCTACACATTTTGAACAAAACAGCGATAGACTGCACTGTCCAAATACTTTTCACTCGTCTGAAAACGTCGATGTAAGTCCGGAACTGTGAAGTAGAACGCCCATGAATCTGAATAAATTAAATGGGTTTTCCCAATCATTCAAAAATATTTCGAAATACCAAAACCTTTTTTTTTTTGCGATAAATCGAAAATATTAGCAGACAGTGTAGTTTCAAGATCAGACTGCACGTTCTATGCAGTCTGATTTTGAATCTACACCGTCCGACAGAGAAAAAAAAAAACACCTTCTTTCTCGCCCCACCGTACAAAGTGTTAGAGTCAATTAAACAAAAGATTCAAACTTCAGTCCTGCACAAAGAGCATATCACCTGTTACCGCCACCAGCCCGCGAAATTAACCACATGGCGTCCATCCCTCGGGGTACAAAAAACGTAAAATAACGATTTTCTATAAATAGTATATTCTCAGGTATGTAGACGCTTTTGTACCAAGCATTTTTATAACCAAGATCAGTATCAATGGCGGTGCAGTTTTATTATATTCCGCGAAAACCAAACATTTCTGTCCGTTGTCAAACAAATGGGATAAAAAAGTGAAATAAAATCCAGCCGTTAGTACAAAGGTTAATAAATATGACGTTTTTTATTCAAATAGGACGCTTCACCTGGCCCGGGTAATTGCATCCCTTTATCTGTGTACCAAACGAAAGATTTTTGGACTGGGCCAAATTCAAAGCATTTGTAGACGACAATTTAGATGAACTTCAAACGATGATTTCTGTCTTTGATAGGGTAGAAAACATTGTGGGGAAAAGGAGAAAATGCTACCAGCATTTTCTCCTTTTCCCACAATGTTTTTAAAAGCATTCCCTTTTAAGGGTCGTTAAAACTCAGGGTGGTGTGGTATAGAGTTATCGAGACAGCGCCCCCTTAGGGATTTTTGCTAATTTTTGAAAAAGATGAAATAAAACAGAGCAGAAATTAAATTTACATGTATATGGGGGTAGATTTAACATTTCGAAATAATTACGTTTATAATGGTTAGCTAGGCCATGTAAAAATAAATTAAACTATTGTATTTTAGAAATCAGAAATGCAGCCTTTTGTCATGATAATTTTACATACTTGTATTGAAATAGCCTGGGTTTAACCCTTTATCACACTATCCCGTCTTTAAACGACCCTGAGGACTGATTGATTGTATGGTGTTTAACGCCGTTTTCAACATTATTTCAGTTATATTGCCAGTGCACTTTATGCTTTCTTGGAGTTTCTTTTACCAGTACTCCGCACAATTTTCTTTCCAAGCCACTGGCTGCTTTCCCACATATCCATCGTCGAGACAATGGTCAACGGTGGGAGAGGAGGGAATCCTGTCGCAATGGCTATCATCAATCCTCGGAAATAAAATGGCTGAGCCAGGGATCGAGCTGACGACCCCCTGTTCTCGTCCTGCACGCAACCGACTGAGCTACTGGGGCTCGGCAACGACCCTGAGGAAGAAAGGTTTGAAAACATTGAGGAAAAAACAGAAAATGCTGGTAACCAGGTAATTTTTTCTAACCCATCAAAGATAAATCCACTCACTTTAGCCACACATGAATTTTCGTCTGCAAATGCTTTCAAGTTGGACGAGAAAGAAATTTTGTTGTCCGATAAAGAGATACCCCTTTATCAAACGTTAGGTGTTTCAGTTCAATGAGACTAGGCTTTTCAAAAAGAGGTCGGAACGTGAGACAACGTTAATAACCATCTGTATCTTTCCTTTTCCCACAATGTTTTCTATCATTTCAACGACAAAATCCATATTTTCAGCCATATTTTCTTTGTCGTCTGCAACGGCGCTCAAGATGGACCAGTCGAAAAAAAAAATGTCATCTTGAATAGAATTAATACCGAGTTTTAACAACCCTAAGAAAGAGGCCTTTTGAAAACATCGTTGGAAAAGGAGAAAATGCTGGTAACCAGCATTTTCTCCTTTTCCAACGATGTTTTCTACCCTTTTCACAAAAAAAAAAATTCCATCAATTGAGTCACAGTTAATTTTTCTTTTTTCTTTTTTAGATCTCGAAAGCCAAATTTAAGAGTTTTGTAGAGAAAGTGGTTCAGGTACCCGGATACTGAAAGCGTCTAGTGATGCAAAACTCGTCACTCGTGGCTTTGTTGAACTATAACCGTTAACCTTTCATCAATAAATTCTGTCCCAAACGACTAAACTCTAGAATTGCCGATATTAATTTAAATATGACTTCTTTCGAGATCTGAAAAAGAAAGTAGGTTTGCAATTTCACTGCCCATAGTTTAACATTTGGAAGCGGCTGGTGTAGATCTTCTGTGCAGTCTGATCTTACATCAACGCCATCAGTCAAAGAGATTGAGGTCACCATTGACGATGATTGATTGATTGATTGATTGATTGATTGATCGATTGATTGATCGATTGATTGATCGATTGATTGATCGATCGATTGATTGATTGATTGTATGGTGTTTAAAGCCGTTTTCAACATTATTTCATTTATATCGCGGCTGCCAGTGCACCTATCCATGTTTTCCTGCAGTTTTCCTGCAGTTTCTTGTACCAGTACTCCGCACAATCCGCTTTCCAAGCCACTGACTGCTTTCCCACATAACCATCGTCGAAACGATGATCAGCGGTGAGAGAGGAATGAATCCTGTCGCAATGACTATCATCAATCCTCGGAAAGAAATTGGCCGACCCAGGGATCGAACCCACGACCCTCTTTTCTCAAGTCCTGCACGTTACCGACTGAGCTACCGGGGCTCGGCTCTAAAGAGACTTAATTAAGTCGCTATTGACGATGAAACTGCCTGCTAATATTTTAGAAAACGATAAAATCTAAGACTCCTACAAATTCAACAGAATAGGAGACGACAATAAAAATCTAGCTTAAATGTTTTAAAATTTGTCTTCAATAGGGGAGAAAACATTGTGGGAAAAGAAGAAAATGCTGGTTACCTGCATTTTCCCCCTTTTTTCAACCATGTTTTCAAAAGCTTCGTTCCCCGGGTAAGTTGAACAAAGGTTTGTTCTTAAAAACAATTAAATTCAACCTTTCGTTCTTTTTTCTCAGTTAAAAAAACACTAAATTCGGTCGATAGTTAGAATTAAACTTTCCCTTCTGATAGTTCATTAAAGCATTTGCCAAAGATATCGACCCACGTCAGCCTGCGCAATCCGCTCAGGCTGACATGAATCGAAACTTTTTTGCTTTTTGTTATCAGTTTCTACTCGTCAAAGGGCCATTCTGCCTCATGATTCAGCTTATTCTGAGCTATTGATTAATTAAATAAGTCTTTTTATATACATACAATGGCATTCTATTTTGAGCCGTACGGAATGCTGAAACTATTTATTTGACGGCTGAATAATTACGTGTTTGTGCTATCACATCTGCAGTGTGTGCATTATTTATAAACCTCAATTAGTACAAAGCCTGGATAGTTGAATATTGTCGGATCGGATTTTTTTGCCTGTAAACCTTTTTACTAAGAATTCTAGAAAATTCCAGTATTTTCCGAGGTCTGAACCCTATATCACGCAATCAAGACTTTTGACAATCCTGACAAAGAAGCTTTTTGAAAACATTGTGAGAAAAGGAGAAAATGCTGGTAACCAGCATTTTCTCCTTTACTCACAATTTTTTCTACCCTTCCCCCCCCAAAAAAAAATTATTTTTTCAGTCACATTGACTTTGTCGTCTGGAAATGTTTTCAGTTTGGACTAATGTACAAATTTTGTCGTTTTGTAAATACGAGTAGTTAACTCTTTACCACACGAGAAAATTTTAGACTGGTCCAAATTGAAAGCATTTGCAGACGACAAAATAAAGGTGACTGAAAAATTAAAATTTGGTTTGGGAAGAGTAGAAAACACTGTGGGAAAAGGAGAAAATGCTGGTTACCAGCATTTTCTCCTTTTCCCACAATGTTTTCCAAAGGCTTCTTTCTCAGGGGCGTGAAAAGTAGGGATTGTGTGGTAATGGGTTAAGGTAGGTTTCTACTGCTGCTGCTGCTTATGATGACGAAGAATTTGGTCACAGGTTAGAATCAGTTCCTCAAATTGGCTAACTGACTCAGTATCTGACTTAAGTTAAATTTATTATATGAGATACATTTCACATAGACTTTAGTAACATTATCAAATCCGGAGTTGACACGTTGCAGACTCAACTCAGCAAAATAGTTGACTTCAGTCTCAAAGAAAGAACTCAATTTTAGTCAGAAACTGAGTTTGAAAGCGGATTTAAGCGAAACGAGAGACTTGTGTTTTTCCCTAAGATCGGGCCCAAGTAGCAGACGGTGCAGTCTGATCTTGATGTACGCCGTCCGCTACAACCAATGAAATCGCAACTGGCAATAAAAGATGTCACTTGGCTTGAAACAAGATTTGCTTCGAGGTTCTTCTTTTATATTCGAAAATTGGACACAATTAGATTTTTATATGATTTTACACTTAGTCTCTGTTTTATAAAGCTTTTAAGTCACTAGCCGCTAGATACGTGAAAACTAATTTTAAGTCAGTTGTTTGTCCCTGTTTTGATGACCCTTAAGAAAAAGAATTTTGAAAACATTGCTTGAAAAGGAGAAAATGCTGGTTACCTGTAATTTTCTTCCTTTTTTTTCCACATTATTTTCAGCTCCCGTAAAGACAAATCCGCCGAGCCTCGATTGCGTAGAACTTGAGAACAGAGGGTCACTGGTTTGAATCCCCAGCTCGGCCATTTTCTTTCCGAGGACTGAAGAGTCACTGCGACACGATTCATTCTTCTCTCACGGCTAATCATGTTTCGACGATGGTTATGTGGGAAAGAAGAGCTAACCCTGATATTTGAATTAAATCAAACGAAATTGAGTTAAAGACTTATAGCCAATATAGAAAATCCATAGTTTATGAACAATAAATTTTGCTCGTCGAAGAAATCTCACCGTATCACGTTCTGTACAGTCTGATCTTGAACTACATTGTCCGCGACAGCCCACTAAGTTGCGCTCGGCAGCCTAACAGTTAACCCTTTACCAAACAATCCCTGGTTTTTACGACCCTGAGATAGAAGCCTTTTGAAAACATTGTAGGAAAAGGAGAAAATGCTGGTAACCAGCATTTTCTCCTTTTCCCACAATGTTTTCTACCCTGTTTGAAACAAATTTCAATTTTTGAGTTACGTTTATTTTGTCGTCTGCAAGTGCTTTCAATTTGGACCAGTCTAAAATTTGTCGTTTGGGAAAGGGTTAAAACACACTTGGAGCAATAACAAAACTAGTTTTGACCTGACTATATCTCGAAATATTTGATAAGTAGATCAGCCACTATTTCAAACTTAAATATTATGAATTCTAACTACTTTTTGTGGGCGGAGAAGAGCTTTTTCATAGCGGACAATGTGGGTCCAAGATCGGACTTCACGTTCTGTTGAATGCAGCCTGATCTTGATCTGCACTATCCACAAGAACGTACTGAATTGCACTTAGCAGCCTATAGATGAAAGATGAAACAAAAACTCACAGATTTTTTATAAGTTTTTATACGTTGATATCTGATTTCTTTAAGAAAATCATTCTGTGCTACAGAGAACGGGAAGGGAGATAACCCTTAAAGTTATGCAACTATAATCAGATTTGAATTATTTCCCTTGGCAAATTTTTCTTGTCCCAAAATGTTGACAAAGTTGATCGCAACTCGTTTACCGCAAAAAATGGATGATGTTTTACGCCGCTTTTCACATTATTTTAGTCATATCTCGGAAACAGTTCACATATTCAGGTATGTTCTGGGTTTAACAAGTGCTGGGCTGGGGCCTAAGGACACTCCCACGAGAAACCCAGTGCTACCACTGAAACTCAACTCAAACCCGTGGCTTCCAGGTTACAAGTCTTACATTTTACCACTGAGCAATGCAGGACACCCGCTCTTTCCCCCCCCCCCCCGAAATGCTATTGAAATCGATCTTAGAAACACCAATCAATCAATCAATCAACAAACTAACCAACCAACTAACGCACGAATTAATCATTCGACTAATCAATTCATTAATCAATCAACTAATCAATACATAAATCAATTAACTGATCAATCAACTGTAGCAAGTATCAAAATGGTAAAAGCTGAAATGCCTCGAACTCGAACCCCATGAACTTTCTTCGTAATTCTCGACCTCATTTCGGACGAGTCCAAAACCCGGACAAACGAGCTAATTGGTAAACTATTGTGTCATAATTGTCATTTACACAGACATATAAACACGGTCAAACAGATACATAAATAATGCAAATACAAGATGTGTATCTAACCAATATGTCCCGGATGGTCAGCTGTAATGGCCCGCGTCCAGGCTGTTATGACATGTTCTTTTCACCTAGGGGCCATCACCTTGAATTTTTGGAGGTCGCCTGTGTTTATCTCTTCACCAAACAAGCCCTGGTTTTCACGACCCTGGGAAGGAAAGCTTTTGAAAACCTTGTGGGAAAAGAAGAAAATGCTGGTAACCAACATTTTCTCCTTTTCCCACAAGGTTTTCTTCACTTTCGGAGACAAATTTCACAAATCGAGACACTTTTAATTTGTCGTCTGCAAATGCTTTAAATATGGACCAGTCTAAGATTTTGTCGTTTGGTAAAGAGTTATATAGCCTTTAACCTTATTTCCAGACGACAAAAATTTAAGACTGGTTCAAACTGAAAGCATTTGCAGACGACAAATTAAATGTGTCTTAAAGTTTGAAATTTGTTTTGGGGAGGGTAGGAAGCATTGTGGGGAAAGGATAAAATGCTGGTAACCAGCATTTTCTCCTTTTCCCATGATGTTTTCGAAAGGTTTGTTTCCCAGGGTCGTTAGAAGTTTGGATTGTGTGTTCTTAAAGAGTTAACCGTTTACCAGAAGACAAAATTTTTAGACCGGTTCAAAATAAAAGAATTTGCAGTCGACAAATTAAAGGTGATTCAAAAATTGAAATTTGTGTTGGGAAGGGTAGAAAACATTATGGGAAACGGAAAACATGCTGGTTACCAGCATTTTCTTCTCTTCCAGCAATGTTTTCAAAAGCTTTCTTTCCCTTGGTCGTTAGAAGTCGAGATTTGTGGAAAAGAGTTTTAGCCCATTTCTGTTCAGAAAAAACTTTTTTATTTATTTATTTATTCATTTATGCATAACTCATTTATGCATTTATTCATACATTTTTATGCATTTATTTAAGGATTTTTGTTCATTTAAGCATTTATTTATTTATCTATTTATTTATTCATTTATTTTATTGACTAATAAATGTATAACAAAGAGAGTCTGGAAATTATTGTGGCAACAACAGAAATTTACCATCATAAACAATTTCTCCTCTTGTTACAACGGTGTTATACATTAGTCGGCCGCGAATATCGAAAATCGTTCATGGAAAGGTAAAGGTACTATTTTGACCTGTTACGTCATGTGATGTGCGACCTACTTTAATCCTCCGAGTGGTAATTCAGTGAAATAGATGAATTCATACGCAATAAACTAGTGCAAGTTCAAAGCCGAGATATCTCCTGCTCAAAGCGTTTGGCCAAATATGTAAACAGGATTTTCTAGATCCAAGATCAGACTGTATACTCTAAACTCTAATCTTGATCGACACTTGTCCAAGATTCGACTTAACATTCTGTAACTTTGACCTTGATCGAAACCTATCCACGCTCACATAGGCTTGTATAAGAACAAACTATTTTCTGTAACACAAACCGAAATAGCAGTATTGGATCGTGTTAAAACAAGATGAGACTTCATTCTGTAATTCTAATTTTGATCGATACCTTTCGATCATATCATAGATCCTAGATCAGACTCTACATTCCGTAACTCTGATGTCGATCTGCACCTGTCCGCGCAACCTTGCTCAAGATCAGGCTGTACATTATGTATCGCTAATACTTACGCTAAACCTACCACCATAATGGCACTTGTCCATGTTTCTCTCTTAGAGCATTTAGTTCCTTGTCAATCCTGGATACGTATTCACTAACCATTCTTAATTTCACTTACCTCTTTACCAGACGACAAAATTATAGAATGTTCCAAATTGAAAGCCTAAGCAGACGAAAAAATTAAAGTGACTTAAAAATTGAAATTTGTTTTGGGAAGGGTAGAAAAAAACATTGTGGGAAAAGGAGAAAATGCTGGTTACCAGCATTCTCCTTTTTCCCACAATGTTTTCAAAAGGCTTCTTTCACAGAGTCGTGAAAACCAGGGATTGTTTGGTAAAGAGTTAGAGTCTAAATTCTGGATTTAGAAAGTAACGCAAGTTCTTATTGGCTTAACAATTTGGATAAGCCAATCAGATGTTGTGTTACTTTTAAGTTTGGAAAATTCTTAACAATAAGGCTAAGAATGTTCTCAAAAATGGTTGATGAATGCGGACCCTGAAAAGTGTAATTATTCGGCATTTGTTTGGAACACCCCTTGTTCTTTTCGAAAGTGTATGGTACTATATGGCCGATATCTTACGTTGCCGATTTTCTACGACCCTGTGGAGAGAGGCCTTTTAATACTTTGCCACAAAATCCCGAGTTTTAACGATCCTGAGGAAGAAGGCTTTTGAAAACATTGTGGGGAAAGGAGAAAATGCTGGTTACCAGTTTCGACAGCCAATCAAATCGCTTCATATGTGCTTATGTACCGTCATCGGTGTAACATTGACCGGAAGTTGGTATTTTGTTAAACTCAAATGCGCTGAAATCTAGGTCTAACTCTTACCCAATGACGAAATACATGTACTGTATATACGTCAATTTTATTTCATGCTTTCCGGTAGGTAATCGAGAAATATCGGTGATATATTTTTCGATATTTCATGGTTACGACCAGTGAAAATACCGATTTTTATATTCTAACTCTCAAATGAAGGCGGAAACAGTTGTTACCGCACGCTAGTTACCTAGGTAAAATGCGCGTGCCTACGGTGGCACAAAAGTAACATGGAAGATATATTTTATACTACGTGCGCACGCAGTAGCTAATACGTGCGCACGTAATAAGTAATACGTGCGCACGCAGTAGTATTACGTGCGCACGTATTAGCTACTGCGTGCGCACGTAGTATAAAATATATCTTCCATGTCACTTTTGTGCCACCGTACGTGCCTCACAACCAGATGGAAAGATGACATAATTTAACTTACATTTCTCGCGCTTGACGTAATATTGTAATGCGTTGCTATGCGGAGGGGGTACGCCACGGGGAAGAACCGCAAAAAACTGTACTGGATTTTGATTAAGTTCTCCCCAGAAAGGGTTAAAAGCATGAAATAAATAGAATGTTTGTTATTTTCGGTGAAAGATCGAAATTTATTTCATCTCGTTAATATCATCGGTAATATTTTCACTCGTGACTGCGCCACTCTTAAAAATATTACCGATGATGTTCACTCGATGAAATAAATTTCGATCTTTCACCGTAAAAAACAAATATCTTCTGTCTATTGCCAAGACCTCACGCATAATTCACCAACCGTTCTTTCAAAGTCTAATTCTGGGGAATTTTCTTAATTTAAAAGCAAAGTAAATTTTGATAGGCTAAACCATTTGGTATAGCCAATCAAATTTACTTTGCTTTTAAATTAAGAAATAAATAAATCTATTATAAGACTAAGAACGCAATTTCGAATGGTTGTTGAATACAACCCCTAGTTATTGTACATGTGTATAATTTCGTATGGTGTTTAACGCCGTTTGAACATCATTTCAGTTATAATCGCGGCAGCAAGTACACCTATCAATGTTTCCTGAACTATCATTCACCAGATCCCTTTGCACAATATATTTCCAGAGACACTGGCTGCTTTCCCAATTATGCATCGCCGAAACAATGATCAACGGTGAGAGAGGTATTTATCCTGTGGCAATGACTATCATCAATCCTCCGAAAGAAGCAGACCGAACTGGAGATTTGAACCAGCTCCAACATGGTTTCAATGCTTGTACGTTACCGACTAAGCTAACGGGCTAGGCCTGGTTATGAAGCATATTCGAGTTGACTTTACTGCAAAAGATTCTGGTTGAAATCGTCCCAGTTCATTTGTAAGCACTTTTTAACTTTAAGGCTACTCAGCGTGACTTAAAGCACTAATGCTGACAAGCCCTCCCCCTCCCCCCAAAAAAAAGATCATACTGCACAAAAACGTGCCCTCCCTCTGATCTTGGATCTACAATGTTCGATACAGTGAGAATTTCCAGTGAAAAGTACTTTGAAATCGGGACGTCTATGCTTTTTACATGGGTGGGGGGGGGGGGGCCTGCGTGACTCAGTGGTAAAGTGTAGGACTCGTGACCTGGAAGCCCCTGGCTCGAGCCTCACCCGATCCACGGGGTCCCTCATGGGAGTGCCCTCAGGCAAGACACCCAGAGCCCCAGCCTAGCACTGGCTAAGCCCAGGAAATACATGAATATGCGAGTTGTCGCCGTGGTATGACGGAAATAATGTTGAAAGCAGCGTAAAACACCATTCATTCAATCAATCAATCGATCAATCAATCAAAAACTCGTTCAGGCGGTGAAAGTGCCTAACATTACGCCATACTACAGAATTATACCCCGAAATAGGATAAAGAAAAGGTAAATATTTTTCATATGTGTATTTCGATACATACTTATATAGATATTATATGATAATCAGATAACCATTTCTATGGTTACCCAGTTGTGGCACTGATTAATCTTGTATTCTTACACCATTTCTGCCTTATATGGTCTATACAACAAGTACAAGTACTGTGTGTGAATGCATGGTGTTCCACAGTTTTCAGATATTGATAAATATTAAAGTTTAAAGATCGAAGACTGTAATTGGCATGCAGCACGCGAAAAGGGGTTTTCGAACATTTGCGTAAAGTGTAGTCCCGGATCAGCTTGCGCACTCCGCGCTGATTTATCCAACACTTTTATCGTTGTTATGTAATATTCTGTTTTGCACAAGCCTGCTGTCGGAAAAAGTCAAATGTAGTCGTAAAGTGCCGTCTCGGATTAGTCTGCGCGGACTGCGCAGGCTGATCCGAGACGACACTTTACGCAGATGTCCGACTGTCCCTTTTGGCGTATTGCAGGCCATATTCATGTACTGTTACTATAATCCAGAATCAGGGTACTCGTGCGTGGTTCCATAAAGTTCCAGAAGCATGGTACTAATGGGTGATTCCAAAAGATGAGCCGTTCATCGCGAGATTCAAACCAGAAACCTGTAATGTGAGTGACGGCCGTCGCTCTACCCTTACACTATTTTGTCAAGCCTTATCTTAACATTCTCGGTTGATCATCTAAATTGTAATATGACGCCGCAGTTTTACACTTGTCCACATGGAAAAACTTTGTAGACGATTGATCGGTTGGTTGGTTTGTTGATTGGTTGAGCGATTGTTTAGTTAACTGATCAGTTAATTGATTGGTTTGTTGATTAAATGTTGACTGATGGATTGGTTAATTCGTTAGTTAATCGGTTGGTCAATTGTTTGATTAATTATTTGATTAATTATTTGGTTAATTGATTGATTAATTGATCGGTTGGTTGGTTCATAGGTTGGTTGGTTGGTTGATAGGTTGGTTGGTTCATAGGTTGGTTGGATGGTTGGTTGGTTGGATGGATGGATGGATGGATGGATGGATGGTAGGGTGGGTGGGTGAATGGGTGGATGGATGGATGGATGTTTTGGGTCGTTTTCACCAGTACTTAGTCATATCACGGTGATGCATTTTAACGCCCTTTTGCCAGAGCATGACTCATTTTTTTGGGGGGGCAGAGAAAGAGTTTAAAAAAAACTCAGCAAGTTGACTTAGAAGCATTTTATAGTTGACTAGTATTTTACACTGCTTTCAACACCATTTCAGTCATATTACAACGACAGCTCACTAAGTCCTGTTTTTCCTGGTTTATAGTTTCACCAGTACTAGGTGGTTCAGGCTCTGATGTGTCTTATCCAACGGAAAAGGGGGCTTAACGTATATGCGAAAAGTATCAACAAAAGTCAGCCTGCCCAGGCCGTGCAGGCTGACCTGGGCCGAAACTTTTCGCTATCGGTCAGTTTTCTGTATGTCAATGGATCAGTCTATCTCGTGATTAAGTCGGTTGTTGAAAAAAGTTGCTATTATGGATCCATAACGTTGTGATGCCTTGCTCGATATTATGCATCACATGAATATATTAAGCCCCCTTTTGCCAGAACGTGGATTCTAAATTATTAACTTTACCAAACGCTGCAATTTCAGGGTTGACTAAATTGAAAGCGATTGCAGACGATAAATCATATAATGAATCATAAAATGTCCTAAACAATGGGACATGTTTTTGAAAGGATAGGAAAGCATTGTGAGAGAGAAAATGTTACCAGCATTTTCTCCTTTTCCCACAATGTTTTCAATGGCCATCTTCCTTATGGCCGTTTAAACATGGAATTATATGGTTATGGGGCAATGGCATGATTGCGAAGTGTGTGGGGGCTATTGCAATTGGACTTAATACTGGATGACTAAATTTAATTGTATAAGCAGTGATTCGTCAATGGTGAGGTCTTCTCTTCTCAACTCTGATCTGTAACGTTTCAGGGTTCACGGTTTTGAACGAAGAATGGATACAAATTGTCTCTCT
The DNA here is from genome assembly GCA_946811185.2 of Hippopus hippopus. NCBI lineage: Eukaryota > Metazoa > Mollusca > Bivalvia > Cardiida > Cardiidae > Hippopus > Hippopus hippopus. The sequence goes on from OX328102.1 coordinate 61,370,428, forward strand.
AAGCCAACTTCAACCATTTTGAATGACAGAAGAAACGCCAAACCAAAGCAACCATTTCAATGACATAATAAAAGGACAAACAAGCCAACCATCTAAATGACAGATAAAACGGGAAAGAGAACCATCCATGTGAATCATACAAGAAACAACGAAAAATGCCAGCCATTTCAATGCCAAGATTTAGAAACTGACAAAAACCCGCCTAATAAACCAACCATTTTGGACAGGAAAACCGGCTCTCTAGAAATTCTATTTATAGACTTCAAGCGATGCATTATGGGTAGAATCAATACCGTGACCGAGCAGGTTCGCTCCGGGCTATTATTCAATTCGACGACATTGTTTGCGGTTAACAAATTCTTAACACACTTTCCCTTTTAAAGGAATTTTGGTGTCTTTGCAGTGAACCACTTTTGAAAACATCGTGTAAAAAGTAGAAATTGCTTGTAATGGGCAACTTCTTTTTTTGGCAATAATGCTGTCAGTTTTAACTATAGATCTACTTAAAGGACATGTAATAGCTTTGTTTTAGAATCGTCTCCTGCATTGTTTTTCCAGACATTAGCGAATTTAACCGTTTACCGCACAATTCCGAGCTTTTAAGACCCTGAAAAAGAAAGCTTTTAAAAACCTTGTGGAAAAAGGAGAAAATGCTAGTAACTAGCACTTTCTCTCTCTCTTTTTTTTTTTTTTTTTTTTTTTTTTTTTAATGTTTTCTACACTTTCAAAGACAAATGTCAACATTTGGGTCAAATTTGATTTGTGGTATGCAAATGCTTTTAACTTGGACGAGTCTAAAATTTTGTCGTTTCGTTCAGAGTTAAAATCTTCGAAGTCCAAACATTTGTCATCTATACTTCAGATAATTTTCAATCCCAAAATAATATTAATTTCTAAAATAATTGTAACTTATGCCTCGCAATACACTTTCTGCACAAGACTATCTAGCTTAACGTTCTTCGAATGGGTTTTTGCCATGTATACAAGGTATCAATTTTTTCTAAATTTGAGACGAATATGAAATAAGCAAGAAAATGAATTGTTCGCCTGTGTAATTCTTACTAAAACATTACGTCCTGTAGATTTGTTTATTTATTTATTTATTTATTTATTTCATACTATTTTATCTTTATTTTAAAGGAATAAAAACTATCCGGAACGAACAATTTCTCTTTTTTACCAAAATGTTTTTCCGTGTATCTACATGTATGCATCTAATCCAAACTCTATATCAAACGACAAATTCTGGACTCTTCCAGACTGATAGCATTTGCAGACAATTGATTGATTGATTGATTGATTGATTGATTGATTGACTGATTGACTGATTGACTGATTGATTGATTGATTGATTGATTGATTGATTGGTGTTTTACGACGCTTTCAACATTATTTCAGTTATATCACGGTGACAGCTCACATATTCATGTATGTCCTGGGTTTCACCTGTACTAGGCTGGGGCTCTGAGGTGTCTTGCCCAAGAACACTCCCGAGAGAAAAATTCCTCCCAAGGAGGCTCGAACTTCTGGGGCCTCTGGGTCGAGAGTCCCATACTCCACCACTGAGCCACGCATGAACTCCTTTCAACTGCAAAATTGTTCCCATACATTGAAAGTAGTTGCTGACGACGAGTTAAATGTTTCTAAAATAATGCAAAATTAATTGCCTATGATACAAAAAAACAAACATTGTGGGAAACCAGCATTTTCTCCTTTTCCCCTCTATGTATTCATATGCCCCCTTTCCCATCGTCGATGAAGAATAGAATTGTGTGGAGAAAGGTTAACTCTTTATCAGAAAAAAAAAAAATTCAGACTGGTCCATATTGAAAGCATTGACAGGTGAACAAATTAAAAGTAGCTCAATTGATGATTTCCATCATTGATAGGGTGGAAAACACTGTGGGAAAAGGAGAAAATGCTGGTTACCAGCATTTTCTCCATTTCCCACAATGTTTTCAGAAGGCCTCATTTTCAGGGTTGTTAAAACTAGGGACTGTGTGGAAAAGGGTAAAATCCTGGCAATGTTCATCCAATGTAGATAGTCCTCGGGTACATTCAATGGTACACCAGGTGTGTCTTCCATGCCTGGAGGGTCCAACGGCAGCTTTCGTCACCTGTTGAAGTGTTCCACCTACCGCACAGTTTTCGATGTAAGATCTCGTATTCTTGATGCCACTGGGGAATCACGGTCTTCTATAACCCCGTGAATTCTACCAGTGCCATTGAGAAGTCGAGACATTGTCCACGAGAGATTCGTTCCCTTCATCAGCTTGTTCTACCTGGGAAATCACGGTCTTCTATAACCCAGTGAATTCTACCAGTGCCATTGAGAAGTCGAGACATTGTCCACGAGAAACTGGTTCCCTTCGTCAGCTAGTTTTCCCTCCCTGAAAATTTCAAAGTAGACAATGTCTGGTCCATGCCTCTCATGAAACCCCCAGAAAACTACCAGTGCCATTGAGAATCGAAAGATTGTCCACGAGAGATTGTCTCCCTTTGCCATCATGTTGTCCCGTTCTGTAATTTCAAAGTAGTCAGTGTCTGGTCAATTTCTTCATTCAGTTGAAGAGTCATTCCTTATTCTCTTATCTTCTGTCTTTCCATCCCCACCCTAACAAAAGTCGATCTGATTAAAAATGGAATTCGATCAAATATGGGTAGACCAGCATTCTCCAAGCAATGTCAATGAGATATCCTTTGGCCAAACAAGCCAGCGGTTTAAGTTCCCGGAAAGGCTTTTGAAAATATTGTGGGATTAAAAAAGAGAAAATGCCGGTAACCAGCATTTTCTGCTTTTTTCCCTACGATGTTTTTTGTTTTTTTTTTAAATCCTATCAAAGACAAATCCTGTGAGTTGAGATTCATCAAATGTATCGTTTGCGAATGCTTTCCATTTGAACAGGTACAAAATTCTGTCATCTTGTAAAGATTAAACCAAAATATGAACATATTTTAACGAATCTTCCATGTTTTTTTTCTCGCCACTCCGACTCAAAAATGATATTTCAATACGTAAATTACATGTACAGATTTACTGAACTACTGACGTGCAAGCTATAGATGTATGAAAAACACAAAAGAGTTGTTAGAAATAACAAAATTCTTCAAGAAAATGAACAACGAAATTCAAAATCTCCCTGAAGAGAACAGAAGAAATTACCATTTGATAAAACAAAACATCGTCACAAAGAACTATAGGAAATATATACATGGAACTATTCCACACCCAATACGTGTACAAATGAAGACGAAGAAGTGCAAGCAACATGACCGCCCACTCTTTCGCTACCAAGTAAGTATGTCCGACACTTTTCGTGGTCTAACTTAGTTTTAAATTGCAAATAAAAATAAATTTTTGTCAAAACTTAGCACCAAAGTAGCGAACGGTGAAGATCTAGGTTCTGAGTGCACGTTCTGTGCAGTCTGATCTTGATCTACGCCGCTCGCAAAAACCATTTAATTTGTCATTGAGAGTAAAAAGAGTTAGTTCTTGTCATAAGTGTGACAAACATGTACACAGTACGACGTGTAGTTGACACATGTCATCTATTTATTTCATTACTATGCACAATTTCCTCCTTTTTTACATATTGCAGTTTCGATCAACTGTGAACCATGTGCAAATAAAGAACAAAGAGTTTTTTTAAGACTAAGGTTTGTCCATAAAACTAAATTTTCTGCCTATCTTAAACAAATACTGAAAATTTAAATAATTCAAGAAGAAAGAATCGCTGTAAGTTTATCACTAACTTATAAGAAACCAAGAAAATAGAACCAATTTCACATAATACAGTTTATAACATACGTGAACCATATGCAAGAAAAAATTCTTTTGCGCGCAGAGGTTAACCTGTAAAATTAAATTTTCTGTCCATCTTAAACAAAAACCCAAAATTTGAATATTTAAAAAAATATCTAAGTTAGTGACACATTGACTAGAAACCAAGGAATAAAAAAGAACTCATTTCACATACATGTATATCAGTTTCTAAGATATATGAACCATGTGCAAAAAAAAAAGAAAATTTCTTTTCCATACTAAGCTTTGTTCTCAAAATTAAATTTTCAATATAACTCGGACCACAGTGATTAGAAACCAAGTAAAACAAAACTTATTTCGTATTGCATTTTCTAAACTGTATGAATCATGTGCAGGAAAAAGAACTTCTTTTGCACACTTAGGTAAGTCCATAAAATTAAATTTTCGATCTATCTTAAACAAATACTAAAACAGCAAACAATTAAAAATGAAAAAGCGGAGATTCACAGTGACTAGAAACAATACAACACAGAAGAAGATCTCGCCCAACAAATTGCAGTTCTAATATATGTAAACGATTGAGAGAAAAGAATTCTTGTTCGCCAAAGTTGGTCCGTAGAATAAAAATCCTTGCCCATCAAAAATACTGAAAAATTATTATATGTATATTTTTTTTTAATCTGTTACAACTCAAGTCACGCTGTAATTAGAAAGCAATAAGAACAAAACCAGAAGAATTGAAACTAAATAAAATCCAACAGCTTAAACGAACTCCGAACTCTCTGACCCAGCGATGCCTCCCACAAGAAAATCGAACCCCTGACCATCAAGGCTCATGAAATACTCATATGTACTCCGTTACAGCGATCCCTAGCGACTGTGGTCAGTGGTCAGTTCGTAACTACTGTATACTAAATACCTTTGGCGAATGACCAATGACCATTTCTGCATAACTTACACCCTTTGCCACACAATCCCGAGTTTTAACAACCCTGGGGAGATGGCCTTTTAAAAACATTGTTGAAAAAAGGAGAAAATGCTGGTGACCAGCATTTTCTCCTTTTTCCAACAATGTTTTCTACTCTATCAAAAAGACAAATTCCGTCATTTGAACTATATTCAAATCGTCGTCTGCAAATACTTTCAATTTAACCCAGTCCAATTTTTTTGTCATGGGGTAAAGAGTTCAACCCTTCGAACACCGTATAAATGGAATGGTTCAATACCAGTCTATACAAAAAGACCATGATAGTCCAAATTTCGACGTCTCTGTGGTACAACTGTCTCCAAAAAAAATCGGATAGTGAAGATCCAAGATCAGAATGCACGTTCTGTGCAGTCTGATCTTGATCTACACTGTCCGCATAAGTTAACTAAATTCGCCTTTGTAACCGAAAAAGGTAAAACCCTTGCCATTATTGACAGGTTCAACGCGAGTCCAAACTCGTCACACGGGTTGTCACACACCTTGTTGATTACATAATACCTGTTTTTTTATATCTTCGGGAATTTTTAAAATATATACAAAATAAAGCCAGGAGCCAGGCATAACTCCTTCTTCCACGATGTTTCAAAACATTTACCAGAATTTACCTCATGAAATTACGTCCACGTTTTCGGCCAATGGGGTCACGAACCACGCTGCAAAATATCGATATAGTTATTTCAATGACCTAAGCTTTTATACATGAAGTCCACTATTGAATACAATGGTGCCTAGGGGCATGCTATTTTTTTTTTCAAAAAGAATTTTCTCTCCCCCGTATGGTCAGTTGAATAATATGTACAATCGGTATTGAAGCGTTACTAGGTCCAAACTGACCACTCTAAACCCTTCACCTGTTGAATAAATAGAAACAAGGTTTCCAGCTAATAGCATGTACCGGAACATTGCGATTACACAGAATTGTTGCGAGAAAAAATATCTCCTTATCGGACAGTGTAGATCCAAGATCAGACTGCACGTTCTGTGCAGTCTGATCTTGATCTACACTGTCCGCAAAAGGTCCTTGAGTCGCTCTTACCAGCTTAAGGGTTGATTGTTTAACCATTTGATTGTTTAACTCCGCGTATACTTTTCCCACGGCTCATGTTAACGTTCTTTACGATACAGTTGCATACGTCAGTTATGATTTTTCGCAGTTCGGCAAATATACGAAGGAATTCCCTGTTTTTCACAGGTATATCTTTCCATTTTCTGCTATGTTTCTCAGTGAAAGTGTATAAGTTTAAAACCAGCAGATCCTAAAAAAACATTTGAGGAACAAAGGGGGCAAAATTTTTAAGAAGGCTTACTCTAAATCCCCCTTTGTTAAAGAATAAATACATAATACTCCAAATGGTTGTTTGACCATGAAATTATGAAGATTTGTTGCAACATAGCTGGGAGGGTTTTCTTCGTTACACATTTTCTTTTTTCAATATTATCGCAACAAAAGTGGCAACAAGAAATATCTTTAAAAAGAAATAGACGGCGTAAATGTGCCAGCTAATGAGCAGGGGCCCTTAGAATGAACATGTCTATATTTTTGACCAATCACAAATTTCTATTTATTCATGTTATCAGTACCAAATAGTAGGTCAAAAGCCAGCACATTCAGCTACGCCCCTTCCCCCCCCCCCCCAAAAAAAAATAAAGATCGTATAGACTTAGAACATGCTGTAGCTGGGAGTTTAGAAGAGAAATGCTGTTATACTCTTTACAAGACCACAAATTTTAGTCGAATTCGAAAGCGCTTGTTTGTTTTAGAGTTTAACGCCGTTTTTACAGCTTAGGTCATATCACGGCGGTCAATGCGCCTACGCATCTGTTTCCTGGCTTTCTCATACCAGTACTGATACAACTTTCTGTCAAAGTCACTGACAACTTTTCTCACTTACATCAGGGGTGAGAGGCGAAAAATCGCCGGAAAGAAAGCTTGCCTCAAACGGGTATCAATTTCGCAACCACAAAGTCACGCTAATCAGTGAGCTACCCGGCAGGGCCAGAAAACAATTTTAGTCGACAAATTAAATATAATATTGCTCAATTCATAGGGTTTTTTTTTTTTTTTTTCTGAAAAGGGAGGAAAAACAGTGGGGAGCGGACAAAATGCCACTAACCAGCTTCGAAACTTGGGCCTCCAGGTTACGCACCCTACGCTTTACCATTGAGCTTTAAAAGACGCCAGGGTCTTGCCTAAGACACTCTTACATGATTAGCGATGAATCTAAAAGTTTGGCGCGGTTAGATGAGATCACAGGCCTTTGAAGTTCCATTGGTCTATCACAAAACATCGAAGTTTTCATTGCTCGATCGCCGGACACCGTTACTGAAAATAGCACATCTGATATAGAGGCGATGCGCCAGTGTGATATTTTTAGTAAAGATGTCCGATGATCGAGCAATGAAAATTTTGGTGTTCCGTGATGGACCAATGAAACTTCAGTTACCTTTGACGAGATCGAACGATGATTGTCCAAGAAACGGCTGGTGAACCACGCCCAAGAATCACTTCATGCACAAAGAACAATCTGCATGTGCAGACTGCTATTCAGTTCTTTTCCAAGCAATCCCAAGGTTTTACGAACCTGTAGAAAAAGGCTTTTGAAAACCTATTGAAAAAAAAAAAGAAAATGCGGGTAACCAGCATTTTCTCCTATTCCCTCTGTATTATCTGCACTTCGGAATAAAGACCGTATTATTTTCAACACATTTTATTTGTCGTCTGCAAATGCTTTCAAATTGGAAAGGTCTAAACATTGGTCGTTTGTTTAACGATATATTTTGATTTCAGACTGCTAAATACACTAGTAGAATGGACCACAAAGACAATCTAAAAACCGCTACTCTTCACCTTACCAAATGACAAAATTTGAAACTAGATCTAGTCCAAGCTGAAAGCTTTTACAGATTACAAATAAAACATGGTTCAAATGATCGGATTTGTCCTTGATAAGATAGACAGAAAACAGTCTGAAAAGGGAAACATTTAGTGGTTACTAGCATTTTCTCCTTCTTCCACCGGGTGTTTTCAATAAGCTCCTTCCTCAGTCGTTAAAACACGATATCATTTGGTAAAGATCTCTCTCTCTCTCTCTCTCTCTCTCTCTCTCTCTCTGACTCTCTGTCTCTGACTCTGTCTCTCTCTCCTTGTCTCCTCTCTCTCTCTCTCTCTCAGAAAGACAAGGGTATTAAAATGTGCCTTCTTATGAAGTCTGACATCAGCCTACACTTTCCGAAAAAAATGCACTTGAACGTCTTAACATTCTTAAGGGTTTATGCTTGTCTAAGTTTTGAGCATCAAAATTATTTCAAATTTCCATGACCATGCTGTTTTGCCACTAAAGAGGATTTGACAAGGGACGGATTAAACTTCTTTATTATACTGCAAAGAAATTTCTCGTGATCTGATTGGATGATATGCCACGAACATATATATCATGTCCACTGGCAAAACCAACGTAAAAGCAGTTTCCCTTTCGGGAGCCCGGTATACATGACTACACTATCAACACAGCATCCAAAATGGCGGCATCGATCAAGATTAACATCAAGATTATGCGCCAAGCAGCACGTTTTAGCACGTATTACCAAGGTTTCAGTGACGTCAGTTCCCAGTGACGTCAGTTTTCGTTGAACTGGGGCACTCAGAAGGGAAATTCTACTTTGTCAGCGTGCTCAATTTTTTAAACAAAAAAACAGGTAAAATTCGCTTAACAAACGTTGGAATGGTAAACTTTGCAGTATAATAAAATCGTTGTACAGTCAGGTGGCAAGGGACTTGGAAACTTGTTCACGGCTGTGATGAATCATGTCGCCACCTCGCCTTCGGCTCGGGGCGACATGATTCACCACAGCCGTGAACAAGTTTCCAAGTCCCCTGCCACCTGACCGTACAACTAATAATGTTACTCCCTCTTGAACCATCTAGACCATTAATGGTCAAATCTAGGGCACACTATTCCATCTGAATTTCTTTATTGGAATCATTCTATTGCAAAAAGGGTTCAATGCATTTCCGTAACGCATTATACTAAGCAAGTCATGATTATGGATTCATAATATCCATTTTGTCAAATAACTGACTAAATCATGAGGCAGAATGGTCCCATGACATGCAGAAATGGACCTATAGCAAAAGGTAACGATCCAGGACAGCCTGCACAAGACAATGCTTTTTTGCAGATGCATTAAGCCCCATTTTCACAGAGCATAGCTCATTTCTGTTTTAAGTTCTTTGCCTGGGCAACATTAGTTTTAAATTGATTGACTGATTGATTGATTGATTGATTGATTGATTGATTGATTGATTGATTGATTGATTGATTGATTGATTGATTGATTGATTGATTGATTGATTGACTGATTGATTGATTGATCGATTGATTGATTGGTATTTTTACGCCGCTTTCAACATTATAACATATAACGTCATATCACGGCAACTGATTGATTAATATATTGATTGTATGGTGTCTAATGCCGTTTTCAACATTATTTCAGTTACATCGCGGCAATCTTCCACAAAAGGTTTATTGTCATCGAAAGGTCAAATCAACGATAGCCTATGTCCTCTGCGACATGATAAAATACATGTAAGTCGACAAAATGTCATTTTGGAAGGAACGTTACAGGAAGGAATGATCCATGGTAACACCACAACTCATTACCACACAATACCGAGTTTTAACGACCCAGGAAAAAAAAGGCTTCTGAAAACATTGTGGGAAAAGGAGAAAATGCCGTTTTTTCCCCCACAGTGTTTTCTAAGCTATCAAAAACAAATCTTGCCATTTAGGCAAAATTTAATTTTCATTTGCAAATACTTTAAATTTGGCCCAATCTAAAATTATGTCGTTTGGAAAAGAGTTAACAAGTTTAAAAGTATGTTTTCTGTTTTACACTGCTCAGAAATGTTAAGCCAAGTTCACCGCGAAAACTCTCTTATTTGTCTCTCTTGATTTTCCATCATGCTCGGCTGGGACACTGCAGTACCTTGCCCATGAGACCATCTCCATCAGCGAAACTTCATTTTAGGATTTTCTGTGTATAACAAAAAAAAAGATATTGATTGATTGATTGATTGATTGTATGGTGTTTAACGCCGTTTTCAACATTATTTCAGTTATATCGCGGAGGCCAGTGCACCTATCCATGCTTTCCTGGAGTTTCTTTTACCAGCACTCCGCACAGTATTCTTTCCAAGCCACTGGCTGCTTTCCCACATAGCCATCGTCGAAACAATGGCCAGCAGTGACAGAGGAATGAATCCTGGCGCAATGACTATCACCAATCTTCGAAAAGAAATTGGCCGAGCCGGGGATCGAACCAGCGACCTCCTGTTCTCAAGTCCTGTACACTACCGACTGCGCTACCGGGGCTCTGCACAAAAAGAAAAGCGCCATATCTTCTGAGACAGAAGGGCTCATTCAGCAAGGGTCTGCAACTTATTAGGCTGAGTGATTGTCTGGTGTTTAACGCCGTTTTCAACATTATTTCAGTTATATCACAGTGGGCAGTGCACCTATCCATGCTTTCTTGGGGTTTATGTCACCAGCAAATCGCACAATATTCTTCCCAAGCCATTGACTGCTTTCCAATAGAGCCATCATCGGAACAATGATGAGCAGGGAGAGAGAAATGAAACCTGTTGAAACAAATATCATCAAGGGGTTGGCTGAGCTTGGGATTTGAGCCAGAAAACCCCGGTTCTCAAGTCTTGTACGCTACCGGGCTCGGTAAACACCGTTTTAGGAGTGATGTATAATGGTGTACGGTGCTGTGGCATAAAGGGGTTTACTACGTCTCTGTGATGTATTATACCAATAAAGTCACGACATGATTAGGCCTGCAACACGCGAAAAGGAGCATTCGGACATTTGCGTAAAGTGTCGTCTCGGATCAGCCTGCGCAGTCCGCGCAGGCTAATCCGAAACGACACTTTCCGTTTTTATGTAATTTTCTGTTTTGCACAAGTCTACTGAAGAACAAAATCTAATGTAGCCGTAAAGTGCCGTCTCGGATTAGCCTGCGCAATCTGATCTGAGACGACACTTTACGCAAATGTCTGAATGCCCCTTTTCGCGTGTTGCAAGCCATATATAGGTTTGCTTTCTTGATGACTCATACACATAAGCAATGTAATTCTTTTAAATCTTTTACAAAAGGTTTACAAAGAGTTTTACCAAACTAGATCTAAGTAGATTAAATGGCCTGCAACACGCGAAAAGGGGCATTCGGACATTTGCGTAAAGTGTTGTCTCAGATCAGCTTGCGCAGTCCGCGCAGGCTAATAAGAAACGACACTTTCTGTTTTTATGTAATTTTCTGTTTTGCGCAAGTCTACTGAAGGACAAAATCTAATGTAGGCGTAAAGTGCCGTCTCGGAATAGCCTGCACGGACTGCGCATGCTGATCCGAGACGACACTTTACGCGAATGTCCGAATGCCCCTTTTCGCGTGTTGCAAGAAAAATGAAATCTCCAGCAAATACTAAAAGAATAATACTGCGATTTCAAAGTTCTTGTCGCCGAAATAAAAATGGTGTACGTTCTGTGCAGTCTGATGTTGAATGAATGAATGAATGTTTTCTTCATTCAACATCAGTCCGATGTTGACCTACGCTATATGACAATTTCTAGAGCATTGAGTTACGCATAGCAACCTAAGGGTCAAAGTTGCACCTCAAAGGTCAAGGGTCACATGACATTTTTTCTATAGGTGTGTATGTAATGTATATTTCACTGCGTCATTGTATACCTTTGCCACTAGACGTGTCCAGTTACGTTCTGCCCAGCAGTTCCGTGTCACTGACCATAGATTCATTATGGTCAGTTTTCACTTATTTTCCTTTTCCTTTATATCAAGAGAGAGTTATAAACCACCTTCAAAACTCAGCATAATCTTATCACTAGAGACCCCCCCACCCCACCCCCCCCCCCCGCGCGATCATGTTTAAATTTGTAGAACTTCCTCACACCCAAATTAAGTCAAAGACTTTCAAGTTGGACCCATTGCCTTAGATTTGGTATCTTTAACGTTAAAGTTAGCAGAGAAACAACATTAAATTCTGTGGAAAATTGTAAATAAAGGTTGTTCAAAATCAAACATTTGGGACAAAATGAGGTCAAATTGAGCAATAACTTTTTTTGCTATAATGTTTCAAATATTTCATCACATAATCTCCCTTGTTTTCAATGTAATATACCCATATCGAATTTTCTTATCTTACACACGCTTGAGATAAGCTTTGTGACGTCATTTGTGACGTCATTTATACTTCTTAAAGAGAAGTGAATGGAATTTTATTCACGGAAATTACCACGTATGCATTAGACGGTTTTACAAATGCTGATCTATAATTTGTGAAATATCGTCAATATGTGATAAAAAGATTCTGATATTCGTTGTCTTCTGAGACAGAATGATATAAAACTCGTCAACAAAAATGCCATTAAGCGCACCAGAGGTTCGCTTAATAATATGGCCCGTATTTTACTCAAAACATAGATAGGTATATAATAAAATTTTATCTCAAATGCCAATTTATGTCAGATCCTGCATATCATAATTTTTTATTCAGAAATTCGTCATCATGAGGTAGCGGGCTTAACAATAACTAGATAGCATCATCATCTTGTTGTTCGCCTTAAGGCATATATATATAACTGGACAATTAAATCTTTTCAATTTCAATTTTTCGCCACAAACAGGTTTCATTGTGTAGAAAATAATATAATGCCTAATCTGATTGAAATAGATGTTTAACGTTTACTGTCCTTTAATTGTTGTTTTCTTTGGTTAACAAAGGATATATAAATGAGCTCTACTTTGGCACAAGGGGATTTAATACATCTCCATAATGCCTGATACCAAGCAAGTCATCATATAATTATGGATCCGTAAAAATCCATATTGTCTAACAGCCGACTGAATCTTGAGGTAGAATGGTCCTTTTACAGGCAGAAAATTGACCAATAGTCAGGCTGACCTGGGTCTATACTTCTTGGAAATACATTAAAAACCCTTCTCACACAGCATAACTCACTTATAACCGGACTATGAGATCTTTACAATTTTAATTTTTCACCACAACCAAGTTTTTTTTATAACTGGCCTGCAACACGCGAAAAGGGGCATTTGGACATCTGCGTAAAGTGTCGTTCCGAATCAGCCTGCGCAGCGGCAGTCCGCGCAGGCTGATCCGAAACGACACTTTCCATTTTTATGCAATTTTCTGTTCTACTGTAACACAAAATCTAATGTAATCGTAAAGTGTCGTCTCGGATTAGCCCGCGCGGACTGCGCAGGCTGATCCGAGACGACACTTTACGCAAATGTCCGAATGCCCCTTTTCGCGTGTTGCAAGCCATATAGAAAATAATACTAAATCTGATTTGAAATTGGTGTTTAAGTTTATTATCCTTTGATTGGGGTTACCTTGGCTAACGAACAATACATAGTAATACAAAGAAAGTTTACTTCATCTTGGACTTTCCTCAGTATTGAAGACAAAGAGACAGACATGATTCAAGTTCATTTGTTTGTATTAGAGTTTAACGCCGTTTTAACAACTAAGGTCGTATCATGGCGGTCAGTAACGAACCCATGTGTTTCCTGGCTTTTTCATACCAGTAGCCTACTGACACAACTTTTTTTTCCCAAAGCCACTGTCTACTTTTCTCACATGCATCAGAGGTGAGCGGTGAAAAATCGCCGGGAAGAAAGTTCACCGCAACCTTCAGGTCACGAGTCAGATACAACCAGCATTGATGCTGAGTCGATAACGTAAACGGCTTGATACCGCTCACGAGCAACTATTTGTGTTTTTCGGATCATACTATTTTCCGGATAAAGTCAGTGGTTTCACTATTTTACAACTTGAACATGTCTTATTAATAAAACGTAGAACTTAGGACGATGCTGTTGCCTTTCATTGCTTTTTACCATTTCAGTACGACATTTTACACCTTTAAAAACAAGTTCTGTCTGGCGTGTTGTCGGCCAAGAACAGTACAGAGGATTGATTGATTGATTGATTGTGTGACGTTTAAAGCCGTTTTTCAACATTATTTCAGTTATATCGCGGAGGCCAGTACACTTATCCATGCTTTCCTGGAGTTTCTGTTATCAGTACTCCGCACAATATTCTTTTCCAAGCCACTGCCTGCTTTCCTACATAACCATCGTCGAAACAATGATCAGCGGTGAGAGAGGAATGAATCCTGTCTCAATGACTATCACCAATCCTCGTAAAGAAATTGGCCTAGCAGGGGATCGAACTAGCAATCCCCTGTTCTTGAGTTCTGTACGCTACCGACTGCGCTACCGGGGCTCGGCACACAATACAGGGGAAAAACCGTGTTAAGCCTCCATGGGATATAAACACATCGGAGACCAGTTTATGGTTCGCAGTACTTTGATTTCTCTATTATAGTCTGCACAAAGTTGCGTAATCTATGACGTAACATTATAATAATGCGTCGTAAAAAGACTGGACATTACAAATCATGATCACGCAAGAAAATCTACTGGGTATAATATAACCATAGCAATCATGACACTACTTGTTTCATTATATCCCCGAGGGTCAAAGCGGCATAATAACGAAATACAATAGATTTACGATTTTTTATTTTCTTTACTTGTTCGAACGAAACATTAACTCTCCACCACACCATCCCGAGTTTTAACGAGTTTGAGAAAACAGCCTTTAGAAAACCTTGTGAGAAATTGAGAAAATTCTGGTGTTTTCTCCTTTTTCCACAATGTTTTCTATCTATACCTTCATAGACAATTACCATCATTTCAGCTTAATTTAATTTGTCGCCTGCAAATGCTTTCAATTTGGACCAGTCTAAAATTTTGTCGTTTGGTAAAGAGTTAGTGACACATTACTGTACAGCCAATGTTTGGACCCACCAAAATTTTATTGCGAATTACAAAAAGAAAAAGAAAAACACGCCGGAAGGAAACCAAAATTTCGCTTGTAAACAGTGTGGAACTTTGAATACTTTGGGAAAGAAACAAAATTTTGCTTGTTAAAAGCAATTGCTCCTTTTAACACAATGTTTTCCATAGTTGTCAACTCCAGGACGTGTGACCTCTAACCACTCAATCCCGACTTCTAACGACCCTGAATAAAGAGAGTTTTTGAAAACATTGTGGGAAAAGGAGAAAATGCTGGTAACTGGCTTTCTCACACCAGTACCGACACAACTTTCTTTCTGAGCCACTGACTACTTTTCTCATATGTATCAGAGCTGAAGGGCGAAAAATCACCGGAAAGAAACCGGCTATCGAACTCACAACCACCTGGTCGCGAGAACACTAACCACGGCCGGGCATTGTGGGAGAAGGAGAAAATGCTGGTAACCAGCATTTTCTGCTTTTCCCACAATGTTTGCTCACTTTCTAAAGACAATGTCATAATTTTGTCATAATCGTCTGAAAACGCTTTCAATTTTAATGAGCATAATTTTTTCTTCGTTTGGTAACAGTTGAAAGTCGTGTTCAGTAAAGGAGAGCAGAAGTATTTAGCATCGAGTCCTACTATTAGTCTGTATAATCAATGTCGGTCAACTCTCAAACTACTGGTTAAATTAAAAAGAAATTTTTACCACAGTTGTAAAATACAAATACATGTATTGCTATTTCAATGTTTTTTTCTAGGAGAAATTTTACGCTCCGTGCAGTCTGATCTTGATCTACACTGCCCGTAAAAGTTCGTCGAGTCGCACTCAGCAGCCTAAGAGTTTAAGATCGATTAAACGAAGCAACAGAGAACAAAGCATCTAATTCCTGCAGCCTGCATGATCAGTATTGATCAATATCAATGACATAAGACTGCGTTGTCTGCGCATGTCATTATATTCCTCGAAAGATTGACCTATCTGCTATGAGACATCACTATCCTATACAGCATGAATATTAATACGCTGTGCGGATAACTCAAAGCTCTGCCGCTAAAAAGTAGCAAGCGGAAAATGGCTATTATCAGTGGAGAATTCAAGCCTTTTTTTATTCGTACATCCATCATGTTTTTAATGGGAAAAAAAATGAAAAAATAAAAATACCGTTGTATACTGCAAATCTTTGTTTAAGTTTTCTGATATAGATTTCGGGAAAATCTTTCAAGCCATATGTATATCCAATCAATATGTAGTGCATGCTTAATCAAGTCATTATCTTCAGCAAGGTGGCATTTTTCAAATATACTCCTCACAAAAAGTTAAACAACAATGAATTACCGCTGCACCAGAATTTTATAATTACACATATAAACAATTTCATTGTATAAATGTAATAAGTATTGAGTTACTAACCAGTCCAAGCAATTCTGTACTTCTATCAGATAATGTTTCTGACTTACTCTTCTGGGCAATTTGAGTGGCCAGCAAGATCTCCAGATCTCAACCCGATTGAGTATGCGTGGGGCATTCTCGAAAAGCGTGTCAATGATGGAAATGTTAGGCCTCAGAACCTCCAACACCTTGAGCAACTTTTGAGTCATGAATGGCAGGATATTCCACAACAACAGCTGGACGGTTTGATCTGGTCATTGCCCAAAAGAGTTCAAGCTTGTATTCGTGCTAATGGTGGCCATACCGTGTACTGACTGTGTCCCGGTTGCAGATTGACCGAATTTAAGAGATTTTAAATTTTCTGGGTAGTATAGCATTTTTTGCATGTGGATTTTGACAGTGCCTTACTTCAAAAACCTGAAAGTGAGAAAACATTATCTGATAGAAGTACAGAATTGCTTGGACTGGTTTTTAACTCAATATTCATTACATTTATACAATGAAATTGTCTATATGTGTAATAATAAAATTCTGATGCAGCGGTAATTCATTGTTGCTTAACTTTTTGTGAGGAGTATACATCGAAGAATATGACATGTACAGACAACGTCCTGTTTTGTACCCAGCTCACTTCGCTATCATACACATCGTCCTTATTGAAATAACCTCGACTGTGACGTCACAAATCAAGGGACGTAACAAATAAGTAAGGGAGGTAAGCGATGTCGCAAAAACTGATAAGCAGAAATATAAATTGGAATAAAGTACTTTTAACGATTTTTTTAATGATTAGAATATTACCAGGTTACCAACTGATAAATGTAGTTTTGAAAATGAACATTTTCTGAAACCTGTTGATTTGCCCTTTAAACTGGTACCAGTTGTATCTACCCTGTAACCGTCGCGTTGGTGCGAAAAACGATGATAAGTTTCCAGTTTAAAATCAGATAGATCAGTACTGCAAAAAATGCCACCCAGCAGAAGATAATAATTGATTGTATGGTGTTTAAGGCCGTTTTCAACCTTATTTCAGTTATATCCCGGTGGCTAGTGCACATATCCAAGCGTATCTGAAGTTTCTTTTACTAGTACTTCACACAATATTCTTTCCAAGCTACTTTATTAGTGAAAATTCAAAGTTTAAAGGCACAGTTGCAACCAAAAGTAAACAAAGTATGTGTTAAAATGCATTTAAATTCAAATCTTACCATTTAGAAGTATTGAAGTTGTTGCGAAAATGGTAATCTTTTGTTATGCAGTCTGTCTTAGTGTCAGTTGCTAAAAAAAAAAAAAAGGAACTTTAAAACTGGGTCAAAAGCTGCAAAGTCGCTCTATCCTTAGTTTACTATTTTCCTGGTTTAAAACTAATTTTTCTGCAAGCGCTCTGCAGGACCTTGCCTATGGCCATTTCCGCATTACTTTTGCCGCCACCAAAATGGTTGCACAAGTTGACAAATGCATGGCTGTTTAAAAAAGTAAAAAACGTTTTTGTACCGTAACGGCCTTGACAATTATCCATCGCCATCGTCGTGACGCTGAAACTTTGACATTTTTCTCTTATCTCGTTCATTACTCATAATATTTACTTCAAGCAGTGGATTACGTATTGACTATCAAGCAGGGTTCCCTCCTTACTATAGAGGAGAGGTTACAATCACTATAAATTTGACACACTTATGCCCCCTTTATGAAAGGCCAAACTGGTACTCATCGTATCACCACACTCGTCACAACTCGGCCAATTCCGTACCTACATCTAACCTCGTCCGTATAAAGTAGGTTTCCATTTTGAACCGCTAGTCACATGATCTGAAACATGGCGGGGCCCATGTAAATCGCTTAGCAGCCATATGAACAACAAATGTCAGGTAATTCACATCTATCGATCTGTCCATGAAAGCTCCCAACAGAACTGATAACCCACGTTAAAATTTAATGCATAAACTGTTTGTCAACGGAAATATTCGTGAAAGATATCGCTAGAAAATTGTGATCCATTTTTTTTAAAGAGGAGCCTGACACTTTAAAAACGGTAAAACGGTGTACTTCCGACGAAGAAATGTGCCGTGTAGGTGCATATGAAGCTATGTGATACAGCCGAGGGACTTGATCACTGGATCACCCGAAGTTTGCCGAATGCGTATCTCCAGTAACCGTCGGATATGAAATCGACAACGGGTCTCCAGTTTACCGCAGCCAACTTCCGGTTGCCTTACTCTTGTTGAATGTAACGTTATGAAAAACTCAAAAGAGTCGTTCCTGACAATACACTTAGTTCTTAACTCTTTGGAAAAAAATGACAAATTATAAGCAATAATACAAACACCAAAAAACTGTATTTTCCTTTTCGCGGTAAAAAACTTCACTGCATCAATCACTGCACCAATCTCACCGTATCGGACAGTGCAGATCCAAGATCAGACTGCATGTTCTATGCAGTCTGATCTTGAGTCTACACTGTTCGTAAAAGCCCACAAAGTCACTCAAAGCAGCCAAAGGGTATAGGGTAAAGGGTTGGAATTCACAAGTTCGGAGAATGTGTCATATTTATGCATTGTCTGTTGAGACTAAAAGGCCATGTAACACATGTAGAATCTGCGAATTGTATCGATTTCCATTGTTTACCGAACCTAATTACGTGACTATTTACGTTCTAGCACCAATAATACACCCAGAATCAAATTCAGGCCCGTCATCTAAAAATGGGCACCACTTGCATTCGTCACCCTTTTACTGCACAATCTTTATGATTTATGGATTGTATGGTGTTTAACGCCGTTTTCAACATTATTTCAGTTATATCGCAAGGTCAGTGCACCTATCCATGCTTTCCTTGAGTTTCTTTTACCAGTACTCCACACAGTATTCTTTCGAAGCCACTGGCTTCTTCCCCACATAAACATCGTCGAAAAAAAAAGTGATCAGCGGTGAGAGAGGAATGAATCCTGTGGCAATTACAATCATTAGTCCACGGAAAGAAATTGGCCGAGCTGGGGATCGAACCCGCGACCCCCTGTTCTTGAGCCCTGTACGCTACCGACTCGCTACCGGGCTCGACGTACAATTCTTAAAGGGGGTATTCAGTTTTTTTTTTTTGTTTTTTTTTTTTAGGGGTGGGGGATTTCACCAAACTTAAAATTCGATTCATCACTGAATTAAGGATGCCGATAGCTTACAAAACATCAGTAATGACGATAGACAAAAGGAAGAAAAAATATTTTTTTCTATGGTATTTGGTTAATGGGCTACGTAGTCTTTTTAAGTATTTTTAGATTGCGCACCAGGATTTCGCGAGGTCTTTTAGGAATGTCATATGTATTTTTCGGTATGTTACAGGCAATTTTGATCAGTAGACGGTTTAAAACTAAATCGGCCCCTGTAACCCTTTCATCACCAAATAACCATTTGCCTTAGCCAATCAGAAGTTGTGTAACTTACAAATCTAGAAAATCTTGGAGAATAAGACTAAGAATGTTCTTGAGAATGGTTGGTGTTTAAGGACCCGGGTTTACAATTTGAGGGAGGGTTTTGTACATGTATCACCTTGACGTAGAGGAAGCAAAACACTTGCTTAGAAGAAATTGATCGTGCTTCGTAATCCATACATTTGTCACAATGTTTAAGGAGTAACGACGATTGCAGTTAGAACGCAGGAAAACGGAAAGTGTTAAATTCCTAACTAAATAATATCAAGTTGTGATGAGCTGGAGAAAAAAAAATCCTTATTCAAACATTGTGGGACAGGAGAAAATACTGGTAATTATCATTTACCCCTTGTCCCACAATGTTCCTACCCTTTCTTAGACCTACCTTATCATTTGTTTCTCATTTGATGTCGTCTGCAAATGCTCTACATAGCAGTCTAAAATTTTGTCGAATTTTTTAACTCTTTACCAGACGACAAAATCTTAGACTTGTCCAAACTGAAAGCATTTGCAGACGACACTTTAAATTGCTTGAAATAATAGTTTTTATTTATGACAGGGTAGAAAACATGGTGGGAAATGAGAAATGTTGGTTACCAGAATTTTCTCCTTTTCCCACAATGTTTTCCAGAGCCTTAAGGTCATTAAAAACTCGGGATCGTGTAGTAACAGGTTAAACATTTACCATACAATCCCAAGTTTTAACGACCCTGCAAGAAAAGTCTTTAGAAAACATTGTGGGAAAAGGAGAAAATGCTGGTTACCAGCATTTTCTCCTTTTCCCACAATGTTTTTCAATCTTTCATAGAAAAATCCAGTCATTTTCTGTAGAATAAATTTTTCGTCTGCAAATGTTTTCAATTTGGAGAGAGGCTAGAATTTTGTCGTTTGGTAAAGAGCAAGAGGGTCAAGCTTTTATTTTTCTTCGTTATATTTTGACAGCTGACGGATACCACAAGTCCTTTGATTATATCAGCCCCTTTCTTTGTAAGGGCCGGAGCCCTATGTCCCCAAACGTTAAGGGCCCCCGGGGTATAGCTTTAAACATTCTTTGTGGTAAAAAGTAAAGAAAATATTGATACGTATCTTTTTTTTTTAAAGAAGTTCATTCATTTCTAAAGCGTCTACGCTTGTTTCTATTTTTTAGCTTGCCAATGGAAAAGTTATTGTTGTATTTGTGAATTGACCAGGTTACGGTAAAACTGCACATTACGTGCAGTCTGATCTTGGATCTACACCGTTTGAAATTTTTGTGCTATGGAAATATTTAAACTATCCTTTACTATTTCTTTTAAACAAAAAATATCCATTTTGGGCGGATTGGGGCACTCTTTAGTTATTAACAAGACAAAAAAAAAAAATGCCTGCATTAAGAAAATTTTCTGACGACAAAATTTATGTGGCTCAAATGGTGGGATTTATCTAGAAAAGGGTAGAAAACATTGTGGGAAAAGGAGAAAATGCTGGTTACCAGCATTTTCTCCTTTTTCCACAATGTTTTCAATAGCCCCTTTTCCTCAAGGTCGTCTAAAACACGGGACTGTTTAGTAAAGGATTAGGATTAAGAGGGTTGCCAATCCCCCATTCTTTTATTCCAATCCGATTAAAGCTTTCAAGTTTTGGATTAGCTTGAAAATGCCATAGTGCCCGCTAGGCCGCTACCCACTGGTATAACAGCTATAATTGAACCATGCTCTGTGACAAGAGGGTTTAATCCATCTGCAAAAAGTATCGACCCAGGTCAGCGCAGCAGCCTGTGCGTACTGCGCAGGCTGACCTGTGTCGAAACTTTTTGCTTTTGATAAATTTTCTGCATGACCAAGAACAATTCTACATCGGGATTCAGTCTGTTTTTAGACAAATTCGACCATATGGATTCATAATTGTGTGACGACTTGTTTGTTATAATGCATCCCTAAGATGCATTAAACCCCCTTTTTTCAGAGCATGGCTCAAATATAGGCATCGGTAAATCCTTGACTGGTTTCAGTGACTACCCGAATGAAACAGTTTCATATTCGGCAAAACTCGGGTAATCCGTTGATCAAACCCCTCGGCTGTATTGACTGATTGACTGAATGGTGTTTTACAACATTATTTCAGTCATATCTCGGTGATAGCTCACATATTCATGTATTTCCTGGATTTCTCCAGTGCTAGGCTGGGTCTCTGAAGATTCTTGCCCAAGGACACTCCCACGAAAAAGCCAGTGGATCCGGTGAGGCTCGAACCTGGGGGCCTCTATGTCACTAGTCCTACTCTTTACCACTGAGCCACGCAGGACCCTCTGCTGTATTACGATTGTTGATATACACTTACATGGTACATTTCTTCGCCGGAAAAACACCGCTTTAGCATTCTTAAAATTGTGAAGTTCCACGTAAAAAAAGAAAACGCGAGTCAAAATTTTGTATCGAAATCTTTCAATTCAATTTTTAACGTGGTTTGTCAATTCCGTTGGAAGTTTTCACAGATAGACTGATAGATGTGAACAACTACACCGTGGTTGTTGATATCGTTGCTAATCGATTTACATGGGGCGCCTTGTTTAAGATCATATGAGTAGATAGTGTCTTGCCAAAGGACAGTCCCGCAAAAAACCCAGTGTATCCAAAGAAGCTCGAACCAGAGTTCTCCAAGTTGCGAGTGCTACACTTTACCGCTGAATTCCAAATGGACTTCAAAGTTAAAGCGACAAAGCAGTCTGACATTGCGCATGTTTTCGTTTATCTCAAATAAACGCCTATACTTCGTTTGAAGATTGTATTTTTCATTCCAGCTGAGAAAATAATTCCTTATATAAACATGATTACCCGCCTAAAATTAATCTCTTTCTGACCTTATCGTTAAATTAGTTGCTCTAAATAGCCAATATACAGTTGTTTTACCCATTACCAAACGACAAAATTTTAGACCCGTCGAAGGGATTCGAAGACAACACAATATCCGTACTCACCAACCAATCTTAAGAATATTCCTTGTCTTATTCTCCAAGATTTTCCAATTTTGAAAGTAACACAACTTTTGATTGGCTAAACCATTTGGTTTAGCCAATCAGAATTTGTTTTACTTTCAAATTAAACAAATAATAATAATAATAATACATTAAATAAATAAATAAAAAATGTGAAGAATAAGACTGATAATGTTCTTAAGAATGTTTGGTGAGTACGGGCTCAACGCCGTTTAAAAAGCTTAGGTCACATCACGGCGGCCAGAGCACTTACGCATGTGTTTCTTAGCTTTCTCACACCAGTACTGACACAACTTTCTTTCCAAGCCACTGACTGCTTTTCTAAAATGCATTTTATCAGAGTTAAAAAGCTAAAAGTCGCCGAATAGAAAGTTTTCCACAAGCGGATACTGAACTCGTAACCACCTGGTCACGTGTCAGATACGCTAACCACTGAGCTACCCGACCGGGCATAAAGTTTAAGGGAACTTGTAGACGACAAAGTAGATATCGAAAATAATTGGATTTGTCTTTTTGGAAGGATAGAAAACATTGAAGGAAAAGGAGGAAATGCTGGTTACCAATATTGGTTACTAGCATTTTCTCCTTTTTCCACAATGTTCTGAAAAGTTGTCTTCGTTATGGTCTGTAAAAGTTGGGATCTTTTGCTGAAGAATAAAGTCGTTATCTCCTTCAGGATAGGGCACCCTAATGGGATTCATGTAACATCGCCTTTCATCGCCGAAAAATGTACGGGTTCGGCTAAGACTCGGGTAATCCGTAATCGATCGGCCGATACACTCTGGTATCCGACATCGATTACGAATTACCCGAGTCTAGCCGAATCCGTACGATTTTGACGATGAAAGGCGATGATACACGAATCCCATTAGTTGCCTATCCTCAACTGTTTTTACAAAACGACAAAATTTCAAACTCGTCCAGATTCAACCCTCATGCTGCTTGGAGCGACTCACAGAACTTTTGCGAATAGTGTAGATCAAGATCAGACTGTACAGAATGTGCAGTCTGATCTTGGTTCTACACTGTCCGAGGAGATGTGGTTCTCCACGAAGTAAGTTTTGAATAGCAACATTCGGTTTTTTTACAATCGGCTTGAAAGTTTTATTTAAATTATTTATCAGGATAAGGGTTAAAGCATTTGCAGACGACACATTGAAGTTGGTTCAAAAGATTTTGTCGCTAATAGAAAACATTGAGGGGGAAGCTTACCACCAAGTTCTCCTTTTCCCTCTTATTTTGGGCTGTGAAAACACGAGATGGGTTAAGAAAAATTGCAGCAGCGATTTTGAAAGAGAAAGTCGTCTAATAATACGAACAATCACCTTGAAGTTCGGTTTAAGTACATGAATAGGTAAACATTGTGGCAAAAAGAGAAATGTTCTGATATAGAGCAACTTCTACTTTTGCCACATTGTTTAAAAAAAGAGTAAGAGGCAAGCAAAAATTCGTCTGCAAAATTAATAGCAATGTGTAATCGAATGTATCAACCATTTTTTCGAAGCAACAAATCTAAATGAGTAGCGAAATACTTGTACGGTTCATTTGCATTTCGATGAGAGTAGAGTAAAATCAGACTGCAAATATGTGCATTTTCTGATCTTGGTTGCACAATTAAAAATTGAATCAGAGGTCTTAAAGTACTGTAACCATTTTCTGTTTTTTCTTACTTGTTGTATGGCACAAAACTACGAGTATGGCTCGTTAAAGAAACATCTACGATACTCGTTTTCAGCCAGTTTTCATCCAGTTTTTAATCCATTTTGTCCTTATTTATGAAACTATAATTCTTCTTATATCTTCATGCCAAATGTTGCCTCCTAATGGCTGCAAGATTGCACAGATTATGACGGATAGAAAAGGCATTTCAAGTTCTGAAAGCATTCAAAGCAATCGCTGTTGTCGTTCTGATTTGAAATGAGGACAAAGTCCTTGATTTTTTTCTACCCCTTACACGATATACTCGTATATTGGTAATTTATCTTTGTTTACACAGCTGAGGCATTCTACACACTTTCAAGTCAAGTTTTAACAGTGTTTTTTTTTTTCTTTTTTCTCTACAGCAGCAGGGATGTATCTCTAAGTTTATGGAAATGAATGGGGATTTTAAATCCCAATAAAACTTCGTCAAAATAATTGTGTGTTGTTCTACATAAGAAAGCTTCTGAAAACGCTGTAGAAAAATGAGAAAATGCTGGTTTCCCTCGGTGTTTTGTACCATATCAGTGTTAAATCCAGTCATCTCAGCCGAAATCAGATTGTCGTCTGTGAATACTCTCAAAATGGACGATTAGAGATTTTTTTTTTTTCATTGGGTTAACATGCGAAAGATTACAGAGAAAAAAAAAGGTTTTGTAAAAATAGTGGACGTTACTTGGACTCGTTACAGTTGACACGTCAGCAAATCTGTATAAAACCGGACCTACAGACTAATTAAAGTACAAGGATTGGATTATCCCTTTGTTCAATTGTACTTTCTTTTCTGGACACTGTAGATCAAGATCAGATTGTACCAAACGCCTGCAGTTTGATCACAAATTTACTCTGGCATTATATTTGGCATACTCTACCAGAAAACGAAACACATTAAATTTGCAATAACTGAGGTTTGTTTCTATCTAGATCTAATTGAAAATGGCCGTTTTAGTAGCTTTATATATAACGCTCCTTGAGTTGAGATCAAATTATTTCACATAGATCTATATATAGGATCTGACACGAGTTGGCGTTTGAGATAAAAATTTTATCAAACGAGTCTAGGGAAAATGTTATTAAGCGAGCCTTTGGCGAGCTTAATAACATTTTTTCTTGACGAGTTTAATAAAAAAAAAATTATCTCAAACGCCAACGAATGTCAGATTCTTTTTACCACATAACGATATTTCACAAATTAGAGATCAGAAGATGCAAAACCATCTATAGATGCACTCGTAATGTAATATCCATAAAACCCATTCACTTCTTTGAAATACGTACAGAATGACATAAAAAATGACGTCACACAATTGTGATTTTAAACGTGTATAAGATAAGAAAATTCGTAACGGTTATATTACACTGAAAACAAGTGAGGCTGTGTGATAAATAGAGGATATTTGTTTTTTACGGTGAAAGATCGAAATTTATTTCATCGAGTGAACATCATCGGTAATATTTTCACGAGTGGCGCAGCCACGAGTGAAAATATTACCGATGATGTTCACGAGATGAAATAAATTTCGATCTTTCGCCGAAAAAAAAAATTCTATTTATTTCATGCTTTTAATCCTTTTTTGGGGGAACTTAAGATCCATTTTGCCAAACAACTGGCTGAATCCTAAGGTAGAATGGTCCTTTGACATGAAGAAAATTGAACTATAGCAGAAAGTTATTATCCAGGTTAGCCTGAGCGGATTGCGCAGGCTAACCTGGGTCGATATCTTTTTGCAGATACATTGAACTCCCTTTTCACAGAGCATGGTGCAAATGTATTTCGGGGTAAATTGCTTCGAAACTCAAGTAGCAAACAAGAGTATACATGTATCTATATATACAACTGTAGTATGTTTTTAAAAGCTATAAATTTCACTGTAAATATTCTATTGTATGTTACGCTTGTAAAACTCTTTTACCAAACGACGAAATTTTAGACGTGTCCAAATTGATAGCACTTACAGACGACAAAGTAAATGTGACTCAAATGATTTGGATCTCTGCTTCTGATAGTGGAGAAAACATTGTGAGAAAAAGAAAAAAAATGCTGGCCACCAGCATTTTTTTCTTTTCCCACAATGTTTTCAAAAGGCGTCTTCTTCAGGGTCTTTAAATATCGGGATTGTGTGGTAAAGGGCGAATTCTTTAGCACACAATCCCGAGTTTTAACGACGCTGAGGAAGAAGGCTTTTAAAAACATTATGGGAAAAGGAGAAAATGCTGGTAACCAGCATTTTCTCCTTTTCCCACAATATTTTCTACCCTATCAGATAAATACAGCTCATTTGTATCAATTTATAATTTGTGGTCTGCAATTACTTTCCTTTTGGAAGAGTCCACATTTTGTTGTTTGGGAAAAGGTTTAATCCTTACAGTTATTTCACATATTTTTTACCTTTGACGGACAAGTTTAAACAAACAGTGCAAGACCTTACTAAACAGCACAAAATTCAAGAATCATTTCCACTGTGATAAATTTTTTCAGGCATTTCAACAAGTTTTAACATTTACATAAATAAAAATGTTACCAAAATTCATACAACAATGTTCGTATTTCAACGATTTATGGAAATATCTTACATTCTCTATAGTGTTATTCGGGTAAAAGGTTCGAAAGGGCCTCCCACAATAGCGGTTATGGGAGAATCAATTTTCGGCCATTCGACTCGGAACAATAGACGTATTTGGTCATTTACGTGGATAAATCCTAAACTATGGATGACCCCGAGTATTTCCACTCCCCTGCGCTCAGACCAATTTCAAATATTGACCACTAGGCCCAATAATGACATAATTCATGAATAAATGAAACTATTGTTGTTAAGAGTGCAATTTTCTATGCCGCATCCATGTTCAGGTCTTATGAATTGAGGATGTTTGTTAGTATGGTGTTTACCGCCGTTTTCAATATTGTTTCCATTATGCCACGTCGGTCGGTGTACCTATTCATGCTTTCCTGAAGTGTTTTTTAACCAGAACACAATTTAATCTTAGCCTCCGACTGCTTTTCTAATCTTCGCAACAATCGTTCTATGGTAAGAGGAACGTATCCTGTCGGGATAACTATCATCAATCCTCGGCAAAGAATTTGACGGAACTGGGAAGACGAACCACCGACCACTTGCAGTCAAACCCAGGCTCTCATACTGAAAAGATGACTTGTTTGTAGGCATAATTCTAATTCGCCAGGCAACAAAATTTAGGTTACTCACAGTAGTGTAGTGGTAGAGCATCAGCCTCTCTCATGAAAGATTCTGGGTTCAAATCCCATGATGAGCGGAATACTGGTCAAGGTTTCCAGGAAGCAGTCATCGACAAAGATTGAAATAAGCTGTTAGAATTTGTTTCAAGGTCTATGTAAAATAAATTGATTGATCGATTGATTGGTGTGTAACGCCGTTTTCTACATTATTTCAGTTATATCGCTGCGGCCAGTGCACGTATCCATGCTTTCCTGGAGTTTTTTTACTAGTATTCTGCACTATATTTTTTCCATGCCACTGGCTGCTTTCCCAAATAACCGTCATCTTCCAAACAATTGTCAGCGGTGAGAGAGGAATGAATCCTGTCGTAATGACCATCATCAATCCTCGGAAAGAAATTGGCCGAGCCGGGGATCGAACCAGCGACCTCTTGTGTTCAAGTCCTGTACGCTACCGACAGAGCTACCGGGGCTCGGCCAAATAGGTTTTTGAATAAACTAGTAGGCTAGTTTAAGTAAAGCATTTGTATCAAATGTGGGTAAATGACCAGGATTTGGCTTCAACCCTTCAGCAAGCATCAATGTTGCAATCGTCGTAAAACACATTTCAATCAGTCCGCTGAGAAAAGATGAAGCCCATATTTAGCGATTCCAGAAACAATTCCGATGACTTTTAGCACATTTGATTAGTCAATTATCTGTTCCAAAAATAGACGTTATAAGTATTTACATTGAACAGTAGTGTCATTGGTCCGTTTTTACGAAGTATTCAACACATTTGATTGGCCTATTAGATGTTCTAAATATAGTTTATTGACTGATTGATTGTATGGTGTTTAACGCCGTTTTCAACATTATTTCAGTTATATCGGGGCGGCCAGTGCACCTATCCATGCTTTCCCACATAACCATTGTCGAAACAATGATCAGCGGTGGAAGAGGAATGAATCCTGTCGCAATGACTATCATCAATCCTCGGAAAGAAATTGGCCGAGCCAGGGATCGAACCCACGACCCCCTGTTCTCAAGTCCTGCACGCTACCGACTGAGCTACCGGGGCTCGGCTCTAAATATAGACGGTAGACATATCTACATTGAAGAACAGTGCTATTGGTCCGTTTCCACAAAGTACCGAAAGGAACGGAGTAGGAAGACTTCATCTGTAGATGAAAGCGCAGCGTTTGATCACCGTTGGCCACTTTTTCATTAAAATACGTACAAAAACAAAGTGGCGTTTTTTTGGCTCAGTCAGAAGAACAAGGTTCCAGATTCACCAACCATTCTTATGAACATTCTTACTCTTATTCTCAAGAATTTTCTGAATTTGAAGGTAATGCAACTTCTCATTGGCTAAAGCAAATGAGAATCAGAAGCCAATCAGAAGTTGCATTATCTTCTAAACTTGAATGTAAAAAAAGCTAAGAATTTAATTAAGAATGCTCGATGAATACGGAACCATATGTTGATGACAGAATGGATGCGGGTTCGAATCCAAGACCGGCAAAATTTTATTCCGACGTTTGATGATAGGTATTGCTATAGAAATCATCTGAGCCATGCTCTGGCAAACGGGGGTTTAATGCATTTCCGTGATGCATGAATCAAGCAAGCCATCACATAATTATGGATCCATAAAAATCTGTTAAGTCTAACAATTGACTGGATCTGGAGGTAGAATGGTCATTTCACATGCAAAAGATGTACAAATAACAAAAAGTTTCGGCCCAGGTCAGCTTGCGCAGCCTGCGCAGGCTGACCTGGGTCGATATTTTTTTGCAGACGCATCAAGCACCATTTTCACTTAGCATAGCATGTGGTGTTGGACATTAAGTATACCAAACAAGTTTTTAAAAAGTTAGTGCTCCTTTTAACCACAATGTTTTATATCCTTTCCGAGAATATCCCATCACTGAAGGCATATTCAAGCTGTCGTCTTAAAATGCTTTCAATTTGGACAAGGCTATAAGAATGGCATTTGATAATGAGAAAAGTTGTTTGGAGCCCCAATGCATGATTAATCTTATCGTTAACGGGAAAACAGCTTACCTTTAAAGCAAGAAACTACGAAAATTAGGCTTTCTGTTCATGTGTCTGTCGTGTTCCATTGCTGATGGGATGCGACTAAAACCTATTCTGCAAAGTCCAGTGCTAGTTTCTATGTACTAAATGCGCTATAGCCACAGTTGCGTATCTGTCTGCAGTGTCCCATGATTGGCGAAGATGTCTGTAGACTGCTTAGAAGCACAGTGCTGTTTTTTTTTTGTACTGAATGCGCTATAACCATGGTTACATATCTGTTTGTCGTGCTCTCAGGTTGGCGGAAGTGTGTCTAAAACCTGCTCTGCAAAGCTCATTTTTTCTGTTTCTGTACAAAATGCTCTATAATCAAAGCCACGCATCTATCCATCGTGTTCACAGATTTGCAGTTTGTATCTTAAACCAGCTCAGAAAAGTCTTTTTTTTTTTTGTACAAGATACCAAGTATCCACAGCTGTATATCTCTTAGTCGAGTCCCCAGGTTGGTTAGTTGTGTCTAAACCAGCCCTGCCATTTCCGGTGTTGTTTTCCATGCACAAAATGCGCTCCCTATGTAGACTACAAAATGTACTCTGTGTGCTAAATACGAAACAGCCACAATTTCACAACCGACTCTGGTGTTCCCAGGCTGGTGGGGTGCGTCCAAAACTTGTTTAGGAATGTCCTGTGCTAGTTTCTATATACTGTACATGCCTTATAACCACATTTCTGTCTATTTGTTTGTTTCAATTATAACTCGAAAGTTTCATGACTGCCCGTGAGGCACCGTAAACCACGTGGGATAAGTTTACCCTTAGAGTGATTAGTAAATTTGAGATGCTTTTCCTGCCAGTGTAGATTAAGGTCAGACTGCACAAAACTTGCAGTCTTATCCTGGATCGACACTGTCAGCTATCCTGAGAAATTCGGCTACATGCAATCATTTTGGTCAATTTTTCCCTGGCAGTAAAATTCCATCCGACTGTTTGGCGTTCTAAGCGTTTTACTCAGTATCATTGACGTCACTTACTAGTATTTGAGGCATCCTTTGTGGGGTTTAAAGCTCGGTACACACAGAAAGATTAATATCAGAGAATTTTGAATCAGAGACAAATCTTACTGTCTATACATTCCTAATACGTGTATCTTAAGATTTTCTGGAGTCTCGTGAAACTGTATTAGGTTTAGAGCAATGCTCCATTTCCTAACATTTGTATTAGAGTATTATCCAATCACAGCTAAGCATTTCCTGGAAGGTGGGTTACCCACTTCCTGATACACAAACACGAGAGAAAATGTATTTTCCACGTACTGGGTCCGTATTTACGAACCATTCTTAAGAACATTCTTTTGTCGTATTCTCCAAGATTTGCCAAACTTCAAAGTAACACAGTTGGTTTAGTCAGTCAGAAGGAGAGTTTCTTTCAAATTTGGACAAATCTTGAGAATAAGACTGAGAACGTTCTTAAGAATGGTTGTTGAATACGGACCCTGGTCCAATATCTTCGCACCAGGAAAGGTCCGTCCAGTTTTTCAGTGCAATAGCAATGATTATCAAGCATAATGCCACGATCGCTTCATCTTGCTCTGTAAGCACCATTTTGACACTGGATCTACTCAATTTAGCATAATTCTGGCGGGGAAACCCGACAGGTTAGAACAGTATCATAAGATTTGTATTTGTGTGTGTACAGGAGTGTATTATGATACAAAAATCTCTGAGATTAATTTTATGAGACAAATCTTATTGTGTGTACCGCCCTTAATGCATCTGCAAAAAGTATCGATTCATGTCAGCCTGCGCAGTCCGCGCAGGCTGACATGGATCGATTCCTTTTGCTTTTGGTCCATTTTCTGCCTATCAAAGCGCCATTTTACCTCGTGATTCAGTCAGTTGTTAGACAAAATAGATTTCATAGATCCATTATTATGTGATGACTTGCTTGATATAATGCATCATGGATATGCATTAATCCCTCTCTTTCCGGAGCATGACCCATTAATATCAAACTGATGCCGTTGTCTGCGCATGTCATATTCTTCGAAGATTCGACCTGTCTGCTATGACGCATCACCCATCCCCCGATACTTGGTAAAAGTAGGGCTTATACCGAAGCTGTACCCAAGCCTGTAGGGACTGTTTTAATAAATGGCCGGTGCATAGGTTACATGCTAGCTGATCATAGCTGAATGAATCGCACCAGGTAGGGTTTTATTGAGTAAACGTTTATTTTATTTTGAAATTCAAAGTAACGGTTGTCGTTTTGAAAAATTAGTCCGCTTCTGTACCCAGAATGCCCATATTAGATAGATGTGTATTTGTAGAATGCCATCTAGCGGAAGATAATGAACTGATGCTGATTGGTATTGCAATAAATATGGTGTAGATATTTCATTTTCGATAGGTCATGCATAGGTTTACGAGTTCATTCATATGTTCAATTCTTAGTTTGACCCTTTCTCAAACAATCCAGTGTTATCACGACTCTGAGGCAGCATACCTTTGAAAATTTTATGGGAAAAGAAGAAATTGATTGATTGATTGATTGATTGTGTTTAACGCCGTTTTCAACATTATTTCAATTATATCGAGGCGGCCAGTGCACCTATCCATACTTTCCTAGCGTTTTCTTTTAACAGTACTCCGCAGAATATTCTTTCCCACTATCGTCGAAACAATGGTCAGCGGTGAGAGAGGAATGAATCCTGTCGCAATGACTATCATCAAACCTCGGAAAAAATTGGCCGAGCCGGGGATCGAACCAGCGATCGCCTTTTCTCAAGTCCTGTACGCTACCGACTGCATTACCGGGGCTCGGGATCCAGCAAAGAACAGTTATTGTAGGCCTAGCTTATCGCAGGTTATAAATTATAGTAAGCTTTTAATGATCAAGGGAAAGAACTTCCGTTTTCTCATTACCTACAGCTTGTTACCATTAATATTCCTTGATTATCATAATACTGATAATTTATAATTATGCTATCTGAATAAAACAAAATTTCAGTCATGTCATCACATAAGTATGGAGTACGGGTAGAAGAAACTCAAGGAAAACATGGATTGGTGCACTGGCCGCCACGATATAACTAAATAGCATTGAAAACGGCGATAAACACCATACAATCAATCAATCAATCTTCACAGATTAGATGCGTTAAGCCCCCTTTTCACAGAGCATTACTAAATCATACGACGTACAACAGACAAAGGACGATGACACAAGCTTGCTGTCCTTCAGCAAGAAGAGCTTAAAAATTATCTGTAGGAAGTCTAACCCTTTCAGCGCCAAATAAATAAATTCATTGAAACTTACAAAGATTTTGATTGTATACGCTTGACTAAACAAGCGGACAGTATAGATCAAAGATCAGACTGCACGTTCCGTGCAGTCTGATCTTGATCTATGCCGTCCGCAAAAGTCTCCGTCTTCGCCTATCGCGCCGAAAGGGTTTAAGTTTATTGAAATATAATAAGGCGCACGGACTGTTCTGGCTGACTTGGGTCGATACTTTTTTATAGATGCATTAAACCCCCCTTTGCACACAGCATAAGTCATCAAGCTATTCGTCACTAAATAGAGATCCATAAAGTTCATTTCATTTAACAACTGACTGAATCATGAGGTAGAATGTTCCTTGGACATGCAGAAAATTTACACATAGCAAAACTAAATTCTGCAGATGCATTAAACCCCTTTTCACAGAGCATGGCTCAAATGAAATGGACATTTTCAAGCAGTAGAAAATGCCAAATTACATACTTATATCAAAATCTCAAAGCTACAATATCATACATATTATCATAGATTAAAGATCAGATTACACATTATAGGCAGTCTGATCTTTAAACTATCCTGCAAAATGTACAAAGTACTCATATATATTTGAAGACTTAACAAACAAAAAAGGGCTATTGGCCCTAAAGCGCTCACCTGGGTAAAGACATCTAGGACTGCACAAGCGGTAGACATCCTGGTTTTACAACTAACCTTACCCACTTCGAACGTGTTCAAGATACTATCAAGACAAACTATTCTGACTAAGTTTCATGAATCTCAGAATGAAAATTTGGCCTATAGATTTCACACAACATTCCTATATGATTTGTCCCATTGACCTACTTTTTGACCTAATATGATCAAATTTTGAATGTGTACTAGATCTCATCATAACAAATATTCTGACTAAGTTTCATGAGCATCAAACTGAAAATGTGGCCTCGAGAGTAAATGTAGGGTTTTTCTAAGATTTGTCCCAGTGACCTACTTTT
This sequence comes from Hippopus hippopus, assembly GCA_946811185.2. Taxonomy (NCBI): domain Eukaryota; kingdom Metazoa; phylum Mollusca; class Bivalvia; order Cardiida; family Cardiidae; genus Hippopus; species Hippopus hippopus. The sequence continues at coordinate 61,404,055 of OX328102.1, forward strand.
TGACCTGGCATTACCACTTTTTTAACTTGCCCAAGATATCAGAATGACAAACTTTCTGATCAAGTACCATGAAAATCAGACTGAAAATGTGGCCTCCAGATTGTAAACAAACTTTTTCTTACATTCTTCCCAGTGACTTACTTTTAAATATGATGTGACCTAGTTTCATATTCGTCCATAATATATCAAGACAAACATTATGACCAAAGTTTCAGGAGAATCAGACTAAAAATATGGTCCCTTGAGTGCACATACAGTTTTTCTAGGATTTATGCCAGTCACCTACTTTTCTACCCGACATGACCCAATTTTGAACCATTCTAGATATCATCAAGATAAACACTTTGATCAAGTTTCATGAGTATAGGACTGAAAATGTGGCCTCTAGAGTGCACATATGATTTTTCTAAGATTTGGCCCAGTGACCTACTTTTTGACCTTAGGTGACGCAATTTTAAAGTAGTCCAAGATATATCAAGACAAACATCCACACCAAGTTTCATGACTGAAAATGTGGCCTCCAGAGTACGCACAAAGTGAGTGCTGTAGCCTGGATGGCGGACGACACATGATGGCAACAGCACAATCACAAAAGCTCAATTTCAGCACTTTGTGCTCCAGTGAGTTTATTTAAAAAAAAACATACAAACTAGGTCCAGTTGATGATGATTTATTAAGCCTGAAATAATATTAACACTCACACATGCCGCAATCATAAATAAAGACTGACAAAACTCTCTAATAAAGACATCTTCCTGCAGCTACATATATTTTCATTCACCCTTTACCGAACAAATTAAGTCTTTACCAAGTAATCCCGAGTTTAAACAACCAAAACTGAAAAGGCTTTTGAAAACATTGTGGGAAAAGGAGAAAATGCTGATACCCAGCATTTTCTCCTTTTCCAACAACGTTTTCTAATCTTTCAGAGGAAATTGCCATCATTTTGGCCATATTTGATTTGTTGATCTACAAATACCCTGAATTGGACAAGTCTGAAATTTTGTAGTCTGGTAAAGGATTCAAAGAATGGTACAACTATCAGAAATTTTCTGCTGTCATACAAATTCATGTAGAAGTCACAAATGTAACTAGAGCTATCACTAAACGTGATCATACCCCCCACCAGCTCCTTGTCACAAAACAGGTCTTTGTCACAGAATGCAGAATGGTTTAGTACAAAAGGAAGAGTGGAAAAAAGTTCAAGGGGAGATAATTCCGCAAGAAATCGCAGCAGGGTCATGAAAATTGCACATGCATAACTTCATATATATAGGAACATTGTGTGTAAATTTGAGTTCAGTGCCTGAAAAACTGTCGGAGTATTTCGCCGGACAAATTTGTGTCTACAGACAGACTGACGGACGGACGGACAGACAGACAGACAGATAGCCATGGCGATTCCAGTATACCCCCCTCCACTTCGTTGTTGGGGGTATAATTAACTCTTTGCATGATAATTGAGGTCAACATATAGTGGTTTTGTCTACACCATAGACCAAGATCAGCAAAGAAAGTGCAGTCTGATTATCAATCCACCGTTTTTCTGATATTTTTAGATATTTAATGTTTTGTCATTCTGATAATCTCAGCTTTGAAACTGCCACAACACTTAAGTTATTTGGAATTACATGTATATGTACTGTATTGAAATCAGCTTTGGAATTGCTAAAAGACTTTCTTTATGTCTTTTTTTTTTGAAACACTAAAATATAATTAGCATTTTAGGAAGACAAACCATTTCTATTCAGAGCAGTTTTAGACACTGTTAAGGAAAACAGTTACCAAATAAAAAACAGTTGTTCGAGGTAGTCCAGTAATGCATCTATGTGTCTGATATTTTTTCACATGTTTTTTTTTTCTCTTTTTCAAAAACATTTAGTTTTTTTTTTTTCAATATTGTTTCTGCATATGCATGAATAAAAGACCATTCATTGCTCACATTCTGTTCTCTCAGTATAAAGTTATTTATAGTTACAAACATTTTTTTCATACATACACTTTCTATATTATAATCTACATGTACATGTACATACTTACAAAATGTAGTTTTATTGAATCAATCACTGAAACAAGATGAAATGCTAAAGTCTACATGAACTCTATACCAGTGGCATATGGTCTATATTGAAAGCATTTGAATAAAAAAAGACCAAATCAGTCTCAAATGATTACATTTGTCTAAGATTGGGTGGAAAGCATTTTTGCCGGCAGCAGTTTGCACAATGTTCTTCAAAAGCCACTTGCTTCTTTCCCACGTTCATGTAACTATCATGGAAACAATGAAATCAAGGAAATACATTCAATAATTGGACTGCACCACGCAAGAAGGGGCATTCGGACATTTGCGTAAAGTGTCATCCCAGATCAGCCTGCGCAGTCCACACAGGCTTATCCGAGACAACTCTTTCCGATCGTGTGTGATTTTCTGTTTCACGAAAGTCTACTGTAGGACAAAATCTAATGTTGATGTAAAGTACCGTCTCGGATCAGCCTGCACAAACTGCGCAGGCTGATCTAAGACGGCACTTTATGCAAATGTCCAAAAGCCCCTTTTCGCATGTTGCAGACCATATAAACCCTCCACTACACTGTTTCCTCCGATGATTTAACCCTTTACCAAACAATCCCTGGTTTTTATGACCCAGAGGAAGAAACCTTTTAAAAAACATTGTGGGAAAAGGAGAAAATGCTGGTAACCAGCATTTTCTCCTTTTCCCACAATGTTTTCTACTCTTCTAAAGTCAAGTTTTAACTTTTCAATCACGTTTATTTTGTCGTCTGCAAATGCTTTCAATTTGGACAAGTCTGAAATTTTATTGGTTGGTAAAGAGTTAAAATCTATATTTGCATGGAAAGTTTTAGTATTTTATTCATCCTGATAGAAATAAGCCATGCTCTGAGAAAAGGGGGGTCTAAAGCATTTGCAAAATCTATCAACCCATTTCAGCTTATGCAGTCTGTGCAGGCTGATCTGAGTTGAAACTTTTTTGCTATTTGTAAATTTTCTGGGTGTCAAATGACCATTCTACCTCATGATTCAGTCCGTTGTAAGACAAAATTGATTTTACGAATCCATAATTTATTATTTAATTCATGTGATGATTTGCTACGTACAATGTATCACGGATATGCATTAAACCCACTTTTGCCAAAGCATGGCTCAAATATAAAACAATCCAGATTTTTTTTACTCTAAGCTCTTTCATAATTCTACGATGAAAGATTGGTTTAACATCAATTGCAATCTTTATCCTATGTTTTCCCCTCAGTCTGGCATCAAATTTCAATAGAGAAGAATATCTATGACAAAAAAAGGGGGTAAATATAAAACAGACTGACTTCACCCTTTTCCCCCACCCCCTTACCCTACCCACCATAAATACAAGTCTCTTATTGCAAGCTAAAAGATGGAAGCATTATAACCACCTCTATCTAAGTTGGAAAACAAAGGCTACTGTAACTTTTTTTTCTTTTAGAGTTTTTTTTCTTTCTCTTTCTAAAATAAATGAAAAAAAAAAAACATTTCAAGAAGATTAAAAAAACCAATCAAAAGCAACCTAATGTTATAAGGTTCACTATTTACCACACATTCCTGAATTCTGACGACCCTAAAGAGGAAGACTTTTGTAATGTGGGAAAAGGAGAAAATGCTGGTTACCAACATTTTATCCTTTTTGCAACAAAGTTTTCCTTTTTCTAAAAACAATTTTCAATTTTATATCACTTTTAAATTGCTGTTTGCAAATGCTTTCAATTTGGACTAGTCTAAAATTTTATCATTTAGTAAAGTGTTATAAGCAACAAAATTTTACAATGTTACTTAACATCATTTTGTGTAAATAAAACCCAAGACCTTCATTTGCTAAAGCAAAGGTAATTTTTATCCTGTAGGCATGACTTGCCAAACCCATAATATACATCTTAGATCTAAGATCAGACTACACAGTCTGTGTCACCTGATCTTGACCCATATGAGTATTTTGATGATAAATAAATGACTGCTTTAACTCTTTGCCACACAACAAAATTTTAGACAGATCTAAATTGGAAGCATTTCCAAAGGACATAGTAAATTTGGCACAAGTAATTGGATCTGTCTGTAAAAGATAAGAAAACATTGTGGGAAAAGAAGAAAATGCTGGTTACCAGCATTTTCTCCTTTTCCCACAATGTTTTCATAAGCTTTCTCTCTCAGGGTCTTTAAAACTCGAGATTGTGTGATGAAAGGTTAACTAATCGGAAATAATACATCTACATCTTTGCTCGGTAATGTTTCATCCTTCACCAATCCCTAGGTTTTAATGACCCTAACGGAGAAGACTTTGGAAAACATTGAGAGAAAAGGAGAAAATGATGATGGTTGCAAGGTTGCATAGATTATGACTGATAGAAACTGTATTTCATTTTCTTGGGTCCATAAAAAAATTCATTGTTGTGACGTTTCCGATTTTACATAGATTTCCGATATTTATCCCTTACACCATAAAAATGGCTCCTCTGTATTTACACGGCTGACTAAAATTTGAACCATTGTACAGTCTATCAAATATTTATGGCGTTTTCTTCTCTCTGGCTGTAAGAATGTATCTTTAAATTTTATGTCAAGCCATCAGGTATCATATTCACTTAAAAACCAATCTAAGTGCACTCTTCAGTCTCTTTCTTGAAAATTATATTTCAAAGAAATACAACTACTAAACTAATTCAGCCAATCAGAGACTAACCTACTTTCTAAAATCACAATCAGATTAGAAATGCAATTTAGAATGGTTGGTGAACAAAGGTCAATACAATGTTCACCAACCATTTGAAATAACATTCTTATTCTGATTCACAAGATATTTTCTAAATTTCATGAGTAACACAGTTTCTGATTGGCTAAACTATTTAGTTTAGTCCATCAGAAGTTGTGTTATTTTCAAATTTAAAATATCTTGGAAAATATGACTAAGAATGTTCTTAAGAATGGTTGGTTATTAGAGACCAGGTGGCTGAATCTTAAACAGAATTGAGTTTTAGATGGAAGGTGAAAAAGGAGCCACATCTTCAAACATCTGACATCTTTTATACTCAAACATGCAACCCGACATCTCTTTCTAAATCTTTACCAGATAACAAAACTCTACGCATGTCCATACTGACTGTACCTTTCAGACAATATAAAATAACATGCTTCAAATTATTTGATTTTCTTTTGAAAGGGTAGAAATCATTGTGGAAAAAGGAGAAAAATGCTGAATACCAGCATTTTCTTCATTCCGTACACTTTTCGAACTTTTTAGTAAAAACCATTGCTCATCTGGTAAACGGTTAATTCACAAAACTGTACAAATCAAAATCAGCCATGCTCTATGAAAAGGGGATCTAATGCATTTGCAAAAAGTATCCATCCACGTCAGCCTGCTCAAGCTGACATAGGCCGAAAATTTTTGCTATTTGTAAATTTTCTGCATGTCTAAGGACCATACTACCTCATGATCCAGTGGGTTCTAAAACTGGATTTTATGGATCCATAATTATGTGACAACTTGCTCGGTATAATGCATCATCAAGATGCATTAAGCCCTCTTTTACCAGAGCATTGCTCAAATATATTTTACATACATGTATACACAAATAGAAGCACAAAGTAGTTCCACATTAATTCAATCTTTCCTTTAGATGTAATAATCCTGTGTATGTATTTCATGTAAATATCTATTTTGTATTTATGTATTAATTATGCATATTATTCATCATATATTTGGGCAGTGCTCTCTGAAAAGGAGGTTTAATGCATCTGAAAACAGTATCAACCCAGGTCAGCTTGTGCAGTCCGCACAGGCTGACCCGAGTTGATACATTTGCTATTGGTCAATTTTCTGCATGTCAATGGCCCAATCTTCCTCATGATTCAGTTTGTTGTTAGACAAAATAGTTTTTCATGTGGCCGTAATTGTTATGATGAGTCGATTAGAAGAATGCATCATGGCGCATCACCTTTTACAAGAGCACCGCTGATACATGGTGTTAGAAGACATGTGCACCTGAGTTTGCAGAAAAAATAATCATCAATTTCTGACAGAGTTCTTTGGATACAATTTCAACTCTTAACTAAACGAACTCATATTTATACTAAGCAAGGCAAGATGTCTCTTGAAAACATTGTTGGAAAAGGAGAAAATGCTTGTGGCATTTTCTCCTTTTCCAGCCATGTTTTCTGCCCTTCCAGAGACAAACGAAATCATTTCAGCATGATTTTCTCCGAAAATGCCAGTCTGAAATTTCATCATCCGATATAGTGTTAAGTACATGTATATATTTCAGTAGATTTGGCTGGTGACATCTCTAGCCATACTATGCACTTTACATTTAATCATCCATAATAAACAAGCCCAGAGTACAATGAAGAAAATGTCGGATCTTGACAATTGCATTTACCAAACTCATTTACCTCATGGAATGCTATGAAAAGAAAGGGTGCAATAATGGACAGTGTAGATCAAGATCAGGCTACACAGAATGTAGTGAGAGATCATTACATTACGAATTGCTGTCCAACATTGTGAAAGAAATTCTGGTCAATACAGCAGTGAAATTTGTCTGTTTTTTTTCCAACAGCTTAGATCATATCACAGCGGTCAGAGCACTTACACATGTTTCCTGGCTTTCTCACACCAGTACTGACACAACATTCTGTCCAAGCCACTGACTACTTTTTTCAAATGCATCAGAGGTGAGAGACAAAAAATTGCCCAAAAGAAAGTCTCCCTTAACAGGGTATTGAACCCACAACCACCAGGTCACGAGTCAGATACGCTAACCACTAAGCTACCCTGCAAAGCCGTGTTGGTATATGTCGGTCTTCTTACTGACTGATCTTGTGTCCCATTCACCTAGCGGTCTTAGAGTAAGTGTTCAAATCTTCACTAGAAATGTGTCAATCCTTATAATCACAGTCAACATCCTAAGATGATAACTGAATAGTCATCATGGATAAATTAGATTTGTGATGTAGAACATTAGAGTTTTATGAAATAGCACTGGATGGTATGCTATCATTTTTTCAACCTGAGAAAAAAGATTTACAGCTTTAACTCTTTACCAAACGGCAAAATTTTAGACTGGCCCAAATTGAAAGCATTGGCAGACAACAAAATTAACATGACTCAAAAATTGAAATTTGTCACCAGCATTTTCTCTTTTTTCCACAATGTTTTCAAAAGGCTTCTTTCTCAGAGTCATGAAAATCTGGGATTATTTATTAAAGATTTAATTGAACATCATTTTTGGAATCTTTAGGGTAAATATATTCAAAATCAAGAGCCCTTACATCAGGACATTCTTATCATTAAGATAATTTCACTTTGAAGAAATTCAATGTTGTAGTTGCTTATGTGACTTGCCTCAAGATAACAATTTAAGTTTTTTGACGTTGTCTGCGCATGTTGTATTCTTCGAAGATTCGACCTGTCTGCTATAACGCATCACCCATCCCTGTATACCTGGGAAAAGTAGGGCTTATACCGAAGCTATTAGCCTATTACCCAAGCATGTAGGGGCTGTTTTAATAAATGGCCAGTGCATAGGTTACATGCTAGCCGATCATAGCTGAAAGAATCGTACCAGGTAGCGTTTTATTAAGTAAACGTTTATTTCATTTTGAAATTCAAGGTAATGATTGTTGTTTTGAAAAGTAGTCTGGGTCTGTACCCAGAATGCCCATATTAGATAGATGTGTATTTGTAGAATGCCATCTAGCGGGAGATAATGGTTTTTTGAAACTGTTACTGACCAAGGGAGACAATTTGAAATACATTTACATGTAATGGTATTAATTGATTTATCTCCCATAGAGGTGTTTACCTGGGAACAGAAAAATATTTTTCCGCATAGCTAAATGTGCTTGCTTTTGACCTGTTCTTTGGTATTGATAATAAATGAATTAATAGAAATTTGTGATTGGTAAAAAAGTGGACATGTTTTGTTTTGAGCGCCCTTGCCAATTTGCAGGCAAATTTTTGCCTTATATCTTTTTAAAGATATTTCTTGTTCAAAAAGTTTTTTTGAAAGTTTGTTTAAACTCAGGGTTTGGTGGCAAAAGTTTAATACAGTCCAGAGCTCCAGATAAGAGGGAGTGACTGTATTCTAAATCCATAATTTCTCTTCCAAACCCTATGTTGTGGGTACTCATTAGAATCGTCTCGATGAGACGATTCTAACGAGTACCCATAACATAGGGTTTAGTGAAGAATAATTAATATTTTCAATTTTGAAATCAAAATCACTCCCTCTATCTGGAGCTCTGCAGTCCATCCAAGTGTCAATCTGTTGGCTTACTCATTAGATCTCTCTTTCATCCTTTTACCATACATGTAATAATTATGTACATGGGCATTGAATCCTTGATATTTTAATGAGAAAAAAAATTCAAGACTTGTCTAAAACTGAAAGCACTTGCAGACAGGAAATCATGGATATTCATCTTTGAAAACATAAAGATTGAGAGAAAAGAAGAAAAAGCTGTTTACCACAATTTTGTGATTTTCTCACGATATTTTCAGAAGCCTTTATCCATCCATAGGATCATAAAAACATAAAATCCGGGAAAGAATTACAAGTAAAAGGCAATCTGAATCTAACAGCAGCCACCATTTTTACTAGAATATACCAACAAAAACTGTTCACCAAACAATCCCATGTTATTATAATCCTATGGAAGAAAGCTTTTGAAAACATCAGATAAAAAGGAGAAAATACTGGAAAACAGCATTTGCTGGTAACCAGCAATACCTGGTAACCAGCAATCCCCTCCTTTTTCCAAAATGTTTTTTATCCTTTTATAGACAAATTCCACTTTTTAAACTGTACTTTATCCGTTGTCTGCATATGCTTTCAATTCAGACAAGTCCAAAGTTTTGCCATGTGGTAAAATGTTGATGGTAAGGGGATTTTAAATAGAAGTAAAACCATGTTCGCTATATGACATTTGTTGCAGCACTTTTTACAGAAATATGAGTATCACGAAAAAAAGTAATTTTCTACACTTAACTCTTACAGAACACATGTTTTCACTTTTAAATTTCGAATGACCATAACTTGTACATCATTGCTACATGTATCTCAAACCAAAAAAAAAAAAAAATCTTCTAAATGAAATCTAAACAGAAATCATTTAGAGACAGTATTCAATGTAAACATATAAATTCACCTAATACATATGCTTTGACAATATAAAAAGCACGTAATGTTCTATATCCTTTTTATCATACAATGTTAGAATTAACCCTTCCAACGCCTCTCACAACTTTAGTTGCATTTGCTGGTGCACTGAACGTGCAGTCTGACTTTTGATCTTTATTTGCATTTGCGACCAGTGTAAACCAAGATCAGACTGCACTTAGCGTGCAATTTGAACTTTGATCTAAACTATCTGCTTATGTGAGACTTGCTGCACACGAAATGGCAATTATTTGGGTCTCATTTAGTTGCATTTGCAGCCAGTGCAAATCAAGATCAGACCGTACTCAATGTGCAGTCTGACCTTTGATTTACACTGTCTACTTTGCTCATACTTCCTGGACATGACATGGCAAATATTTCGGTCTTACAAGCTTCTAGACTGAAAAAATCTGTAAGATCTATTTGGCGCTCTACAGGTTAATATACAATAAATTACGAAAGCTCCACAAAATGACCCCACATTTAAATATCATTAATTCATCAAAAGTTTTCTTCCAATTTAATTTTTTTTTAACCCTTTAACAAACACTCCAAAATTTTATTGACCCCCGAATAAGAATGCCTATGAAAACATTGTTGGAAAAGGAGAAAATGCTGGTTTCCAGCATTTTTTTCCTTTTCCCACAATTTTTTCTATCCTATCAAAGACAAATTACATTATCTGAGCAACATTTAAATTACACTCTGCAAAAGCTTTCAATCTGGACCAGTCTGAAATTTTGCCACTCACTAAAAAGTGAATTATCATTAATTCGTTCAAAGTTTTTTTTTCTCTTCCCATTAAATTATTTTTTTTAAAACCTATCATGGTAACTGCATGAATATAGTAGTGTGTATATCAGTAAGAAAATAATTCTAAATTGGTTCACAGGAAAAAAAAAAATGTTTAAACCAAACAAGCACATCAACATTGGCATCCCTGGTTACTCTGCTTGTTTTGATCATTATTCAGTCTGATTTGGTCCGGAAACTCGTTGTATAACTCGACCTCTGTTTCTTGTGATAAAGCATTCTTCGCCACCGTCTGGAAGGCCTGCTCTACGTTTATTGCCTCTTTCGCGCTGGTCTCGAAATATGGTATATCACCCTTGGCACTACACCAGCTCTGCGCCCTCTTGGCTGACACCTGGAAATAAAAAAAATTCAGATATAGGCAAATCTGTTTTAAAAGCCACATGTATTAATCCTTTCCCAAACAATCCCTGGTTTTTACGGGTCAGGAATAGAAGCCGTTTGAAAACATTGTGGGAAAAGGAGAAAATGCTGGTAACCAGCATTTTCTCCTTTTCCCACAATGTTTTCTACCCTACCATATAGAAAAATCATGTTTTTAGCAACTGTTAACTTGTCATCTGCAAAATGCTTTCAATTTGATCTGGTCCAAAATTTGCCGTTTGGGAAAGGGTTAAACAGTCACCTGTAAAAGGCAAGTATCATGCAACATCCCAAATTTTGATTTTTGAAAAAAAAAAAAAAAAAAACCACGGCTAAGATGTTTACTCTCATGTACCCTAACTATTACCTGATGAAAATACCGGTATATAATGTGGTTAATTTCTGTACCAAACAACAAAATTTTGGACTTGTAACAAATTGAAAGCATTTGCAGACGAAAAAACAGATGCAGACCTGTCACCAAATGATAATTTCTGTCTTTGATAGGGGGAAAACATTGCGGGGGGGAAAAAGGGAGAAAATGGTGGTTTCCGGCATTTTCACCTTTTCCCACCATGTTTTCAAAAGACTTCTTTCTCAGGGTCATTAAAACTTGGGATTGTGTGGTAAAAGGTTAAATCAGCACAAGTTTTTGACAATTCTCACTCTGAATTTTTTTTTTTTTTGGTGTTTTCAATAATTCTTCATTCATATTCAGCAGTGATAGCCAACATATTCATGTACATCCTCGGTTTCACCAGTATTGCACTAGGGCTCTAAAGTGCCTTGCCCAAGGACAATCCCAGAAAAAAACTACCGGTAAGTGCTTTGAGTGAGGATCAAACAAAGGGCCTCCAGGTTTCGTAACCTACACTGAGCCACACAGGCATGCAATATTGAGAGTTTAATTTTTGAACAACCACCTTGTTAAAACAATTACTTGCGAAAATCATTTACATGATGACAAAATTTTGTTAAAAGCATTTGCAGAGACAAGTAATATGTGGTTAAAATGAAGGTTTGCCTTTGACAGGCTAGAAAGCATTGCTGAAAGGAGACATAGTGCTCTTAACAGGATTTCTTCCTTGTCTAATGATATTTTCTAAAGCCTTTTGTGAAATGGTCATTAAAAGGCAGTAATGTATGGAAATTGGTCATGAGATTAGTTTTATTTGTTTCCCTTTGTGGGCTGCTTCACTATTTACCAAACAGTTTTCTTCTTTCTCACTATCTAAGGTCATTAACCCTTTACCAAACAATCCCGGGTTTTAACAACCCCTGAAAAGAAGCCTTTTGAAAACATTATGGAAAAAGGAGAAAATGCTGGTAACCAGCATTTTCTCCTTTTCCCACAATGCTTTCTGCTCTATCAAGGATAAAGTCCAGCACTTGAGCCATCTTTTATTTGTCGTCTGCAAATGCTCTCAATTCGGACCGGTCTAAAATTTTGTCGTTTGGTAAAGAGTTAAGACACTGGACTGTTTTAATCCTTTACCTAATGACCAAATCTTAGACTTGCCCAAGTTCAAGGCAGTTGCACACCACAAATGTGGCCAATTAACTCTTTACCAAACGACAAAATTTTAGACTTGTCCAATTTGAAAGCATTTGCAGACGACAAAATAAACGTGACTCAAAAATTGAAACCTGATTTTGGAAGAGAAGAAAACATTGTGGGAAAAGGAGAAAATGCTGGTTACCAGCATTTTCTCCTTTTCCCACAATGTTTTCAGAAGGCTTCTTTCCCCAGGGTCGTTAAAACCAGGGATTGTTTGGTAAAGAGTTAATGAGATAGATCTGTTTCTGACAGGTTAGAAAACATTTTTATCCTTTTCCCGTAATGTTTTCAAAAACATTCTTTCCTCAGAGACATTTAAACTTGAGATCGTTTGGTAAAGGGTTAAATGAATTCACTTTTTTTTTCCCTTGATTCGCTTACCGCTCTATTTTCTAAATCTATCTTGTTACCGATGACAACAAATGGAAAGTTTTCGGGGTCCCTGGGGCTTGCTTGTATCAAAAATTCGTCTCTCCAGCTATCGAGAGATTTGAATGTATTGGGCATGGTTACATCATACACCAGCACACAGCAATCTGCTCCTCGGTAAAACGCAACACCTAAACTCTGAAACCTCTCTTGACCCGCCGTGTCCCATATCTGCAAAGTAAATGAATCAACACAGTGGTACAATTAACTCTTTCCTGAATACTCCCATGACTGAAAGACCCTGGTCCTTTGAAAACATTGTGGAAAAAGGAGAAAATGCTGGTGACCAGTATTTTCTCCTTTTCCCACAATATTATCTATCCTATCAAAGACAAATCTCACAGTATGAGCAAGAATCAATCTGTCATCTGCAGAACCTTTCAACTACGACCAGTCAGTTTTAAAATTTTGTTATATGGTGAAAACTAATGTTACCTAATACTGTTTCATGTTTGTTTTCAATGTCTTATCAAAGTTATTATAAACCATAAATGGGCCTTGACATATTTGTTTGCCCAAAACCACATAAAATCCAAGTAAAAATTGAAAACTGTAACTGATAAGAAAAAAACTTCCTTTCAGCCCTGTTTTCCATTTCAATATCTCATCAAGACCAAATAGCTGAGAATAGGTCAGATACCTGGATAATGAGAAAGTCTTACTTCTAAATGGATTATCCATAAACTGAAACCTATGTTGTGGGTACTCTGGGAGTTGTGATTTAGTAAAGAACCTACAAACCCTTTACCAAACAGTACCAAGTTTTAACAACCCTGTGAAAGAAGGCTTTTGAAAACATGCTGGGAAAAGGAGAAAATGCTGGCAACCAGCATTTTATCCTTTTCCCACCATATTTTCAAAAGCCTCCATCCCAAGAGATTGTAAAAACTATTACATGTAATTGTTTAGTATGAGGTTAAACTCTGTAATGTTTGATAAGGTTAAATTACAGCCTATTATGCATATTTTTTTTTCTGATCGTGAACATCGTTGACTGATCGAATGATATCAAAAAAGCTTTTAACTAATTACCATATAATTGAAGTATTAACAACCCTGAAAGAGAAGGCTTTTGAAAACATCATGAAAAAAGGAGAAAATGCTGGTAACCAGCATTTTCTCCTTTTTTCCATAATCTTTTCTACCTTATCAAAGACAGAAATCATTATTAAACACATTTAATTTGCCATCTGCGATTGCTTTGAGTTTGGTCCAGTCCAAAATTTTGTCGTTTGGAAATGAGTTAAACAATATTTCAGTTATATGGCAGCAGCCAGTGCACCTATCCATGCTTTCCTGGAATTTCTCTGACCAGTACTTCACACAATATTATTCCCAAGCCACTGGCTGCTTTCCAACAAGACCATTGTCAAAAAATAACAAACACCCTACCTGCATTGTAACTAAACGATCATCGACCATCACCTCCTTTGTTAGAAAGTCTGCTCCTATTGTAGCTTTGTACTGATTGCTGAATTTTTTGTTCACATACTGGTTCATCAGCGATGTTTTACCAACACTGAAATAAAAAAGACAATCACATTTTGTACCAAACAAAAAATGTTTACTTTTGTCCAAATTCAAAGCATTTGCAGCCAAAAAAGTATCTATAACTTAACTTATGAAAGTTGTCCATAAAAGGGCAAAAACATTTTTTGGAAAAAGAGAAAAGCTGGTTACCAGCATGTACTCCTTTTCCCGCAATGTTTTCTACCCTTCTAAAGACAAATTTCCATTAATTTGTGTAACATTTAATTTGTCCTCTGCAAATACGTCGAATTTGGACCAGTCCAAAATTTTGTTATTGTAAAAGGTTCAGCCTTAAATTAACTGTCTACCACACAATCCCGACTTTTAACGACCCTGAGAAAGAAGCCTTTTGAAAACATTATGGGAAAAGGAGAAAATGCTAGTAACCAGCATTTTCTCCTTTTTCCACAATGTTTTCTAACCTTTCAAAAATGAATTTCAATTTTTGAGCCACATTTATTTTGTTGTCTGTAAATGCTTTCAATTTGAACAAGTCTAAAATTTTGTTGTGTGGTAAAGAGTTAAAGATTGAATAATTTATCCTTTACCACACAATCCTGATTTTAAACGACCCTAGGGAAGCAGCCCTTAGAAAACACTGTGGGAATAGGAGAAAATGTTTGTAACCGTCACTTTCTCCTTTTTCCAACAACGCTTTCTACCCTTTCAAAAAAAAAATTCAATCATCTAGACCACAATACCATTTGATTTCTTGTCTGCATCTGCTTTAAATTTAGATAAGTCCAAAATTAATCATTCAGGAGAGAGTTAACTTTTCACCACACAATCCCAAGCTTTAATGACCCAGAGAAAGAAAGCTTTTGAAAACACTGCGGAGAAAATGCTGGTAACTAGCTCTTTCTCCTTTCCACACTGTTTTATACCCTTTTATACATAGCTTTTGTTAGTTGAGCTATGTTTAATTTGTCGTCTGCAAATGGTTTGAATTTGGACAACCACACAATCTAGAGATTTAACAACCTTGAGAAAAAAAAGAAAAAGCTTTTGAAAACATTGAGGGAAGAGGGGAAAATGCTGGTTACCAGCATTTTTTTCCTTTTCCCACAATGTTTCCTACCCTTTCAAAAACAAAAACTTGCATTTGAGTAACATTTCACCTGTCATCTGCATATGCTTTCAATTTGGACAAGTCTTGAATTTTGTCACTTGTGAAAGAGTAAACTCTTTACCAAACAACAAAAAACTTTTTACATGTCCAAATTGAAAGCATTTGCAGGCAACAATTTAACTACGGCTAAAATGATAGAATTTGTCTTTGATAGGATAGAAAATATTGTGGGAAAAGGAGAAAATGCTGGTTACCAGCATTTTCTCCTTTTCCCACAATGTTTTCAATGGCTTCCTCCCCAGGGTCGTTAAAACTCAGGGTTGTGTAAGTGTTAAAGATACTAATTGTCGTACAATACATAATCAAACTAACGTCCAACAGACACCAAACAATTATCATTGTGCATCTTATCCGCAATCAACAATCCTTGTTGAACTTTAACCCCTTCAAAATTGGGGGGTGGGGTAGGGGGGATTCAATATTTTCCTACTATACCGTAGGTCAACAACTAGAGTATTGATAAAAACCACTGATGCCCCTTTAGGATAATTTTAGTTTTTGCCAATATCCTGCCCCCATAATCATTCTTACCAACATCCAATCTGATAACGAAATAAAATGAGTCATCCTCTGTGAAAAGGGGGGCTTAATGCATCTGCAAAAAGTATCGACCCTGGTCAGCCTGTACAGTACACGCAGACTGACCTCGGTCAGAAGTTTTCGCTATTGGTCAATTTTCTGCATGCCCCAAGGGGCCATACTATCTCATGATTAAGTCTGTTGTGTTTAAAAAAAAAAGAAAAAAAAAAAGTGGGTATTATGGATCCATAATTTTTTGATTGGTATCATGGATCAAGGAGATGCACTAAGCCCCCTTTTGCGAGAGATGGCTCAAAAATACCTACCCCTAATCTTATTTACATAAATTTGGAATGCAATAAAATGAGAGCATGATAATACATGCTAAACTTTAGTAATACTAATTAGTATATTTTCTGTTAATTAACCCTTTACGACACAATCCTGAGTTTTATCAACCCCGATTGGCCGAAGAAGAAGGCTTTGGAAAACACGGTCGGGAAAAGGATAAAATGCTGGTAAAAAGCATTTTCTCCTTTTCCAACAATGTTTTCTACCCTTTGTAATAAGAATTTCAGGTTTTGAGTAACTTTTGAGTAATAGTCTGCGAAAGCTTTCAATTTGGACAAGTCTAAAACTTTGTTGTTGGGTAAAGATTAAAAACAATCTGAATTTAACGCCTGTTCGGGCCTGATCCTATCCCAGAGGTACCATAGGTATTGGACACTGTGTCCAAGATACAAGAATAGACAGGAGCACGTTCTCAGCTTACTTTGCTCAGCAAAAAGTAATTTAATATGTGCCTAGGAATTTAAAGTAACAACAGCTGCCAAAAGTAAACAAAGGGAGTGTTAAAATACATCTAAATTTAAATCATATTTTTTAAAAGTATGGAAATTATTGTGAGGATAACAATCTGTTATTGTATGGTCCCTCTGAATGTTAGTCGCTGGCAGTGAAATCAATTTCAAAACTAGGTTAAAAGTTGCCAGATCACTCTATCTTTGGTCTACTTTTTGCTTGATTTTGAAATTTATTTTTCTGCCAGTGAGTAAACCTTGGACTTATTACACAATAACAGGTTTTTCTTCACAATATTTTCCATACTTTTAAATGGTGTGATTTAAATTCAAATACATTTTAACATCTGCATTATCTTTTTGGCCACTATTTGGTGTCTTAAGTTTAAATAGACTCTCGCAGAAGTAGTCTTGAAAATGAAATACAGAGAAATTTATGTGTTTTGGCCAAAACTGAAATTATCCTTTTAACTTCCTCTGTGCCCCACACTGCCCTGAGGGTTAAACAATTTACACTGAAACACATCACTCAATTCACATAGTTTTTTTCCCTTTTACTTTCATTTTTTGAATCAGGATGTTGGGCAGTAGAGTATCACTTGAAGGAGGTAACCCTTTACCAAACAGTCCCGAGTTTTAACAACCTTGAGGAAGAAGGCCTTTTAAAACTTCTTCTACCCTTTGAAAAGCAATTGCTATAATTTTAGCCACATTAAATTTGTTGTCTGTCTGTAAATATTTTAAACCCTTTACCATAAAATCCCAAGTTTAAACAACCTTAAGGAAGAGGTCTTTTGCAAACATTTGGGGGAAAAGGAGAAAATGCTGGTAACCAGCATTTTCTCCTTTTCCCAAAATGTTTTGCTACCCTATTAAAGATGGATTCCATTATTTAAGCTACATTTAAATTGTCGCATGCAAATGCTTTTTCTCTTAACCAGACAACAAAATATTAGACTTGTCAAAAATTGAAAGCATTTGCAGACAACTCTCCTCAAATATGAGGACAGAGATTGGCCTGTACACGTGACTGTTGACAATGGTTTATTGGTGTCCTATTTAAATTACAACTCCCCTCAAACATGAAGACAGAGGCTGGCCTGTACATATGATGGTCCATATCATTTCATTGACACAAGATTTAAATTATGACTCTCCTCAAATATGAGAACAGAGTTGGACCTTACGTATAAACAGTCATATCAGTTTATTGACTTAAGATTTGAATTTCATTTCTCCTCAAATATGAGGACAGAGTTGGGCCTGAACATATGACTGTCCATATTAGTTCGTTAACCAAAGATTTAAATTTTATATCTCCTCAATTATGAGGACAGCACTGGGCCTAAACATATGACTGTCTGTATCAGTTTACTGATACCAGATTTAAATTACAAATCTCCTCAAATATGAGGACAGAGGTTGGCCTGCATAAATGACTGTCCATATCAGTTATTGATATCAGATATCGTTTTTTATTACTAACAATGTAACTGTTCATTATCTCCAGACTGTATCAGAGCCTGTTTTATGAGTAGAAGATATTTCATGATGTTTTATATTTAGCTCTCACAATGTCACCACCTGTAAATCCTCTTTACCCCTTACTATACAATGCCCATCTAGAAACAACCTTTTAAAAACATGGTGGGAAAAGGAGAAAATGCTGGTAACCAGCATTTTCTTCCTTTCCCACAATGTTTTCTATCTTTTGAAGTAAAAAAATTTCAGGTGTCAAATTTTTCATAATTTCTCATCTGCAAACACTTTCAATTTGGACCAATCTAAAATTTTGTCGTTTGGTAATGACCCTTTACAAAACAATTTTTTGTCTTTAACAACCTCTAAGAATGGATGCATTGTCTGAAAAAAACAATGCTGGTAAACAGCATTTTCTCCATTTTACACAATGCTTTCTATCCTTTCTTTGGCAAATATCATCATCTGATCCACAATTAATTTGTTGCCTGGAAATGTTTTCAATTTTAAAAATTGTATAATTTTGTCATCTCGTGATTGTACAGTTTTATTAACTCTTTACAAGTGTGGTTTTTAATGCTTGGATGTAGACGGTGTTTGAACGATGACATATTGTTGGAAAAGGAGCGACTGTTTCTTTTATTCTTTTGTAATGTTTTGCAGCTGATAAGGGATGCGTTGTCTGATGGAATCCTTTGCTAGAATTTTTGTCGTCCGCCGGTAAAAATTGTCATCGTTTCCGAGAAATCTGTAAAGGGTTAACTCTGTACCACACAATCCCTAGTTTAAACCACCCTGAAGAGCGACGGCTTTTGAAAATATTGTGGAAATAGGCGAAAATGCTGGTAACCAGTATTTTCTCCTTTCCCACAATGTTTTTTTACCCTATTAAAAACAGGAATCATCATTTGTGCTACATTTAATTTGTCATCTGCAAATGCTTTCAATTTGAATCATTCTAAAATTTTGCAGTTTGCTAGAGTTAATCTTTAGCTGTATAACACAGCATCTATACTGTAACTTACCCACTGTTACAGAGCCCCGGTAGCACAGTGAGCAGTGTACAGGACAGGAGAACAGTGGGTTGCTAGCTAAAATCCCCAGCTCGGTCATTTCTTTCTGAGGATTGATGATAGTTATTGCGTCAGGATTCATTCCTCTCTCACCACTGATCATTATTGTTTGTTTGTTTGTATTGGAGTTTAACGCCATTTTAACACCTTATGTCATATGGCGGTTGGTGATGTTTCCTGGGTTTCTCACACCAGTACTAACACAACTTTTCGCAAAGTTTGCCGTAATCAGATATCGGACCCACAACCATCAGGTCTCGAGTTAGATACACTAACCACTAAGCTACCCGGCCGGGCCCTGATCATTTTTTCATTGATGGTTATGCTGGAAAGCAGCCGGTGGCTTAAGAAGAATATTGAACTAGTATTAACTGAATCTCCAGGAAAGCATGGATAGGTGCACTGGCCACCGCAACTTAGCTAAAATAATGCTATACAATCAATCAATCAATCAACTTACCCACTGTCACCTAAAATTATTACTTTCAACAACACCTTCTTCCTTGAGGCCATGATAACTTTCACTGCGCAGATCTAATTTAACCTGGAAAATAAAATTTGAGTTTTTCCCCTTGTATCATGTAGCATTAGACATGAGTAACCCTTTACCAAACAAGCAGTATTTTAGATCTGTCCAAATTTAATGCATTTGCAGATAAGCTGACAACTTTAATTTCATTCAAATGATATGCAGGGTTATCCCTGGATTTTTCAAATGGGAGTCATCTGACCTCCTTCAAATGAATTCAAGAAGGCAAATGTGTAAATTTTAGGGGATATTCTGATTATTTGGGGGTTGAAATTCAAAGAAATATGGGGTCATGGAAAACCCTGGAAATTATTTGCCTTTGGAAGGGTAGAAAACATAATGGGACAACAAGAAAATGCTGGTACCAGCATTTTCTCGTTTTCCCACAATGTTTTCAAGACCTGTTTGTACAGGTGGTTAAAACTTCGGATTGCATGGTAAAAGTTAGACCACGCTGATTAAGGATTTTGAATACATTGTGGGAAAAGAAGAAAGTACTGGTAACCAGATTTTTTCCTCCTTTCTCAGTGTTTTCTACTCTTTCTTAACCCTTTACCACACAATCCCGACTTTAACGACCCTGAGGAAAAAGCTTTGAAAACATTGTGTGAAAAGGAGAAAATGCTGGTTACCAGCATTTTCTCCTTTTCCCACAATGTTTTCTGCCCTATAAAAGACAAAATCCATTATCTGAGTCACATTCAAATTTTCGTCTGCAAATGCTTTCAATTTGAATGAGTCTATAAATTTGTCGTTTGGTTAAGAGTTAAAAAAATTACATCAGTTGTGCAATAATCAAATTTTCATCTGCAAATGCTCTTAATTTCTATGAACCAAACAGCAACACTTACAGGGACAAGCCAGAGCTTATTCTGAATTAGGCCAGCTTAACCCTTTACCACACAATCCAGATTTTTAGCGACCCTAAGGAGAGAGGCTCTTGAAAATGTTGTGAGTAAAGGAGAAATGCTGGTAACCAGCCTCTTTTTTTCTTTTCCCACCATGTTTTCTAACCTATCAAGGACATATTTTATCATTTAGCCCACCTTTAATTTGTCGTCTGCAAATGCTTTCAATTTGGACCAGTATGAAATTTTGTTGTTTTGTAAAGAGTTATTGCTTCACTGTTCAAACATACTTTGACTGTGTCTGTATTTGAAAACTATTCAAAATAGTACACTTCTTTTGGAGAATAGAATGATGACAAAATGATCAATTGTCAAAAAATACAATCCTGTATATTAACAACCCTGACTGGAGGTAGCTCTTGAAAGCATTGTGAGAATAGAAGAAAATGCTGGTTCCCACTTCCCTCAATGTTTTTTATCCTTTCACAAACAAATTCCATGATTTGAGCCGCATTCAATTTTTCAACTGTGAATACTCTCAATAAAGACAGGTCTAATGTAGCTTTAATGATGATAGGGTAGAAAACATTGTAGGAAAAGGAGAAAATGCTGGTTACCATCACTTTCTCCTTTTCCTACTATGTTTTAAAAGCCTTCTTCAGAGACATTAAAACTCAGGATTATGTATTAATGAGTTAAGGGTTTATAAGGGAAACTAATTAGAGTATCTAAATCTGCAGTTTCCACCTTCCTTCCTTCCTTTACTCTCACTTCACCCCCAAGAAAGCTGCCTTGATGAAAGAATGCCAATTTTATAAAAATTGCAAGAGATAAAGGATTCTATTCAGGTGTGATAGATTAAAGAAATGCGTGACAATTATACAGTTTTAATTTTCAAAATATTTTTTCCATTACAAGTTTGTTTTATTTTAGATCATTACAGGATTATTGAAGTGTGATTTTTGAGTCAATTTATTTATCCTGAATAAAGCAGCACCTAGACCAGCCTGCATAGATGACCTAAAAAAAGTGTTTAATTCTCTACCACAATCCAGACTTAAATAGAACGCTTAGGAAAACAATGTGGGAAAAGGAGATAATGCTGGTGTAGTCATTTAAGCAATGTGTCATTAAATTTTGTTGTCTGCAAGTGCTTTGAATTTAATCCTGTCCGAAATTTTGTCGTCTGGTAAACATTTAAATCATGAAAAAATTTAATGCAAGTATACCTACCACGACCATAAAATCTATTCTACATCGGATTCAAAAATAAAAATACATGTATTTGGACAATTACTGGGCAGATATCATATTCAATTCACACAGGAAGATGACAGTGATAACAAATATCAAAGACACCTACCGGACTATTGTATTCTCTCTTTTAAGCTGATTGATAATGAAAATTATCAATTGTTTCACGTTTCAGAGTTATGTTTCTTGAATGGTGTCTGTTTTCTTTTTTTGTTTTTTCCTTTGATTTTTAACACATCTATAACACAAAATCCTACCTGGCAACTAAAGGGAGAGTTTAAATTGCTTGTAATGTATATGTAGGCGTTATCAATGACTGATAGTCAGCTGTAATCATACATGTGACTTCCCCGTCCAGTTAATGAGGCGTTATCTTTGTAAAAATTTAAGCTTATCGCAACATATTAAAATTTCACGTGTCATTCGATTCCACTTTGTCGTTCTACAAGTAATAACCAGTAACATTAATGTAGGTCGTTAAGAAATGGCTCCACCAATAAATTTCGGGAGCGATTTTAACGACTGTGCATTTAAGTAATTTTGCATGACATCAGCTGTGTGATTGTTTACTGAAACGAAACAGGGAAATGTCAACCACAAAGTTCACTCTCCTGTGACAGAGAGGAATCGGGTAAACATGGCAATAAATATCCTTGGAAATAGTTTAGCAATATTTGTTTCAGAAGATACTTTATTTCAATAATCTAAAACATACAAACGTCGTTTCCTGGTTTAAATTGAACACATCAATGGTCCACCCTCAACCTACAGAAATGGCGCAGTATCATGTGATACAGTGACGTCATGAGCTGTATACCCGTCAGACTTTACTAAGCTCGGAACCAGGCTGCTTTTGTTTGCAGATGAGGACACCTCACTTGGCTACTGCTTCCATACAAACAGCAGACCTCTCTGTTTTTATTTCATTTATTTAACTTATAGGCGGACTTTCGCCCGTATAAATTAATTTCTGCTAAAAATTCTATAAATCATCTTGCATAATCCGAGAAGGGTTTTATTAATCTAAACTTAATTAAAGAATGACACTGTAATTGCCTTATTCCTCGATCCTGACATCATCTTACAAACTCACCCGTCCGTCAGTCCGTCTGTCTGTCTGTCAGTCCATTTTTTTCAGTCTGCCCATCTATCTATCTATCTATCTATCTGTCTGTCTGTCTGTCTGTCTGTCTATCTATCTATCTATCTATCTATCTATCTTGACTAATATAATATTACAATGTTGAAAATTTGAAAAAGAAAAATGAACAAAATAGACGGCTAAAATTATATAATCCATTGAAATTCAGACTGATTCCAATCTTAAAGCCTTGGCTAAACAGAGAGAGAGAAAGACAGACAGACAGACTGAAAAAAGGACAGACAGACAGTTAGACAGACTATTTGAACTGGACAGTTTTTTTTTTTTTAACAGAGTAAGGCCTCCAACGATATTTAGAAAAGTTGTCTCGTTTTACTGGTCGACTTTCCTGTGGGGTGAGTGTCGCATAATGGGTACGAAGAACACTTGTGGCGAAACCATTTTACGAGAACTGTTCGGAAAATGGCATCAAAACCTGCAGAAAGTGGAGATGGTGATAGAGATTTTGACCCCTCAAGCCTGGGTACAAAAGAGTAGTACGCTAAAAAATATTTAGATCAAATTTATTTTTTAAGGGGTAGAACATAAATTTTCAGTTACACCTCGCCCTAAATTAGTTTACATACATTCGTTCTCAAGTAAGTTCGATCTTGCACTAGTAAAACTAAAAGTACAGGAAAGCACGACTGACATTTTAGGATTCACGAAGTGAAATAACTTGTGTTGCCTTATCATTGTTAAGGCAAGACCACATTTTTGTCCAATTTCACGTTTGAAGCTTGAGTCTTGCTGGAAAAAGTCAACAAGCAAAATCTAAATGCTTGGTTGCGATCCAGAAAACGGAGGAGGGGGGCATAATTACAAGTTCGGACCATGCAAACCCATATAAGTTTTTAACTCTTTACCAAACGACAAAATTTTAGACTAGTCCAAATTGAAAGCATTTACAGCTGCCAAATTAGATTGCACAGAGTTTTAAAGACCTTGCAGAACCCTTTGGAAAACATTGTTGGAAAAGGAGAAAATGCTGGTAACAAGCAATTTTTTGTATTCCCACAATGTTTTCTAGCCTTTTAAAGACAAGTTTCCCATCTTAAGTGTTGTCTCCAATTTTCGGTGTTTTGTAAAACACAAATGTAGATAAAGATTTTTATCACATTTTTTAAATGATGATTACAACAAGATACAGTTAGTCCCTCAATAATAAGTCCAACTTGATACTATTTCAGCTGGGATGCAGCCTATGAAAAAGAAAATGAGTCATTCAAAGATATGGGAGATGTTGGAGAGATCTGGTGAGTATTGTAGGTATTAACCCTTAACCACACATTCCAGAGATTTCTTGACCTTAGGGAGAAAGGCTTTTGAAAACATTGTAGGAGAAGGAGAAAATGCTGGTAACCAGCATTTCTCCTTTTCCTACAATGTTTTCAAAGCCTTCTCTCTCAGGATGGTTAAAACTCTGGATTGTGTGGTAAAGGCTTAACTCTTTGCCAAATAACAAATATTCTAGGCATCTCTAAATTGAAAGCATTTTGCAAACGTAGACAACAAATAAAAAAAAATTCTCAAAATAAAAAAAAATTCTCAAATGATTGCATATGTCAGTGAAGGGTTAGAAAACATTATGAGAAAAAAGAAAATGCCGTTTGCCAGCATTTTCTCCTCTTTCCTTTACGCCTTTAAAAGAAATATGCCTGCATGGGTAGCTAAGTGGTTAGTATATTGGACTTGCAACCTGGTGGTTGTGAGTTCGAAACATGGTTGAGGCAAATTTTCTTTCTGATGATTTTTCGCCTCTCACCTCATGCATTTGAGAAAGTAGTCAGTGACTTGGAAAGAAAGTTGTGTCAGCACTGGTATGAGAAAGCAAGGACACACATGCGTAGGTGCACTGACAGCCATGATATGACCTTAGCAGTTAAAACTGTGTTAAACCCCAACTCAATCAATTAATCAATCATTAAAAGAAATATTCTTCAAAGTTGCTTAAAAGCTGGGATTGTTCGGTAATTAATGAAGTGTGGACTACTTAGCAGAGGATTAAAATTTTTGCATTGATTGTTTTAAAAATTATCATTATTTTCAATTTTGTTTTTTAGCTCAAGTGAGCAGTATAGGGCCATGATAGTCCACTTGTTTATTTTTTTTGTGCTAGGGTGTAGGGGTTTTTGTTAACCCTTTACCATATGACAAAATATTAGACTTGTCTTAATTGAAAGCATTTTGCAAGTGAAAAATTTAATATTGTGCAAATGCTTAATTTTGTCTTTGAAAGAGTAGAAAGCATTGTGGGAAAAGGAGAAAATGATGATTACCAGCATTTTCTCCTTTTATCGCAATGTTTTCAAAGGCATTCTTTCTCAGGGTCGTTAAAACTCAGGACTGTGTGGTAAAGGGTTAAGAAAGGTCATTGATTGTCTTTCAGGTTTGGTGAAGATACGATGGAAAAACTGCTCGACTGGATTGATGACCGTGACGATATCACAGAGGACGATGCTGTCATCGATCTCGGCTGCGGAAATGGAATGATGTGCATAGAACTTGTGAGTTGACCATTGACCTGACAACAGAATTTTAGACTTGTCTATCTATAACCCTTTACCACATAATCCCGACTTGTAACTACCCTAAGAAAGAATACCTTTAAAAACTTTTTGGCAGAAGGAAAAAATGCTGGTAAGCCTTTACCACATAATCCCAACTTTTAACTACCCTGAGAAAGAATGCCTTTGAAAACATTGTGGGAAAAGGAGAAAATGCTGGTAACCAGCATTTTCTCCTTTTCCCACAATGTTTTCTACCCTATCATAGACAGAAATCTTCATTTGAGGTACATTTAATTTGTCGTCTGCAGATGCTTTCAATTTAGTTGAGTCCAAATTTTTTTCATTTGGTAAAGGATTCAACCAGTTGCAAGTGACGATGTTGATTATGGCTCAAATCATGTGAATTTTCTATAAAACAAAATCCATTTGCGTGGTTACAATCCAGAAAAATTTGGGGAGTAAATTTGCCAGATCAGAGTTTTTTTCACTGTAAGAGAATTGAGTTTGCAATATGTTGGCCTTCCTAGAAATGAAAAAAAAAATGTTTTGCAATATAAGGATCACTTTTGAAAAACTTTGTTGTCCGGATACACAATGGAAAAGTGTTTTGTTGTTATTGCTTGCATTTTATGCTTTTTCAGTGTGGTATTGGTGAATTCTGAACTGATTTTAGCTCTTAATGTGCCTTTCATTTCTTCAGTTGCCTTTTCTGCCAGTGTACATCAAGATCAGATTTCTCCAACTGTGCAGTCTAATCTTTGTTCCACACTGTCTGCTTTGCCGAGATATTCTGGACAAAACCATCCCTAAAGTTGCTTTTATTTATGTCTTACTCTTATTTCTGGTCTGAAAATATTTGTTGGGGTTTTTTTTGAGCTCTTAAGGTTAAGGATTAATTATATACCAGTAAATTTTCCAGCTCTGATTCATGCGTAGCATGCAGATTAAATTTCACACACTACAGAAAAAAAGTGTATGCATCAAATACGGTTCCAAAAAATGTATGACATACAGTAATTATCAATTTTTCTTATGCAGTTCAAATCACATACAAGGAGCAGGAAAGATACTACAACATAGTATTCTGTATTTATCCAGTGTGAGAAAAGAAAACCCAACTCAGATAAATATTTTTTTTATATTTCACTTTGCAGAGAAAGAGAGGATATAAAAGACTGACTGGTGTGGACTACTCAGATTTAGCTGTCATGTTGGCAAACTCAGTGGCAAAGTCAGAGGGTTTTGATGATATAGAATTTGTGGTAAGCTTGACAAAAATATATGTTACACATGTCTTATTAGCTTTGCTGTTTTTGAAGAAAAGTCTATTGTTATTATAACCCTATATTCGTCTGCTTTGTCATGCAAAAATTTTGACATTTATATTATCTCTGTCATCACTGAAGATATGTACTTCAAACTCGGACTAATTGTTAATTATCAAAAGGGGAACACATAAATTAAGGTCAGGTAACCATCAAAATATTTTTGACACAGTTATACCCCTTTTTTGACTGAGAATTTTTACTGAAAGTCAATCTGTTTCTAAAAGCAAGTGTAGCCAAACAATGGCTCCAGCATGCAGTGTTCTTGTTTCCAAACCATTATTTGTTCAATCATTAAATAGATTCATAGACTAGTGGTATGATAGGCTGGTACCTTCTATCTGGACCAACCCGACGGCTGGGCTTGAAATTCAAAATAACATTTGAACAAAGCAGAGTTTGTGAATACAGGCGCCAGGATCAAACAATTATCTATCTTCACTTGGTGGACACTTTTGTATGTGTTTACAGCTGATTATTTTTTTTAACCCTTTAGTACATAATTCTGGGTGAGTTTTAATATACCCATCTGAAGAAGGCTTTTGAAAACATTGTGGGAAAAGGAGAAAATGCTGGTTACCAATGGTTACAATGTTTTCCGCCCTATCACAGACAGAAGTTAATAAGTGAAGGTGAGATTATATATCAGCTTCATGTAAGTTACTATTTAATGATCAGGCTCTGGAATGGGTTTATATTAATTGTATATGAAAAGGGGGTTAAATGCATCTTCGTGGTACAGTTACCTTGCAAATCATCACATAATTATGGATCCATAAAATCTGTTTGTTTAACAACCAGGTGAATCCTGCAATAGAATGGTGCTTGGACATGCAGAAAATTTACCAAAAGCAAAAAGTTTCAACACAGGTCAGCCTGCTTGGACTCCACAGGCTGACCCGAGTTGATATATTTTGCAGATGCATTAAACCCCCTTTTCACAGAGCATGGCTGGGTTGTCATGGAAATTTTGTTTTTCTACAGTCTGGAGATTTAGTGTCTGATGAGAGGCCAAATCCATGCACATGTTTAGCAAGAAAATACAAACTTGTGTTCGATAAAGGGACTTATGATGCCATTAGTTTGATGCCTGGGGATTTTTCGACAGCGCAGAAAAAGTACATAAACACAGTGAGGAGTTTAATGACACCTGATAGCCTGTTTTCTTTGACATCTTGTAACTGGTCGAAAGATCAGCTTTTAGCAGTTTTTTGTGAAGGTAATTTGAAATTTATGGTGGAAAGATAGAAACTTATTCACTTGCTCAATACTGAAACTTCTTATCATGAAATGAGCCACATTTTTTGAAAGTGGGGTTATATGCATCTGCAAAAAGTATTGATCAAGGTAAGCCTGCGCAGTCCGAGCAGGCTAACCTGTGTCAAAACTTGTTGATGTGGGTCAATTTCTCTACATGTCCAAGGACCGTTGTACGTCATTGTTGAGTTGATTGTTAGACAAAATGGATTTTATGGATCCATGATTATGTGACGACTTGCTTGGTTTAATGCATCAGAGAGATGCATTAATCTCCCTTTTCATGGCTTTATTAGTTGTACGGTCAGGTGGCAGGGGACTTGGAAACTTGTTCACGGCTTTGGTTAATCATGTCGCCCCGAGCCAAAGGCCCTTGCCACCTGACCGTACAACGAATTTATTATACTGCAAAGTTTTACCATTCTAACGTGTGTTAAGTGAAATTTACCTGTTTTTTGGTTTCAAAAACTGAGTACGCTGAAGAAGTAGAATTTCCCTCTGAGTGCCCCAATTCAATGAAAACTGATGTCATTTGGAACTGACGTCACTGAAACCTTGGAAAAACGTGCAGTTTGGTGCATAATCTTGATGTTAATCTTGATCGACGGCGCCATTTTGGATGTTGTGTTGAAAGTGTAGTCATGTATACATACCCAATCAGATCACGAGAAATTTCTTTGCAGTATAATAAAAGTTCAAGTACATACTCATCATCTAGCAGAAATTGGTGCAAGCAATGTAGAAAACCCCATTTTAAAATATGGATAATATTCAGGAACTTACGTATGGCTCTAGACCAAACAATAAAATTTTAGATTTGTCCAAATTGAAAATAGTTCCAGACTGTAACTTAAATGTGACCAAAATGAAACTATAAACGTGATGTGTCTTAAAAAGGACAGAAAACATTGGGTGAAAAGGAGACAGTGGTGGATACCACAACATTTTCTTTCAAAAAAGCCCAGCAGAACAGCTAACTGCAGATGGGAATGTGTTGAGCATAGGGGTATCACTACAGTACAATCCTTTCTTGAGTTTTACTTCTTTTTCAGATTTACAAATAGACTACAGGGGCATGTCTAGGTTTACATGTATGCACATGCATACAGATTGTCTGAAAATTTGAAAATTTAAAGTGCAAAAAAAGATTTAAAAATTTTTCAAAAAAAAAAAATCACCACTTCATTTCATCTTTGGGATTTGTGTTTCATGAAAGAGTACCACTCAAAATGCACTTTTCAAAAAGTAAAAAATTTTAATAGGGACAAAAAAATGTGTTTTATTAGATACAAATGCCAAGCCCTGGTAGCTCAGTCAGTAATACAGGACTTGAGAACAGGGTGTCGCTGCTCCGATTCTCGGCTCAACCAATTTCTTTTTTAGTATTCATGATAGTCATTGCAACAGGATTCGTTCCTCTCTCACTGCTGACCATTGTTTCGACGATGGTTACTGTTGAAAAGCAGCCATCGGCTTGGAAAGAATATTTTGCAGAGTACTGGTCAAAGAAACTCAGGAAAACATGGATAGGTGCACTGGCCGCCATGATATAACTGCAATAATGTTGAAAAGGGCGTTAAACACCATACAATCAATCAGTCAACTAATACAAACCTGTTGTATTTCTCTTTTACTTACAGAATTTCAACACCACACAGAGATTCCTTTCAGAACATTTCAATTTGGAGGCCAGACTGGCAGTACAGTAACAAGCCTTATATTTAGGCTTAAGCCATGAAATAGGACATGATTTAGTGTTTAATATTTTACCAATTTATAAGATTTTAGACTTGTCCAAATTGAAAGCATTTGCAGTAGACACATTAAATGTGGCTGAAATGATGGTACCGGTAATTGTCAGCGACAGAGCAAATAGAGATCTCTTTCACAATGTTCCAATTCGGAGAACAGACTGGGATTACAGTCACAAGCTCATGAAATAAGTCATTATTTAGTGTTTAATTCTTCAACCAATTGATAGAGGTTTAGACGTGTCCAAATTGAAAGCATTTGCAGAAGACGTATTAAATTTGGCCGAAATGATGATAATTTTTGGTGAAAGTTGTAGAAAACCTTGTGGGGAAAGCAGAAAATGCTGGTTACCAGTATTTTCTCTTTTTCCCTTAATGCTTTCAGAAGACTTTCTCCTAAGGATTGTTAAAATTTGGCATTGTTCAGTAAAGGACTAGATAAATTGACAGTGTAGGTTCAAGATCAGACTCTATGTTCTGTGCAGTGTGATCATCTATATTGCTTCCAATAACAACTTTGGTTGTACCTATCCTACCATGGGATAATGTTGCCGTCAAGATCATCAAACCCGTTAAAAAATTCTGTTCAATAATGTAAAACATATGTTGTGGGTACTCATTAACTCTTTATCAAACAATCCCGCGTTTTCACGACTCTGAGAAAGAAGTCTTTTGAAAACATTGTGGGAAAAGGAGAAAATGCTGGTAACCAGCATTTTCTCCTTTTCCCACAGTGTTTTCTACCCTTCCAGAACAAATTTCAATTTTTGAGTCAGGTTAATTTTGTTGTCTGCAAATGCTTTCAGTTTGGACCAGTCTAAGATTTTGTCGTTTGGTAAAAGAGTTAAAATTGTTGTATTGGAACAATTGTAACCGGTAATCACAGCACAAGAGCCATGCTCTGTGAAAAAGGGGTTTAATGCATCTGCAAAAAGTATCTATTCAGGTCAGCCTGCGCAATCCCCACAAGTTGATCTGGGTTGAAATTTTTTGCTATTGGTCAATTTTCTGTAAGTCAAAGGACCATTCTACCTCATGATTCATTCTATTGTTAGAAGAAAAATGGATTTTTATGGATTCATAATTACATAATGGTTTGCTTGGTATAATGCCCCATAAAGATGCAATAATCCCCTTTTGCCAGAGTGCAGCTCATGTATTTTCTGAAAAACTTTTTATGGCTATCGCGATAACTGGTACTTCCTTTTTCCAACTGAGTTATTAATATGTACATGTTCACGAAAACACTGTTGTTTGGAAAAGGATTACTTCTTTACCAATCAGCAAAATTTTGTACTCGACCCAGTTGAAAGCATGAGCAGACAGTAGTCCCAATAATGAGATGCTACAGTGATTTTTTCATATTTGGACATTTATTGTGCACCGTACCGTCTCAAGTCTATTGTAAATTTTCCGGTAGCAAAGATAGAGTGCTATGCTGACTTCGTTTAATCTGTATTGCAGCGAAATGCAATTAACTTTTAATAACAAACATGACCAAAGACAAATTATTAAACCTTTCATTACCTTAAGAGCATGTAGAAGTTGTTTATAACATGTAAATCTCGGGGGGAAAAAACTGACCAAATCTATCGTGAGTGGCAGCCATTTTGTGTGTTTTCGGGAACGTAAATTACTTGAGTAACAGATGAAATGAACTTTTTTTTTCTTATGTTCAGCGTTTAAATTGAAAATATTTGTATTTCAAAAGAAGGATTATTGAACATGCAAGCAACAGGTATGTTTTAATCTTAGTTTTGTGTTCTATTTGTGAAATTATACGAGTTCAAACTTGCTCACAAAATCTGTGCGGAGATTTCAACTGTTATTATCTTGATCCTGTCTGTACCCAGAGGCGACCAGTCGAAAGGTAACATCGCCTTTGCGGACAGTTATCTGTACTAGAGGAGATAGCAAAATAAACGTAGCTCAAATGATGAATTCTATCTTTGACAGGGTAGAAAACATTGTGGGAAAAGGAGAAAATGCTGGTTACCAGCATTTTCACCTTTTCCCACAATATTTTCAAAAGCCTTCTTCCTCAAAGTCATTAAAACTCAGGATTGTGTGTGAAAGGGTTTAGTGAATTATACTTAGCTGTCATACACGAGGAATGTTGTCTACAAATGTTCGCATCTTTTAACATGCTAAGATTCTTCTTCCCTTGATATAAAGTCCATGATCTCAAAAAGCTTGTGTTCTCAAAAGACCATTACATTTTTAAGATTGGCTATTGTAATAAAAGTTAATTTTTAGCTCTACTGGCCAAAGACCAGAAAGCTTATGTCATGGCCCTGAATCCTTTGTCCCTTTATTAACTATTTTTAACGTCTCTGAAACTACATACTGGGCACTGCCACTTTATTCAGGACGCTACTGTGGTCAGTATTCAAAAGGTTTTATAGGTTTGAAGCAAATCAAATCTATTTTTATCGATCAATGACCTCATTGTTAGCTCCACTGGCCAAAGGCCAGCGGGCTTATGTCATGGCCCAGTGTCCGTCTGTCCATGCGTGCGTGCGTTCGTCCGTCCGTCCGTGCGTTAACTTTTTTTTTAAACTTCTTCTTCTCTGAAACTACCCATCCAAATTTGATGAAACTTCACAGAAATGATCCTGCCATGGTCCTCTTTATAATTTCTTGAAAGAATTTGATTCCTTCAAAAACTCTGGTTGCCATGGCAACAAAACTGATAAAGATTGAACATCTTTGAAAATCTTCTTGTCTGAAACCATTAGGCTCAGGGCTACCAAATTTGGCATGTAGCTTTATCTAATGGACCTCTATCAAATTCCTTCATATTATAGCCCTGGGGATAAAATTGGCTCTGCCCCGGAGATCACAAGTTTAACATGGGCTTACATAGTGACTGAAATTTAAAATAGTAATCAAATGAAATAACTCCTGTTATACAAGATAAAGTTTGTTACTACTTACCTTCCTTGATTATCAAACTGCACTTATACATTATTGGAGTTTGGTATTCAAGTTTTTTGGAGAGGAAATGTTCTGTTTTAAGGGAGAGTGATTTATTTTGATGCTAATGGTTATACTCACATGAATGGAATGTTTAATTTAAAGTAAGGTTTCTATCACTCAAATTTTTTCAGAACTTTACCTTTCATGCTAATGAATAAACCTGCTTGTATTCACTGACATTATCTTTGTATTTAAAAAGGTATGACTGTTTTTGTTTGGGGGCAGGGTGGAGGTTGTTTTCAAAGTAAGTTTATTACCATACAGACTTTTTATGCTGTATGTCTCTGTCAATGCCAATTAAGCGCATGATACGTTAGTTTTACTCTTTAAGAAATGACAATTTTTTTTTTTACTGTACCAATTCTAAAGCCATTGCAAAAAGACAAATTGAATGTAGCTTAAATGACTATTTCTGTCTTTGATAGGTTAGGAAACCTTGTGGGAAAAGGAGAAATTACTGGCTGACAACATGTCCTTTTCTCACGATGTTTTTGAAAGCTTTCTCTTTCAGGGTCATTAACACTTAGATTTGCATGGTAAAGGGTTAAAAAGCCAGTGGAGCGATACAGGGCCACCATGGCCCTCTTGTTTTTGTAAATATTACTGTTTTGCCCCTATCAGACTCAATGTCTTCAATATCATACTGTAGCCGGCCACTTTTTTTAAATGCAGTAGGCTGCCTTGGAAACAATATGGCAAAAGAATTTGCTAGTTTAAAGCAGTGTCTCATTTTCAGTCTCTGTTTCTCACATGTATATTGGCACTTACTTTAAAGCCACCACTTGGCAGTATTCAATACACATCATTCTCTCTCTCTGAAATGTCTTGGTACACTGTCGGAATAGGAACCTAGTTGCCCCAGGTATGAGCCCTACAGTTTTGTTTGTGGGAGTCTCCTTGGGCACTTCTGTGCCCTAGCCTTGTACTGATGAAACTCGGGACATACATGAATAAGCTGTTGTTGTAATGTGACTGAAATAATGTTGAAAGCAGCGTAAAACACCATTCAATCAATCAATTAACAATATCAACCCTTTGCCACAAAATCTGGAGTTTTAACAACCTGGAGGGAAAAAAGGCCTTTGAAAACATTGTAGGAAAAGGAGAAAATGCAGGTAACCAGCATTTTCTCCTTTCCTCACAATGTTTTCTAACCTTCCGAGGGCAAATTTAAGTTTCTGAGTCACATTTACCTTGTCGTCAGCAAACGCTTTCATTCTGGGTCAGTCTAAAATTTCTTCATTTGGTAAAGAGTTTAAGTGGCAATAGCTGCCAAAAGTAAACAAAGCTGATGTTAAATGCATTTAAACTTACACCATATCATTTGAAAGTATGGAAATTATTGTAAAGATTACAATCTGTCGACAGTCGGTCAAGGTGTTAGAGGCTGGCACAGAAATTTATTTCAAAACTAGGTTAAAAAGTTGTCCGATCACTCTTTTTTTTTTTTTTAACTTTTTGCCCGATTTTGAAATTCATTTTTCTGCCAGCAACTCACACATGGACCGACCACAAAATGACAGATTGACATCTCCACAATATTTTCCATACTTTTAAATGTTATGATTTAAATTCAAAAGCATTTTAACATCTGCAATGTTGTTTTGGCCACTATTTGGCCTTAAAAGTCAGTGATGGCCTAGGCTTCTGGGACTTGGTAAGGACCTTGGGTAATATAGAAGTAAATCAGTGAGACAAAAACAACATTTAATTGAAAAATAACAGCTGTTCCATACTATTACACGACCTTCTGGGCATTCCATCGACACCTGCTCGAATCTCACTCTCATTAACTTATAACTTACTTCAATATCTATAATTGATTATTGATTGATGTAATTATTTATATCGTAGCACTTAATTTCTTCACTTAATTTTTTTTTCTAAGGTAATTACTTTATTTAAGCATATTTCAACCCTCAATTATGCTGACCTTGTTTAAATGTGTTCTATTTTAGTAAATTCAATACCTAAGTGAACATGCTGTTCATGCATATTGATATGCATATGCTTTTCATTCCTCCCTAGCCCCTCCCCCCCCTTTTTTTTTCTATGAAATCTTAAATCAGACATAATATGAGGGTTAAATTGTGTACAATCTCTCTTTTTCTAAGATTTATATTTATAACTTTTTACTTAGTCTGTAAGAGGTGATATTATCTTTTAACTTATCCTTAAATAGAGTTTTGTCACTACTGTAACAAAAAATCTTTCCAATAATTTTTGTACTCATGAAGCAATTTTTAAATACATTAAACATTTCTCTCAGTATAGATTTAAAATGCCTTAACCTTAACACACATTTTGTTTAAGAGCATGAAACGCTGAAAGATAAATCTAACTAAACAAAGCAATAAAAGGGAAGAATAAAGAGAAAGGTTACATATTTATATGATTATTTATACAGACTGTCAGACTCACCTAGGAATTCCCCCATCAACAACTGGAAATTCGTAACCAAGAAAAAATCCCCATCTAGAACTGGAAATTCCCAACCAAGAAAACTTCCACATCAAGAACTGGAAATTCTCAATCAAGAATAATTCCCCATCAAGAACTGGAAATTCCCAACCAAGAAAAAATCCCAATGAAGAACTGGAAATTCCAAATCAAGAAAAATTCCCAAAGACCTGGAAATCCCCAACCAAGAAAATTCCCCATCAAGAATTGGAAATTCCCGATCAAGAACTGGAAATTTTTAATCAAGAAAAATTCCCAAATCAAGACCTGGAAATTCCCAACCAAGAAAAAGTCCCCATCAAGAACTGGGAATTCTCCATCAAGAACTTGATATTCTAAATCAAGAACTGGAAATTCCCAATCAAGACCTAAATAACTCGGTCCTCTTATCAGTTGATTGTTTCGTGTCCTATGTCTCTCGGTTTTCCCCTCTTTTCTTCTATTTCTTTTTTAAGTCATTGCCTCCCCAAACAAATTTGCAAAATGCAACTTTGAAACTATCGGCATGAAATCTGGATAATTAACACTAATTGAGGTTCGATACCTCTGCACATGTGAAACAATGTGGCATTAAGTGAAACCTTCGTGGATAGAAGTTATTCCCACTAGCATTTTGGATGTTCAAATTTAAATCCATTTCATCCCATCTATTTTCTCATCTCAAAAGACACGGACATGTAGTACAGGTCAAACCATCGTACTATCACCTTGAAAAATAAGTTGCATGCATGAATACCCTTTCCTATTCTTGCCTTAACTCTTAACAAACAACAAAACCTTAGAACCGACCATATTCACTGAAAGCATTTGCTAACAAAAAATGAAATGTAGTGTACAGGTTTTCTCCTTTTTTTTTTTTTTCAGAAAACATTGTGAAGAAAAGGAGAAAATGCTGGTTACCAGCATTTTCTCCTTTAAGCACAATGTTTTCAAAAGCTTATTTCCTAAGGGCTGTTTAAAATTAGGCCTTGTTTGGGAAAGGTTTAAATCTATCTGTTTGTCATCAATAAAATGATTGCCTTTATTCACAAAAGACACATTCTAGTAACTTATACATGGTGATTTCAAACAGAATCCAACAGTCTGAATTCCTAAGGCTTGTGATTACACCACTCCAAAAAACTTTACAATAATAAACAAATCAAGTATTTTAAAGCAAAAGTGGGCCTCCAACTGGCCAAAGAGGTTTCTGTTGTCAAATGCTCAGCAACAAAAATAAACATACTGGAAAGATAAAAAAGAATATTTTGTGGCTAGTCATGTGTCTCAACTTCAACCAAATGGAAAATATCTAGATGTTTTTCGTAGAAAATGAGTATTTCCCAATCAAAATATAAAATAATATCCAGTGTCAACCAGATTCCTTTACAAGAAGATGGACTGTTTCTAGTATTAACCATACACACCCTGCCTTCCCTGAAACCACAATCTTTTCAATTTTAACCCTTAGAGCACCAAATAAATCAAAGAACAGATATTTTTATCCTGGAATAAGACCCAAATGACAGCAATTTCATGATTGCTTTTGTCTGCAATGTATCAGCAAAGCCGACTACAGATCAAGCTGCACATTTCGTGCAGCCTGATCTTAACCTACACTGGCCGCAAGGGCAACTATAGTAGTGAAAGGAGGTTTAAGGGTTGAAAGTGGGAGACAGACATGTAAGGTATGTTCTTTGGTAAATTTTGTAATCCTGTGAGGCAAAATTAAACCCCAGAGTGCTAAGTACTCCAAATAAAATACACACAGTCCAACAGTAGTAATAAAATGAGTGCCACATTTGGGTGCCAGTGCTCCACTTGCAGTTGCTGGATTTTCCGTGAAAATTTTGAGTCGAAAAAGGGGCATAACTGTGTCAAAATATTTTGACACTGGTATGCCCTTGTTGTTCCCCTTTTGATAGTAAACAACTTGTTCCAGGTCGAAGTACATCATCAGGAATAACAGAGATTATAAAATGTTAAAGTTCTAGCATGACGACGCAGACGCCAGAGCTACAACAATAACTTGATGTTCTCTTGGAAAAAAGCCATGCTAAAAAAAAGGTCTAGCTAATGCAAATTCAAGAATGGCGAAGTCTGAATAAATCTATAATTCAGAGAGAGTGTGAGAGGGAGGCAAGATCTAAGATCAGATTACAAGTTCTGTACAGTCTGATCTGGTTCTACTCTATATAACAGGAAATAAAGTTGTATTTGGTACTGTAAGAGTGTAAATATTCATAGGTGTCTCTGTTTTATCTGAAAACCACAAACAGTCAATTTCATTGCTAAGCATTTGACTAAACGAAACTATAGAAGATAGAAGAAGACTTGCACATATTCACAAAGGAAAAGTTATTGTGTATACCCAATGTCTAAAGATTCAACCCTATCATGTCCAGTTTTAGGACAAAACATTTAATGGGAGGAAAAAAATAATAAAGTACTGTGATCATTTTTAAGAGCCATACAGCAATTTCCTTGCATGAAATATTTACTTTAAATTGACTTCTTTCCCAAAAAGCATTTTTTAACCCTTTACCACACAATCCAGAGTTTTCATATCCCTGAGGAAGGAGGCCTTTGAAAACATTGAGGGAAAAGGAGAAAATGCTGGAAAATGCTGTTGTCTGCAAATGTTTTCAATTTGAACAAGTCTTAAATTTTGTCAATTGGTAAAGAGTTAAATTTATTTTTGGGAACCTACAACTCTTAATCAAATGGGCTAAAAATAAATCAGACAAAGGGTAACAATGATGTAGTGTTGCATTTACAAATGGTTTCAGCCCAACTTGGTTTTTAGAACTTAGTAATCTTTTACCAAATACTAGTAATCCTAAGTTTTAATGACCTGAGAAAGACTAGTTTTGACAGCATTGTGGGAAAAGAGAGAAATGCAGGCTGATCAGCATTTTCTCCTTTTCCAATGATGTTTTCTATCCTTTTAAAGACATATTTCATCATTTGAGTTGCTTGCATTTTGGACCAGTCTAAATTTTTGTAGTCTGGTAAAGAATGAAATGAAAAAAGAAATCTTTATTTCAACGATCAATTAAAGGATTTGTATCTCAGATTTTAGAGTAACGAAAAAATCCACTTTTTTTTTGTTTTTTTGATGGTATAAAGCTTAAAGGCACGATAGTGGCCAACACTAACCAATGCAGATTGAAAAAAAAAAAGAGAATTTAAATTCAAATCATACTATTTAAAAGAATGGAAATTATTGTGAAGATGACAATCTGTTTTTGTATGGGTCAGTTCAAGCATTAGTTGCTGATGGAAAAATGAAAATATACAACCTGGCAACTTTTAACCTAGTTTTAAAATTCATTTTTCTTTTGTATTGGAGTTTAACATCATTTTAACAGCTTAGGTCATACCATGGCGGTCAGTGACGCACCCATGTGTTTCCTGGCTTTCTCACACCAGTACTGACAAAACTTTTTTTCCAAAGCCACTGACTACTTTTCTCACATGCATAAGAGGTGAGTGGCGAAAAAAAATTGCCGGAAAGAAAGTTTGCCGCAACTGGGTATTGAACCCACAACCTCCAGGTCATGAGTCAGATATGCTAGGCACCAAGCTACCCGGTCGGGCAATTCATTTTTCTGCCAGGGACTTACTCACAGACCAACAGTACAATGCTGGATTGTCATCTTCAAAATAATTTTTATACTTTTGAATGGTGTGATTTAAATTTAAATGCATTTTAACAACTGCACTGAGTTCTTTTGGCAGCTACAAGGCCTATTAAGTTGGTTAAAGTGATCTGCTGCGGAGACGTTGTCAATTAAATGGTAAAAAGTTTTACTTATCAGGTTATATAACTCAAGAAAGGCTTTTACTAGAATAAAAAAAATAGCCTGCAAGTAATGTACAGGCTTTAACCCTTTACCACACAACCCCATGTTTTCATGACCCTGACAAAAAAGGATTCTGAAATCATTGTGGGAAAAGGAGAAAATGCTGGTAACCAGCATTTTCTCCTTTTCCCACAAAGTTTTCTTCCGATCCATAGGCAGATCCCATCATTTCAGTCATAAACCTTTACCACACAATTCCGATATTTAACGACCCTTACGGAAAAGGCCTTTGAAAACCTCGAGTGAAAAGACAAAATGCTGGTAATCAGCATTTTACCCTTTAACCTAAATGTTTTCTACCCTTCCAGAAACAAATTTCAATGTTTTAATCACTTTTACTCTTTGTTTTCTGCAAATGCTTTTTAAATTTGGACAAGTCTACATTTTGTGTTGTGTAGTAAATAGTTCTATTGTCTACAAATACCTTCAATTTGGAAAGGCCCAAAATTTTGTCATGTGGTAAAGAGTTTATCATATTTTAAAGACAAACTATAACTCCTGGCAGAGTATACAGATGATAAAATGGTTCAAATGTTGAAAAGGTATTTATGATAACAATAATGAAAGCTTGATGTGGACATTCCCACATCTTATAACTTCTCCAGTTTATTCACTGAAAGTTTTTTCCACTCCAGTGCTAGAAAAAAACAGGGTACATATTCACCAACCATTCTTTAGAACATTCCAAGTCTTATTCTCCAGAATTCTCTAAATTTGAAAGTAACATACCATCTGATTGGCTACACTGAATGGTGTAGCCAATCAGGAGTTGTGTTACTTTCAAATTTAGAAAATCTTGGAGAATAAGACTAAGAATTTTCTTATGAATGGTTGGTAAATATGGACTCAAATCTATAAGGGCCGTAATTAACCTGTTTAAATGCGCTATAAAAGAAACTTTGGGAAAAAAATCCAAGTTTCACAGACAAATCTATCTTTTCTATTCAACATATTCATTCCACTGAAGACAACAACTTTAAGCTGTTTTCTTCCGAACTCAGAATACAAAAAAAAAAAAGAAAGGCAGGAGTAAAAATAACCTTAAAAATTGCTATTATAACCCCAGCTTCTTCCAAATATCTCACAATATAACACTGTAGACATGAGATAATACAGGACTTAATGTGCAGTCTGATCTTGATCCACACTGTTTTTATATTGACCTAAACATCCTTGTAACATTGATAGGGTACAGTCATACCCAAGTCAAAGCTAAGTTTGACTTCAAGACAAAAAAAAAAAATGCAAATTTTAAAAATTGTATTTGAACATTGCTCTGTAAAAAGAGGGATTAATGCATCTGCCAAAAAGTATCGACTCAGGTCAGCCTGGGCTAACGTTGTCTAAACTTTTAGTTTTGGTAGATTTTCTGAATGTAAAAGGACCATTCTACCTCAGGATTCAGTTGGTAGTTAGACAGACTGCAAATTTTATTATACTGCAAAGAAATTTCTCGTGATCTGATTGGATAATATACCCCGAACATATATATCATGTACACTGTCAATACCAACGTAAAAGCAGTTTCCCTTTCGGGAGCCCCGTATACATGACTACACTTTCAACACAACATCCAAAATGGCGGCTTCAATCAAGATTAACATCAAGATTATGCACCAAACTGCACGTTTTAGCACGTTTTACCAAGGTTTCAGTGACGTCAGTTCCCAGTGACGTCAGTTTTCATTGAATTGGGGCACTCAGAAGGGAAATCCTACTTCGTCAGCGTACTCAGTTTTAGAAACCAAAAAACAGGTAAAATTCGCTTAACACACGTTGGAATGGTAAAACTTTGCAGTATAATAAACTTGTTGTACGGTCAGGTGGCAGGGGATTTGGAAACTTGTTCACGGCTGTGGTGAATCATGTCGCCACCTTGCCTTCGGCTCAGGGCGACATGATTCACCACAGCCGTGAACAAGTTTCCAAGTCCCCTGCCACCTGACTGTACAAGTAATAATGTATCCATAATTATGTAATGACTTGCTTTGTTTGACGTATCATTTAGATGCACTGCGCCCCCTTTTCCCGGAGCATAGCTCATTTAGAAAAATTATGTACTAGAACTTGATACAAGAAACCTCATAATTATTGGATAAGCAATTTATAAATATAGAACATCATTTAAATAGTATTTTACAAATTGATTTGGATTTACAATTAAATGGGCTACATTGTTTCAGTTTCTATTTTCCTTTACATACCATGTCCTTGTCACTGAAAAGATTATTTTACAACATGTGCCTAAAGTGTGTCTGAAACAACTTCCAAATGATACGTTTTACTCACAAAAAGGATCCCTTAACATAATGGTTAAATGTGAGAACAGGGTTATTTGTTTGTTGTATTTAAACTGAACTAGTATTCCAATATACATATACTTGCTCCACCTAGTTTTACATTACCTGTAATTTTTTCTAAAACCCTTTACTTTTCCTACACATTTTGATTCATTAGAACATTTTTCCTTTAAAATCCTAAAATGAAGTCGCTTTACTAAAGCATATGAATTTCGTATCACAAAATTATCCTAAATTCAAGTATTTTCACAAAATACATGTACCACTTGTGGACTAAGAAATACATGTAAATAGATCTATGCAATAAGTTTTTGACATTTACAGCAGATTTTCAACTTATGACCATTTTAAAACAGAGAAAGAAAAATTCCCTAACATAAAATTTTCATTGCTAGAATTACGCTCTTTTCTATGAACCTTAAAGCAAAAAAAAATTTTGTCATTGTGCCATAATTAAAGAGACACAATGGAAGAACAATGCTCTTTCTCAATGATAATTAACATATGAAAAACATTGTCATATAGGAAGTAACTGCTTGTAACAAGCAACCGACTCCACCAATGTTTCCAAAAGCTGTCTACACCCCCTTCCGACGTAATAGGTTTTAGTTGTATGGTTTATTTGTTAACCGTTTCCAAAATAGTCCTGGTTTTCAACAACCCTACGGAAGGCTTTTGACAACATAGTGGGAAAAGGAGAAAATGCTGGAAACCATCATTTTCTCCTTTTCCAACAATGTTGTCTATCCTTTCAAGGACAATCTGATTTATTTGTGAGACATCTAATTTTTTGCCTTCAAATACCGATAATTTAAATCAGTCCAAAATTTTGTTGTTTGTTGAGGAATAACAAGCTTACAATTATTGATTTAGAAAATAGTTTACATTTTATATATGCTCTCAAACAAAAAAACTATTTAAAAAAAAAAAAAGTGCAAAGAAAAAAGTAAGGTGAAAGCTTTAACTATTTTGACAGCAACATCTGCTCATAAGAACTTACGTAATTATTATAAAAGGGAAACGGCAACCGCTAGAAATTCGAGACTAACTTTATCATAGTTGTCCGATCCCACTTTCTCCATATAAACTAAAGTTCTGTGTTCGTATTCACCAACCATTCCTAAGAATATTCTTAGTTTTATTCTCCAGAATTTCATAAATTTGAACGTAACTTCTGATTGACTAAACCATTTGGTAAATGGTTAGCCAATTAGAAGTTTGGTTACTTTCAAATTTAGAAGATCTTTCAAAAAAGACAACAAATGTTCTAAAGAATAGTTGGCGAATAGTGACCCTAATGTCTCTGAAAAAAAAAAATTTTCTCCCTCAATTTAAGAAAAAATGTCCGATTTATAAAAATTTTAATACGCTAGTTTCCCATTTATCCGTAAATTATTGATAAACTACCAACAATTTCTTATCTGTACCCATTAAAATTATATATGAGCCGCGCTCTGTGAAAAGGGGGCTTAATGCATCTGCGAAAAGTTTCGACCCAGGTCAGCCTGCGCAGTCCGCGCAGGCTGACCTGGGCCGAAACTTTTCGCTATTGGTCGATTTTCTGCATGTCAAAGGATCAGTCTACCTCATGATTGAGTCGGTTGTTAAAAAAAGTGGCTATTATGGATCCATAAGTATGTGATGGCTT
Source organism: Hippopus hippopus (assembly GCA_946811185.2). Taxonomy (NCBI): domain Eukaryota; kingdom Metazoa; phylum Mollusca; class Bivalvia; order Cardiida; family Cardiidae; genus Hippopus; species Hippopus hippopus. The sequence goes on from OX328102.1 coordinate 61,446,799, forward strand.
TCTTGGTATGATGGATTACGGAGATGCATTAAGCCCCCTTTTGCCAGAGCACGGCTCATATTTATTTTCAGTAAATTGACCCTACTTTCAACAAAGTGACCAACCACTATCATAAAAATATTCATCAAAATGACCAAAAGCCTAAATTTACACAATGGCTACTTAGCATACAAAGGAACAAGAGTGTTGTGGAGTCAAAAACAATGACATTGTACATTAACGTTCTTTACTGATTGGTCAAATTGTGTAATTTGACAGTGACTGACTGGAACATTACTCACTTATTCTCCATTTCCAATGATTCTACTTGCTAAGATTTCATTTAAAAAGGATGATTTAAATAATTATCTCATCTACGGATGAGGCTAATCAAGTTTTTCTTTCTTTAAAAGAAAACTTGGAACAAAACAAAAATCACAATGATTCCAAGACATATACATATTATATATTCACACGTTCAATCCTGTACCAAACAATCCTGTGTTTTAATGACCCTATGGAAGAAAGCTTTTGACAACAAGTGAAAAGGAGATAATGCTTGTGATAAGGAATTTGCTCCTTTTCTCACTATGTTTTCTACCCCATCAGTGAAGTTCAGTTCATTTACACGGACTGCAAAATGCTCAACTAATGTCCGTTCCAATTTGGAAGAGTAAAATATTTTGTCATTTGTGAAAGACTTACAGGATTCCAAGATCTGAAACCTTCACTCTTTGCCAAACGAAAAAATTTTGGACTAGTCCAAATTCAAAGCATTTGCTGACGATAATTTGAAAGTTGCTCCAATGCTGGAATTTGTTCTTAATCATTGGTTACCAGCATTTTCTTCTTTTCACACTTTGTTTTCAGAAGCTTTCTTTGTTAGGGTTGTAAAAACTCAAGGATTGTGTTGTAAAGCTTTAAAATGAACCTTGCTTTTCACTGAGCAATTTCTAAAGCTAGAAATTACTACAATTCCAGCGACATAGCAATTGTAACTGACGAGTTATAACACATTACCAATGCATCAATTATTAAGTTGAGCTAAAATTAAGTTTTTATACCCAACTATCAATGGTTGCAATTATGATTTACTCCAAAGATTCAGGCTGAATTTTTTGTTCATAACAATACCTTAACTGTCATCCATTAAAAATTTCAGGGACTGGAAATATATATTTGATCACTATTAGTATCTAATCAGTACTTCGAAGCCCGGTTCACCAACCATACTAAACCAGATTTGAAACTCCAAGACTGGCAACTGTATAACTGAGACAGAGTATCATGGAAAAGCAGACCGTTTTATCTCAGCACAAAAAAATGTAAGTCATAGAACACTGGATTAGATCAATATTCAGAAATGTTTGGTGAATGTAACACCAAGCTTACAATTACAAAAAAAGTCCCCTTAACTCGCTGGATCTTCTTTAAAAAAGATCTCCATAATGTCCTATCCATCACCTCAAGAAGCCCAATCCTATCTCCTGGGAAGAAAATTGTCTACTGAATCCCCGGAACAAAGCCCATCCATAATCCTTGCTATAAACTGTCAAACGTGTGTAAAGTCACAGTTCATCAATTAACAACAAATGCCTCTTACAAAAAAAAAAAAACAAACAAACTTGAATGTATAAAAATAATACATTTGTAAAAAACATGATCAAAAATAAATCGACTTCAGCTGTATGTTAATTTCTTTCTTAGTCCATCTTTAAACCAGGGACATCCATAAAGAACATGTGCCAGTATATTAAGTCTACTAAATAAATCAAATGAAACTTTCAAGCAGATAGTAAAACTCCCAAATTTTGCTATTTCAGTTATTTTCTGAGGAAAATAACTCCTTATTGGACAGTGTAGATTGAAAATCTCTTTGTGTGCAGTCTGATCTTGATCTACAATGTCCAGCATTTACTCCTTTTCCCACTATATTTTCAAACGCTTTCTTTCTACAGGTTGTTTAAACCCAAACTGTGTGGAAAACGATTAAGAAAGAAATATGTAGATGAATAGTACAGGCATAAACCTTAATGCACTATATGGACTAGGCACCGGAAAACAGATAGTGAAGAATGGTACTAAACATCCAACTTTTATAGCACTTTAAAATCTATCTGCCATACAGTGCAACCCTGGTAAAGACACTAGAAAATTAACACACAGCTGTTTACTACCCAATCTGAACACATTACCACTAAAATTCAAAATTGTACCCATAATAATTAAGTGACCAACACCTTATTCATCAAATAATTTATCAACAGAACCTGTATTTGTTAACTGCAATAAATGCAGTCTCACCTCTTTTTTCAAACACTTGGAAAGCTTCTCAAGGTTTGCATTCACCAACCACCAATCATTCTTACGAAGAATGTAAGTCTTTTGATATTTTCTAAATTTGAAAGTAACACAATTTCTGAGTGGCTAAACCAAATGGTTTAGCCATTCAGAAATTGTGTTACTTTCATATTTAGAAAATTCTGGTGAATAAGACTAAGAATGCGCTTAAGAAAGGTTTTATATTAGACAATATATTTTGCCTTTGGTTTGGCTTTCTACCTGTTAGAAATTCACATTTACTCCAGATTAGTTCTGGGTTTACTAGTTGGTTTTCAGATAATGAGAATTTTTTCAAGAAGTTCTGAAGCAAAATAATAAACCTTAAGAGTAACAGGCAATTGCTACTGCAGTGTAGATTGAGTTCAGAAGTCACTTTGGCATGCACTTGATCTCCTGCCTACAATGCCAAATATTTAAAAATCAGATTTTCCTACCAAAAGAATATCAGAATACCAATAGTGTATTTAGGTCTTTTTTATGAAATATAGATGAACATTTCATTGGATTCAAGTTCTGCGGATAGGTTGACAAAAAAAGTGGTCTTGGGTAGATCTAAAGGTCACTCAATTGTTATAGACACATGTTCAGAATTTCATGGGTTAGAGAGACTAGGGCACAAAAAGCTATCCAGCTTTAAGCACTGACGGACGACTTCTCATCATGAATCCCGCTATCCGGACTCTGGACTCCGTTGGGCAGTTTGGGCGTCTCTTTTGGACTGGTTCCTTCCTCTGCATCCTCAAAGTTGGCAGGTGTCGAGTCCCCGTCGTCCTCTGCCTCCCCATCCTCAACTTCTTCTGTGTCTTCTTCGTTCTTTTGTTTTACACTGAAAAATTAGGGTCATTTTCATAAACTCTTGACCATACAACAAATTTTTTTGGACTTGTCCAAATCATGAGCTTTTGTGCACTGCTTTGCTATAGAACTAGCTTTTGTATCTATCTGTGGGATAGACCAGTATGCTAAATTTGCAGACAACTATTTAACTCTTTACCAAACAATCCCAGGTTTTAACAAACCTATGAAAGAAGCCTTTTGAAAACATTGTGGGAAAAGGAGAAAATGCTGGTAACCAGCATTTTCTCCTTTTCCCACAGTGTTTTCTACTCTATCAAGGACAAATTCTGCCACTTGAGCCATCTTTAATTTGTCGTCTACAAATGCTTTCAATTTGGACCAACCAGTCTTAAATTCTGTCGTTTGGTAAAGAGTTAAATGTGGCTTATATGATGGGGTCATGTCATTAAAGGATAATTTCAAGGAGAATAACTCATAACATCTGACAGGAGATACAGTATACAGTGAGCAATTTGAAAAATATCTCTGTAAGATGTGGATATCAACAATGGCTTAAGTTTAATGTAACAATATGTGCCAAAATATAGTGGTGAAAGAAACTAGAGCAGCGCTACTGCTGTTGCTGCAATTGCTGTTAGAAATAGATTTTTTTCATTGAAAATTTTAAGTCAAACAAGACTGGCAAATTGTCGCAAGATACGCCCGTCCCACCACCAGTTGTCGAGGGGGTATAATAATCGTAAAGGGCATGTAATGCAACAAACATGTTTACCAAGTCTCAAGTCAATTTGACTTGTGGTGACAAAGTTCCGTTCCGGACAAGCAAGAAATACTGTAAAAATGAAGATCGAAGTGGAATTACTCAAAATCCGCACTTGGTAGAGTTATTGTTCTTGCACACTGTACTCCATAATATTGCAACAAAGATGCATACCAAGTTTGAAGTCACTCTGACCTGAGATGACAAAGTTATATTCTGGACAAGCACTAAATGCTGTAAAAATGACGATCAAAGGGAAATAACTCAAAATTTGTGCTAGGAAGAGTTATGGTTCTTGTGCACTGCACTCCGTAAATTTTCAACAATCATGCATACCAAATTTGAAGATGTTCAGACTAGAGATGACAAAGTTGAATTCTGGACAAGCAGAAAATGCAGTAAAAATGACGATCAAAGGGAAATAACTCAAAGACAGCACCAGGTAGAGTTATGGTTCTTTCGCACTGCACTACGTATTATTGCAACAAACACAAATGCCAAGTTTCAAGTCAATCGGACTGGAGATGACAAAGTTATGCTCCGGACAAGCGGAAAATGCTGTAAAAATGACGATCAAAGGGAAATAACTCAAAGACAGCACCAGGTAGAGTTATGGTTCTTTTGCACTGCACTCCGTATTATTGCAACAAACACACATGCCAAGTTTCAAGTCAATCGGACTGGAGATGACAAAGTTATGCTCTGGACAAAGAACTGGATGGGCGTATAAAAAGGGGGCATAATTGTGTCAAAAATATTTGATGGTTAGCTGTCCCTGTTTTATGGGTTCCCTTTTTAATTGCTAACAACTTGTCCACATTTGGAGTAAATATCTATATTGTGTAGTAAAAGATTATGCATAGAACACTAAAACATTAACAAGAGGGCCAAGATGGTCCTGGATCGCTCACCTGAATTTTTGAGAGGACCATAGCCGATTTTTTTTGAGGTATTGAAACTTTCGAAACAAAATCATTATTTTGCCAAGCAATTTTGAATAGGTCACCTGTAAAAGTAATTTCAAAATCTGTCACCACCTCTATAATCATCACCACAGCAATATTTTTGATGAATCAGAATTCTGCAAATAAATTTTTGGATAGATCACCCAAAGACAGTTTCTTGAAGAAGAGCACATTCTCGACAGTGACTAAAAACATAAGTTGAACAAGAGCACCACATGCAGGTGCCAACAATTGGCTGTTGTTTTTTGACGGATAAAGTTTCCCTAACAATTTTTGAAAAGGGTCACCCTAGGAACATTTCTGTGAAATTATTTCAAAATCTGACCAGCCATTCAAGAGAAGAAGAATTAAGAAATTCCTCTTCATGTCCCTGTAGTGCAAATAGCCCCCATGATCAGAGCCATGTTTCTTGACAGATCAGAATTTTGTGAACAATTTTTGAAAGGAGTCACCCAAGGAATATTTCTGTGAAATGATTTCAAAATCTGACCAGCGGTTTCAGAGAAGAATAATTTTTAAGAGTTTCTTCATGTCTGTATAGTGTAAAAAGCCCACAACCATCAGAGCCATGTTTCTTGATGGATCAAAATTTCTCGAACAATTTTTGAAAAGGGTCACCCAAGAAACATTTCTGTGAAATTATTTCAAAATCTGACCAGCCGTTTCAGGAAAGAAGAATTTTTAAGAATTTCTTAATGCCCATATTGTGCAAGTGGGCCCCCCCCCCATCAGAGCCATGTTTCTTGATGAATAAGCATTTTGCGAACAATTTTTGAAAAGGGTCACCAAATGAACATTTCTGTAAAATTATTTCAAAATCTGACCAGCCGTTTCAGAGAAGAAGAATTTTTAAGAATTTCTTCATGGCCATATAGTGCGAGTAGCCCCCATTTACCAGAGCCATGTTTCTTGATGGATCAAAATTTCACGAACAGTTTTTGAAAAGGGTCATCCAAGGAACATTTCTGTGAAATTATTTCAAAATCTGACCAGTGGTTTCTGAGGAAGAATTTTTAAAAATTTCTTCATTTCCGTATAGTGCAAGTAGTCCCCATTCACCAGAGCCATGTTTCTTGACGGATCAAAATTTCACGAACAATTTCTGAAAAAAGGGTCACCCAAGGAACATCTCTGTGAAATTATTTCAAAATCTGACCAGCCGTTTCAGAGAAGAAGAATTTTTAAGAATTTCTTCATTTCTGTATAGTGCAAGAAGCCCCCATTCACCAGAGCCATGTTTCTTGACAGATCAAAATTTTGCGAACAGTTTTTGAAAAGGGTCACCCAAGGAACATCTCTGTGAAATTATTTCAAAATCTGACCAGCGGTTTCAGAGCAGAAGATTTTTAAAAAAATTTCTTAGAAAATTACATTTGGTTGCCATGGCAACCAGAGTTTTTGATGGAATCATATTGTGTGAACAATTTTTTAAGAGGACCTCCCAAGGAACATTCCAGCCAAGTTTGGTCCAAATTGGCCCAGTTGTTTAGGAGGAGTTGATGTTTAAAGAATTGTTGACGACGCACGACGGAAGACTCACGACAGACGATGGACACCAGGTGATCCTAAAAGCTCCCCTTGAGCACGTTGTGCTCAGGTGAGCTAAAAAATGGACTCAAATCACTCAAAAATTGAAATACACCGTCTTTCCCAAGACAGCACAGATGACAATTTACCTGGCTGAAGTATCCACTGTCACTCCCCTCCCTTTGGGAGCTTTCTTTTTAGGTGTAGACTTTGGCTTTGCTTTTGGACGTCTTACTCCTCTAACAACTGCACGAGGTGGTCTTGAATAGTATGCTCTCTCCTGAAAATAGCGACAGTTAATTTACTGTTTAAAAATAGATCTCCAGCTTTACAGTATCCCTGGTAGGAGACAGTGAAGTAAAATGATAAGGTACATGGTATAGTTCAATCCTTTTAACTCTTTACCAAACGACAAAATATTAGACTGGTCCAAGTTGAAAGCACTTTCAGACGACAAATTAAAAGTAACTCAAAAATTGAAATTTGTTTCCAGTAGGGCAGAAAACATTGTGGGAAAAGGAGAAAATGCTGGTTACCAGCATTTTCTCCTTTTCCCACAATGTTTTCAAAAGGCTTCTATCTCAGGGTCGTAAAAACCAGGGATTGTTGGGTAAAGGGTTAAGCCTTAACCAAACAAATGCATGTTTTATTGACCATAGGAAAGAAGCCTTTATAAAACATAGTGGAAAAAAGAAGACAATACTGTTACTCAGAAGTTGCTTCTTTTCCAACAATGCTTTCTTATAAGTAAGAGAACTTCTATTCAACTACATCATTTTCCAGTTTGTCGGCCATGGATGCTTTTAATTTTCAAGAGTCTAAAATTTGTTGTTTGGGAAAGGGATATTCTTTTTCATGTGTCCATCTTTCTCTAAAAACGCTAAGGGTAATACTATGTGCTTTTTGGAATAGTCTAGAAATCAACATTAGACTGAGAAGAAGGACAAGTCTGATCTCCTGATTATGTTGTCTTCTTTCGTTTGTTTTACCCTACCAAACAGTTGTCTAAATTTTTGTTAGATACTTGGTTTAAATCATATGTCACTGACTTTCAGATAACCAAAAACCCTAAGTCAGAACTTAGAAAGTTCTTTTTTGCACATCTTCTGTTCTTCACAAGGCTTTCAATGGCATTTGACTGGTACCTAATTTATGTTAACTCTTTACTAGACGACAAAATTTTAGACGTCCAAATTGAAAGCATTTGCAGACGACAAAATGAACACAACTCAACAATTCAAAATTAACTTTAGAAGAGTAGAAAACATTGTGGGAAAAGGAGAAAATGCTGGTTACAAGCATTTTCTCCTTTTCCCATAATGTTTTCAGAAGGCTTCTTCCTCTGGGTCATAAAAACCAGGGATTGTTTGGTAAAGCCGAGCCCCAGTAGCTCAGTCGGTAGCGTGCAGGACTTGAGAACACGGGGTCCAGGGTTCGATCCCTGGCTACAACCCCTGGCTCAGCAAATTTCTTTCCAAGGATTGATTATAGTCACTGCAACAGGATTCATTCCTCTCCCACCGCTGACCATTGTTTTGACGATGATTATGTGGGAAAGCAACCAGTGGCTTGGAAAGAAAATTGTGCGGAGTACTGGTAAAAGAGACTCCAGGAAAGCATGGATAGGTGCACTGGCCGCCACGATATAACTGAAATAATGTTGAAAACGGCGTTAAACACCATACAATCAATCGTTTGGTATAGGGTTAAAATATCAACATAACTGTGTTGTATGGGCACTGAATTATGACTGTCTTCTGTACTTACTGGCATTCTGTAAAAGGGCATGGGCATTCCCCTGCCCCCTCTCATTGCACGTGGATTCATCATGGGCCTGGGAGGCATGCCTGGAGGTCTGTTCATTCCTCTGTACATCATACCACGGCCTCCACCCCTAAAATGTCAGTACATGTCTTTATACACAGTTTATTGACTCTCCACGAAATACCAAAATCAAGACTCTTCTAGAAAGAAAGCTTTGGAAATTTAGAAAGATTCATGGGTCACACATCTTTCTTTTTTTCAGAAATTGATTACTAGGTAGTAAAAGAATATACCTAGTATACTAAATGTCAGACATGCACCACAAGCCTCAAGGCCAAAGAAAATTGTACCTTATCAAACAATGTTGATAAAAAATCAGACTTCACTTTTTACACCACATGCACAGATTTTTTTTTTCTATTGAAACAATATTCTTTATGCAGAATAATGCAGCATGCTTCTTATAATTTGTTTGTTTTGCTTTATTTTACACATGAATGCACATGCTAAAGTTTAGACCTACAAATTACAGAGATAATACTGAAATGAAAGAAAAATATGGTTTTACAATGGTATAGAACACAGTACGGTTACCAGCAATCGCTGCTATATGTCAATGTTTTCCAAATTTTAATAATTTATTTCTCTCAAGCAGTACTTCCCACCACAGAGGGTGGATACTGTAGAAAAAATAAGAGCACCGCATGCCCCTGCAACCACTCTGCTGCAATTGCTTGATTTTCAGGAAAATTCTAACAATATTTTTACGGTTACCTGTCCTTGTTGTATTGGTTCCCCTATTAATTGTAAACAATTTGTCCAAGTTTGAAGTACGTATCTTCAGTTATAATAGAGATATTACAAAATGTCAAAGTTTTTGCATCATGACAAAGTAGAAAATGCAGATGACAATGCCGGAGCTACAACAATACCTTGATGTTTACTTCCAAAACATCCAAGCTAAAATTTGAGGTGAATGATTGAGTAGATGGTAGGACAGACTAATGAAAACACTACAATCAATATCCCCCTGCTTTTAGAGGAGGATACTAATAGAATCAGGAGTGTGACTGTCATACTTTTCCAGCAATGATTTTATACAATATCCAACAGTATCTCTACTTTACAACAGTTCACCTATTCATACATTCCTTTAAAGATACAAGAAATACATACCTTCTCGGCCCACCGACTGACATGACTTTGGGCGACAGATTGTTCATTCCTCTACCTCTGGAGCTAGGCGGCACATTGGCACCCCAGCTTCCTACAACAACACCAGCAATCTCTAACTGGCCCCCTCTAACATCTACAGGTGCTTGACCTGTTATATAATATCAAACAAATCTTAAAACCCTGGTTTTTGGCAACCTCCTCCTGCAGTCAGTGCACCTATCAATGCTTTCTTAGGCAATCTCTAACTGGCCCTCTCCTATACCGACACTGACTTCTCTTACACTGAATTGTCATATCATACCAAACATGCCAAAGAAAAGATGTTTATTTGGGTTTTTAATCCATTTTTAAACAGTATGGCATATATAACACTGTGGGTGATCCACATATCTATACCATCTCAGTGTTTCTTTTCGCCAGAACTATATACAACACAGTTTCCTAGCTACTGGCTGCTTTTCCCACAAAAAATTAATAAACAACATTGAAACTATGTTTTAACAACAGAGAAGGATGAATCCTGTTGCCATGACAATCATCAATCCAACATAAAAGTTTGGCCGAGCTTGGATTTTGAACGATGTCAGTACTACCAGCCTTGTGCTACCAACTCAGAGAACCTAACTCAGTTATTTTGAAATTAAAACGGAGACATGTATCCAAATGGAGTTTAGTAAACTCTTTTCCAGATGAGAAGATTTCAGAATCATCATAATTAAGAGGAAATGCAGGTGACAAATTAAACATGGCTTAAATACAAGATCCGTCGCTGAAAGGTTGGAAAACATTGTTGGAAAAGAAGAAAATGCTGGTTACCAGCATTTTCTCCTTTTCTCACAAGGTTTTCAAAACCATTCTTCCCCAGAGATGTTTCGTAAGCATTCTTACAAAAGGTCATAAACACGTGGGATAGTTTGATAAGGGGAGAAGTATTTTGGGGTCAAAAGGGTAACATCTATCCAGCTCTCAAAAAAGACATATGGTGTGGTTACTCACTATAATAAGCTCTTTACCAAACGACAAAATTTTAGACTGGTCCAAATTGAAAACATTTGCAGACGACAATTTAAAAGTGGCTCAAATGATGGACTGTGTTTTTTGATGGGGTAGAAAACTTCGTAGGTAAGGGAGAAAATTCTGGTAACCAGCATTTTCTCCTTTTCCTACTACTGTTTTCAAATGCTTTCTTTGTTAGGGTCATTAAAACTCAGGACTGTGTGGTAAGAGAGTTACATCAATATACCCACCTAATATTCCTCTGCCTCTCCCTGGACCCCCTGGACCACCAGGTCCCATGAAGCCCATGGGGCCCATTCCCCTACCTGGTGGGTGGTCAGGCATCCCTCTCATACCCGCAGGTCTGAAGGATGGTGGGAAAGGGGGTCCATGGTAAGGGCCCATGGGATAGCTGGGATACATAGCTGCAGGTAAAAATGGTTTGGCAAATTCAAACTGGAGATTTTCCATGATGGCTTGTCTGAGTCTCTCTACTCGTAACACTTGTTCCACCTGGAAATAGGCAAGAGAAATGAGTCATTTTTTGCTGATAAAATGACCAGATTAATCAGTTACTTTGCATAAATCATTTTTTTTTAGCAGCAGTTGTTAGCTTTTAAAAAACAATCAAGGAAAAAGGAGCAGTTACTTGTAACAAAAATGTTGGCTTGTCCAAAATGAACGCATTTGCACATGATAGTGTAAATATGACTCAAAAGATGAAATTTCACGATCATAAAGAAGAAAACACTGTCGGAAAAGGACAAAATGCTGCTTACAACCATTTTCTCTTTTTCCTACAGTGTTTTCAAAGGGCTTTTTCCTCACAGTCAATAAAACTTGTGACCATCAGGTTAAAGGTTAAGTTTCTTTGCCACTGCACTGACTATAAAGTAAAAGCTGCTGAATTTTCTAGTAGAATTTTCAGAGAAAGTGATTTACTATTCACTGCAAGTCTTCTTAAAGAAATGATGAATGTAAAACACCGAACATTTCTTTTGCACAAAAAGAAGATCTAAGTTTCAGGGGAGATAACTTCTAGAGAGCACCTTCAGTCGAAAGTTTCAAAACAATGACAGCAAAACCAAGAAAGGATACAAAACACAAAAATGTACATGTTTACAAACGGAAAGGCTTGTTCCAGATTCCTCACCCCCATCCCAACCCCAAAACCTTCTTGCAAGAACAAGTAATGTCACAAAACAATTCACTACACCTACCTGACCATCACACATGTCTATAAGAGGAGTATTATTATTTGCTTTCAGTAACTTAAAATGGAACAATTTTCCATCAAAGAACTGCCATGGACCGACCATGTTCCAGGGTATGGGAGCACCACACACATCGTTGGCAAACATGGCCGTCTCCACACCAGCCATAAACAACCCAGCTAGGGCCACACCTCGGGGCTGGACAGACGGGAGCTGTAAAAAGACAGAGCATCAATGATTGATTAATTGATTGATTGATTAATTAGTTGACTGATTGATTGACTTACTGATTGGATAGTGTTCTACACTGCTTTCAACATTATTCCAGTCATATCATGGCATGACTCACTTATTCCTGTGTGTGTCCGGGTTTTATAAGTACAAGGCTAAGACTGAAATGACCTGTCCAAGGATACTCCACAACTTTAGTGAAGATTGAATGAATTGACTGAATGGTGTTTTATGCCCTTTTCAACATTACTTCAGTCATATCATGGCGACAGCTCACATGATCATATTTCCTGGGTTACAAAAGTATTAGTCTGGGGCTCTAAAATGTCTTGCCCATGGACATTCCAGTGCTTTGAGTGAGAATCAACACTGGTTCATTAAATGAGCTCCTATTGCTGGATGTTTATTATATATAAGTTTGGTATTTACCACACAATCCTGCCTTTAATGACCTTAAAAAAGAAAGCTTTTGGAAACATTTTGACAAAAGGAGAAAACGTTGATTACCAGCCCTTTCTCCTTTCCCACAATGTTTTCTATCCTATCAAAGACAAGTCTACTATTCAGTTACATTTAAACTTTTGTCTGCAAATCCTTTTAATTTGGACAAGTCTACATTTTGTAGGAAATACATGCATATGCAAGCTGTCACCGTGATATGACGGAAACAATGTTGAAAGCAGCCTAATACAGCATTCAATCAATCAACATTTTGATGTGTGGTAAGGATTTAATCCTTTACCAAATGACACTGTTTCAGACTACATCAACCTTAAAGCATTTTCAGGCGAGAAATCGATTGCGACTCACACAATGATTTTTGTCTTTTATAGGGTAGAAAACACTGGGGGAAAAGGAGAACATGCTGGTAACCTGCATTTTCTCCTTTAACTCTTTACCAAACAACAAAATTTTAGACTAGTCCAAATTGAAAGCATTTGCAGACGACAAAATAAGTGTGACTGAAAAATTTAGATTTGATTTGATTTGAGAAAAGTAGAAAACAATGTTTTCAAAAGGCTTCTTTCTCAGGGTCATTAAAAGTCGGGATTGTGTGGTAATGGGTTAACGGCAATATTTTCAAATGGCCTTTTTCTCAGGGTCATAAAAACTCCCAATCATCTGGTAAGGGGTAAGCCTGATTTTGAAAAGCAGTCTTTCAGTTGTGTCACAGCAACATCGCACTTGTCTACAAGTTCATAGGATTTCTTTAATGAAAGAATGAATGAATGTTGTTTTATGGTGCATCGACAGCTTTGATCATTTAGCGCGCATATCTGTGTTAAGAGATGATTAAAGTGGAATTTTTAAACTGAAAAAGGTTTGAATACATTGATAATAGTAAAAGGGCTAAATTAAGAAGGATTATGTTTGATCTAAATAAGCATAAAAAACAGTAGAGTGACAGGGCATTCCCTATCTACTCAAAAGTTTTAAACGATAAAGTTAAGATTGTGATAAAACGATTTGAAGGAAATGTTGAATTGATAGTAAAAAGTCTTTAAATGAGCAAGAATTATGTGTTATTTTTTAATGTGCATGAAATATGATATTGAGTGGCTGGGCATCCCTGCCTAGGATTTCTTTAACCATCATACCTAGGAACATTGATAATGGGGTCCACATAGCTCAGTGCATATGCCATTCCTAGGTCCAGGTTCAATCCTTCCCTACGGCATCTGTCATGTGGGTATTGTTTTTCAGGTTCTACCTCTCTTCTAGCTACAGCAATTGGATCTATCAAGTCTTAAAGCCCTTGTCAAGATTTTCTGTTCCATGCATGTTGTGTGCATTACTTTATCTCTACAGGGAGTTAATAACCATAAAAGTTTAAGATACCTTGAGATCTTGCATTGTTTGAACATCATGTAAAAGTGGTGAAACACTCATGGCTAGGAACGCATCCAATTCCTGTCTTTGTAGAATCCTCCCAAAATATAACATATACCTGTAAAATACAACATTAACTTTTATTGCACCGTACATGCAGTTTAATCTTTGATCACTACTGTCTGTTATCTAAAAAAAAAAAAAAAAAAATGGAATATGGAATTATCTTGGTCGTTTCCACTGTTGAACCAAACCTGTCCATTTTATTTGAAAGTCGCACAGACAAAAGGGTATTTGATGCATCACCGTGATGCATTTTACCAAGCACATCATCTAATGATTATTGATCCATAAAATCCATTTTGTCTACCATCTGATTGACTCATGAGGAAGACTTGCTTTGGACATGCGGGAAATTTACAAATAAAAGTTTTGACCCATGCCAGCCTTCGCAGGCTGACCTAGATTAATATTTTTTGCAGATGCACTAAAACCCCTTTTCACAGAGCATGGCTCTTACATTTTGAGGTGTATGGGTAAACATTATTATTATTACAAGAGTTAGGACACTTACCTTAAAATGGAGCAAAGTATAAGTAGATGCTGTGGTACATAGTTTGTGTTAAGCATGAGTGGGGTGTCACTATGCATAATGGTGAGAAATGCTCGTAAACGTCTAGATTTATCATCCGGCTGTTGGCCAAGCCACATCCTTTCAATACTCGGGGTTTTCCATTCCACTGGCTTTGCAATGACCAGGTCAAAACTGGGCTTCTGGTTACTACTTCGTCTGACAACCCACTCTTTTATGGGCACTTCAAACAACTTGGGAGCTGCCCCAGTGGCATCAACTGTGGAGTACAAAGGTTCGATAAAATACTGTTTTCTAGACCACACTGTTACGGGAGAACACTCCTTCATGCATGGCTTCGTCCTGATTTAAATACAATACCTAACAACTGCGTTAGGGAGATATCTCTTTAGCTCAGTGGTTAAGGGTATTGGTCTTTTAAACCTCGAAAAATGAGGAACTTGTCCGCCATGGGTTCGAATCCCGCCAGATGCGGTTTGTGTTTTAGCCATGCATCTATTCATTTGTTTCTTTGTTACGGACTTCGTTCGTAAGAACACCCTTGCGCCACTGCCACATATTTTTCATCTTCATCACATAAAACATCTGATTTTTCCTAAGGTATTCATTGGATTTAGAGAGTTTCTTCACCAGATTTGCACTTTTGAAGAATCAAGTACAGCTAATGTGTGATCAGTGAATTGTAAACTCATTGGTTATTTCTGTGGGTGTGTCTCCCATAATTATCCAATCAATAACAGCATACTCGAAAACACAGAGAAATACATTGCATAGATCACACGGCAGACTCAACAGCCGATCTTACAGATTTCTTGCACCAAAATAACCAAAGAATTAAATGGCATGGTATGCTGCCAGCAAAATTCCTTTATGAATTGATTAACAGAATGTTGCAAGGAGCAAAGCCAGTGACAGAAACAAATTCACATATTATATTTCATGTGTCTATTTTTAGAAATGTTATGGGTAAAGAAATGTCATAAATTAAGCTGGGGGTAATTATTTCCCCATCACAGTGAATATTTTCCTCCTGCCGAAAATCTGGAACTACTTTTTTAAGTTTTTTAAGTTTTAAAAGTGGCATTCGTTGAGAAAATAATCAGAGGAAATATAATATATAATTTATTTCATCAGCTTGTGGTTAATATGGGGAAATATTTGCCTCAAAAGGGAAAGGTCTGCGAAAATAACTCGTGCCTAAGGGCACCTGTTATTTTCGCATACCTTTCCCTTTTTCATCAAATATTTCCCCATATTAACCACAAGCTGATGAAATAAACTCTATATATTGCAGCCAGTTCTTTATGGCTTAACCCTTCACCACACAATCCCGCGTTTTAACAACCCTGAAAAAGAAGGCTTCTGCTGTAAACATTGTTGGAAAAGGAGAAAATGCTGGTAACCAGCATTTTCTTCTTTTCCAATAATGTTTTCTACCCTACCAAAGACAGAAATCAACATTCTAGCTGCATGTGATTTGTGGTCTGTCTATTTGTACAAGTCAAGAATTTTATCGTTTGGTAAAGATTTAAGGATATTTTGTTGTTGAAAAACATGTAATTGTTTTCTTGGGGTTAATCCAGAGCAAGGTGTTAAGCCAAAACTCAAGGCATATTGCATCAATGTAAAATCTTAGCACCAAGCAACTTAGGTTTAGTCTACTTGCACACCATACATGCATACACAACATACAATGCTAATCTATCAAATATTGATTTCACCACACCCTATCTGCATTCAATGGTGTGTACACAAAATTTTCACACGTCTACTACCAAATCAATCAGGAATCATGGACAAGATTTAGTCGCCACCCATAATTCCTAAAGCTACGGCTTGATTCTGCATTACAATATTACAGTGTGCATCCTGTCATGAATCTTTGACTAGTATTAAATGGTGTGTATTTAGTGACAACCAAGTAGTTTACCGTTTTCTTTTTGTAATTGTTCAGTAAAGGATTAATTATGAGCAAGGCATTCAGCCCAAAACTGAGGGCAAACTGCATAAATGTAAAATATGATCACAAAGCTACTTACCTTTTTCTTTCTGATTATCATGAATGATCTTTAATTTGTTCAGATTGAGTAGGATACTATAAATATTCTGTCGTACAGTTTTATACAGGTCTATACTGGTAGGGAGCTCTCTGTTCATCTCATCTTCAAGTGTGACGACCATCTTCACTTCTCCCTGAAAATAACGATATTCAGAAACACTAGTAAATAGAGTATCTTATAATCTAACCCTTTACCACGCAATCCCTAGTTTTAACGACCCAAAGAAAGATGGCTTAAGAAAACACTGTGGGAAAAGGAGAAAATGCTGGTAACCAGCATTTTCTCCTTTTCCCACAATGTTTTCTACACTTCCAAAAAGAAAATTCAGTTTTTGAGTCACATTGACTTTGTTGTCTGCATATGCTTTCAACACAGACTAAAACTAAAACTGTCTTGTTTGGTTAAAAGTTAAACCCTTTCCAAGACAATTCCGAGAAAGCTGCCTTTTGAAAGTGATGCCGGAAAAAGAGAAAATTCTTGTTACCAGCATTTTCTCCTTTTCCTACAATTTTTTCGTCCCTTTTGAAGACAAACACAATTACTTGAGCCATATTTCATTGGTCACCTACCAAAGGCTTTCAATCTGGATAAGTCTTAAGTATAAACACCTGACAAAAGAGTTAACCCTTTACCAGACAATGCAAGCCTTTTAACATCTCTGTGAAATAAAGCTTTTGAAAACGTTGTGTCAAAAGAAGAAAATGCTGGTAACCTTTCTACCCTTCCTAAAATAAAATTCAATTTTTCATTCATAATCATTTTGTCGTCTGCATTTGCTTTAAATCTGGACAAGTCTTATGTGGTATCATCTGGTAAAGAGTTTATTTTCGAAGAATATCTCGAAGTTCTTTCTAAAACTTGTGAATGGGTATAAACTCTACCAAATGTCAAAATTTTAGACTTACACAAACTGAAAGCATTTGCATGCGACAAAATAACTGTGACATAAAAAATGAAATTTGTATTAGAAAAGGTAGAAAATATTGTGGCAAAAGAAGAAAATGCTGATAACCAGCATTTTTTCCCTTTCCAACAATGTTTTCACCGATAAAGGAAGGGGCAAGTCTGTAAATATCGGGTATTGAGGATTTCAATATTTTTGCCAGAATCACAAAATTGTGTTTTACAGATGTTACAGCACTGATTATAGCTTTGCAGAGATTTATATTAAATAAGCCACGCTCTGTAAAAAGGGGGATTAAAGCATCTCTGTTATCAAGCCAGTCATTATATGATTACTGATCCATAAAATCCATTTTGTACAACAACCTATTGAGTTATAAGGTAGAATGTCCTTTGACATGTTGACATGCAGAAAATTGACCAATAGCAAAAAGTTTTGGCCCAAGTCAGGCTACACAGTCTGCGCAGGCTGACCTTGGTCGATACTCTTTGCAGATGCAACAAGCCCCCTTTTCACTGAGCATGGCAATTTTTTTTTTATCTTGAAACAAGCTGGCTGTTATAATTGGATAATAATTACCTTACATGTACAAAAACATTTTTAATTCTTTACCTAATAATCCCACATTTTAAAGACCCTGACTAGGAAGACAGGCTGTGTCTAAAACTTTTTCCTTGGGTTAAACAGAGTTAAACAGAGAAAGATAATTCCAGCTGGTAGGCATAATATCACAATGACAGCTCACACATGCATGTCTTCCCAAGGTATCAACAGCACTAACCTGGGACTCTAGTATCTTGGCAAAGGTCACTCCTAAATGACCAGTGAAGTCAGCAGGGATCAAACTCAAATTTCACGATATCAAATCCAAGGCATGCACCACTGAGCTATGAAACACTTTCATATGAGACTTAATTCTTATGCTGCTATGGGCATATCAGTGCTCTTTTGCGTACAGTGCAGATTGAGATCAGGCTGCACAGAATGTGCAGACTGATCTTGGGTCTACATTGTCCATGGTGAGTTTTTTACAGCAGCAAGAACTTACTAATAACAATGTTTTGGTTTACACCACTGGCTGTAAATCTTTAACCTATTTATTCAGCTGTTTAACCATTTACCACGCAATCCCTTGTTTTTTTCGACCCCGAGGAAGATAGCCTTTGAAAACATGTGTGAAAAGGAGAAAATGCTCGTAAACAGCATTTTGTGCTTTTCCCAAAGTGCTTTCTACCCTTCCACAAAAGAATATCATAATTTTACACATATTCAGAATGAATTCTGCAAATGCCTTCAATGAGGATGAGTCCAAAATCCAAATTTTTTCGTGTGGAAAAAGATTTAGAATTAAACTAACAAACAGTAAATCTTTTACCTGAGAGAGAAGCTGGTACACCCATGGGGACATGACACCTTTCTGATGCCTTTCACTTGCAATACGCATAATCTCCAGGGAGACTGGAGGGAGTTCTATTTCTAGGTCCTTGCCCTTTGACTTGCCCTATAATAAAGACAGACATTCTTAAAACCCATTAATGAATGTAGTTTAATGCCGCTTGCATTAGCAGTAAAGTAACATCACAACAAAACTTTGCTTATTTATGTCTCTTCTGGGTTTCACCAGCAGCAAGCATTTTTCTGTTGGAATGGTGTTTAAGGCTACTTTCAACAACATTTCAGTTAGATAAAAGTTAGAGTTGACCTTTTTATGTGTGCATTGGTCTTGACAAGTACTAGGCTTGGGCACTGAAGACACTATTTTATCAGTCAATTTATTTGCAATTTATCTTTTACTTATTGAATATACAAGGGCTAAGCAAAAAGTTCCTGGATTTCTTCATAACTTTTAAATTTGAGGTCAGATTGATTCCAGATTTTTACTTGTGTAATCATGGTTTTTAATTAATATTCAAGTAAAAAATCGAAAGTCTGATTTTACTATATACATATTTATTTTCACTCTAGAAAGCGCAAGGTTTGCTACATGTACCCTGAAGCACGCCGTAAAATCGTTGTTATCATGCTTTATAGAATTATCATATATTTTAAAATTGTCTGATTCAAATCTCCTGAAATTATGTCAATGTAATGCAGTAATGCATCCAGAAACTTCAAAATGTGGGGCACATGCCCCCTAACCCTAACAAAAAGGGGGCACTCTAATCCGAAAATGGGGCAATTGATTTTTTTGAGAAAATGAAAGGAATAATTGGTTAGATAAAGGAGTACTACAATAAATGTAAAATGTGCATCTTTTCTAATGCATCACACAATGATTCAACTCGTACAAACAGCAGTGTTCCCACTAGCTCTTTATTTAAAGGGTACACTTAACCCCTGAGCTGTAAATCTGGGGTAACATTTTATATTAGAGGGTATGACAATATGGTTCCCAACCAAACGTAAAGTAATCCATATTGATGATGTGCAGCAAAAAAGTCTGTTAAATTAAGATATTTGTGTAAATTTTCAGTTTAAAGTCATTTAAAAGCTGAAAAGGCAGTCTGAAATGACTCTGATCGGACAATGTCAAAGAGACATTTAGTTGTGTCATGGGTTTCCGTGTTTTTTTAACCGATCAATTTTTCATGTCTGTTAATTTCTAGGTAAGTATTTCCGCAAGATTTGACACAAATTTTTCAATCAGGGTAACAAGTAACTTCAAAAACTATCATTTTAGACAAGATAATGGTATAAAGGCCATTTTTTTTTTGTCCATGTATTCTCTTACCCGAGGTCTCGCTTGTAATTTGTGCCCAACCAAGGCCGACTGTTTTTCCAGCTTGGAATGAACACATAATTCCTTTTCTAACAAACAGGTGATAAGTCATTTTATTCTCAGACACAGCCTGACCATTTTCAATCGTATTTTCTATAACTATTGCACGGTTTCACAAAAAAATCGAAGTGTCCTTTCTGTCGCTATTTCCGTCAATGACTCGCGGAAACTGATGACTAAAACTTTTATCCAATCGAATTCATGGGATTTTTAGCACCTTTCTAAATTATGATGTCATCGAATAACGTCATTGGGACTTGGGAAATCCAGTGACCTCTACGGGTAAGAGTTGTTTCCCTTACACTAGCAAAATCATAGTTTTTGGACGGAATAGTTTTTGAGACCGTGTTAGAATTTTTGGCACCGCGCAATGTGCTTTTAATAATGCGTACATTATAGTAAAAATGCGGCATTTTGCGCACATAGTTTTTAGATTTTGGGGGCATTCTCGGAAATAAAGGGGCAATGCTGCATGCTGGATGCATCACTGATGTAATGGATGGCTCCATTTGACATTCTGTGCGAAATTTCTCATGTCACTTCCAAAAACAATGTTTGGACGGTAGTTTTTGTGAAATATATCATTGGAAAAATTGGGTAAAAAATGGTGATTTCTGAAATGGTACAAACTTGTGCAGCGATAAAATTCAAACATTAGGCATAGTCTGTCTGAAACGATACATTTATTGAAAGAAGCTTTTTGCTCAGCCCTCATACACTGAATACTTGATTTTGGTTTACAATTTAAATTGGTATTTCGAAACTTATAAGCAGCAACTAAGCTCATTCTTTGGATTGACTGGATTGTTTTTAGTATTATTTCACTATTAATTCAGCTATATCATGTCAGTACCCTTATTCATTTGTTTCCTGAGTTTCTATGGTAATTGGTTAGGGCTTTGAAGTGCCTAGAATTTTTAAAACTCCTGAAATCCTACTATTTTCTCTATTCTTATTGGGAAAATGAAGAAAAAGTGGCTTTTTAAATGGTTCCTTCTAGATGGCTTCATAGTTGAAATACACTTTGAAAGAGTCAAATACGCCAAATGGTTGCAAATTCAGAGCTGTTTTGACTTTAAAGTGCAGTAATCTTACTTGTTTCTGGGTTGGCCAGTTTGAAGTCTCTGGGCTTTTTCTTGTGGCTCCATTCTGAGCCTGAGGGTCCGCATATCCTGTTTGGTCCTTAAATACAAACATAGACTCTACCTAATCTAGAAAACCTTTTATCATGCAATGATTAAAGATACATCCTTACAAAAAAAACTCTGTTAAAACGAGATTGAGTAGAATGTTTCAGCTGTGTAAATAAAGACAAATTATCAATATATGTGGTGTAAGGGATAGAGAGACTTGTTTGTCCACATTTGAAATCAGAAACAACAACAGTGATTGCTTTGACGGCCTCCAAAACATGAAAAGCATCCTTCTATCATTCTATCCGTTGTAATCTGTGCAACCTTGCAGCCGTCAGGGGTAGCATTTGGCATGAAAATACAAGAATGATTACAGTTTCTTAAATTAGGATGAAATGGGTTAAAAAATCGCTAGAAACTGGCTGAAAACGAGTATAGATGTATCTTTAAATGCTTTCCTGAACTTTATCGACAATTTATTTCACAAGAAAAATATGCAAATGAAAGACAAATTACCAGCTGCAATTATCAGTCATCTATCAGTTAGATTTCATCCTTTATTAACAATAGAAATGTATCCCTTTACCACACAATCCCTAGCTTTAACGACCCTGAGGAAACAGCCTTTTAAAAACCTTGTGGGAAAAGGAGAAATGCTGGCAACCAGCATTTTCTCCTTTTTCCCCCCACATTGTTTTCTATTATATCAAAACAAACTCCGTCATTTCAATCACCTTTAATTTGCCGTAAGCTTTCAAATTGGACAAGTCTAAATTTTTCTTTGTATGGTAATGAATTAAAGAAAACAATGATATATTTGAACAAGACTTAGTTTAAAGCAAAATCCTTGATCCAGTACATGATTTTAAGACTAATCTTACCTTTGAATGGCTTATCCTTTAACCTTCAAGTTGCCAAGCACGACTCACTGACCTTTTGCGGACAGCTTAGATCAAGATCAGACTGCACAGAACGTGCAGTCTGACCTTAGATCTATCCTGTCCGAGAAGGAGATATTTTTCTCCAAAAATTAAATTTGAAACAGCATCATTCGTGTTTTTACTATCAGCATGAAAGTTTCATTTAACTGATTTAGCAGGATTAGAGTTAAATGGAATCATATTAGAATAGCCACCTGACGAAATTATGCAAAATAATATTATTTCTACTTAACTGATTTACAGAGAGCTGCCTACTTTAAATATTTTTCAGTGATGAGTAATAAGAAATAACTTTTTTCTTTACTTCAATATTAAAAAAAGCCGTCCTTAGTTTGTATTGGAGTTTAATGCCATTTTAACAGCTCAGGTCATATCATGGCGGTCAGTTACACACCCATGTGTCTTCTGGCTTTCTCACACCAGTACTGACACAACTTTGTTTCCAAAGCCACTGACTACTTTTCTCACATACATCAGAGGTGAGAGGCGAAAAATCGCCAGAAAGAAAGTTCGCCACAATCCGGTATAGAACCTGCAACCTCCATGCCACGAGTCAGATATGCTACTACCCGGTCCAGCTAAAGCTGTCCTTAGCAAAGATCTTAGATACAGAAATGTGTTGTAATGGGTCAAGCCACTTACTGTTCTTTTGTTCTGCATCACGTGGTGAGGTAGACTACCATCTGAAATATAGATATTTTTGTTATGCCTTATTTATCACATCTATAATATATGAGTCATGTCAGCCTCAGCGGAGTGCGCAGGCTGACCTGAGCCGAAACTTTTCGCAATTGTCAGTTTTCCAAGGACTAGTCTACCTCATGATTAAATCAGTTGTTAAAAAAAGTGGATATTATGGATCCATGATTATGTGATGGCTTGCTTGGTACCATGGATCACAGAGATGCATTAAGTACCCTTTTGCATGGCTCATATATAGGGTTTTGAAGAAAATCTTTTCCTGCATTTTGTACACAGAAATATGGAAGGCGTAAAATTTCATGTCTTCCTACAATGGAGGTAACTTAAATTTGGAATTCAGTTAGAGAAGAGCTTGTTTTTTGTTTGTTTGTTTTGGAGTTTAACGCTATTTTAACAGCTTGCATCATATCACGGTAGTCAGTGCACCTGCCCATGTGTTTGCTGTCTTTCTCACACCAGTACTGACACAACTTTCTTTCCAAGTCACTGACCACTTTTCTCACATGAATCAGAGGTGAGAGGTGAAAAGTCATCGGAAAGAAAGTTTGCCTCAACTAGGTCACAAGTCAGATACGCAAACCACTGAGCCACCCGGGCAGGCTAGTAAGAGAACAAAAAGGCATCTATCTGTTCATCATGTTTAAAGCAGCTTTTTAGACAAATCTAAAAGGATAATCCTGAGCATTCCAAATACAAGCATTTTTGTTTTTCTTAAATAGGTACCCACTGTATATCCTGTAACTGTGCAATAAGCTTGCAAATATATTATTAGTAATGACAGAAGATATCATAAAGTGTCAAATTTTTTTGCACAACAACAACAACAATACAGACGCCGCCGACAGATCTATGATAACATCTCTGTATGCTTTTTTGAAAACATTTGAGCTAAAATGACTACTTGACAGTTTAACATACATGCACGAGGTTTGTATCTCAAAAATCCATCTTCTGTTCCATTCATATAGTATTGAACACTCTGCTTAAGCTTTGCTGCCAACTCCTGTTTGTTCCCTTTTGAGTTTCTATAGAACAAAAAAGACAGAACATAAAACAGACTATAAACATATTAAATCCTTAACCTTCTACTAGATCAACATTCCTGTTCAACTCTTTACCACACGACAAAATTTTAGACTGGTCCAAACTGAAATCATTTGCA
Source organism: Hippopus hippopus (assembly GCA_946811185.2). NCBI lineage: Eukaryota > Metazoa > Mollusca > Bivalvia > Cardiida > Cardiidae > Hippopus > Hippopus hippopus. The sequence goes on from OX328102.1 coordinate 61,470,655, forward strand.
GATGACAAATTAAATCTGGCTTAAATGATGGGATCTATCTCTGAAAGGGCAGAAAAAATCGTGGGAAAAGGAGAAAATGCTGGTTACCAGCATTTTCTCCTTTTCCCACAATGTTTTCAAAAGGCCTCTTTCTTGGGGTAGTTAAACCTCTTCATTGTGTGGTAAAGAGTTAAATGAACCTGACAAAATGAGTGTTTTAAAAAAACAATGTGGGAAAAGAAGATAATGCTGGTAACTATTGTGGGTCTAACATCACCATACTTTTAGACAGCAGATCCATTTCTTAAATATTCTTTACTCTATTAACCCTTTACCACAAAAACCTGAGTTTATCTTTTAACGACGTATATGACAAATGTTCACACGCATCCTACTGCGCATGTATTTTTGTCATGGATATTGAATCAAAAGTGCACCCATGTAATTTTTGCACATAATGGTAAAACTATATTGGTGCACTGAAGCAAGCAGTACTTTCTTCGGGTAGTATTGGTGAAGAGAAAAAAATGGATCTTTGAACTGTCACCGTGAAATAATTAAAATGCTACTGACACGACGTTACAAACCAAACAAGGAAACAAAGGCAGGAAATTTAAAGCTGTGGAAGTATAGCTGTTTCCACTTTGAAAATTATTGTTGGAAAAAGGAGAAATCGCTCCTATTGAGCAATTTCTCCTTTTCCTACCATGTCTGCTGAGCTTTTATCCTATTTTTTTCCTTGAAAAAATTACTTTCACAGTGACCTTCAACCTTGTTTTCTGACGAAAAGAGCATGGATAGGTGCCATTGTTATTGTTTGTTATTGTTTAGCATTATAAATACTATTAGTATGGAAAGTTTAAGAAAAATCTGTCCATAAGAAAGTATTTAATTTTTTAAGATTAACCCTTAATTCGATCAAATTATCTCCCTTTTTAACTCAATGGTCTATATATAACATGAATATTTGTACATTTACCATGCTCAAAACCAGGCTTTTACATATTTTTTTTGTGCACAAATATAAGAATTTTCATTAAAATGATGTATATTTGTATGTTTTTCCTGTAATTTTCCTTTTTAAGTATTAAAGAAAGGCGCTTTAAATCCAATATAAGCTGAATTTTGGAACTGTATATACCTTTTTCAGGCAAATTTCTCAGAAACGAGCACGGTGACCCACATCTTTTTTTTTACTATAATCTCCTAGAGACATGATGAGCTTTGTATGTGCAACAGTGATTGGGAGAGAATTATTTTCAATGGGACAATGTCCCTTCCTCCAGGAAAATCAATGTGACATTTTGAAAACCAATGTGACAATTTAAGAAAAAAACGCAAAATCTTTTAATTGCTTTCATTTATTTTTTTAAAATAGTACTATCCCAATGCAAGTCAAAATGTAGCTAAATGCTTATGCTGGTTCTATATTTAATGCTTGGAATCAAACATAGTCATCTGGGTTCTCATTAGGTCCTGAATCCCAAGAGTCATTGAATCTTGGGCTGAAATTTTCAAGAGTCAAAATGAAATTTCCAAGCATCAAAGAGAAATGATCAAGGGTCAAAATTCCTTGGTTATTATGGAAATATAAGGATGACACCAAAAGACAAAGGCCTAACCTTCACCCCCCTTTCATTGTTCCGTAAGACGAAGGTCTGACCTTCATCCCCTTTCATCGTTATTTTCAAGAACTTTTTTTCTCATTATCATTCTTTACATATAATTATGTAAATTCACTGTTTAAATTCATTATAATTGATGAAGAAACAATTTGAGACAACTCTGATCGGACGGTGTCAAATTGACCGTTGTTGTGTCATGTGTTTTCGCGGTTTTTTTTTTTCAGCGATCTACTTTCATATCTTTTTGTTTCTTTTAGCAGTATTATAGCATGATGATTGAAATGAACTTATCATTTGGGGTAGCAGGGAACATAAATACTATTAGACCATAAGCTGATTGAGAATGTTACCTATCTAATTCATGATGAAAAAAAAAGTGGCCTTCTCAATCAGCATGATATACACTGATAAACGTTTGCTGCATGTCCATGGATATGCTTGGGATAGGCTCGGAGAGAGATGTGATCTGAGAGTTGCTCTGATTCTCTCTAGGATCATCTGTATGAGTCTGTTAATAAACGATCATTGTGTGAAAGAAATTATTGATGGAGCCCTGACCTTCATGCAATTTTATATTTTCGGTGGTATATTCTAATGCTTAGGTAGTTGTTGAATTTGAATTTTACGGCAAAATCAGGGCAGTTTCATCAAGACGACAAAATAGGTTTAATATTCAATAAGCGTTTTATGATTGAAAACGTGACATCACACGCACATAGCTACTCATTTTATAGAGCGTCTAATTGGCGCCGATCAAAGGAGATTCGTCTGACTAAATTTTGTACTTTTACGACGTCAAAAATTGAATGGGACAAGGGCGCACTCACTGGCAAAAACCATGTGACATTTTGGATTTTAATGTGACTATGGCGCATGGCGCAAGCCTTTCCCATTCACTGGTGCAAAGTTTTAAAAGAATCTGTCCATTAGAAAAATTTGTCATACACGTTGTTAAACAAAATAATGGAAGTCATCTTTTAAATATTAAAACTATCAATTGTTGGACACATTATCAGTCTGTGATTGTAATCAATTTCAAATACTGCAATATATGCAAAGCTGTGAAGGCAGATGCTATCATGATCCATTGATGCTTTGATCTATTGTTACAAGCCCACTGATAATGGAAAAGAAGCTACCTGAATATAGGCTCTGCAACTGTGTCTAAATTACTGACATCTGGAATACTGCGGACATAGTCTACAACACATCTGATCACATTCTCAGGGGTTGGCTGAAATTAAAGGAGTGTAAATTCATTTTTCTGCTAAATTTCTAAAGGTTATTCAAACATGTGGCAGCTTAAATGTGCACTAATTCAAATAAAACAAGAGCTTCGCAGAGTGGCGCATATTCGCCCGAAGGGGCTTGTCAGTGAAATGGGTTAAAATCTAGAATGCCTATAGAGATCCAAATTTTAAGAGTCACATGCACAACTACACATCATAGAGATTCATTGTGGTACAGAGCTTCAGATTGTTTTCACTGCCTGTGGGCCACATGACCCATCTAGCTGAAATTTGAGGGGTCATTTCTCAAAACCCTGGGTCAAACTTAAACTATAACATTTCCAAAACAAATTTCGGTTTCTACACATGCAGAATTTTATTTTTTGAAAACATGTTGGAAAACGGAGAAATTGCTCAAATTAAGCAATTTCTACTCTCACAAAGTTTCTTACATTGTAGAACATTTCGGCCATTTAAAATTTAATGGAAATTGTAGATCTATATGGCATTGATTGCAAAACAGGGCTGTTTTGAAAGCGCGAGTAATATGCCGTGACGAGACGACAGTCACAGTAAGGGTCGTCTGTTAACGCTACAAAATATTGATTTGAATAAGATCTATCTTTGAAAAAAAGTTTTCCCTCAATGTTATTATTAGCAAACAATCATTATTTCAAAATATTTTTCATTTTTTACCAGTATTATCTCCAACTGACTCCCGCTTGACTGGATCAGAGCTTTTGAAGGAATGTTCGCTGTTCGTCAGTCTCGAGTCCGACATTCTAATAACCGGATATCGTAAAATGAAACTAGACTGGTTATCGGGCTCTATCGGTTTTATTTAAAAAAAAACGGGTACCAATTACATCTATCTAGAACGCGATTGGATATGAACTTTTTATATCGGAGGGGTTAATGTTGTAACAGCATGTAAACAAAAACAAACAACCAGCGCAGGTAGAGGTTTGATAATAACGTGTTGATAACCCTGATTAAGTATGTTTGAAATTTGTTTGTAAATGCTCACGCCTCTATCACGCACCCCTTACTAAATATGTGAGTCATCTTTTGAAACCATGCGGGATTGGCACAGGCTCTGGTGGTAAGTTTGAACTTATTCCAATGGAAACTGTAGGAGGAGTTGCGCACACAAGAAATTGCTAACGGACGGACAGACAGACGGATGACCAGGGCCATAACATTATATGACCCTTCAGAAGATATCGGCCATGCTCTTTGAAAACGGGGCAAAAGGCATCTGCAAAAAGTTTAAACTTTTTAAACGCAATCAGCATGGGTTCAAATGGGTGGAACCTTTTTATTATTTGTAAACTTTCTACAAGTCAATGGACCATTCTACCTCCAGATTCAGTCAGTAGTTAGACAAAAAGGATTTTATGGAACCATAATTATGTGACTACTTGCTTAATATCATGCACCAGAGATGCACCTTTTGCAAGAGTGTTGCTCATATCATATTAATTACAGTTTCATGACACAAACATCATATCAGAAAAGAAGTGTACCAGCCAAGCTGATACATGTAGCTTATATCAGCACTCAGAAATACTTCTTCATTAATGATATACACTTTGGGCCACTTTGAAACTTTCCAACTAGTAGAAATGCAGGATTTTTCAAATTAAGTGCAACGATTGCATTCAAGATGAATTCTCGACTATATTTGAAAGGCTTAGTTTGCACTATCATTAGATAACTAATTGATTGAGATAATGACACAGAATCTTTACATAGGCAGAACACTGTGGTGTATATTAGTTGTTCAATATCTTAACATTATATTCAATAGCATTTCATTTATATGCAGGTCAGAAAACCTATCCAAGCATTTCTTTGGCAGAACTGTACATAACACTCTTTCCAAGCCACTTGCTACTTTCCCAAATAAATAATGCCACAATGTTTAACAAAGGTAGAAAAATTAATCCTGTCTACATGACTTACAACTTTTGCGAGAGTAATAGCCTAAAGCCAAAACTTATACTCAAAACTATAAGTTAACTAATACTGTATGGTAGTGACCGAGCAAAGTGGGCCCTTTTAAAACTGCAAAACAATTTTGCCCTAAAGAGATCCATCACACAGGGTTCTGCCAAGAATTATCCAGAGAGCATACAATAGGCCCATACACTTGCAGAGAAAGGGGCACTTTCGAAATTAGTGAGACAAAATACTCAAGACTTCTAAAATTAATTTGAATAGGACAAAGTACCACCTATGTGCAACATGATGGGATAGTTCTTAAATTCAAAGGGGCGATGTCACAGCATAATCTCACCCTTGGCAGAGCACTGATCACTTAGTGATGAAATCATCTGGATCAAAATGATGCCAAATAACCAAAACATACCTTAACTGCTTTGCCTCCATCTTGAGATGCCTGAGCCACAAGCTCCTTGAAAAACTCATATAAATTCTCTTCTGTTAGTATATGATTTCCTGTTTAAACAAGAAGAAGAAGTTCAATCTTGTTTAACTCTTTACCGAACGACAAAAAATGTAGACTTGTCCAAGTTGAAAGCGTTTGCATACTAAATTTTAGACATGGCCCAAAATGATAGAATTTGTTTTTGATCAGGGAGCCCAGCATTGTCTCCTTTTCCCACAAATGTTTTCAAGACGATTCTTCCTCAAGGTTGTTAACACTCGGGATTGTATGGTAAAGGGTTAACCCTTCGTCACATAATCTGAAGTTTCAATGACTGTGGGAAAGAAGGCATTTGAAAAGATTGAGGAAAAAGGAGAAAATGCTGGTAACCAGCATTTTCTCCTTTTCCTTCAATGTTTTCTTACCTTTCATGGAAAATTCCAGTTACTTTATCTACAGTTTATTTGTCATCTGCAAATGCTTTCAATATGGAGGAGTCTAAAATTTTGTTGTCTTCTACAGTTTTTTAACTCCCTACCCAATAGCATTTCGACTCATCCATATTCAAAGCTCTTGCAACAAGATCTGCTTTACTCTTTGTCAGAAGACAAAGTTTTAGACTTTACAAAAACTGAAGATCATTTACAGGCTACAAACTAAAACTGATTCTGTTAAGTTTTTTTTTCCTTTCATGGGAAGAAAACATTGTGGGAAAAGGAGACAAGGAGAAAATGCTGGACAGTCGGACATATAAGCTGGTCTAGTGCATGCCTAAATAAGCAAAACATGAGAACTTCATGTAGATGCTATTGCTCTGCTGTGAATGCTTTTTCTGTGAAAATTTCAAGTCCAAGAAGGGGCATAACTGTCAAAAGCACTTGAGGGTTGGTAACCTGCCTTTCTGGTATAAGTTCCCCTTTCAATAGTTAACAAATAGCCCAAATTTTAGGATAATATCATCTGTAATTAGAGAGATAAAAGTAAATGTTGAAAGTTTATGCACGAGGACAAGGTCAAGACTAAACCAATGTTTTCTTCCATAACAGCTAAGATAGCAATGCTTTCATCGATAAAAGAATGTGGTAATGCTTGTATGTTTTGAACAGCATTTCGTAACACTTTTGAAATATTCCAAGCACATCTTGCTGCAGCTATCTTCTTCATAACTTTCCTTGGTTTCATCATTACTAGACCAGGTTGTGCACTGCCTTGCTAAAAGTTTATCTCCCATATGACCAGCTCTGACAGCAACTTTAGTTACTGAACCAAAGTTTACATATTTCATATTTAAAGGTTTAAACACCCACCAAAGAAGAGACTCCAAATTAGACAATCTGTAGCGCATGTCAAGATTATCACCAGAAATAATGTACAAGTCTTCAGCGACAACAGATTCTTAGACTTGTCCATAGTTAAACTCTCTTGAGACGACAAATCAAAAAGAGGCTTGAATGATGTCTTTAAAGAGTCAAAAACTTTTCTGGAAAAAAGGAGAGTTTTTTCCTTCACTTTCCCCTTTGCTTACAACTGATTAAAAGCGGTCTTTGTCGTATCATAAAAACAAGGGATGGACTAGATCACAAGTTTTAACAATGTTGAAAGAAGGAGCTTTTGAAAACATTGTGGGAAAAGGAGAGGTTGCTGGTAAGTATTTCCAACTATTTCACAGAGATTTCATTTGTTGTATACATTGCTTTCAATATCATTAAGTCCATGTGTCACGTGTTTAGGGTCAAACCCTTACCAAACAAAACAATTTTGTCCAAATAAAAATCATTTGCAGACAACAAATAAAATGCAGCTCAAAAGGGAAAAGTTGTCTTAGAAAGGGTAGAAAACATTTTGGGAAATGGAAAAATGCTGGTTACCATCATTTTCTCCTTTTCTCACCATGTTTTCATAAGCCTTCTTCCTCAGGATTGTGCGAGCTAGGGAAACTAGGGAACGTGTGGCAAAGGGTTAACTCTTTACCAAACGACAAAATTTTAGACTCACCCAAATTGAAAGCATTTGCAGACGATAAAATTAATGTGACTCAAGTATTGAAGTTTGTTTTGAGAAGGGTAGAAAACATTGTAGGAAAAGGAGAAAATGCTGGTTACCAGCATTTTCTCCTTTTCCCACAGTGTTTTCAAAAGGCTTCTTCCACAGGGTCATGAAAACCAAGGATTGTTTGGTAAAGGGTTAACTGATTTCCTGTCTGCAAAATCTTGTCCCTCATATAATGTTAAAAATCTGCAATACACACCTAGTAAAGCTGCAAATAAGCAAAATCTATTTGGATTTAAATCTAGGGTCTTGGCAATTTCATCCATCACATACTCTTTTGTTTCCAGGGATCCTTTGTAAGTCAGTTTTAAATTCTGAGAAGAAAAGTATCTTGGGGGATCAAATATCACATAAACTGGATTCTGCCCTAGAATTCCTTGTAAACCATGTTCACGACAAAAGCCAATGACTTCTTGAGCATGATCATCCATTGACATGGCTATACCGACACCGAGCTGGCGCAAGGCCAGTCTAAGTGCACCATGTAGAAAGACTGGTGGATTCCACCACACTTTGGGCGGGGGCGTTCCTCTGCTGTGGATGTGCCTGAGGACCATGTTGACCTTTTTCTTTTGATTGAGTTGCTCAGCATACCAGGAATCCATTTTCTGACTTTCTAAAGCACCATTGAAAAATACCACAAGTTCCATGTTGGCAGTCTGACACGCTTGCAGCAGGTTTGACAGATACGTCAACATCCGGTTCCACTGTCCGCCGCATACCCAATCCGAGTAAAAGCCCCCGTATAGGCGGTCAAGGCAACTATCTGCATCTACAACCAAACAGAACCGTCCCGACGCAGGTCCTCTGCCACGCCTTTTGGGTACATAGCTTTTAGATATTTTTAGCAAATCGACCGAGAGACAAGCTCCTGCACACTGCGATTCCAAATACGCTTGTAAGTCCTTGATGGCCATTTTTCTATGATAAAGGCTTCTTTGGCTTATTTCATATCAAATCTATATAATCTTCACCATGCATAGAAAAAGAAGGTTGAAATGTCAATGAATTTGGAAGCCGAAATTTACGGCTGCAATCGTTCAACCATGTGCTTCGTGCTGAATGGATGGCCTTCAGGAAATTTTTCCTGACCGCGCATGCGCCTCCAAGTGTCATCCGAATCATCGAAATGGAAAGCTTTCGACGAAAAGGACTTTATTTTTTTTTTAAAGTCTTTACTATACGACAAAATTTTAGCCTTGTTTTAATTGAAAACATTTGCATATGACAAATAAATGTTCTCAAAATATAAAATTTGCATTACATAGGGTAAAAAAAAAACATTGTGGGAAAAGGAGAAAATGCT